>CM066165.1:93343487-94547773 GCA_033629205.1 Lithocarpus polystachyus | reverse complement strand
TCATATTCATATATATATTGGGTGCCGAATTTCATCTTTCTATGCATTAATCGGAGGTAATGAAAAAGTGAGTTAGCTTTTGATGCGCTACATCACTTTTTTTTTAGTATGTAATTTGATGCAGAAAAGAAAAGGAGGACATTACAAGAAAATAATAACAATTCTCCAAAAGTGGTTTAATAACTATTCAATAAAAATGAGTTCTAGTTAGCTCAAATTCTCAATTGGTAAAATTTCTGGTGCTCGAATAAAAGATTCCCACCTATACCAAAAATTATCTTGATCTGATGATAAAGAGCTATTATCAAAAGCGTTGAAACTTTATTAAAAAAAAAAACTATTCAATAAACAGGAAAACATATATTTTCTTCTTAGAATATAGTCTTGGTTTTATTATATTAGAAACATTAGAAACATGAGGTTTGAAAATAAATTGGCAAAACTGTAATTCAATCATAAATCTTGTGCAACCGTAACTAAATTGGAAAGGACAAATTCCAGTGTTAGGTTGACAGAAATTTAGGGGAGAACCCAAAATTTTTTGTAAATTTCCTAAATTTTGTGATATTTCGATAAGCACAATTCTTTAATATGCTTAAATTTCCTGCTAACATTGAGATTTTTCCCGGAATAAACAATTTTTATCCACATGCCTACTTTTACAAATTTCACATTTTTGTTGAGTGGGCTCCACATTTTAAAATTTCTCCTTCCTCTTTCATGTCTTCCACACCTAGAAGATTCACCTTTTACTGATCAAAATTTGAGTCTTTTTTTATTTTATTATAATTTCAGGAGTCAACATTGAGCTTGGATTGAAAGACACTTTCTAATTTCTTCTGATTTTTTGGAGCGCCTACTCTCAACCTTTACTCAAACGTTTTAACTAAACCCATTAATTCTTAACTACCCAAATCATTGATATCTTTAATTACTTCAATAATGGCAACAATATGATCATACTTTTTTTTTTCTTTTTTGTTGAGAAACCAGACAATAAGCCCAGGAATATATTATACAACCAAACAAATGAACATCAAAACCATTCAAAGGCACAATGTCTTCAGGCATAGCCTTAAACCAAACCTGACAACTTACTTGTTCTTAGCATTTTTAACCAAAGCATAAGCCACCAAATTACCAGTACGGTGAACATGAATGAAATCAAATAACTGAAAAGATGAAACTAAACAACGAATATCCTCCACGATGTTTCCATAAGAAGCCAGCGCTGCATTTCCCTGAGAAACCGTGTTGATCACAGTAGCCAAATCCCCTTCGAAGATTACTCTGTGAAGACCAAGTTCAGCAGAAAACTGAACTGCACATACTTTTTCAGTGAACTAATTAGAATCTTTTTAACAATTCTTTGATTGGGAGGGAATATTTTCTCCTTATGTTTTCATTTGATTCACAACCTCAATGACCATGAGTTTAGAAAAATAATCTTTCAAAAGCTCTCCTTTCTTTTTTCATGTTTTGAAATTTATTCTCAAAGATTGAATTTTTACGGCTCCTACCTTCATGGTGCCTCTATACTCCTTTTGAAGGGTGTCTCATGCCTTGTTTGTTTTAGTTGCATTGATAATTCTTGAAAAAAAATGTGTCGGCTACTGCCTGTTGAATGGAGCTAACAACTTCTGCATCTTTCTTCCTATGCTCATTCAGCTGTTTTTGAGCATTTGACAAAGTTACCTCTTTCTCAATTTCATGTGAAAGAAATATGGTTCTCGTGTTCACAAACTAGAAATCACAGTTTTCCCCAACAAAGAAAAGAAATGAAGGTTGTAGGGCTCCCATATTTTGGTTGCTTGAACACTCCATTGTCGTGGCTTTCGCACAAACTATTTTTTTCCTATCTCAAATCCTCACGCCCAGCTTATTCTTTAATCAAACTAAAACCTCTTATACCACTATGTTGGTTTTGGAATAGAGGAGCACAAAGACTATTGATTAGTTTTTCTAAGATTTTTTTTTTTTTTAATTAATGATCAAATTGTTTTAAGGGGACAATTATAAGATTTTAAGGCATCAAAAACCCAATAGGAAGAGGTCAATCGAAAGTCAAATGTCTTTGATTTTTTTTTATATATTACTAGTTGCTAACTTGTGTGAGCAAGGGAAATCTATTGAATATGAGAAGTTGTATTATGCCTAACAATCTTGATGCAAGGATTATCCTCCTATAATCCCATTTATTTTCTTTAAACCTACACGCCAACCTCCTCTACAATGCAAGAAGACGCGAATGATAGAACCTACAGTATGATATAATTCAGTGCTTAGCACCCTATGTAATTATGAACTCAAATTCATTGTTTCAAACTTTCAATGCCATTATAGTTTTACATGCAGCAGCTACTCTGGATATGGCAACCTATTCTTAAAAACTAGCAACTAACATAAGCATTTGACAAAGGGAAGGAAATCCTAAATGACAACTCTTCTTAGAAGATTTGCCAACTTATGCAAGGCATTTGGAGCAATCATAATCGATGATGAGATCTACATCTCTATTCTGGTTTCACCCACAAGAAATCTAGGTTGAATCTTGTGAAAGCCATAAAAACTTATAGGTAAAATGCCACACACAGTTTGCTCTATTATTAATGAAAGTTCAAATAGCGTAAAAAACACTAGTGAACGTTTAGACTCCTAATTTCAAAATTACCAACACAAGCTTATACAAAAACAATATATGTACGGAACGATGAATATAAGCTAAACCCAAATTGGTAACACACTCTAAACCATAGTTAATTACACACGCAACAACAATTAAAAGGTAAAGAGTAACGGAAGAGAGATGCAAACACAAGGATAACACGGTGATGTATAACCGAAGTGAAAACTCAAAAACTCGGCGAAAAACCTCTCTGCCGCCCTCCAAGCGGTCAAATGATCCACTGGAGAATAAAGTTGGGATACATGAATAGCAATAGACCCTCCATGCCTAATCTACTCGATGCACCTAAGCCCTCCAAGCTTCTTGCTCCAACAGGGTTACGCCGACCTTGTCTTCTCTAGCTTTCCGGATCCCCCAATAAGCTCCATATTGCATCTACCATCCTTGGCATCTTCCAATGCTTCCCAAGCTCCAAAAACACTCTCAACGCTCTAAATGGGTGTGGGTAGTGTTTGGGTACAAATCTCCTCTCAATGTGTATAACAGTGGGGGAGGGAAGGAGAAGAGACTACAACTATTTCTCTCTAAGAATGAGTAGCTCTTTCTAATAGAGTGGGTGTGTTATAGAAACACCTCTTAGGGTTTTTCTCTCTAAATAGCCACACCTACATTTTGTGGGTATAAGGGTTTTTATAGTAGGGTACATGAGGAATGTGAAAAGTCAGTTTTCATCCAAATAGTGCATTCTGCCGACTTGGCCTCGCGACTAGAACGAGTTGCGAGCTAACGGTCTGGCCAAACTGTACATTTTGTCCTGTAGTGCTCTAACTATCGTGACCCTTCAGTTCCCTATATGCTCTAGCTGTCGTGATCCTTTGAGTGCACACATCGTGAGTTTTCTTCACACTCTCTCACACACTACCCTTACATAATTCTCACCTAAATACAGGGTATCTAATTGCTAAAATACAAGCAAATTTGGCACGAAATAAAATCAACACATAATTGAATAAATTCAACCTTACCATTAAGATTTGAAGGTCTAGTACATGATCCTATGAAATGCTTCCACATTCTCTTTAAATTTGTATTGGCCCTAAGCTCCACCAGCATAAAAATCATGGTGCTTAATTTTTGGAAGGACTTCCCTACCCAATTATTGGAACTCTTTCACATTAACTGCCCTACCAGATGTTTGTGCTTCAAGTGGAGTGTGTTGAATGACTATGGTTAATTATCCATTGCACTACAATCCACAAATAGTACTTCCTGCTCTTTGAACTTTGAGTGCTGATACATGCCTCATTTAGAAAGGTAAAAAAGAATCAAGATCATGCATAGTAAGACTTTGGAGGACGACTCTTAGAGTGATACCACTTGAAAAAGATGTTTTATTTCCATGATATACACTTGCCTCAAATCCCCGAGTCTTAGTCCAAGCCTCCTTTTTAGTTTGGCTTAGGCATTTTGTCAAACATTTTTAGGGTGATAAAATTGGCCACACTTTACATGCAATGAATAACTACCAAAAAATACTAATTTCCTTTCATTCTTCCTAACTTTTGAAAAAGTTTTTCCACCATTCGTGTTGACTTCTCACCCAGCAGCAAATTGGTGTTTTTATCTTAGCCATCCCTTGTTTACTACTAAATTTGCTGTAAGTTCTCTGTCTACCACCATTTGTGTATATATTTTTTTGAGAAGAGAAATTGAAAGGATTGGGCATAGATTTGGAGGCCGGTCATGGGTTTTGATCCTAGTGGATGTGATGTAGAGAAAATTGTCTACATTTGGTCAGAATATTGCAAACTGAAGAACAGAAACAATGGCAAAACTCAGAAGATATGATCTTTATAGATGGATAGAGTTGAATCCGAAAAATAGCAAGCCAAAAACTACAATCCCCTCTAAAGCAACCCAAAGCAATCAAACTTCGAATCCAAATTTGAGTTTCATAATGATATGTTGAACTGTGCAGTAATTTTTTTTTTCTTTTTAAGGGACAAATCATTGTCTTTGTCATCGTCGACAAAAGAAGGAGAGAGAGAGAGAGAGAGAGAGAGAGAGAGAGGACTTCGATATTGAGAAGAGAAAGAAGGGGAGTAGACCGGAGTTCAAACATAAGAAGAAAGAACATGAAAAAAATTTATCGAGTAATCGACAACTTAAAATAAGCACTAAAAAATTGATGCTGATGTGTAAAATTGTGGAGCTAACAACCAAAAGTCAAAGGCTTCGGTTATTATATATACTAGTGTTTAATCCGCGCAATGCGCGGGATCATTTTACATATTTATGATCTTTACATCCAACATAAACTTAGTTCTCATACTTCCACTACATTCATTCAAACCTACATAATTTACTATATTTAAGCATATAGTATCCAATATCCCCTAAAATTTTTAAACATTAGTCTTTTGCAAAACATTTTTTTTTAACAAAACGATAATGGTATTTATTGAGAATTTATAAAACTTGTACATCAGTAACTATTGAATTTGAAATACATTCCGAAGTATCATACATAGATTTGAGTATGTTGTATTGCCTCAAAAGAAAGCAATGCACCTGAAAGCATGACGAATAGTTAAAGCATGTTATGTGCTTGAATGATGGAGCTATCTTCATACTCTACCTCCAAGTCTCATATTAAAAAATGCTTGGCAAATTCCAAGGCTTTATGCATCCCAACAGCTAGCACTTCAATCAATCATTATCAGTATCCAACAAATCCAGTAGTCCCCAAATAATGTTAATATACCAAACAGAAAAGCATTTCCAAGGTCTTTTTGTGGGATTCTATATATCACAAAAAGTTGAGATATACAAAAATGGTTCTCCAAAAGGCCAACATCACTTGGCTAATTTGGTACTCTTTTCTTTCTTCTTTAAAGCAATTTCATGGTTTTTGAATCTTTCTTTCTTGAGTTATTTGGCTTTGACAGTCATAAAACTGCAACGATTGAAGGAAGGGATTGGCTTGCAGATTAACGGTCTAAAGAGAATCAGAAAGGGGACAATTGCAAAAAGCAAAAAAAGGGAAAAAAAGGGGGGGAAAAAAACCACATTTATAAAAGTTATACCTAGACTATGGCTTGCGTAGTACACTGCAGTGGAGTGCTCTACGGTTTTGGCTTTTAATAATCTGCCCTTTACTAATCTCATGTAACAATTTGCAAATGTCTTTCTATTTTATAAAACATTTACTAAAACTTACATAAAAGCTTGAAACACACCAATCTAAAACTTACATGACAATTTCAAACACCAAATCTGCTATTCCTAGGAACCACAATGAATCACACCGAACTAAAACTTATATGATAATATTAGTTAGAGCCTTTGAGGTATGTATCATAATTTGTGTGAGGGTATGAAGGAGAATATAAAAGTTAAAATAAAAGAAATATCTCTTAATATTTTTGTAGATTAAACCCAATCTATCACCATTTTTAACCCCATTCCTTCCCTTTTTTGTTTCGGGTATTACAAAAAGCATTAGAAAACTTTAGCCCACAACATTCTCATAAACTAAACATAATTTCACAATTGATGATATAAAAATGAAATATACAGGAACTCCTTATATTGCCTAATTGTGCTAAGCTACCAAATCCTGGATTGTACGATGACTTAAAACAATATATGAAAGCGGTCACAATATAATGCACATGAAATGATAAATCAACTCTAACATTTGTGAAATCACCCAACAGGATAAACTCAGAGATTTGTGTAAAACCATGTCTTGATAGTCACAAATTTACAATCAATATTGTAGCATCCAAAACCATTATCAGCGTCCCATATGCTAACGTAGAAAACAGTAAGAGCTTTTAGGTCCACATGGTCTTTTTTGCATTAAGTAACATGGTCTTACATTTTTCATCATCTCATGACTAACACGACTTAAAATAATGAAAATCTTCTTCAATTTTCATCCAATCATGACTGCTAAGCCTTAATAAATAATTTTTAAAATTATAAAAAAGGATTAATATACAAATATTTTCTACATTAGAAACCATATCCATAAGTTTAGCTGAAATTTAGAAAAACCCTTTCCTTGAGTAGATCTTATATATACAATTCAAGTTTAATTACTTCAAATTTGTTAGACTACAAAGGGGCCAAAAACAAATATAAATAAGGATCTCCTAAAACTCTACACCACAAAACACAATACTACTTCCCAAATGACAATAAAATGTGACATATAGCTCAAGAATTTAAAAAAAAAATAACATTTTAATTTCTAGTTCTTAGCATCAACACACAAATACCCATGATGATAAAACTTCAATTGTTCATTACAAATTAAAAACATATTTAAAAAAAAAAATCAAAACAACATTGTAGCAAGAGTTAGAAGTCCTAACTACTAACTTGAAGTAAAAGAAGAGGACTATTTCCATCAATTCTGTTTTTCCTAATTTACATTGGTAAAAAATAGAGAATTTGAGTCCTTCAATCTGTAGACAACTTCCACAATCTAATAAAATCATTTAAATATATATCTTTAGTTAATTAATATAACATATAAAGCCATGGTCAGTTCGTTTAGCAAATACGACTTTCTACCATGAGTAATACAAAGTTTAGCATAGTGCATTCTCGTCATTCCTTCTAGTAATTAATATATATGCTTTTCCGAAAACGAAGGAAAGCCAATGAAAGAAAAGATTCCCCATATTTTCTTTCATTCCATGAACTTACAGGTAATTATTAAGGAGGGTAATTCTTCTAATTCTCGGCCTGAAAGATTTGCTTCAAATGTTTCTAGAGCCTGCCTTTGGATTTGCTTGAAACAAAGGTGGGTTGTCAACACTAACTCTACTATCTCCACTTCTATCTCCTTCTTCTTTATAGAAACTGGATATCACTGAATACAGTGGCTTTTGTGAGAAATATACAATTTTAAGAAGACCGCAACACAATCCAAATTAATTAAGAAAACCGCAACACATTCCAAATTAATTAAGAGAGTACAACACTTTGTACAAAAGCTTCAACACAAAGTCCATTACAGAAACAAAAAAAAAAACCAATAATTAAAGATGCATAACATAACCAAAAAAAAAAAAAAAAACCTAAAATAAAATTTTAAAAGAAATCTTATTTGATTTAAAAGATATCTTAAGATTTCTATTTTGAACTCTTTAAAGTGAATATTTTTAAGTAATTTTTGTAATCTATAAAAATATAAGACGGTGTTGTAAATAATATTCAAAAACCCAAAACAAAACCAAATCTTACCAAATGCAAAAATCAAATCTAATTCAACCAAAATACCCAAAGCTAATTTAAATTTCATACCTAATTTAAAAAAATGGAAGGGCAAAAAACTTTTCGGTGCCGGTGGCAGATATATGGCCTGATGGTGGGTGATCAAATGACGGTGTTGATGGCCCTTAAATTTCTCTTTCTCTATCTCTATCTATGTGTGTTGTACGGACTATAATCTGTATCACTGTGTGCCTGTGATTACAATGGTCTGAGTGTATAGAAGGAGGGTGGTTGGTCTCTATTTCTATCCTTTTCTTTTAATCCTTGATCGAACTCTCTATCCTTATGTTTGTATGTTAAACAGTTAATTTTAGGATTAGGTTTTTGCAAACAGATAAAATTTTAACTATTTGTATGTTAAACGTTTAAAGAACTTCCAAACCAGTGAAACAATCGGTTTTGAACCTTTTTTCCTTGGGTACGTGGTAGGATTTAAAGTGGCTTTTTTTCCTATGTGGCAACACTGGCAGCAAATACCTAAGCTCTGAAACCAACTTAAGTAGACAGCCATTTGTCTAAACCTGCAATAGAATGTTAATAATTCAATAGCCGAAATAACAAAAGGCTTAGAAAGAGTACTTGGCTATTGAGGATCACACCACACACCCACTTTAAATCACTGAAAGCAGAATCCCAGGTTAGTTGTTCTAATTTTTCCTCTTTTTCATACACTGGATTTGCACTTCTCTTTTGGTCATCAGGGAAAAAAAATAGCAATGTTGCAGTGTTTATAATTTTCATGTGACATTGACAGACTCTGTGAAAAATTAGGACGCTGAGAAAGCATTGGTTTCATAAGTAATCTAGCTTCTTTTATATAAAGACATGCCTCCCACAATATGCAAAGATCAAACAACATGCAGAGAAAAAGCACCACTGACATTATATTAGTAAATAAGATTCAATTAACCAACTCCAAATTTCAAGCACCACAAAACAGGTTCCAAAAAAATAACAAATTGCTATATAATGTCATAAATACAATTGATACAGAAGAGGATTCTTTTGCACACAGAAATAACCATTGATTAAAATGCACTGGAGAAATGAACAACCAAAACTTGAAATTACTAAAGGATCAAACCTCATCCAATCAACCAAAACTAAATCAAGAACAAAAACAGAGTCAAGTAGGTATCTAGTTGGAAAATAGTGTTCATGAAAAATATTGATTTTACACCAGATAAAAATTTTATTCTTTGTAATAGGTGCAAATTTTTAAACTTGTCAAAAGATCTTACACATAATATTAATAAGTTGTAGATTCTTACATGTTTTCTCAAGGTTGTTCAACACCATCTTGACTTGTCATCTTGCTTTAGTATGCTCTTGAGTCAGACTGAATACCTCTAACTCAAGCCTCATCACACCCATCAATGAAATTCTTCACATTCCCATAGACAGCTCTCATACCTATAGAATACTCACCAAAGACTAAAAAAATCAATTAAAAATTCCAAAAGAAGAATGAAAATATATAATACAAAATGAGGAAATTAGTAGAGATGAAAAAAATTACAACAACTAAACTAATTTATGAAATTTACAAATGACAAATTTCTCTAATGAGTCCAAATAGAAATTCTCCATCAAATGTGTCAGTTCGTTTAGACCCCTTAAACCCAACAGATTAACCTAGTGAATTAGCCAAGTGATTAACTTAGGTAATTTAATTAAAACTAGGTTAACACAGATAAGCAAAAATAACAAAGCAGCGGAAAATAAACAACACAAATATCTGATGACCCAGGAAACCACACCGGTAAAAACCTGGGGAGGATTTGACCTAGCTATCCTCAAGGTAAACTGAATCCACTATGAAAGAATTGAAGTTTACACGACAAGACTTAGACCACTAACATCTTGTTGCTACCCAAGTGTAGGAAACTTACTACCATGACCCCATGATAGCTCCAAGATCCACGGACTCCTTCTTTTCGGAATTCTTCAGCAAATCCACAAGCGCACCTGCTTGTATATCTTTATGCTCTATTGATTCTGCAACTGTATTGATCTACACAACTCTTGACATAAATCTCAAGTTTGTAAACCCTAAGTGTATGTGAAGGTAAACACCTCTAGATCTCACATAGAGATTCACAAACACAGCAAAACAGAACTCTAAAAACGTGGCTAGGGTTTTCCCTTTTATACTTAGGGCAAAACATAAAACCCTATACATTAAAACGGGCTTGGGCTGAGTTGGAATTTTCTGCAGAAAAACGTTCTGCACGATTTTCGATCGATCGAGTCTAATTTTCGATCGATCGAGTCATACAGAAAGTGAACAGTACTTCTGCATAAAAACTCGATTCCAACTTTACAATAAGACCCATACTTTGAGCAAGTCTAACACACGACTAAACATTGTTTTGATCATGGTTTGCCAACATACAAATTGAAGTTCTAAATACATTAGATCCTAATCCTTAGAACCTAACAAACTCCCCCTTTGGCAATCCGTGACAAAACACAGACTTTACAAAAAGCTCAAAGTTACAAATTGAAATAGCCCATTACAATAAAAATAGCCACTTAACAATTCAACCTAAACTACTATCTAACAGTTGCAAAATAGATAGTAGCTCGACTGAAAGCAACCTGTATATTCCTGTAACACTTAACAAACACATAAACGCATGTGTGGAAAAAAAACAAGAAATACATAAATAAAAATTTCTTGATTTCACATGACACAAAATAAAGACATATATCATGAATAACATCATCAATATAAATTAATAAGCAGAGTAGTAGCATAGTGAAATAAGAAACATATACATACAAATGTATCTCAACAAAATAAATCTCCTAAACAAGAGCTAAAAATGAGAATACACAGTGAAGCATCTAGATACAATCTAATAACTCCACAAGCTCCGTAGTATCACTACCAAGTAAACAAAAAACTCCCCCTAAAATGTAAATCTCCACAAAAAAACTCCTAGATACAATGAACTATGTACTCCCCCTTTTTGTGACGAATTGCCAAAGGGCACTCACTCATCATTAAAAGGAGGCGGAGGAGAATGACGAGAGCTCGCCAAATCTGCTCGTAACGCACGTAGCTCATCAAGGATGTCCACCAAAAGCTGACCATGAGCCGCCTGAACGGTCACGACAGTATCCAGAGTCCGACGAAGGTCAGAAACCTCATCAAACGGTGGAGGAACATCAGCAGCAGCAGCAGTAACAGCAGGATCAGAAGACGTCCCAGCTGCATGAGTATCTATAGAAGAAGAAGGGGGTGGAGTGACATCGGAAGGCTCTACCCTAGAACGCTTAGAGCTAACTCGACGTTGAGCAGCCCTTTGCCTCAAAAAGGTAGCACCAATAGGAGCGATGACATGTACAGGCTCAGAAGCAAGAAACTCACCAAAACCAAGAAAAAGGAGAATCCGATGAATAAAAACAGGGAAAAACAAAGCATGAGCCGTAGAACTAGATCGATGAACCTCGTTCAAAGAACGAAGGAACAGATGCGGAAAACTGATAGGCGCATCAGTGACCAAGGCATACAAAAAGACACATCTCTCAAGAGGAATGGTGTGGACATGCGAAATAGGCCACAAAGAATGACACACTATCCTAAAGAAAAGATAGTGCAGCTCAGACAGCTCAGCAGAAGTGATCCGAGGATCAGAACCCCACTGGATAGAAGACCCAGTGATGTATGACAGGACGTCATCAAGGGGAGGAGACTCCTCGTAAGGAAAAACGGGATGGTCCACAATGGGTACCCTAAGAGCATCAGACACTACCGAAGGGGTAATGCGATACTCCACACCACGTAACCACACCTTTACTAAGGTGTCGTTATCGTAGACATGAATAGAGAGGTTCGAATAGAACTCTCTAATCAAGGTGGCAGGAGGAGGAGAATGCTCATACTCGAGCAAAGGTAACCAACCCCGACGTGAAAAGTTACGACGCACCTCAGGATCCAACTCATCTAAGATAACCCTACGCTCAGCCCAAATTTGACGCCTAAGGTTCAGAGTCTCATAGGTGACTTGGTTTGACTCACTAGGGAACCGCTCAGTGTCAAAAGAAGGAGAAGGATCAGAAGTCCTATGGGCTCTAGTTTTCCTAGGCATAGTGCTAAGGAAAAGATAGACACAGAAAGAAAAGAGCAAAAACAATACCAAGGGCAGACTGCAAATTAGCACAGCAAAAAAATAGAATATAACAATTCTATATGATGCATGAGCATGAACATAACATGATGCATGTACTAATGCAGTGACATGTTCAATTGTGATCCAAATTAACAAAATTGGCTTGAGCAAGCAATATTTATCAAAAATACCCAATTTGAAAAACCTAATTTTTCAAAACACAACAAATTGATAAATTGATCAAGACAATAGTTAAATAACACAATATAATGATCAAATTTACCAAACCAACAAGCCAATTTCATCCATTTCAATCAAAATGAACAAAACCCCCAATTTTCTCAATTGTAAGCCCTAGAATTTCAAATTTCCTTCAAAACACCAAAATAATCAAATTAAACCACATGTAGAGCTTAGGTAAGGTGTCCCCACAAAAACCCATGAAAAATTTGAGAAAGAAACATTCAAAAACACTTCCTAATTTGCCACAACAATAATTCCGAAAATAACAACAAAAATGCATGAAAAATGCATGAATTTCGAAAATAAATGCAAAGGGAAGGGTATAAAGGTCTTACCAGCCTTGGGAGAGAGATTGTGCAAAAGAATTGGAGGAAAACGACAAAATTTCCAAGAAAAGCTTTGACCGGTTGGTAGGGAGAAAAAGAAGTTTTTGAAAAAGTTTGAAAAGTGAAAAGCCACGTGAAAAAGAGCCATTTTTAAAAACAGTCATCCCGAGTTTCGATTGATCGAAAGTTACATTCGATCGATCGAAACGACCTTCGATTGATCCAAAACAAGCTTGGATCGATCGAGCCAACCAGAGAGTTTTCTGAGCGTTTTAAAACATTTTCGATCGGTCGAAAACCAGTTTCGATCGATCGAAATTCTGGAAAAATCACAGTTTTGAAAAACCAAACATTTTAGATCAAAAACTCCTCAAAGCATTAGATTTTATGAGAAAAAATGCATGAGTATGAGATGAGATGTTTTCCCAAAAACACATGTATTCAATCCAGATTTCTCTAGGCAACAATTTCTCTCAATATACCAAAAAAAACAAGCAAACATATTTTGCATCAATTTCTAGAAATTCTCAAACTTGGTTGGTCAGGCCAAAAACACGCACAATATCATGTACACAATTCTAGCAAAGAATAGCTTGTGTAGTGTGTGCAACTAGCATGAGCTTGAGAAACATGTGAGGTGATATACACATAGAGATCAATCACAATTTCTACAAAATCCATCACATGAATTTGAAAGAGACTATTACTTAAAGAGTTACATCCTATAACTCCCACATCTCCTAGAATAAAAGCTTGCAATCATGTAAGTTTCTTGATTTGCCTCAATAATCAAATTTATTGATTAGAAACTTAATAAAAGCCGGGATAATATACACACCAATTTTATTTGAATTTGTGAGATTATTATAGCCCAATAATGTACACACCAATTTTTATTTAGAGGCTACACCTTAAGTTCTTTTTGTGCATGTGCTACACTTTCTCGAGCACAAAATCTTACGATATGCACTAAGGTGTTCATGATTGGCTAATAAACAGTGGTGAGATGGTTATTTATGCCTTTCTCATTAAGTTCAAGTCCAACAATCAAAAACATAAGACTTCAAGATCAAGATCATGTGATCAACAAATATAGCATCTTCCCACACAACATGCACAACAAGAATTTAGCTAGTAAAGTGCAATAGAAATAAGTGCATCAAAGCTAAACAAGGTACATACTTATGACATGTAATTTTGATTGACCAACCTTGTTTTCAAATTTAAGGAAAAATAGCAAAACACAATTTGCAAAAAATTTTTTTTTTTTTTTTTATTAAACAAAGAAACAAACATCCTAGAATGAAATGCATGAATGTAATGCAATGCAAATCCTAGAAACAAAGGTCACAAAAGATTGAGCAATGAAGCACAAGGACCATGAAGTCAAGAATGACTAGGGACACAGAATCACACCAATGACTTGACGAAGAGTTTCAAACTTTCCTCTATCAAGTGGTTTGGTGAAAATATCAGCATTCTGACGTTCAGTAGGAATATACTCTAGAGCAACAATTTTCCGTTCAACTAGATCCCTAATGAAGTGATATCTAATCTCAATGTGTTTGGTCTTAGAGTGTTGAACAGGATTCTTAGAGATATCTATGGCACTAGAGTTATCACAATAAACAACCATGATGTCCTGTGATATTCCATAATCACTCAAAAGTTTCTTCATCCAGAGAAGCTGAGAACAACAACTTCCAGCAGCAATATATTCTGCCTCAGCAGTAGATAAAGAAACAGAATTTTGCTTCTTACTCATCCAAGCAACCAAATTAGCACCAACATAAAAACAACCACCAGTTGTACTTTTTCTATCATCAGCATTACCAGCCCAATCAGAATCAGAAAAACCAGCAAGAGAAAGATTGGACTCTTTACTGTAAAATAGACCATAATCACAAGTTCCAGCAACATATTTTATGATCCTCTTAACAGCATTTAAGTGAGAGACCTTAGGATTAGACTGAAATCTAGAGCAAACACCCACACTAAACGCAATATCAAGTCTGCTAGCAGTTAAGTACAAAAGACAACCAATCATGATTCTATATAGAGTAACATCAACAGACTCACCTGATGGATCATTTGTTAATTTCACATTAGCAGCCATTGGTGTCCTAGCATGTGCAGCCTTGTCAAGACCAGATCGCTTGACCAAATTTCGTGCGTACTTTGCTTGGTTGATGTAGATTCCATCATCCGTTTGCTTTACCTGCAATCCCAAGAAATAAGTTAGTTCGCCAACCATACTCATCTCAAACATGGCCTTCATTTCATCTGCAAAAGATTGAGCAAGAGAATCATTAGTAGCACCAAAAACAATATCATCAACATAAATTTGAGCAACTACAAAATGATTCTTATCCTTTCGTATAAACAGAGTGGTGTCAGCAAAACCTCTCTTGAAGCCATGATCCGTGAGATATGCAGTTAATCTATCATACCAAGCCCGTGGAGCTTGCTTCAATCCATAGAGAGCTCTCTTCAACTTGTAGACATCATTCGGTCTGTGAGGATCAATAAAACCTTTCGGTTGTTCAACATATACCTCTTCTTGTAACATGCCATTCAAGAAAGCACTCTTGACATCCATTTGATACAACCTGAAGTTCATGTGACATGCTATAGCCAAGAGAATTCGAATGGATTCCAATCTTGCTACAGGTGCAAAAGTCTCATCAAAATCAATTCCGTCTACTTGTGTGTATCCTTGAGCAACAAGCCTTGATTTATTTCTGATAACAGTTCCATGTTCATCTGACTTGTTCTTGAAGATCCACTTGGTTCCAATAACATTGACTCCCACAGGTCTAGGAACTAATTCCCACACATCATTTCGAACAAACTGATGAAGTTCTTCATGCATAGAATTTACCCAATCAGCATCTTGGAGAGCTTCATCCACTCTTTTCGGTTCGAATTGGGAAAGGTAGCATGAGTGAGTAATCACATTTAATGCTTTGGATCTCAATCTCATGTTATCATTTAAACTTCCAAAAATATTAGTAGCAGGGTGATTCAACCTAACTCTTGATGATGGACCTTTGACCAATGAAGTAGTGGTACCTTTCTGATCTGATGGACTTTGAACTTCTCTCTGTTCTTGTGGAACTCCATGAACTGGTGTTGAAGGTTCTGAACTTGATGGTACAGATGTTGTATCATTCAAAACCATTAACTCTTCCTCTGTAGGCTTTCCCACATAGTCTTCAGGTAGAGAATCATCAACTTCCATCATCTTTTCTTGAACTTGAGGTGCATGTTCTGAATGTCCTTCTGAGTTTAATTCATCATTGATCACCACATTTGAGGATTCCATGACTGTTTTAGTTCTCAGATTGTATACTCTGTATGCTCTACTGGTGGAAGAGTATCCCAGAAAATAACTTTTATCACTCTTAGCATCAAACTTCTCCAGGTTCTCTCTATCACGCAGAATGTAACAGTCACTGCCAAATATTCTGAAGTATTTCACTACAGGCTTCTTTCCTCTCCAGAGTTCATAGGGAGTTTGCTCGGAATTTGGTCTGAAATACACCCGATTGAGAGTGTGACATGCAGTATTAACAGCTTCTCCCCAAAAAGATTTAGGCATCTTCTTATTATGGAGCATGACACGAGCCATTTTTTGTACAACTCTATTTTTCCTTTCCACAATTCCATTTTGTTGTGGTGTTTTGGGTGAGGAGAATTCCTGACGGGTGCCTTGATTATCGCAAAACGTAGCCAGTTTGGTGTTCTCAAACTCTTTTCCATGGTCACTTCTTATTCTGGCTATCACCGTTCCTTTTTCCACTTGCAATTTCTTGCACAGATGAATCATTTTTTCAAGAGCCTCAGCTTTATCTTTCAAAAGTACAACCCATGTGAATCTTGTAAAGTCATCCACAACAACTAGAATGTACTTCTTTCCACCTAAACTCTGAACTCTGGCAGGACCCATGAGATCAATGTGCAGCAACTCCAAAGGTCTCGTAGTTTGAACATCAGCTACAGACGGATGTTTGGACTTCACTTGTTTACCCATCTGACATGGTCCACAGATGCATTTTTCAACCTTCTCAAACTTGGGCAACCCAATTACTGCATCACATTTTGAAATCTTCTCTAATTGCTTGAGGCTGGCATGTCCCAACCTTTGATGCCATAAGTCAACTTGATTGATCTTAGCACTGAAGCATTTGTTGCTTATACTTGGGGTGATACCATAACAGTTATCAGCTGTTCTCACACCAACACACATACAATCACCCCCTTCATCAAGTATTTCACATTCTTGCTTGGTGAAGAATACATTAAGTCCGTTGTCACAAATCTGGCTTATGCTGAGTAAGTTTGCCTTCAACCCATCAACATACCACACATCTTCAAAAACTGGTAGTCCTGGGATGTCCACAGTACCAATGCCTCTAATCACAGATTTACTTCCGTCTCCAAAGGTAACTGTACCAATCTTTCCTTCGAAGAGTGTCTTGAACAAAGCTTTATTTCCTGTCATGTGCCTGGAACAACCACTATCCAAATACCAAAGACAAGAATCATGTGCCTTTAAGGCGGTTAAAGCAGTATAGCACATGTGATTATTTTCATATGTGATTATAGTAAGACACTCAAGAAAAACTTTAACAAAGATTGTAAAGGACAAGCACACCAAGTAGATAATGTGACAAACTAAAGAGAAGATTTTAGAGAAATCCATAACAACAGGGGTCAAGGATCAGCAAGAAGATCAAAAGATCAAAAACAAAAGCTACCCGCTCTGATACCACTTGTCAGTTCGTTTAGACCCCTTAAACCCAACAGATTAACCTAGTGAATTAGCCAAGTGATTAACTTAGGTAATTTAATTAAAACTAGGTTAACACAGATAAGCAAAAATAACAAAGCAGCGGAAAATAAACAACACAAAGATCTGATGACCCAGGAAACCACACCGGTAAAAACCTGGGGAGGATTTGACCTAGCTATCCTCAAGGTAAACTGAATCCACTATGAAAGAATTGAAGTTTACACGACAAGACTTAGACCACTAACATCTTGTTGCTACCCAAGTGTAGGAAACTTACTACCATGACCCCATGATAGCTCCGAGATCCACGGACTCCTTCTTTCCGGAATTCTTCAGCAAATCCACAAGCGCACCTGCTTGTATATCTTTATGCTCTATTGATTCTGCAACTGTATTGATCTACACAACTCTTGACATAAATCTCAAGTTTGTAAACCCTAAGTGTATGTGAAGGTAAACACCTCTAGATCTCACAAAGAGATTCACAAACACAGCAAAACAGAACTCTAAAAGCGTGGCTAGGGTTTTCCCTTTTATACTTAGGGCAAAACATAAAACCCTATACATTAAAACGGGCTTGGGCTGAGTTGGAATTTTCTGCAGAAAAACGTTCTGCACGATTTTCGATCGATCGAGTCTAATTTTCGATCGATCGAGTCATACAGAAAGTGAACAGTACTTCTGCATAAAAACTCGATTCCAACTTTACAATAAGACCCATACTTTGAGCAAGTCTAACACACGACTAAACATTGTTTTGATCATGGTTTGCCAACATACAAATTGAAGTTCTAAATACATTAGATCCTAATCCTTAGAACCTAACAAAATGAATAATACCCTTCATTCTTCCTCGCACCTACACTGAAAGTAAAATTCAGAAGCAAATGATGACATGGCATGAATATATTTTGTTTCAAAAAGCCTTCAAAAATTTTTGTCTTTGATAAGTGAGTCACATTAAGAATATTGATGAAGATATATACATTAATCAAATTAATAAAAGAAATTTCTTTTTTTATTTTCCTCAAGAAACAAAGTGGACACAGAAATTGACTAATAACATGGATGATGCTGATATAATTGAAGATTGAGTGGCAGGCTTTTTTGCTAAAAACAGGAAGGGCAAAGTCTACTAAAGTTTTGTAATACCATCAATAACTGGTGGTAATTGTTTTCATGACTAAATTCTTAATAAAATTGTAAAGTAATAGCATTTTCAGCTGCAAAATGTTATTTTAAACCTTCTACAATTGAATATTAAACATATAAACACAACACAATGCTACAAATGCCAAAATGGCTTCACTTTTAGCCAAACAGAAAGAATGCCTTTGTTACCAAAGAGTTGTAGGGCTGTTATATTCTAGATATTAATTACAAAGGCAAATATCAATTATATAGAGGATTCAGGGAATAGCACTAACAACTTAAACAATTATTTATTTTAATCCACATACTAATCTACGAATTTCTCGTATGGAAAGCTATACCATCTACCTAAAGTTTAATGTAAACAATGTGTGTGTTTTCTTTAAGCAGCATTCATGTTCCTTTAGTTATCTAATCAAAAGTTTCAAAAGTTTGAAGTTTTATAAAGCATTCAGTTTAAAGTGACTAACAATAAACCTAGTGGTATGGATCCTGATCTGGAAAGATTTTGTTTCAAAGGTGGCAAAAAAAAAAAATGGAAATCTAGAAACAGTGAAACTAAAATTCTAGGCACCACAATCCAAATTTAAAAACCGTTTAGATCTTGAGATGAGTAATTACAAAAGCATCAGTATGTAACATTTAAATGCCCTTTTTTTTTCCAATTATGTCTTAGTACCAACCTTCATGACTGTTCCTCTTTTTTTTTTTCTTTTTTTTTTTTGGCGAACAAAAATGAAGTTAATTCTTGGACCTGAAATGTGCATAATTCTGAAGCATTTTTAATGCTAAAATTAAATGAATTCAAAATTCAGAGGCAGACGAAAAAAAAATACAAATCTAACTAAAAAACTGCCAAATAAAAACCAAATCTAACCAAAATACAATAATCAACAAAACATAAATCAATTCAAATTTCAGGGGCAAACGAAAAAAAAATAAAGTACAAATTTCTCTGTTCTCCCTCTTTCTCAGTATATTTGAGGCTTTCAAATGGTGTTTTGCACTGCCCAAACAATATGAAGTTTCTTTTTTAATTGCAAGTGTGTCTGAAAGTTAGATCGGATAAAAGAAGAACCCTAGAAAATTACATTCAGCAGAGGGAAAAAGGATCTGCGAATCTAATACAATTTGAAACGGTAATTGAGTAGGAAAAAAAAAAAAGAAGACTCTCCAAATGGTGGGCCGTACGGTTTTTTAAAGTTTAAAATCTATATGGGATTGTTTTTAAAGTGGTCTTTTTTCCTAACATGGCAACACGGAAAAAGCTTCTGCTTTTATATATAGTATTAGATTATCCCTCAAAACGAAACCAATCCAATTCAAGCCAGAACTAACACAAAAATAATTTAAAATGTAAAAAATAAACAACTGGCCAAATTACCTATCATAGGCATGCTAATGGAAGCCTAACTCAAAACCAAATCTAACTATAACTAAATCTAAACCAATTCAACCAAGAAATTCAAACCAAAATCAAATTCAATCCCCAAATTTGAAAACGGAAAAAAAAAAAAAAAAAAAAAAAAAAAAAAAAAACTTTACCAGTTACAGTATACGATTATCTGTGTATGCCTTACGGACTCTAACTGGTGCGTGCTGTTTCAGCAGGAAAAGCCTAAAATAAGATTGAAGAAGGAAACTAAATGTTAGAAACAGAAATACCCAATGATTTCAAACAGAAAAAGCTTCTGCTTTTATATATAGTATTAGATTATCCCTCAAAACGAAACCAATCCAATTCAAGCCAGAACTAACACAAAAATAATTTAAAATGTAAAAAATAAACAACTGGCCAAATTACCTATCATAGGCATGCTAATGGAAGCCTAACTCAAAACCAAATCTAACTATAACTAAATCTAAACCAATTCAACCAAGAAATTCAAACCAAAATCATATTCAATCCCCAAATTTGAAAACGGAAAAAAAAAAAAAAAAAAAAAACTTTACCAGTTACAGTATACGATTATCTGTGTATGCCTTACGGACTCTAACTGGTGCGTGCTGTTTCAGCAGGAAAAGCCTAAAATAAGATTGAAGAAGGAAACTAAATGTTAGAAACAGAAATACCCAATGATTTCAAACAGAAAAAGCTTCTGCTTTTATATATAGTATTAGATTATCCCTCAAAACGAAACCAATCCAATTCAAGCCAGAACTAACACAAAAATAATTTAAAATGTAAAAAATAAACAACTGGCCAAATTACCTATCATAGGCATGCTAATGGAAGCCTAACTCAAAACCAAATCTAACTATAACTAAATCTAAACCAATTCAACCAAGAAATTCAAACCAAAATCATATTCAATCCCCAAATTTGAAAACGAAAAAAAAAAAAAAAAAAAAAAAAAAAAAAAAAAAAAAACTTTACCAGTTACAGTATACGATTATCTGTGTATGCCTTACGGACTCTAACTGGTGCGTGCTGTTTCAGCAGGAAAAGCCTAAAATAAGATTGAAGAAGGAAACTAAATGTTAGAAACAGAAATACCCAATGATTTCAATCTTACACTTATTTAATCACAATGATTTTGTGATTTTTGTAATCTTAAAAAAAAAAAAACAAAAACAAAACAAAAGCAAATATCTAAATCTGAGGAAACAAACATTTTGATAGAAAACCCAAAACAAAAACAGATCAAATCTAAACCTATTCAACCAAAAAAAAAAAAAAAAAGAGTTCTAAGATGCGTACGAAAAAACCTTTCACAATTTAATTGGCAACGTGGATTAAGAATTCTAGAATAAAATAAAAGACCGATCAGTATTTTTATCAAACAAATTGCATATTAAAAATTAAGTTGTTCGCCTAATACATTTAGATTTTAAATAATCCAAGGTGAATTTTGACTTTTAACCACAGTAAATCAAGGGAAAAATCCCTAATGTTACCATCAAAAAAAATATAGAGGGATAATTTGAAACCAAAGCATCCAAGGAAAGAGAATCAACCCATCTTTAAAAAAAACAAAAAAACAAAAAAAGGGTAAAAGAAGAACCCTAGAAAATTAAGTAAGGGGAACTGCCGGTTTTGAATTCAAAAACATAGAAATATTGAAGATTTAAGATTCTAATTCGAATAGGAAAAGCAATGGTGAAGAGTTTCAATCTTTCAAACTACAAAAACAGTATTTGAAGAGGAAGGGAGTACGGTGACCTTTGGTACAAAAAAACAGAGACCATACTGGTGGAGGGTACGGTGGTCTGATGGTGGCAAAGCCTGACTTTCTTCTCAGATCTTTCTCTCTCCACCATCTATGACAGATCGAAGTTCTTAGTTCTTTCTCTATCGTTCTTTCTCGATTCTCCTTCTCTTTCTGCAGCGTATGTCTGTTGGGTTTTTATGTTTTTTTTTTTTTTTATATTATAAGTGGGTTGGGTTTTTATAAGACTCTCCCAAAACGGTGCACCATATGGTATTTTTAAGAATAAACTGTATGGTGCAACGTTTTTTTATTTTTTTACTGGGTTTTTATTTTAACCGGTTATTTAATTTATAATTTTTTTAATTGCAAGCATGGCAGACTTTTGAATGGCCAAACATTGTAGCGTGCGGCTGTTTTACTTTAAAAAATGTATATGTGTCTGAATTTTAGATAGGCAGTTATCCTATTTGTCAACGCCTCCTCAATTATAGAAACCCACTTTCTCTCAGCTTTTGCTTTTATATATAGTATATAATATATATATATATATATATATATAAATGAACAAGCTTTCTCTCTATGGGTGGGGCCATAACACCTACAATGAGGAGTATATCACTTGCAATCTCTTAATATGTAATTTGTGCAATGTGAAAGAGGTGGCCCAATAAAATATTGACACCAATTAGAAAAACACAATCAACTCCAATCACTTGCAATGGGGAGCAGAAATCTCTTAATGAGTTTATTTTTATTTTTTATATATATTTATTTTCAGGTTGGTCTTACTATAGAGGGAGCTGATTTTGTGATAGTTGATTCTTCGGATAAGACAGACCATGAAAATTAAGTTTCGAGAGATACATTCTAAGACTTTCAAGAGATGCTTTCAATCTGCGGAGGAGACACATCATTGTGGTAGATTTATGTCATATGTGTTGAGTGATGGAGAGACTTTTGTGGGCTATTTACTACCTCATAGCCCTATAACAACAAAGATGTGGTATACGGGCTTTGGTCTATTTTGAGTTCATTGGGTTATGTTGCAGAGAGTTGTAGATAAGCTAAGCATAGCAATTTCGAAAATTGTGCCTCATTGTTTAATGTGATGCGTATGGTGGGAGTAAAATGCTCGAATTTTTGAGGGAGAGTCAATTCACCGCCAATCTCACTTGTGGCTGAGTACTATTCCTTTGCTCTGATAACTACGCAGCTATATCTATGAGTCTAAGTCAATTAGAATAGGTTAATTGGTTGATTCAACTTATTTTTCTTTTTTGTCTTTTATTTTCCCTGTTGTTGGTCTTTCCACAAATGGAGAATGTTAGAATTTAGACTCCTTAAAACCCAATCAAATTAACCTAGTTATTTAGCCAAGTGATTAACTTAGGTAAATTATGAGTTCTAGGTTAACACAAATATATTATATCATGCAAAATGCGGAAAATAAAGAACACACAATATGATAACCTAGGAAAACCAAACCAGTAAAAAACCTGGAAATGATTTAATCTAGCTATCTTCAAGGTAAAACAGAATTCACTATGAACGAATTGAAGTTTACACAATAGCAACTTAGACTACTAACATCCTATTGCTACCTCGAGTAGGAAACTTACTACCACAACCATGTAACAGCTCCGAGTCCACAGACTACTTCTTTCTTGAATTCACAGCAAGCACAAGCACTCCCACTCCCACTTATATATCTCTAAGTTCTTGAATCTGCAACTGAATGATTACCAAGCTCTTGACATCAATCTTGAGTTTGGAAACCCTAAGTATATGTGAAGGCCAACACCTCTAGATCTCACAAAAGATTCACACACACAGCATAAAAAACTCTCCTAAAACGTGGCTAGGGTTTCTCCTTTTATACTTAGGGCAAAACATAAAACCCTACATGTCAAACCAGGCTTGGGCTGAGTTGGAAATTCTGCAGAAAAAACAATCTGCACGACTTTCGATAGGTCGAATCTAATTCTTAATCGATCGAGCTAAACCGATTGGCACAGTAACTTCTGCAGTAACTCGATTCTAACTTTACATAAAAACCACATACTTTGAGCAAGTCTTTACAAGACTAAAACTGTTTTGATCATTGTTTGCCAACCTTACAAAATGAAGTTCTAATACATTAGTTCCTAATTCCTTAGAACCTAACAAAGAAAATTGTGTGATCTTTGATTCTTTGGATAAAGAAGACCATGAAAGTTAGGATTTATCTCCAACTGTCGTCTTCACAATCACTAACAAAGATCATTATAAGATTGACTTATACTCGAAGAGTTCAACAGTTACACTCGGTTAAGGATATTATGTGAATGAAAAAGTATATTTGGAAGGAAAGAGGATCTTACCTCTTACTACTAGTCGGTGCCTCTCTCACCTTCATAACTTGGTCCTTATGCCTTGCTAATATGTTTGGATTCTCTACAACAACTATTTTTCAACACAGAGAGAGAGAGAGAGAGAGAGAGAGAGTGTGTTTATAATTTTCTTTTTCTACTCGGTTCAATTGGTTTTAGACTTTTCCGAATGCATGAACATCTCAAATATCAATGACTACTTTCCACTTGTCTTTCATGCATCCAACTAGATAACACGCAAGTAAATAACCAAATAGAACAAATTTTCTTTTAAAACTCTATAAATATACAATTAGACTTTTCACACACACACATATAATCTATATATATTACTAAAAGCTGAAACGTAGCGTTTAATGCTGCTGCTCTCACGTTGCGCCACATCAGCTGCCACATCATTTTTTTAAAATATAATTTGTCCTACAGTTTTAAAATGGTTTTTACAATTTTAAGCCCTATAAGTACAGCTTACTACTTATTTATTTACTTTCACTATCACCCTATAATAAATCTCTATAATTAATCTAACCCAAAGCCTTTTCAGTTCAGTTTTAGAGTTTTGTGTGAGTCTTTTCAGTTTAAAGGAAGAGAAAATCAAAACAAAAAAAAAAAAAAACAAACAAAATATTGAAGCCTTTCAAGCTTTAGGGTTTTTTTTTTCTTTCCAATTTTCCAATAATTTTTTTTAACATTTATTTTTTTAATATTTACACTTCTCCAACCTTTTTCTCTCTCTTACCATTTCATCTCCCTACTATTTCTTCAATCTTTCTCTCTCCCTTACCATTTCATCTCCCTACTACTTCTTCAATATTTCTCTCTCCTTTACCATTTCATCTCTCCACTACCCTCCACATTAATATCATTCTTCCTCTTTCTCTTCATCTTCCTTTATTTTTGTCTCTTCTTATTCACACCCTCTTACTATAAATTTGTCACTATCTCTTCTATTCTACGCATAGCTTTCTCTCACCAAAAAAAAAAAATGGTTCTCTCTCTCTCTCTCTCAATTTTTTGGTGGATTTTTTTATTTTTCTTTAGGTTGATAATTTTTATATTCTTTTAAACTCTATTTTAGGTTAATGTGATTTAGTTTTGTTTTTTAAATTGTTGTTGTTGTTTTTTTTATTATTATTATTTATTCTCTTTGATTGTTAAATGTTATCCTATTACGTTCTAAAGAGTTAAATATAGCATATATAAATATAATATTATTCTATTACATAGCATGATTTTGATAATTTGGTATTTATTCTGTTACATAGCATGATTTTTTATAATGCTCAATTTAGATGTTAAACTATGAGACTTTACTAATTTTTGTTTATTTTCTAATCATTTGTAGTGGACAAAGTACTCTTAATAGTTGTATTAGAAGTACTCTATAATGCCATTCATTTAAAGAAAAGTAAAGTTTAGTCAAAGTAAAATAATCGGATAGGTGACAAATTTTAACTTTTGCAATATTATTTTAATTATTATTATTATTTTATAACAATGCATATAAAGAAATTTAATTCTTAGATTTGGCTAATAATTGTTTATTTGATAATATGTTTTGGGTGGCTGAAATTATAATTTCTACAAAGAAAATAACCTTAATAGATTATCAAAAACAAAATTTTATCCTAATATTGGTTCAATTAATCATTGTTAAGTTTTATTAATTTTTTTTAGTTTACGTTTTTTTGGTATTTTGGATTGTTCCTATATTACATTTATGATCGTTCCTATAATAAATAAAAAAATAATTACGAAATACATTACTCATTATTAGATTTGTTTAAATTGTTAAAAAAATTTAATAAAACTACTATAAAAATAATTATCACGTGCAATGTGCGGGTTGGTGAAAAAGCACTTTCAGCTCATTTTCTTGCTCTTCCTTCTCCTAGCTTCTCGTAAATCTCTCTCTCTCTCTCTCTCTCTCTCTCTCTCTCTCTCTCTCTCTCTTTTTCTTACACTTTTAGTTTATTATTGATAATATTCAAAATTCCCATTAGCCGAAAGATCTGAAATAACTTACCTAACTGTGACCCATCCGCCGATGAGTCCACCGGAAAGATGACTAGAGGACACCCAGCCACGGCAAGAAATTCAGAGGAACACAGAGATTCAAACTGCCAAGATTCAATTCAGATTTCAAATTCAAAACGGGATAATGGTGAGGCCGAACTTACAACACCAAATACCGTTATTCCCTCGATGACTCAAGTTTTGAATTCACAAGAAGATCGGCCAGTTGTTCCTTGTTTTAAGGAATGCACTTACAACACAACTCTTCCAATTCCTGAGAAGATGGATAAGTGCAAGCCTTTGCATAGTAATCAACAACTGAAGTGGGCGAAGGATAAGATAGTGGATGATTCAAATTCAATCGGGGAAAATTTAAATGGGGATATGGAGCAGGATTTTCTGCCCAATGAAGGTGAGGATTTCCCGGACCAGAAAAAATCATCTCTTCAGTCTTGGAAACGCATTCTTAGGAGTTCCAATAACAAAGCTGGAACTGAAGTTTCTCCTAAACGTCCATGTTTATCAAAGCGTACATCTTCGGAGCATAGTTCTCTGGATTCACACGCTCACAAGAAAAAATTGCTAAGTAAGGAAAATCTGAGTATATTGCACACTTCAAATGGAGGTACTCCTTCACCACCGCTCCCACCATGAAGACACTCCTAAGATGAAAAAAAAAAAAAAAAAAAAAAAAAAAAAAAAACCTCGTCACTTTGATGTTCAGGTAAATCAAGAAGGTGTTGTTTGGCATTTTTTTCAGGTTTTCTGGGCATTCAAGTGAAGAGTTGTCTGCGCATTCAAGTGAAGAGTCGTTCTTCTTACAGTAGTTTGGATTTTAAGGTTTTTTTCTTTGTATTCTTTTTTTACGATGTAATCGTGCTATTCTAGCGTTTGCTAGTGTTGCAAAAGAGAAAAAAGGAGTTATATGTCCCTCTTTCTCTTCCCCATTGTATGTCATATTTATCAATTAATAAAGTCTACTATCGTTTCTATTCAAAAAAAACAAAAAACAAAACAAAACTGTGACCCATAAGTTTATAGGCCTATAATAGAATAAATAAATATATATATATATATATATATTACCGTTTTTCTCAAAGGCTTTTACCGCTTTTTAATTGGTTAGCTGCAAGCTTTCCGTTCATTTGGGAACAGTTTACTTAGCTAAAACTGAAAATTTTTTACTAAAAATACTATAAATTAAAGCTAAAAAACTAGCTGAATAGTATGACGGGACTCATGAATAGTATCAAAAAGTGCAACCCTTTACTATTTGATGGGACCGACGAACTCTCTTTGCTTGGATGACCTCATCAAATATACTTGTCTACCTTGGCACGACATGGACGAAGGCAGGCAGGTCACTAATAAGAAGATTCAATGCCTCAGACAGTTGCCAATCAGTTGGTAGACCGTTGGAGACTCATTAAAACCCACATTAATAAGCCCTGAGGCGTTACGGAAAGAGCACTAAAGCCACAACTAAAGCCCCAACGGCTAGAAATTATGAAGCTATATAGATTCACCTAAAAATACTCTTACACAAATATCTCTGATATTCAGAAATTTCTTATTTCTCTCAAAAAGCTTTTATACACTAACTTTTGCATCGGAAACGTTGTGGCAAGCACCACACCGGTAACCACCTTAGGAAAGCCTTTGTTCTGCGTTTATAGGAATTGTGACAAGGATTCGACTCCATCTGGATGAACCTACAAGACTGACAATTTACGCATCATCAGTTTGGCACCGTCTGTGGGGATCGACATTTTCTCACTTAGGTTCAAAATCGTGGTTCTAGTCAATTCCCAAATTCAAATGGAGTCCAACCAAGATTCTGCGACATTAGCCCTGCAAATCCAAACACTTACAGCTAGCGTGGAAGAACTCACCAGACAGAACTATGAGATAAGGCTGCGACTTCAACAAGAGGAGAACCGATCTAGGACCATCAGGAAGACGAGGGAGATAGTCATAGAAGGAGTGACCGTTGAGGACCAGCCACTCCAGATGGACCAAGCTCAGATATTCTCCGGGAAATGAGAAAGGAGATGGACGAGCTATGGAACACCATTAAAGGGAAAACAGATCGAAGTCTGGATAGAATGGTCAAGAAGACAGATTCACCTTTCACAGCGGCAGTCCTGGAATGCCCAGTGCCGTCAAAATTTTGCCTGCCTCAGCTTAAACCGTTTGACAGATTTAAGGACCCTGTGGACCACCTCAACACTTTCATGACAACGCTTGGCCTTCAACAGCCTTCTAACGAAATACTGTGTCGTTCTTTCCCCATCACTCTCAAAGGAGTTGCAAGGCAGTGGTTCACGAAGTTACCAACATCGTCCATCGATAGCTTCAAGCAGTTGGGAAATTCCTTTTTACGCCACTTCATTAGAGGACAGCGCCCAAGGAGGCTAGCAGACCACTTACTCACCATCAGACAAAGAGACCCTGAGGTCGTACGTGAAGCGTTTCACTTGAGAAACTTTAGAGGTAGACGAAGCTGATGACAAAGTGCAGTTAACAACCTTTAAAGCTGGATTGAAATTCAGGGAGTTCGTGGTCTCACTCGCAAAGAATCCTCCAAAGACGATGGCAGAGATGCTCCTGAAGGCACAGAAGTACATGAATGCTGAAGACGCCTTAGACGCGGTAAAAGATGTAGAGAAGACCAGTGAAAACGGAAGGAAGGAAGACAACCGAAGAGGACAAAAAAAGGAGCGTTCAGATCGTCAAACTAGCGACAGGGGTAAAAGGAAAGACGAAAAACTCCTTAGATGGTAAAATTCACTCATTTAGTTATGCCTGTTGACAAAATTTTGGCGCAGATTAAAGATGAGCACTACCTCAAATGGCCAAGGCCATTACATTCGTCACCCAACTTACGTGACAAGAAGTATCGTTGTTTCCACAAGGATCACGACCATTACATAGAGGATTGCAGGGACCTAAAGGAGCAGATAGAGGAACTCATATGAAAAGGGAAACTACAAATGTTTGTGAAGAAGGGAGAACTAATAGGTCCAAGGACGATGACAAGGACAAGCAAAAAGCCTCACCAAGGGACGAGGACCACACGTCCCAATGTCCGCCAATTGTGATCAGGGAGATAAAGATGATCACAAGCAGACCATCCACAGGAGGGTCATTTAGATCCCTTAAGATCAAATCAGAGGCAGGTGAACAGCATCCATAAAATACCCCCCTTGAAGCAAAGACGAATGGACAAGGATATGTTTTTCTTGGAAGAAGACGCTAGAGGAGTGAAGCAGCCTCATGATGACCCCTTGGTCATAATGCTCACTATAGAAGGATTCAATACCAAGAGAATCCTCGTGGCTAATGGTAGCTCCATGGACATCATCTATCTCTCTGCTTTCCAACAGTTGAAGCTAGATCCAGGAAGACTGTGCCCTTTTGAGTCCTCCCTCGTCAGCTTCAGTGGGGACAGAGTATGTCCCAAAGGCATAGTGACGTTAACGGCCACAGTAGGATCTTATCCGCGATAGTTGACTCGTTAGTTGGATTTCCTGGTGGTAGATTATCCCTCTTCGTACAATGTGATTATTGGGAGGCCCACACTCAACCGCTGGAACGAAGCCATGTCCACCTATTGCCTGAAGGTGAAATTTCCAATGGAAAGCAGTGTAGGTGAAGTAAAAAAGATCAATTACTAGCTAAGAAGTGCTACCAAGTAGTGCTGGCAGCCAAGGAAAACCATATGTGGATGATCGAGGAAAAAGAAGAGGAGAAGGTGGAAGCCCTGGAAACTGTGGGGCTGGTAGACGAGGAGCCAATGAAGACTACCAGAGTAGGGATGACCATGAGTTCAGCCACGAAAAAGAAGCCAGTCCAGTTCCTCAAGGAAAACCTGGAGATTTTTGCCTAGAGCCATGAAGACAATCCAGGCATATCCCCAGAGATTATCCAACACGAGTTAGATATGGATCCCGAGAAAAAGACCGTCCAACAATGACAACGAGTATTTGCTCCAAAACAAAACCAGGCAATCATGGATGAAGTAAATAAACTACTGGCAGCGAGCTTCATCTGTGAGGTCTACTACTCGGACTAGCTGGCCAACGTTGTCCCCGTAAAGAAGGCAAACGGGAAAAGAAGAATGTGCATGCACTTTACAGACTTGAACAAGCCTGCCCAAAGGACAGCTTCCCCCTACCAAGGATAGATAAGATGGTGGACTCCACAATAGGGCACAAGCTCTTGACTTTTATAGGCACATTCTCGGGGAACAAGCGAATAAAGCTGGCAGAGGAAGACCAGGAGAAGACTGCCTTCATCACAAGCCAAGGGCTCTACTGCTACGAGGTGATGCCCTCAGGCTGAAAAATGCAGGAGCAACGTACCAAAGGTTAGTAAATAAGATGTTCAGTAAACAGATTGGGAGGAACATAGAAGAATACATGGACGACATGCTCGTCAAGAGTAAAGAAAAGTCTACTCAACTGGACGACCTTCAAGAGACGTTCACAACTCTTAGACGATATCAGATGAAGTTAAACCCCAGCAAGTGCGCTTTTGGCATGGCGTCAGTGAAGTTCTTAGGGTTCATGGTGTCCTAGAGGGGAGTAGAAGCAAACCTAAAGATGGTACGAGTTATACTGGATATGGCATCACCCAGGACTGTGAAAGAAGTCTAAAAGCTCACAAGAAGGATAGCAGCACTTAACAAGTTCATCTCGAAAGCAACGGACAAATGCCTACCCTTCTTCAAGACACTAAAGTAGGCCTTCGCTTGGACAGACGAGTGAGAGAAAGCCTTCCAGGAACTCAAGCAATACTTGAGCAATCCACCCCTCTTGAGTCCGTCCAAGGAAGGAGAAAACCTGTATTTACACTTGGCAGTGTCAGCTACAGCTGTGAGTGCTGCCTTGATTCAAGAAGAGAACAGAAGACAGCTTCTAGTCTACTATGTCAAGCCAGGCCTTCCAAGGGGTAGAAGCCAAATACCCATGCATAGAGAAGATTGCATTCGCTTAGATTGTAGCTTCATGCAAGCTGTGCCCTTATTTCCAGGCAAATCCTATCTTGGTAATGACGGACCAACCTATAAAGAAGGCGATGAACAAGCCCGAAGCCGCAGGAAGGATGATCCAGTGGGCTATTGAGCTCAGGCAATTCGACATTAAGTACCACCCCAGGATAGCTATTAAGGCACAAGTGCTGGCAGATTTCATCGCTGAATTTACAATCCCTGAAAAGGAAGGAGATACAGGCGAGGTGGAGAGATGGACGATTCAAATTGACGGTTCGTCAGGTCGAAAGAGGGGCAGAGTATGGGTCATTATCTTTACCCCCAAAGGAGAGATGCTCAAATACGGAGTTCAGTTAGCATTCTTGGCCACTAACAATGAAGCTAAATATGAAGGAGTACTGACGGGATTAAGGGTTAGGAAAGCACTAGGAGTCAAAAACTTGCTCCTCCAGAGCGATTCAAAGCTCATTGTAGGCCAGATAAAAGGGGAATTCGAAGCAAATGAGGAAAGGATGCAAAAATACTTAAACTTAACGAAGCTTTTGACACAAGTGTTTGATCAGGTAGAGTTCACACAGATCCCCAGAAGCCAGAATATGGAGGCAGACGAGTTGGCGAAATAGTTATCGTCAGAATCAAGACCAATGAGTACAGACCTGCAGATTGAAGTCCAAAGATGCCCTAGCATCAAAGAAGTCCATACCTTCACAATCCAGAGCGGAAGTAGCTGGATGACCCCAATCCTATCCTTCCTTCAAGACGAATGGCTTCCACAGGACATCAAAGAAGTAAGGAAGGTCAGGAAGAGAGTAGCAAGTTTCATAATCTTGAATGATACCCTATACAAAAGAGGCTTCTCCATGCCCTACCTGAGGTGCGTCAACGAGGAGGTAGCCAAATATATTCTTAAGGAGATCCATGAAGGGATTTGCGGAGATCATGCAGGTTTGAGATCCTTGATTAGCAAGGTTATCTGAACAGGTTACTTTTGGCCTACCCTGCAGAAGGATGCAAAAGAGTTCGTCAAGAAGTGCGACAAATGCCAGAGGTTTGGAAACATCCAACGCATACCGTCTGAGAAACTGATGACAATAGCCTCCTCGTGGCCCTTTGCTTAGTGGGGACTTGACATCGTTGGCCCATTACCCCAAGGTAAAAGATAGGTAAAATTTTTACTAGTTGCCATTGATTATTTCACAAAATGGGTTGAAGCAGAAGCATTTTCAACCATAACAGAGGCGAAGGCCCAAAACTTTGTTTGGAAGAACATAGTCTGCTGATTCGGGATACTGTGGACGATCATATTAGATAATGGGTGACAGTTTGATAGTCAAGGTTTCAGGGAATTTTGCTCAGGGCTAGGGATCAAGAATCAATTCTCATCCCTTGGTCATCCTCAAGCTAACGGCCAGACGAAAGTGACGAACTGAACCCTGCTCAAGATCATCAAGGCTCGACTGGACAAAGCAAAGGGCGCATGGCCAAAATAACTGCCCAATGTTTTGTGGGCATGCAGGACTACAGCTAGAACCTCAATAGAAAAGACCCCCTTCAGTCACACCTATGGCATCGAAGCAGTAATTCCATTCAAAGTAGAAATCACCAGCTTGAGACGAGAAGCTTTCCACGAAGGCAGCAATGACGATCAATTGAGAGTCAACCTAGATTGCTTGGACAAGTCTAGAGACAGAGCATCCCGCAAGATGGCGGAGTACCAGCAGAAGATGTTCGAGTACTACAACAAGAGGGTGAAGCTCAGACAACTTAATATTGGAGACCTCGTCCTGCGCAAAGTTACACCTGCCACTAAGGACCCAACCCAGGGAAAGCTCGGCCCCATCTGGGAAGGACCCTACGAAGTCACCCATTATTCCAGGCAAGGTAGCTATCACCTGGAGACGTTGGAGGGGAGGAAACTACCATGACCATGGAATATCAAGCATTTGAAACAATACCATCAATAGATGTAATGGATGAATGTATTCATGTTTGAAATAAAGCAATAGAAGAATTATTCAGCCAGTGTCATGCGTGTAAAAAATAAGAAGGAAAAATTGACTAAGTAACAAGATTCCACCAAGACGGATGTAAGTTACTGACAAAGCCAAAAATGACAAGATCCCTTCAATGGGTGTAAGTCACAAAAAATTGGCTAAGTAACAAGATTCTGCCTAGACGGATGTAAGTTACTAACGAAGCCAAAAATGAAAAGATCCCTTTAATGGGAGTGAGTCACAAAAAATTGGCTAAGTAACAAGATTCTGCCTAAACAAATGTAAGTTACTAACGAAGCCAAAAATGACAAGATCCTTTCAATGGGTGTAAGCCATAACAACAACAACAACAAAATCAACAACAACAACAACAACAAAAAAACAGAAAAGAAAAGAGGAAATTTGACTAAGTAACAACAACTTGCATAGAAGGATGCAAGTTATTGACATAGAAGAGATAAGAATGACAAAAGGAACGCAGACAGAGATCACATGCAGTTACAAAGTATCATCCAAGGTAGGAAAGTAAACTAGTAAGCATAGAATTACTAATATAATTGAAGGCCCAAAAACAATGGGCAACCAGCATTGTTTCAACATTAGAATTAGAAGCCCTTAAACACTGGACGAAAGACATTGTTCTTAGATTAGAATAAAAATACTACTCTCAAAGTAGAATTAAAAAGCCCAAAAAAATACACTGGGGGCCCCAAAAAAAAGTGTAGGCAAACAAAAGAAACAGGTACATTATCAGGTTCAAGCTACGGTCGTGTCGTCACCAGCAGGAGGAGGCAGATTGGCATCTTCAGGGGCATCACTAGCAGGAGCTACAGACTGGGAAGCCTCGTCCACTGCAATCTCCTGATCTACCACTTCCAGGTCCAAATTTTCCATGTCCACTCTAGAGGGATGCTTGACCAGGTACTAACGAAGGAGCTCGAAGCCCTTGTAGTACCAACTAAAGAGCACAGTGTTATACTCTTCAGTCTATTGGAAAGCCTCAACGGCCTTGGCAACAACAGTCTTTATCTTCTCCTTTACGGCCTAGAGTTGCTCATCCTTTTCTAGAGTCAACTGCCGCTTAGCCTTCTCTTTGACAGTGTTAGCCTCGTCCATGGCAGCAATCATGTCCTTCAATTTAGAGTTCTCTGCCTCGAAATCCTCCACCTTCGACGTTGCTGACGTGACCTTTGCTTCGTGGGTAAGGAACTCTGAAGCAAGGTGAAGACTTTCCCCCAGCACCTAAAAAAAAAAAAAAAGAAAAAGAAAAAGAAAAAGAAAAAGAGGGAGAGATCCAACCTTCAGAACAATGCAAAAAGAAGAACAACGAAAGGGTGAAACTACACAAACGCGGTACTTGGACGAGTTTATGGATGTGTTGACCAGAAGGAGTGCCAAAAAAGACCCTCATCTCCTCGGTAGTGAAGCCTTCCTGAGCCCTCACCAATGCAAGGCCAGTATCATCCCAAACGCTGGACGAGTGAGAATCAGGCTTCTCCTTCCCCTTGTCGGCCACACGCGCGCCTTCTTCCAGATGAGAGTAATCTCCTTAACTGAGGTAGCCGGGGAAGCTGTCCTTGTTGTCTTGCTGTGGAACATAATTTAGATTTTCTCAAAGTTTCTTTACAGTTTTTAGAGTTCTATTTGTGTTATGGCTTGCTAGAAGCCTTGCTAAGGCAAGGGGTGAAACCCAATCATTTATTGGTATGTTTTTAACAGTTATTTATTGGTTTTAATGCTTATGCTTTTATGTTTTTGATTGTTTTACTCATCTAGAAAAGTGTTTAGTTTTGTATAATCTTTTGATTTATCATAGACTCCAAGCACGTTAAATGCTTAGTATTCCCTACGAACTAATTCACTAGTTTTGTTTTGTCTAAAATCAATCAATTGCATGAAACTACCTTAGACAATTAATTCTGGAGTTTTTATTGTTAAATCATCCGACTAAGATCATCCTTTTTATGAATTTTAGTTGAGTTATAAAATAAATATTGTTAAGACTACTAATAGATGTGTTGAGTGTGGATCCCTAAACCTTAGCGCCTTAATTTATTGCTAATCAATTTTTTTTTCCCTGTGGATTCGACCTCGGACTTACCAAGTTATTACTTCACGACAATCTTGCAATTGGAAGCATTATTTAAGTCGCAAAATTCTGCCTCTCCTTCAATTCATTGTCACCGGCCTCACTGGGATTAGTGTCAAGATCTTGTTCTTGTGGCTCAACATCATCCCAAGAACTCGATCTCAATGAACCCATTGATCCTCTTGGAAACCCCCACCACCCACCCACACCCACCCCCCCCCCCCCCCCCCCCCCGCCTTTTCTTTCAAGGTTAGAACCTCTCTTTTTTTGCTTTTTCCCCAATGCCCATGTTGCCATCTTCCCCAATTTTCATTCGTTCATTACTAGGGATTTTGTATTCCAATTTCTATTTTTATATTATGTATGTCAATTGGAATGTAAAGCTTTCTTTTTTAAATCTGGGTAATGAAGTATGAAACAAACAAGTTGAATTCCTTATTCAATTTCAGTAGCTGAATAAAATGGGGTGGGAATTTTGGGGGAAATTAAAAAAAAAAAAAAAAAAAAAAAACTAAATTTGTAGTTTTTTTTTTAGGTGTTTCTTTCTGAGTGTGTATATATTAGAATGATTTTGACGTTTGGAACAATAAAGATAGATCATTCTTTGTCAAATGACAGCAACGGAGAATTAAAAGTATAGACCTTGACTAGAACTTTAATGGCACATAGTTTATTGGAATGAAATGTTTAACTTTTAAGGGTCCCTTTTATATGTTTTTTTGATTTCATGGGGTACCCATTTGAGAGAAAAGCTGTTGATTTCATTTTCATCAAATTGGGGCTTTTTTTCTTTTTTTTTTTCTTTTTTTTTTTCTTTTTTAGTTTAAAGGTGAGTGGGGAGTGGGCGTGAGAAATTGCTTACTGCTTTACTTCTCTGTTGGGATTGCTTCTGCTTCTTTTCTTATCGATAATTTCAACAAGTGTCCTCAGTGTGGTTGTGGATTGAACTGCGGTAGTCGGCAAGTAAGGAAATTTAGATTCAACCCTTTTGTTTCTTTAAATTGAAGATCAATTATTTTGAAATTGTAAAGTAAAAAAAAGTCTGGGTTTTGTTTTAAATGAAATTATTGGAACTGGGTTTTGGTTATTCCATCAAAATGATGGGATTTGAAACTTGTTTTAGTTGGTTAAAGATCGAATTTTTATTTTGTGCTTGTCTTGTATGTCTTTAATTTGATATGTCATTGGTAATAATTGAGCTGAATAGTTTTGTTGAATTTGATCAAAGTAGATCTATTTGAAAGACTGGTGAGAACTGATGGTCAAATTCCCGCATACAAGGAGCTGTGAACTGCCTTTGGGTTAGCTATACTTATGATCTGATTGTACTCCTTAGCAGTTAGTTAGATTGATATGGAGTCTTTAGGATTTATCTTGTTGTAGTACATACTAGTTGAATAATTGGTTGTAAGGAAATTTAGACTGAACCGTGTCTGTGGCTTGGACTGCGTTAATGGGCAAGTAAGGAAATTTAGAATGAACCATTTTTGTTTCTTCTAGTTGAAGATCAATTTTTATGAAATTGTTAAAAAAAAAAAAAAAGGGAAGAAGAAAAGGTCTTTGTAGGATTTTGGATGTTGGGTTCTTTTGATTTGAGATATTGGATATGTGTTACTGTTATTTCTTCAAAATGTGTTTTTAGTTGGCTAAAGGTTGAATTTTTATTTTGTGCTTGTTTTATGTCTTTCATGAAAAATCTGATTTGTAAACAGTGGCCAAAAGGCCATTGGCTATAATTGAGAAGAATAGTTTGTTGAATTTGATCAAATTAGCTTCATTTGAAACAATGGTGAGAACAGATGTCAAAGTGCTATAAGGTTAGCTCTACTTATGATTTGGTTAAACTCCTTAGCAGTTAGCAGATATGGGGGCTTTAGGATTTATCATAGCTTATTAGATATGGTTGATTTTTGGGACTCTCTTGTTTGTTTCCAAAGTGTAAGCAAACTTGCAGCACTACTTCTTGCGCAGAAAAAATAAAGTTCTGTTTTTTACTAGAGACATGCTTTCTTGTAGCTAAATTCATGGGCAGTATTTGGGTACAATTCCATTATCATGATCAACATGTGAGTATTTGGGTAGTTTTAGCTGAATTATGGCTTGGAGTTCTGCATTTTCATTTAATATTCTTGTGTGAGGTTTTGGATCATTTTGGCTAGCTAGAGTGAGTATATATATATATATATATATATATATACACACACACAGACACACACACACATATATATATATATATATATATTTTTTCAGTTATCACTCTTTCTTCAACCCTAAAATCTCTTACACTTACTGCTTGTTTATGAGGTATCTCTCTCACACACATGCATATTCTACTTTTTTGGTTCACATTTTACAATTTTTTAAGAAAGGAAAAATATTCTCTCCCTTACTTTGGTGTTGCCGTAGAAGGATTAGTGCAAACGGTAGGACGGTTAAGGAATTGAAGAAGTTACTTCCCTATCTCAGGTCCCGCCTTGGTACACACTGCAATGTGAGTTCCAGTCATTTTCTCTAATACGACATGCTTGATTTTTGTAAATGTACACCACGTGTATTTGTTCTTTTTTGTTGTCTTCATCAACTATCATTTCTAATTCCAGCAATTTGGATTTTGGAGGCTATGAATAATTTTTCCATTGTATAAATTTAATTTTGAACCAAATGACAAATGGGTACTTTTTAAATTTTTTTTTCTATTTTAGAATAAACCCATAAAATAATTAGTCATATATATCTATAGTGATATTAATTGAAGCTATTCATTTATATATGTTTTTATAATTAGTTTTTTATTTTTTTTTTATTTTTTTATCTCGTATACAAGCAAATACAAACTTTTGTATCTTATTGAAAAAATATATATATATATAGTGGTAATTTTCGGAACACTATAAGGAATGTTAAATGTGGAAATTTTGCAGAGTTCTCTGATGTGAGTTTTAAATGTGTAAGGCTTGTAGTGAGATGAAAATCTATAGATTATTTGAAAAAGTTAATTAGGATGACAATGTTGGCAACATTTTTGTCCAATCTCAATTGTTTGGCTTGAGATTTGCTTTAGGTTGTGTTGATATTTCTATTTTGTGGCCAGATATGCGAATCCTTGATATTTCTATCTTACAAGACCCAATGTTAACTGTGCTAGTTATTTTTAAGAGTGCATAATAATACATGTGTTAGCAACCATTATTGTTGTTAGTTATATAATATGATGCTTTATAGGGAGTAGATAAAATGTCAGTTGATAAATTTTGGATGCATCATTCTACTAGATATATTAATGGGGTTGAAAATTTTCTTGAATATGCATTTAAACATTCAATAAATAAAGTATTGTGTGTTGATTGTAGCAATAAGTATTGTTGAGGATAAGGTCTAGTATCATCTTATACTAGAGTATCGTCTTTTACTAGTGGGTGATGTCTTTATCACAAATACATTGAAAATACATATTTATATTATATACTTTCATCATATTAGTACTAACTAATAGTAGGTAGACGTGGTAAGGGCTTATAAAAAAAAAGTAGACATGGCAAGGGAAGGTAAAAGTAAAGGCAAAATCATCACACCAAAAAGTTACTCGAGAGATTACTATTCTTTTTTACCAAAAACTGAATGGAGCTTGGACGACTTTTAGTGAATACCGAAGATCTGAGCTCGAAAATCTATATGCTTGCTATAGAGCTCAACATTTTAAGCATAAGCAACTAGATGAGGAAGTAAAGAAAGAATTTGTTGAATTGGTGAAACGCTGTTATTCTGATTGGATATTTCACATTAAAAATCCTATTTTTAAGAAGAACATAGAGAAAGAAGATCGTTATAAGAATGGTCCTTCCTTCATTCCTACACTCTTTTGGAAAAAGATGGTGGATAAATGGATGGATGGAGATTAAGGGGTGAGTATAAATGAAATACATGTCATGAATTCTCTCTATCTCTCTTGCACTCTCTTTAACCACTATTTGTTATTATTTTTATAAAGGCTAATATTCTAGTGTATGAATTATGTTTAATGTTTTGTTTTGTTTTGTTTCTTTGTTTTTTTAAGGATGGTACTAGTAGAGATGAAGAGGACAACTCAATCAATAACAAGAGGGAAGTTGAAAACAACTTGGAGGGTAACTTAGAGGAAGACTAGTATAGATCTTGTCATAATTCTAGTTGTTTAAGTTTAAAACAAGGTTTAATTTCAGGATTTCTTTGTATATTCTATATTTTAAAGTTTGAACTTATATGAATTTTTATCTTTCAAGTGATCAATTTTTAGTAATTATTGTACTATCATAACATGATAGTTAAAAAAAATTATATAAAATAATTAAAAATAAATAAATAATAAAATATTTCAAAAATTATATAAATAATTATCACCGATGACATAAAAATTTGGTCATAAATAATTTATAGTGACGACAAAGTCCCTCGCAATTTGGTCATAAAATATTACCACTTAACCCCTTGTAAAAACATTTTAAGCGACAGCTTAATGTCATCACTATTATTCCTAACTAATTGCGAGGGGTTAAAAGCCCTCACAAATAAATTTTAGCGACGATATTATTTGTCTTTAAAAAGTATGTTGTTAATTTGAAATTTGCAAATAACTAATTGTGAGGGTATAAAGGCCCTCACAACTAGTTGTTAACGACGACTACTTCCCCTCGCTAAAAATAAATGGTCAACTTTTCTCATCATTTGGTAATATATTTGCGAAGGCGGATTTGTTTAGTAGCGACAGTAAATTGCCCTCGTAAATTATCTACTTGCGAAGACATGGTCGCAAAATCTGTTTTAGCAGCAAGAGCAAATAGGATGGCCTTCGAGGGCCACATGCCCTCGCTAATAGCCTTTTACGACGATATTTGAATTTTTGCGAGGGCATTTTACCCTTGCTAGTAGATCTTTTCTTCTAGTGTATATTCATGAATTGACTCGTGAACCTTACTTCTTTTTGCTATCAATGATGAAAAGCACCACATGTACCGTACATGATCCTTTATGTTAGAATAATTAGACTGAAGCACACTTTAATTTAACCCTTAAGTTTGGGGTTGTTTACATTTTGGCCTTTTACATTTCAAAACTAAATCAAATATGAAGGGCCCAATGAAAATTTTGAAAAAGAGGGTCAATATGAAAATGTATTAAATATGAAAAATCAAAATGAAAATTTTGAAACATGAAAAACCAAAAAAAAACCGTCCAAAACTTTAAGGTAAAAAGTGTACTTTAGTAAAAAAAAACAATATTTTTAATAAAATGTAGCATATTGCTATTATTAGTAGCTAGTAACTCGTAAATTCATTATTATTACTAGTAAATAGTTGTTATTATCACAATCATTATCCTTTCACACTTGTCGATGTACACTCCTTAATCTTTATACACAACATCCAAAATTTTAAGTGCATGCACAACATAAACAAGAAAACAGCTCATATGCGGACCAGTTGATTCACACTTTGTCTAAATGATTAGTCTCAACTAACCCTTAGGAAGGTAGTATTATTTTTTAATTTATACATATAGAGTCTGAAAAACAAGAAAACATGCACAACATAAACAGCTCATATACGACTGGTCATTACATCTCAAGAACTGAAAGGAATATTACTTGAACAGCGTCTTCTTATGCAAGTAATCGTATGTATGGTGCAAGTGCAGAAGTAAATACATTTAAAGCTAAAATGCAAATTGCACCCCTTAAGCATAACTGAAATTCATTTCAGTCTTCTAACTTTAGTTTCGTTAAATTAAGTTCTCAAAGTTTTAAATTTATTAAATTCAGGGCTTTTGTCCTATTTTGTTAAAAATTTGCCATTAATAAAAAAATATTTTTATTAATTTTAAAGATTTTTTTATGTTAACTTTTTAATAAAATTAGATAAATGACCTGAATGGAATAAATTTGAAACTTAGAAAACTCAATTCAATTATATATAAAAAAAAGTTAGAGAATTGAAATAAATTTCAGAGAAACTTAGAGATTAAAATTTACATTTTAGCCTTTATTTAATTATTAAGACCTTAACAGTGAGTGGTATGCCTTGTTCCATTACAAAGGCAAGCGAAAACACCAGAATTAATGGTGCAGACTCCCTTTGTGCTCTGACATGACTCACACACACTACCAGCAGTTGTCAACTTGATAAGGGTGATGAGGAGAATGATAGAGATGAGAAAACGAAGGATATCCATGGAGCCCATATTTTCAAACTTGGCTCTGAACCTATCAATTGAAAATAAAGAAGAATATATTGTTAGTGCTAAAAACAGTAGATGAGGGAGAGGGGACAACATAGTTTTAGAGTGAACAATGATTATTTTACACACTCTGACTATAGACTCAGTGTAAAGTGTGGACATTTCTAAATATGGATATCTAGTTTTGCAAAATGTGGACATTTTGTAAAAAGCGTATATCAAGGAGTTGTAAATCAATAATTTTCTTTTTAAAATTATAGTTAAATAAATATATTCATCATTTTTCTCAAAAATTAAGCTTCAAGGAAAATTGATAATTTATCATAATGTTAAAGCAAGTGGTCTAAAGTTTGAATTTTGAAATGTCTACACTACTACTCTTTGTTGAACCGGACGATCATCCTTCATTGTCATCCTCATGAATCATGAAATTAAATGACAAACACGTAAAAATATATTGAAGCATCGGCAAAAAATAAATTAATTATTTAAAAAAAAAAAAAAGGAAGCCAAAAGCATCATATGGAAGACAAAAACACCATACCTCCTAGGTTGTTGAAATCTGAACACCAGGAAAGAGAAGAGAAGGAAGTCCCACTTTTAAATTTAGTATAGGCAGTATGGTTAATTTGTATTAGCACTTTCTCTCTTTAACACTTTCAGGCTTGTACCTCTTTCTCTTTCATCTGTATCTTATTAATAAGAAAATTTAGGATGACAGAATATCTCTAACCTAATATACCCCACTTCCACCCTTCTTGGATTTTTCCTGCCAGAAGAATCGATCCCATCCTTAATTTCCATCCCTAATGCCATTCTTCCAAAAGCAAAGTATATATCAATAAATGATAACATAAAATACATATAGTTGGGGTTAAGAAATTTGAACCTTGAATGTTTCTGTTGGAAATATTAAGAAGTGCTAACCAGTTGAGTTACATGACTTTTGACAATTATTTATATTATCAAATCAAGCCAAAAGCAATGTAAACTTACATAAAATAAATTTTCCAATAAAGTACTCACACCACATAACACAAAGTAAATTTGCATGAAATACATTGAGAAATAACTAAAGTATAAAATGAAAAAAAAAATATATATATATATATATATATAATCAAATACATGACATACAGTATATATTAGAGTATAAAGTAAAACAAAAAAGATAGATAAGATATGGTCATGTGATACATTAAGCAAGGAATGGGAATAACTAAATAAAAATATTCTTCTTGACTTTGTTATCTAAAATTCCCTCAAAAACTGGTTCTCTTCTTATAATCTTTGACAAAATTTACATTGTTGATACGGAAGAATATTGTTATTAGCATTTAGTGGTGGTTTATTGGCTCACAGATCATTTGCTTTGTGACAAAATATCTTTTCTTACTTCGGAAGATGCCTCCCTCATGCATTCCATGCATCTTTTGCTCTCATCCTTTGACTCCTTAATTGTGCTGCATCGTAGATTTCTTGTGAATCATTTTCATATATATATTGGGTGCCGAATATCATCTTTCTATGCATTAATTGGAGGTAATGAAAAAGTGAGTTAGCTTTTGATGCGCTACATCACTTTTATTTTAGTATGTAATTTTATGCAGAAAAGAAGAGGAGGACATTACAAGAAAATAATAACTATTCTCTGAAAGCGGTTTAATAACTATTCAATAAAAGTGAGTTCTAGTTAGCTCAATCAGTGCCAGTTCAATAGGTGAGCTAAATAAGCAACCACCTAAGGCCCCCAATGAAAAAAGGCCCATAAATTTTTACCAATAGAGATATTCTTATTCCAATAGAAGTATTAATTAAGCTTTAAATATTCATCAATAAATAAAAGTAGCATTTTTTTTATCAAAGAAAAACCTATTAAAGAAAAATGTTTTCATTGAATGGGTCAATCATTTAATCTCTCAGACATAAATGTTAAAAGAACTAATCAATCTTACACTAGTAAATAAATTTATACTCAAATTTTATTTAGAGATATCAAATATATAGCTTTATTAAAATTTTCAATCATAATTTTTTAGTATTTGGTTACTTCATTCAATAAATAGTTTTTATTCTAGTTGTATAATCATTGAGTAATGCGATCGGCTCATTTTAATTTGTAATTTTTTTTTCTAAAAAAATAGATTTTAAATGGAAAAGAAAAGCCAAAAGTTAAATAAATATTCTATTAATATTTAAAGTATAAGAATAGAATTCACTTAAAGTAGTCATCTTAGGCCCCACAATACCTTGAGCAGGTCCCAAGCTCAATTGGTAAAATTTCTGATGGTTGAATAAGAGATTTGAGGTTCAATCTCCACCTATACCAAAAACTATCTTGATCTGATGATAAAAAGCTATTATCAAAAGCGTTGAAACTCTCTTAAAAAAACAAAAAAAACTATTCGATAAACAGGTAAACATATAGTTTCTTCTTAAAATATAGTCTTGGTTTTATTATATTAGAAAGATGAGGTTTGAAAATAAATTGGCAAAACTGTAATTCAATCATAAATCTTGTGCAACCGTAACTAAATGGGAAAGGACAAATTCCAGAGTGTTCGGTTGATAGGAATTTAGGTGAGAACCCAAAATTTTTTGCAAGTTTCCTAAATTATGTGATACTAGTCGCTAACCCGTGCGTTGCACGTGATTGTTTTAAATCAAATGTTAACATGTTCAGTTTTAAACATCTCTCTAATTTCAACAATTGAAAGTTATCATCTCCAATATAAGATGAGAAATGTAGTTTGAACATTTCTTGTGATGAAACAGTCAAAATTTTACACACAATATCATTAAAAATGAGATATATACAAATATTATGAAGTAATATATTATAATAATCATAATGTGCTCTTACATTTGGTTTAATAAATTTTTTTTTTTTTAAGAGTCAATTTGGTTTAATAAGTATTACAAAAGAATCAATAAATCAAATAAATATACAATTGCGCTTACATCTTAATATCAATAAATTTACAATTAAAGCTATTAAGATCGAGTCAAACTCAAATTGGCAAAATCCGTCACGAACTTTGTAATTCAACTAATTGACACCTCTTGGTGTTTCCAATGGAGACATTCAAGATTCAAATCCAATAATCTCCAACTATCAAACAAATTGAAGTTGCATTAAAAAAATAAACATAAAAAATTTATTCCCATAAAAATATTTTATTAAGATAAATCCTATGATATATTTGGCTATGTAAACAAATAGAAAAGATGAAAAAAGAAAATAATTAGAAAAAATGAATGTCACAAATTGAGAGCTACTTGAATGAGGACAATCTCATCAATACACAACAGTACATTTAAAAAAAAAAAAAAAAAAAGCACCTAACTGTTATTATTGATCATAAATCTAGCCTAGAAGGAGAATAACATCAAATATGTCCGCCCCAAACATGCCCAAAATTGTGGAAGTCCTTGCAAATAATTTGAGTATAGCTTATTTAAGCATAACCCAACTTCAAATTCTAATGGATGTGGCTACAACTTATGACCCACAACCTCTAATTCTCCCTTTCTCATTTTATTTTTTAATTTTTGTAATACTACTCTTTGAAGAAGTCAGCAATAAGTAAAATTAGACAAAGCAAGAAAAAAATATTTAAACTATTAAATGGTAGGAAGTACAAAGCAACCAAGAAAGAAAATTAAACGGAGACATGTATGGTTCAAATAACTTGACCCCAACTATTAATTTATTTTTAAAAATCCAATATATTAAAAATCTTCATGAAAAATAAATATTCTATTAGTCTTCATCATGAAATTCAGAAATAAATAATAAAGTGAGTATACACACAAAACAAATTCAATCTATCCAAGTTATATATAAAACACCATTACTAATTATACTAAGGTGGAAAATGGTACTATCTTTTGTCATATTGAAATACAACATGACCTGAGACCTCAAAAGCTTATAAGAAACATGTTTAAATGGTACCATATAGTTTTATTCAAACCTTAAGAATATAAAAGTCACAAATCCAAATATTTGTAGCATTTGTTTCAAGTTTATGCCAAACCAAAACTAAAGCCAGGCCCTAAAAAAACACACAAAAATATACATTTAAATGCAAATTTGTTAAAAAATAAATGGTAAAACTGCTTGGAGTCATTTAAGTACGTACCATTAATGAAGCATACGAATAATTAGCAGCATAGACAATGCAAAGAAAGCTTTTAAGAACCTAAGACCAAGAACTTAATCTGAATAGAATAACATAGCTTTCACCTAATATGATAGGTAACATAGTTGGGTTCATAGATTGTAAATGGATTTTACATATTTATTGTTTGAAAGACATGGAGCATGTACTGTCATGTTATGTGTACTTGTTAGACATTGAGCATGCTCTGTCATGTATTCCGTAATTGATTAGTAATGTGAGTCAAGCTTGAATTCAAGCCAATGAGTATCTATATACTAAACAAAAGGGAGAAAATAAAATTCTTACCAAGACAAAATGATAGAAAATTAAGTGAATCTTAGCTTTTCTGATCTATGTTCCTACTTTCAAATAAGGATTAAAACCAAGAAAGCAATTCTACAAAAAAAAGTACATCACACATTAAAAATAAATAAATAAATAAACCATGTGCTAAATGGGCATTATATACTGCCAAGACCATGTATATTGTAACACCCCAACCCAATTGCATAATTAATTTTATGGGTTTATATTTTTGTTAATATTTTAATCGTTTTTAAGTGTATAAAGTTTGATATTATGATATTATAAAATATCTATGCTTTTTTTTAATGTTGTAGAAAGAAAATTTATAAAAATAAGGACATATATATAAGGTTATATTATTCTTTGGGCCTTTCTAAAAAAAATATAAACTTAAGGGGTGAAAAGTGTAATTGCTCAAAAGTTGCAAAAGTAGATTGTTCCCTTAGCCTTACACGTTTCCCACCCAAAAGTCCATTTCTTCTTATCTCTTTGCTGCCTCAGAAAGCCCCATTTGCTCTTCTTTTCTTTACTCTTTTGTTTCTTCTTCCTTTGCTCTTTCACACGGCAATATCTCTCCCTCACTCTCCCACCAAAACCTCAAACCTCTCTCTAAAGAAGAAATTAAAGGATTAGAACTAAGGTTTCAGCTTCAAAGTTTGTGGGTAAGTAACTTAAACCTCTTTTGATTTTGGGTATTTTGATAATATAAGAGTTTTATTCATTTTCCCTCTTCTTTGCTCTTTGTTTGATTGTAGGAACTAAACTTGTGAATCTGTTTTTAGTAATTTGAAAGATTGATGATATTGGTCTTTTGGATGTTTATTAAGGTCTTTGATTATGTCTGGTGTTGGTATAAAAATACCCAAATAAATGGAGGGCCAAATGCTATTTTTTGATGATTTTAGTAAGATTATGTGCTGAAGCTGTCACTGTGACAGATTTGATGTTTACAATAAGAAAAATATGTGTAAAATCATTTGCTGTGAATTAGGATGCTAGGAGTAGTTTTTATGAATCCTAAGACACATATGGTTGTTATGGAAGTGGTCTCACAGCTTTTGGATGAGTATAAAAATAATGGTTTGATTTCTAAGTTGCATAAATTTCTGTCAGGACAGATTTGAGCACGTTACCTTGTATGATTTTTAATAAATCATGGTTTTATGCTTTGACTCCGAAATTTTTATGGTCTATGCTAGACATATAGGGGAGTAACTCTGTAAAATGTCGTGACAATTGGAAGTGTATGGACAGTCCATTTGTATTTTACAAATGGGGCTTACGCTGCTGTAATGAGCAGTGAACAGCTTTTGACACACCTAATTTTGTGGATTTAATTTTGAAGTTAGGGTGAATGTTTTAAGCTATAATTTAATATGCTTATCCTTTGGTATGTTTGGATCATATATACATTTTATGCATTGGTTTCTCTATGGTTTGGATATATAATGTGTTTGATGGTTGTATCATGTGCTTTGGGAAAACTTTATGTGATGAGAATTAGGATTTTTCTTAAGTTTAATAGTTAGGTTGTGATGGATATATAAGTTTATATCCTTAGGAAGAGTTTGTTAGTAATGAGTTTTGGTCTTTCGTTTAGGTGACGAGAACGAGAATACGGACACTTGAGCTCCTCTTGCACAAATCTCTCGCGTCTTCAGTTTTTAGGTAAGGGATTTGTGACATGTGCGTTTGATAAGTATAAATTGTTTAGAAAACTATTATGCATTAAAACCTTTTAATTGAAAATATTATATATAAGCATGATTTAAGTAAAATATATGTTCGTGAGTTGTTCAATTTTATATACACGATAATTTTAGCATATCGATGCTATTATTCATATCACAAACATAATTTTTAAGAATGAAGTGGATATGCTACTGTTGTGAAACAATTATGTAAAAGCAAGTTGTCAGAAAAATATAGTTCTTAGTTATTTCATTGTTATGATCTGAACTCAGCCAGTAGGGGTTATAGTACTGGCATTTCCATGGAAATTTTGATTGGCCATTAAAAGTGGGACTGGCTCTGCTGTACTCGCCCTTGTTGGTAATGGCCAACTTGTGGAGAATGTCAACCTACCCCCATGGTTGAAGTTATATATTATGATATGATCCCGGGTTGTGCCTAGAACTGTGGGGAATGCTGGATGCCTAGCACTTTGTGCTGAAAGCCTCCCAAAGTTCTGACAGACTTACAATTGGACTAACTAATATGTATTATAAATGAGCTATTAAGTTATTTTAAGAACAACGTAAATAGTATGAAGGCTATTTTATCAAGCTGGCATATCCATAAAATATTTGTTTTACATACATGCTTATTAAGGGCCCATGGAGCTTAAAACCTTATTGGGCTTCGCAGCTCACCCTATTATATTTCAGTGCACAGGTTCTTCCTAGAAGCAGCGAGAGTATTAGAGGTGGCAAGAATTTTGTAATTCTCGTTTGATAGATTGTATAGTTTTTGTTGTTGTATAGTAGTTTAGTTTTCTTTTGATGTATAGGAGGATTCAAGATGTACTTGATCCTTTGAACACAGATGTAATTCGGAACCCTAGTTTGTTTTGAACCCTAGTTGTATGCCTTTAGGGTTAGGTTTGTAATAAGAGTTTTGCTAAACGTTTAGCTATATAATATTTACAAGAATACCTAAGGTTTCAGCCAAGTAGAAATCTTGCAAAGTTTATATGAGATGAAATTCAAAGTTTCATCATTTTTGTATATTATGGTTTTTATGCAAGATAATAAGCAGAAATTCAAGAAACAAATTCTTTATAAGCACTTTTAGTTTAGGTTGGTTCGTTTTAGTATTGAGATAAACTTGATATTAACATGCCGGTCATGCTCTAAATTCTGGAATACAGGTATGGGTTGTGACATATATACTGTGTAAGAAGAACATCTACATTTACAATTTTTGGACTTAATTCTAGAGAAGGAACAAAACAACTAGGTATCTTATCAAGCAATTTTTGTGCATGCAATAGAGAATCTAGTTAATTAAGTCCTCAACTCCACGCCAAAATAATAAAGCAATATTTTTTAGAGGGGTGATTGGCAAAGAGAGACAAACAAATCAAAGCTTCAGGGAAACAAAATAGTCAAACACTGAATTAGAAGGTCAAATCAAGGTGACCTAATTCTAGTTGCTAAACAAAAGATTTGATTACTTCTATTAAATCAGACTATCAAACATTTGACCACAAATCTATGAAAACTATTAGTGGTGAGCAAAGACTTATAGTTGATTTCGTAGTCCCATACACTACCCAAAAGGAAATTCACAGGTTTTTGGACCCAAAAGTACCACCACCTACCCCATTGGAAATGGAGGCACTGGCATTTGTTGCGTCCCTGGCATTGGATTGTGTAAGCAAAAGTGTACTTCGCCCCTCAATGACTAAGGTTGCAAACAGCCTACAAAGTGCCTTGGACGGGATTTTGGAAGGGCAAGGTGATTGTTGGGGGGCAAAAGGATGGTATGTAACACTACAGTGTGTGTAGCTGAGGTAAAAGGAATTAGATGGACAGTTGTATTGAGTCAAGAACTAAATTTGAGGAAAGTAGTAACTGAAGGAGACTCAAAAGATTTGTATCAATGCTATTAACAAAACTTTGAAAGGGAAAGGCCTATCTCTGTTCCTTGGCAAGCTATATGTATTGTAGAAGGCACTTGTGATATGGCTAAAAAGTTGACTCCGATGGCATTCTCTCGAATAAATCGTGAAGCTAATCTAGCAGCTCATTACTTAGCCAAATGGGTTGTCAATAATAGGTGGCAGGGGTTTGTGAATGTGATCAAGAAGGATACTTTGAATGAATAGTCTTTACCCTGATTAGTTTGTATTTATCCATTGAAGCTTGCCTAGCATTTCCACAAAAAAAAAAAGCCTTGGATTCGTGTGTGGATTTGGATTATAAAGAGTGTTCATTTAAAGATTAATTAGGTTAACTGTGGTTAAACCAACTGAACCTTAATGTGTCTGTAGCATTTCTCACGGCAAGAATAATAGCTTGATGTTAATAGTTTTCATTTGTCTTTGATAATCCTAATGCAGTCTTCAGGTTGTTCCTTTGAATCATTTGACCACAAATATACAATAAAACTTGGAGGATGCTTAATGTCAACACTATCTTTATAAGCCATGCCTCAAAGCCCAAACCCTCTTTTTTTTTTTTCAGTTTGGCTCAGGCATTTTATCAAACATTTTGAGAGTGAAGGGTTGGCCTCTCATGCATAAAGAACTATCATAGCCTACTGGTTTCCATTATTTATTTCAAGCATTTCACCATAAAATATATATATATATATATATATATCTAGCAAAAGGGAAAAAATTACAGAACAGAAAGTCTTTGTTTGTAGACTTCTCAACCTAGTCTAAAACAAAGACATCAAAAACTGATATCATAGAACACACAGGTGTTGCAACCAAATAGACAGCCAAACTAAATCTCTTCGTGCATAATGAACATACCCAATTTTTGGGTTTTTCCAACCTAGAAAATCCCCGAAAGAACTCAGAATGGACATACCCAAAAGAAGCAGTGCTCCAATTAAATAACCCAGCAGTAACAAATTCAGCACCCCAACAAAAATGATATAGAAAGTAAATGTAACGTAACAACCATCCACACCACATCATGAAAAAGGCAGAAACAAACGTAGAAACAAACGTAGAAAGGAAAAAAAAAAAAACCATCAAGCAAAAGAATAGAGCACAAAAGAAATTAGGATGTAGGGATACCTCAACTGAATCACCCGGCTTATGTTAGTATTTATATGGCTGTGAGGAGAGGAAAGAAGACAAAGAGGTTGCCATCAGAAGCGAAAATAGAAGCTAAAACTGTAGAACAAGAAGATGAAACCGTGAGTAAAATAGTAGAACAGAACGTGAAACAATAGAACAGAAGCTGAAAAAAAAAACGTGAAACGATAGAACAGAAGCTGAAACAAGTGGGGAATGGGAAGAAACTAAACCTGAAAAGGAAAGGCATAAGTTGTAACCGTGAAAAGAATTCAGGCTTGACAAAAAGAGTTAGCTAAAAAGGCTTTGGGTGTGGGCTGGAATTTAAAGTAGAGATAGGGCTCCATGTAACAAAAGGAAAGGGAACAGTATAAGTTGTAACCGTGAAAAGCAATCAGGTTTGATAAAGAGAGTTAGCTGAAAAGGTTTTGGGTGTGGGCTTGGGCTTTATAGTAGATTTAAATGTATAAAAAATGGACTTTAAAGTAGAGATAAGGCTGGAAATTGAATTAAAAATTGGCAAAAATTATTTTCAAATTGAATTAAAAATTCAGAAAAGAGGATGAGAATGACATGGCTGTTGACGTGGCTCAATGTGAGCGTAGCAACATTAAATGCTACGCTTCAGCTTTTAGTAATATATAGATTTCGATAAACACAATTCTTTAATATGCTTAAATTTCTTGCTATACATTGAGATTTTTCCTGGAATAAACAATTTTTATCCACATGCCTACTTTTACAAATTTCACATTTTTGTTGAGTGGACTCCACATTTTAAAATTTCTCCTTCCTCTTTCATGTCTTCCACACCTAGAAGATTCACCTTTGTCCTAATCAAAATTTGAGTCTTTTTATATTTGTTTATAATTTCAGGAGTCAACATTGAGCTTGGATTGAAAGACGCTTTCTAATTTCTATTGATTTTTCGGAGCGCCTACTCTCAACCTTTACTCAAACGTTTTAATTAAACCCATTAATTCTTAACTACCCAAATCATTAATATCTTTAGTTACTTCAATAATGGCAACAATATGATCATACTTTTTTTTCTTTTTTTTTTTCTTTTTTTGAGAAACCAGACAATAAGCCCGGGAATATATTATACAACCAAACTAATGAACATCAAAACCAATCAAAGACACAATGTCTTCAGGCATAGCCTCAAACCAAACCTGACAACTTACTATGTTCTTAGCTTTTTTAGACAAAGCATCAGCCACCAAATTACCAGTACGGTGAACATGAATGAAATCAAATAACTGAAAAGATGAAACTAAACATCGAATATCCTCCACGATGTTTCCATAAGAAGCCAGCGCTGCATTTCCCTGAGAAACAGCGTTGATCACAATAGCCAAATCCCCTTTGAAGATTACTCTGTGAAGACCAAGTTCAGCAGCAAACTGAGTTGCACATACTTTTTCATTAAACTAATTAGAATCTTTTTAACAATTCTTTGATTGGGAGGCAATATTTTCACCTTATGTTTTCATTTGATTCACAACTTCAATGACCATGAGTTTAGAAAAATAATCTTTCAAAAGCTCTCCTTTCTTTTTTCATGTTTTGAAATTTATTCTCAAAGAATTTTTACGGTTCCTACCTTCATGGTGCCTCTATACTCCTTTTGAAGGGTGTCCCATGCCTTGTTTGTTTTAGTTGCGTTGATAATTCTTGAAAAAATATGTGTCGGCTACTGCCTGTTGAATGGAGCTAACAACTTCTGCATATTTCTTCCTATGCTCATGTTGTGAAATTTTAAAGTACTGGCAAGTGTACGAACCGTACCGAAGTATAGTTTGACAAGAACGAGGTAAAATCCACAGGGGCTTGAATGAACGTAGGAAAATTAATTAAACCTTAACCAAATTAATCCTAATTTAGTTTAATAAAAATTATTTTTTCTGAGATTAAATAAACTAAGCAAATAATAAAATTAAGCAAATAATTAAACTAAACAAAAGATATAAAGTAATAAAAAGATGTAAACAATTAAGGGAAAGGAATTAAGGTTTTGGAATCCTCCTTGTAAGTCATATCAGCATATATTTATAATCATTAATTTTTTCCAATCACTGCATGATAATCTGGAAATCAATCTTGCTATCATAGAAAATATCATCATTAAAATCCTTATGTTTAAAAATCTAAAGCATGTTCTTCTTCGCTTCATAAGTATAAAATCAAATCATCAATTGTATCCGTAGCCAACAAACCACAAGATATATCCAATTTTATAATCAAGAATTAATAAACCAAATATTCAATTAATTAAGACAAATCCTAAATCATGAGAAAAACATGATTGAACTCATATCTAGAATATCATCTTAGTCAATTGATATGAAGCAAGAACAATTTAAATCATTAAAGAACAATTACTGTGGAAAAAATCAAATCACATAAATATTACTAATAATCCTTAACAAGGTTTCATCCTCAACCCTAATTATAAATTTACCTACTCATAGTAATTGAAATAAAAATATAAAAATAAAATACTAAACATTCAGCTAGACAAATAAAGTAGAGAAAGAAATAGTCACAATCATAAAGTAGAGAAAGAAATAGTCACAATCATGCTATCATGGAGAAAAGCTACAGAGAAGCCATATGCAGCACTGCCTCTTGCTCCAATTTTCTGTTTTGCATCTCAGCCCTAGCACTCGCCTCCCTGAATTTTGCCCTAAAAAGCCTTTAAATAGATCAAGGAATCCTATTACAAATTGAATTCCCGTTTGGAGAAAATCTCATATTTTTAGGCTTCACTTAACCGACTATTTTGGTCGATTTAACGTCAGAATTTGGACTTTTGGTAAACTACAAAGTTGTAGCCGTTTAAGTTAACTTTCCAGCCCAACTTGAATCATCTCGATTCGACATCTGAACCAAAAGTTATGCCAAAAATACTAACTGATGTGCAGGCTGGAATCTTAATTCGAATTGGACTTGGATTTGGTGCAAATTTCCTTTGATTCCTTACTCCAATTGGACTTAAATTTAATTGGGTTGGCTTTTTTTAACTTCATCATGGCCCTTGTAAAATAAAGTCCATTAGCTTTCTTCTTTGCACAAATCCACTTATTTAATTCCATTCTCCTACAAAAAACAAATTCACACAATAAGATTCAATTAAGCACAAAATTAATTATTTAACATTATTCCAAAACCAAATATAAAATGCATGAATTACCTCAAAATAAGTATGATAATGCTTTCTAACAGTGATATACATATGCAAAATTAAACTATTATCAATGCACATCACTCATTTAGCTGTTTTTGAGCATTTGACAAAGTTACCTCTTTCTCAATTTCATGTGAAAGAAATATGATTCTCATGTTCACAAACTAGAAATCACAGTTTTCCCCAACAAAGAAAAGAAATGAAGGTTGTAGGGCTCCCATATTTTGGTTGCTTGAACACTCCATTGTCGTGGCTTTCGCACAAACTTTTTTTTTCCTATCTCAAATCCTCATGCCCAGCTTATTCTTTAATCAAACCAAAAGCTCTTATACCACTATGTTGGTTTTGGAATAGAGAAGCACAAAGACTTTGATTAGTTTTTCTAAGATTTTTATTTTTTTTATCAATGATCAAATTGTTTTAAGGGGACAACCATAAGATTGTAAGGCATCAAAAACCCAATAGTACAAGGTCAATCGAAATTCAAACGTCTTCGATTTTTTATATATATTACTAGTCGTTAACTCGTGCGATGCAAGAGAAATCTATTGAATATGAGAAGTTGTATTATGCCTAACAATCTTGATGCAAGGATTATCCTCCTATAATCCCATTTATTTTCTTTAAACCTACATGCCAACCTCCTCTACAATGCAAGAAGACGTGAATGATAGAACCTACAATATGATATAATTCAGTGCTTAGAACCCTGTGTAATTATGAACTCAAATTCATTGTTTCAAACTTTCAATACCATTATAGTTTTACATGCAGTAGCTGCTCTGGATATGGCAACCTATTCTTAAAAAATAGCAACTAACATAAGCATTTGACAAAGGGAAGGAAATCCTAAATGACAACTCTTCCTAAAAGATTTGCCAACTTATGCAAGGCATTTGGAGCAATCATAATCAATGATGAGATCTACATCTCTACTCTAGTTGCATCCACAAGAAATCTAGGTTGAATCCTGTGAAAGCCATAAAAACTTATAGGTAAAATGCCACACACAGTTTGCTCTATTATTAAGATTTGAAGGTCTAGTACATGATCCTATAAAAGCTTCCACATTCTCTTTAAATTTGTATTGGCCCCAAGCTCCACCAGCATAAAAATCATAGTGCTCTTTTTTGGAAGGACTTCCCTACCCAATTATTGGAACTTCTTTCACATCAACTGCCCTACTAGATGTTTGTGCTTCAAGTGGAGTGTGTTGACTGACTTTGGTTAATTATAATATTCACTTTTAGCCATTGCACTACAATCCACAAATAGTCCTTGCCGTCTTTGAACTTTGAGTGCTGATACATGCCTCATTTAGAAAGGTACAAAAGAATCAAGATCATGCATAGTAAGACTTTAGAGTGATACCACTTGAAAAAGATGTTTTATTTTCATGATATACACTTGCCTCAAATCCCCGAGTCTTAGTCCAAGCCTCCTTTTCAGTTTGGCTTAGGCATTTTGTCAAACATTTTGAGGGTGATAAAATTGGCCACTCTTTACATGCGATGAAAAACTACGAAAAAATACTAATTTCCTTTCATTCTTCCTAACTTTTGAAAAAGGTTTTCCACCATTCATGTTGACTTCTCACCTAGTAGCAAATTGGCGTTTTTATCTTAGCCATCCCTTGTTTATTGCTAAATTTGCTGTAAGTTCTCTGTCTACCACCATTTGTGTATAATATATTTACTTTTTGAGAAGAGTAATCGAAAGGATTGGGCATAAATTTGGAGGCCGGTCATGGGTTTTGATCCTAGTGGATGTGATGCAGAGAAAATTGTCTACATTTGGTGAGAATATCGCAACCTGAAGAACAGAAACAATGGCAAAACTCAAAAGATATGATCTTTATAGATGGATAGAGTTGAATCTGAAAAATAGCAAGCCAAAACTATAGTCCCCCCAAAAGCAACCCAAAGCAATCAAACTTCGAATCCAAATTTGAGTTTTATAATGATAAGTTGAACTGTGCAGTAATTTTTTCTTTTCTTTTTTAAGGGACAAATCATTATCTTTGTCATCGTTGACAAAAGAAGGGAAGAAATAAAGAGAGAGAAGGGCAGGACTTCGACATTGAGAAGAGAAAGAAGGGGAGTGGACCGGAGTTCAAACATGAGAAGAAAGAACATGAAAAAATTTATCAAGTAATCGACAACTTAAAATAAGCATTAAAAAATGAGTGCTGATAAAATTGTAGAGCTAACAACCAAAAGTCAAAGGTTTCAATATTATATATATATATATATATATATATATATAAAAAGATGAATAAGCTTTCTCTCTATGGGTGGGGCCGTAACACCTACAATGAGGAGTATATCACCTGCAATCTCTTAATATGTAATTTGTGCAATGTGAAAGAGGTGGCCATGATAAAATATCGACACATCAATTAGAAAAACACAATCAACTCCAATCACTTGCAATGGGGAGCAGCAATCTCTTAAATAAGTTTATTTTATTTTATATATATATTTATTTTCAGGTTGGTCTTACCATAGAGGGAGCTGATTGTGTGATAGTTGATTCTTTGGATAAGTAAGACCATGAAAGTTAAGTTTCGAGAGATACATTCTAAGTCTTTCAAGAGACGCGTTCAATATGCGGAGACACATTATTGTCGTAGATTTATGTTACATGTGTAAGTGATGGACAGACTTTTGTGGGCTATTTACTACCTCATAGCCCTATAGCAACAAAGATGTGGTCTATGGGCTTTGGTCTATTTTGAGTTCATTGGGTTATGTTGCAGAGAGTTGTTGATAAGCTATACATAGCAATTTTGAAAGTTGTGTCTCATTGTTTAATGTGATCTAGGGCCGGCTCTTCCACTAGGCCAATTAGACAATTGCCTAAGGCCTTCAAGTGAAAAGGGGCCCCCAAAATTTTAGAAAAGAAGGAATAGTAAGGGAAAGAATTTTGGTTTTAGATGAATCTAAAAAATCCGGCACATTCTTTTGACCAAAAAACAAAATTTCTATTATACCCGGTTAAACATTGGTAGCACAAAAAAAAAAATGGTCTAAACACAATCAATTATCCCAAAAATAATATCATTATCCTCTAAATAAACCAAAATTCAACAAGATAAACTACAAATCCAGTCTAAGAAATTAACCACAAAACAATCAATAATCAAAACAAATAAAAAACCTCAAATCCCTAAAATATTTACCGTTTCTCTTTCTCATTCTTGCTCTACTATTTTCTCTCAACTCTTGCTCTCCATCTCTCTCATTCTTTCTCTCCACTATTGCTGGCTGCCTGGCTCAAGCTTCCTCCAATCTAAATCATCCAATCGCATATGATCTAAAACTTCTGAGGAGTAAGGACTGTTGAGCCAACTGCCTTTTTTTTTTTTCATTGCTACATGCGTTTTGATTCTGTAGAATGGGTTTTGTGGCTTGGCTTTCTCTAGTTTAGATTTGTTAAAACAGGGTTGTATATATTGAGTTATGGCTGGACGTTTCAGTTTTGCGGCCTGACCCTACAATTATTGGAATATTCACAATAGACTTGCACCCATCAAACTCTGGTATCTCTCCCACCTCTTTTTGTTGAATGTAAGCTTATCACCATTCTGAATGCATTTTAAAGAGTCATTATTATAATTACTTATAGAAGAAGCACAACATTCTTTTTAGTAAAAGAAATGGTTTATACAAGAGTGTGCATAAGTTAAGCTGAATTGGATTCAAATCATTTTTCATCCTAATTGGACACCTTTGAATTGGGGAAATCCCCAACTCAACTCAATCCATAATAACCTTAGAAACCAACTCATAAAGACCAAGTTAGGTTGGGTTGAGGTGATTTTGTTAAGTGTAATTAATATATGAAAATACTCAACAAAAGAATTGCAATAATAATAAAAAATGAAATAATCAAGCTTATTCGAATAATAATTAAATGTTTACATTTACACAAGAAAATATAATTTTATCAAAATTGAGTCAAAAAATATCAATAATAAACCAAATTCTTTTTAAAAAACAATTAATTGTGTGGATTAGAATAGATTACTTATTACAAAATTTATAAATCCAACCCCAAACCAATTCAAGTTTTTTTTTTTTTTTAATTCAATCCCGACCAATCAGTATTCATTGAAAAATTTGTCAATCAATACTTTTATTAACTCAACTACTCTAGGATAGTTCCATCTAAAATAATAAAAAAATTATCCCAACCAATCCATATTCATTGAAAAATATGTCAATTAATACTTTTGTTAACTCAACTACTCTAGGATAGTTCCATCTAAAATAATAAAAAAATTAAAAAGAAAACTGTTTGGACATATGTAATTCATGCTAGGAATATATGTCAATATTTTATATAATTGGCTAATCCTTTGACAAAATGCACTTTACTTGTAATTAGGTAGATTTAGAATGTGTTTAATGCTTCAAGAAACAAGAGTTTAAGGTCAAGTGTTAAACCATGCAAGTCTGTCCAAGAATCAAGGAATGAAGTGTTGGATTTTAAAGCTCGACAGCTAGTACCTATCAGGGTTTAAAAGCTGCTGAAGCCTATGGCTCGACAACTAGCTCGATAGATAGGTTATCTGTCGAGGTTTATGAAGTTCAGTTTTTCAAGCTGATTTTCATCCAATCCGTGAATGTATGTTTGGGCTTTCTTTTCTCACAACTTTAGACATATATAAGACTTATTTTAGAGGTCGTCACACAAGAGAATACAAGGAGAACATATGCAAAAGGTGACTGATGCCTTATTCTTTCTAAAAGAAGCTACTGCGTCTTTGCACCTTAGGGTTTTGTAACCAAGTGCTTCTTGATCTTCATTGTTGATGAAGTGAAGAACTTTGCAGCCAACAATCTTCTTCAAGTTGGTGTGTTAGTTACGTACTAGGAGCCATGCATCATTGATTAATCACGTACTGGGATTCGTGCAAATGAGTGGCGTTTATATATTGAAGAGTTCTGAGGTTCTGAAGCGGTAGAAGGTTTCTGCTGTAAGTTCATCTACAGGAATTGTAGAGTCTAGGGACAAAGGTTTTGTACTAGATTTGAAACTTCTCTTTATTATAGTGAATTGCTTTTTGGGAAGGTTTCCTCCCAGGTTTTTTACTGTGAAACTAGTTTGTTTCATTGGTTTTCCTAGGTCATCATTTCTTATCTTATTTACTTTTCCGCTGCATGATTTTGACATGATTTTGATATTTGTTTGTGTGAGTTCGTTTAGACCCCTTACACCCAACAAATTAACCTAGATAATTAACCAAGTGATTAACTTAGGTAAATTAAACAGTACTAGGTTATCACAAATATTTCAAATCATGTAAAAGTGCGGAATAATAAAGAACACATGATATGATGACCTAGGAAACCACACCGGTAAAAACCTGGGGAGGATTTAACCTAGCTATCCTCAAGGTAAAACGAATTCACTATAAAAGAATCGAAGTTTACACAATAGAGACTTAGATCACTAACATCCTATTGCTATCTGCCTGTAGGAAACTTACTACCACGACCACGTGACAGCTCCGAGACCACGGACTCCTTCTTTCCTTGAATTCTCAACAAAGCACAAGCACACCAGCTTGTATATCTTGAAACTCTTTTGATTCTGCAACTGTTTGATTACCAATCTCTTGACATGAATCTAGAGTTTGGAAACCCTAAGTGTATGTGAAGACAAACACCTCTAGATCTAACAAATAAATTCACAAACATAGTATTCAGAACTCTAAAAACGTGGCTAGGGTTTTCCCTTATATATTTAGGGCAAAAAACAAAACCCTACACGTCAAACAGGCTTGGGCTGAGTTGGGAATTTCTGCAGAAAAATGTTTTGCACGATTTTCGATCGGTCGAGTCTAATTCTCAATCGATCGAGCAAGGAAGAAGTGCATAGTAAATTCTACAGTAACTCGATTCCAACTTTACAAAATAAACACATACTTTGAGCAAGTCTAACACACAACTTAAAGAATGTTTTGATCATGGTTTGCCAACATTACAAATTGAAATTCTAATACATTAGTTCCTAATTCTTAGAACCTAACAGTTTGTTTTAACAGGTTTTATTCATAACAAATCTAATTAACAACTTGGGTTTAAAACTTGTTAATTCTATCAACCGGAGTCTAAATTTCCCAACAAAAACAACGTACTTTAGGATGGTTGAGGATTTCAGTATTTCTAATCAATGTAGTTGATTGATTTTTAGATCATTTGCATTAGCTCGTGCAAAATTTTTTGTTTATTTTTACATAAAATTTTATTTTTTCTATTTTACATAACCATTTTTCAAAAACACCTACATCAGATTATATGTTTTACACAATATTTTATTAAAATATTCTCTCTCTCTCTCTCTCTCTCTCTCTCTCTTAATATATATATGGGTTAGGTTCAAGTTACATTCAGTGTAGCTCTAAGTAATATTACACCACCCAATAACTTGTTAATGAATTTATATTTTGAAATTTTCACCATTGGATTACATATTCTATATGTTCTAAACATGCATGCCAATTTTCATATCAATCAGATGTTATTTACTATTCGATCCACAAACTCATATTTTATGCATTATTTTAAATTATAAAAACTTGAATTTATACAATTGATAGATCACATAACTATTGATCTTTAATCATTTTGAAATTTTGCAAGCATAAAGAATATACAAAGATAATGTAATCCAACGGTTGATTTACCAAAATTCACATCCAATTAAAAAAATATTGATTAATGTAACATTACTTAAAATTACATTGGGTGTAACTTGACAAGTCCAACTGTGGCAAAGGGATAGAAGAAATCAAATAAGCTTTAACTTTTATATATTCATGCATGTGATGTGACAAACAAATTATGTGTGTGTGTGTGTGTGTGTGTGTGTGTGTGTATAGACACACACACAAATATGCACACGTAATTGAACTGTTACTTATATGCTAAATCAGTTAAACCTAAAAATAGCACAAATAATTTGCACTGCATGTAATATGTGTATGCAATACAACAAATATCCTTGGTTCACATAGTCAAAGGCCTTATAGCTGAATTGACACTTCCCAATGCACAAAGAGCTTAGGGGTCTAGGGGAAAAGAGTTCGAGTTGCAGGATTAGCAACATGTTGTAATTATCTCTCAAAAAAAAAAAAAAAAATCCTTGGCTCACATAAAATAAAAAAATAAACAAACAAATAAATACCGTTGGTGAATTTATTTATAATACATCCTTGTCATATCACATATGGTATGGACATACTTTTTGAATTACTCTCAACTAGTTTCAACCTATCTCCATTTCATAGTTGTGAGTCATGCTCGCTTTTGAACCAGGAGCCGCCAGAATATGTTAACATATAAATAAATAAATAAATAATATATATATATATATATATATGTATTATTTATGAGAAGAAGAAGAATTTTTATTATTATTATAATAGTTTTTTAGTGATGATGTTTTCTAGAAAATGAGGCATTTTTCAAAAAATATTTTCTATAAAACTATCTCATTTTCTTATATTTTATAATAACCTTATATAAATTGAAAAATAATCTCATAACTTCCTTTATTTAGCTTGCTATAAGATAGAGTTGTTTTTAAAAAATATTTAGAGGATAAAAATCTCTAAAAATAAGTCATACTTTTTATGTTGACCAAAGATAGTTTTCCTTTAACTCATTTTTTTTATACTATCAAACATTAGAAAATATGAAAAACTATTTTTACACAAAGTTTTTCATCGAAACAAACGTAGCGTTAGTTCAACTACTAATATTGAATTAAAAGTGAAAATCTTAAACACCTTTCCTTCCAATATACGTAGATCAAATTATTGCAGGGTATATACTTTATAAATATACAAATTAGGATTTAAAACAGAACCCAACGACCAGTAACTTAAAAGCTTGTTATATATTTTCCTTTGTCAAAAGCCAGACTTTCATCCAAAATTTAAAGATATGTATTGGTATCTATAATTCTATATGAAGAAAAAAAAAATTTTATTATTTAAAATTATTTTATAAAATGGGAGCCATGGTTCCCTTTTATTAAGTCACCCTCAACCAGATTTGGGTTAACCTAATATATATATATATATATATATATATATATTTATAGGGTTGGGTTAAAGTTACACCTAATATATTTTAAGTAAAATTATATCTCTCAATATTTTTTTATTGGATACGAATTTTGACAAATCATCGGTTAGATTACATTTTCTTCGTATATTCACAATACTTGTAAAATTTCAAGATGATAAAATATTAATAATCATGTCATCAATCAATTGTTTAAATTCAAGTTTTTGTAGTTTAAAATAGTGCATAAAGATGAGTTTATGGATTGAATAGTAAATAACATCTAATTTTTTTTCTTTTTTCTTTTTTTTTTTGGGTATAAAAACTAAGTCAACAAGGATTAGTCATTAATAGACACATATTGCTTGAAGCACCGGACAGGGAACAATGTCGCTTTCCAGCTAGATACAAAACCTGGCCTATCACTACATTAGGGACTAACAAAAAATGAGTGATCAGACCCTGTTGGTGGAGATTTTGGAGATCCATTGCCAAGGCTTGGTCCTGCCAATTCGCCTTCCTGTGGTTGTTGCACAATTCAGCTAGTCTCTGATCATTGCTCACTATAATAGCTTTGAAAAGATCCATAGCAGTAGATTTGATCAGAGCCTCCACTAGAGCTTCCTTTGTTGCAAGGTGCTGAGTTGGTCTTCCACAGCTAGCACCACCTCCAAACAGTAGAGCACCATCCAACCTCCTAGCTTCAAAGGCAAAGCCACATCTTTTTGTTCTTCTATTCCTGGAAGCATCCACCTTAATCAGAGCTTGCCAATTTTGAGTAAGCATGGAGATACTTGGCTTTGGCTTGTATATTTGCCTCTGATCCTAGTGAGTTTAAAACGCCTCTCTACACCTGCAAATAAGAGATTGGAACATTAGCACAACTTCCAAAGGATTAGGGACCTTTCCTTTGTGAAGAACCATATTTCTATGGTTCCAGATTAACCAAAGGGTAGTGAACAAAGCCTGTAGAAGATCCATCTTCAAACTTTCTGTGATACTATTTGTGTTGATATAATTCCATATCCACTGCTTAACTGAGTAGGTATTTAGCTCTATTGTTCTGATTTCAAGAGTTGAGCCATGCCAAATAGCTGTTGCAAAAGTGCAAAGTAAGAAAAGATGTGAGGCAGACTCCACCTCTGAATCACACATCAGGCAGATTGAGGTTATCACATGTTTTAGGAATAGTAGTTTTCATAATTGCTATGCAGATGGGGTGTGGGTATAGTTTCCCTAAGAGGTTACAGTTCCAGGACTTAGGATAGGAACAATAAGGTCAACCACCGTTCCATTGGTCAAATTGAGCTCCCTTAAGGTATTACTTGGAGCTTGAAACTAGACAGGATGGGTGAGAGGTATTTGGTGCCCTGCACCCACTATCCATCTTCCTTTATGCAGCTCAGTACCTTGAGGGTTTGCAATGGCCCCCTAGGTCCAAGAATGGTATGACTTGGGGGCATATTCTTTTAAAGGGGTCCTAGGGAAGTATTTGGCTTTATAAGTTCTAGCTAGCAGGGACTTGGGGTTGTTTTGAATCTTCCAATACTGTTTAGCCAACATTGCCTGGTTGAAATCACTGAATTTTTTGAAACCAAGTCCTCCCTTACTCTTAGGATTGCAAATCTTATTCCATCCAATTAAATGCATTTTCCTAGTACCATTGTTATGCCCCCACCAAAAGTCTCTAATCATGGCATCTGGTTTGTTACAAATCGCCTTTGGTACTTTGAAGGAGGAAAATGTGTCTAAAGGCATGGACTGAAGCACCGATGAGATTAGAGTTGCCTGCTTGCTTGAGACAACAATTTTGCACTTCTACCTTGAAGTTTTGCTTGAAGCCTCTCTACCAAATCCTCAGAATCTACTACTCTCCTACCTTTCAATTTGAAGTTCAAACCTAGATATCTGCTAGGATTTTGGACTAAGTTTACCTGCAAGGCATCAGCTAAGGATTCCTGAATAGAAGCGGGGATATTAGGGGAGAAATACAAAGAAGATTTTGTGAAATTGATGTTTTGACCCAAGAGGGAGCAATATCATAGAATTATGCCCTTCAAATTGTTCAAGGAGTGTCTTTCATTTTGGAAGAAAAAAAAGGAATCAACAGCATAGAAGAGATGTGTGAAAGAGAGTCCATTTCTACCTAATTTGATTCCTTTAATTTTCTTTTGGCCTTCAGCCTATATGAGTGCAATGGATAGAATATTGGCACATAATAGGAACAAATATGGGGAGATTGGATCTCCTTGTCTGACTCCTCTGGTTGGAAGGAAGGTGTGTGTGGGACTACTATTTAGGAGTAGAGCATATTCCACTAAGGAAACACATTCCAAGATCCTGCGGACCCAATAATTACCAAAATTCATTCAGATCAAAACTGTCTTAAGAAAATTCCAACTAACCTTATCATAAGCTTTACACATATAAACTTTGAAAGCCCCATATCCTTTCTTTCTACCCTTCTTTTTCTTTAGAGTATCAATAATTTCTTAGGCTAGAAAGATATTATCAAAGATATTCCTACCTTGTATAAAAGCATTTTGATATGGTTATGTGAGCTTATCCATTAAAGGTTTCAACCTATTGACCATAATCTTGGATCTGATCTCATAGGTGACATTACAAAGACTTATTGGCCTGAAATGAGAGACCTCCTCTGGTACCATCACTTTAGGAATGAGAGTAATGAAGGTTTGATTTAAGGTTTTCAGCATTGAACCTGAATGGAAGAAGGCATGAACAGAATTTAGTATATCATGATTGACAATATTCCAGTACTCTTGATAGAAAAATGCTGGGATACAATCAGGACCAGGATACTTGTGTGAACCCAATTGAAAGACTGCCAGTTCAATCTCAAAATCTGTAGGTGGTTTTTTAAGTTGAAGTAATTGCTGATGGTATAACTTAGGAATAGGTAAAGATTCTAACTCACCAAGAATCCATTAAACTGATTTACGATCTATTTCAGTAAATCTATCCTTAAAGTGTGACACCAGAATTCTTTCTATCTCCTCAACATTCTCAGTCAGGGTCCCATTATCTTGCCTTAGGTTTACAATCCTATTTTTGGCTCTTCTTTGTTTAACTACAATTTGAAAGTACTTTGTGCTCTTATCCCCTTGGATAATCCAATGACTCCTTGCCTTTTGGGCCCACTTAATCTCTTCCTTAGTCAGCAGGTCTTCTATATTCTCCCTAAGTTCTTTTTCTTTTCTAACATCCTCTAGAGTGTGAATAGAGTCATGCATGTTCTAAACTAGCTAATGTTTGACCCAAATTTCCTTTTCCACTCTTCCAAATACCCTTCTATTCCATTCAATGAACTATTTTCTAACATTAGCCAATTTATTTTGCAATTTGAAAGCTCTTGACCCATTAGTGACCACTCCCTAGGAATTTTGGACACATTATGAAATTCATTATGATTGATCCACATCTTTTCAAATCTATAAGGCCTTCTCTTAAAATTTATTTTCTAAGTCAAATCTTAGAAAATAAATTGGCTGTGGAGAGTATATTGAGGGTAAATATTGATCCAATCCACAGTGGCAAAAGCCCTGTACAATATTTCCATGAAAAAGGTTTCATCTTCTCTTATGTTTATCTAGGTATTGTTAACCGCATTTTGTCCTACCTCAATTTGTGTGCCAAACCCCTAAAAATCCAAAAATATTATTTTCTCTCTACGGGGCCATGAGAACATCTAGAATGACGTGGCGCAACCCGATTGATGCATCGTAAACTTCCGAGAGCCATAACTTTTGATCCGATCGTTGGATTTTTTAGTTCTATACCTTTTTAGAAACTGAAAATCAAGATCTATCCAAAGGAGTAAAAATCAGCCTGATCAAAGGATGATTGAGGCCGGCTTCCATTGAAAGGCTGCTGGCTGCCTTACAATGGCCGTTGCCTTGATTTTCATGCCCAGGGCCATAAATAGCCTAGGCATGCCCCAGATAGGGAGGACACATTTTTTCTAAAAATTTCCCTTCTGTCCAACCTCTCTCTACGTTTTTTCTCTCTTTCAAACACCAAAAAACACCCAAAAACACTTCAAAAAACACATCAAAGTCTCTTGATTTTTCTCTTTTCACCAAGAACACAAGGTATTACTTTTTTACCTAATCTTCATTTTCTTGGTTCTACGCTTTGGATTTGGGGTTTAGGGGGCTATGGACGTAGCTTTTTAGTTATCATCCACACCCCTAACCTTCTAAATCTTTTTCCTAGCATTATCTTGCTCTTTTTGCCATAATAATATGCGTTACTGCTTTCTCTGACATGTTTCTAGCATGTTTTTAGCTTAGATCCATGTTCTTTTATGCTTGTTCACATGTTTATTTGTCCCAATCTACATGTTCTTGTGCTTTTATGCCATTTTTTGTGCTTAGATCTATGTTTCTACATGCTTATATTTTTAGATCTACATGCCTAGGGTTTTATACCATGTTTCCTTTGTTTTTTTACTCTCTTTGCTTTGTGTTGTCATTAGGGTTACATGTTCACATGTTTTTATGATTATGTTGGCTATGCCTTGCTTGGATCTGTGTTTATTTCCATGATATATGGTTAGATCCTTGCCTTCACTTGCTTATATGCTTGGATTCATGTTCTTCCTTGTTTATGTGCTAAGTTTCTACATGTTTACATGCATGTTTTTATGCCTATATGTCTAGATCTATGTTTTCACATGCCTATGTGCTTGGATTTACGTTCTCTACATGCCTTATGCTATGTTCCATGCACTTGTGCTCTCCATGCCATGTTTGTGTGCCTAGATCTAGACTGTGTTTTCCATGCCATGTGTTATTGTAGTCCTTTTGTCACTTTATCTTTTTTTCTTGTGTTTTGGCCTATTGGTTTGGATCCGATCTAGACCCTATGGTCTTTGTCATTGTCCATACACCTTGGCCTACATCAAAGGGTTTTGATCACCCTAATTTCATGTCTATGCTTGCTTACTTCTATGCTTTGTGCTTGTATTAGCCTCTCTTATTCTAGGCTTTGCCACGCTTGACGCCCATAGTGGGTTTGTGGTTGTGTGGTTACATCTGACGCCCTTGAGGCCTTGTTTGGATGCAACCATTTGGGATGTATCAACATGATGCCGGTTGCTTCGTGCGTACCTTTCCCCTTTTCCCCTCTGTGCGATGATATGCTTGCCATGCTTGTTTGTGCCACCCGTTGGATTTCTGTGCATTTTCACACGTTTGCTTACATGTTCAAGCATGAATCTTGCTTGCTAGTGTGTCGTCCATGCTTCAACACAATGAAGTTATGGACGTCCGATCCAAACCTACATTTGTCCCTTGCGGACACCACCTTTTTGTTTGCCTTCTTGCTTTGTTTGTTTGTTTATTTATCTGTTTGTCTATTTGCCTACTTTCTCGTTTATTATGCATCTTGCTTGTCTTATCTCCTGCCACATTCTATGCTTACCATGTTTATCATGTTTATCTATTTTATGCCCCTTTCATATGCTCTCTGTATCTTTTTCTTCATTGCTTGTCTGCTAGTTTCTTGTCTTTGCCTTTGCATGTACGCATGTGAAGCGAGGACGCATAGAGCTAGGGCACGATCTCTTAGGCGCAAGCAAAAAGGGCGAGCATGCAAATATGGGCCAAGCAGCTGCGGTCAGTAGGTTTAGGGTTTAGCTTTTTTCCTAGCATTATGCATGATGCATGTATATATATACCTGTTCGCCCCCCTCCGGTGTGATTGTCACAGTCCGTGTCACCTAAGGCAAGTAATGCCTAGTTTCCGTCACGAAAGTAAGGTGACATGTCACCAGATTTTCACCACAGAAATCTGGTTCTCAGCTCGAATGCTATAGGAAAGCATAGATTGGGACCACACCCTTTCAAAAGCCGAACCTCAAAGCCCATGCATGCAAAGCCCTAAAAGCCAATGCCAAAATCATGTTTTTACTGCCAATTTTTGAAAAATTAAGGTTTTATCAAAACAAAGGATTTTCCTCGGATAGGCATTGTGAGATGCCTAACACCTTCCCCACACATAACCAAACTTCTAAACCTAAGAATCAAGATTTTTTTTGCCATCTGTATTAGATTAGGAAAAATGACCTTTTTCTTAGCCTAGGATTGGTAATAAAATCAACTAGAAATACGTGACCAATCACACCTTAGAAAAATCCAATGATTGGTGGCGATTCCACTTACCTTGGTAATCACATAAAATTTGACCTAAATTCCCGCCATGACACCAAAGGTGGAGCTAACTTCCTTCACTGAGAAAGAGAGAGCACTCGAAGCTCCGCGCGAACCACATGCACATTCACATCGAGAGAGACCCTCTAACGGGGTCCCGCGCGCGTGCAAGCAGTCGCCACACAGGTGGTCGAACGAGGGCCCGCGATTGCGGCAGTGGTTTGTTTCACTGCCGTTCCGAGATCGAGGCCGAGCATCAACAGGTATATCTTTGACCCTTAGCCTCAAGTTCACAAAGTTCCAATTCATTCAAGGTTTGTTGAAACAACTCTGCCCCAATTATTTTCCTTGTATTAAAAGCAAAAATATCATCATGGGACAGAATTTGATTAAAGTCCCCTATGCAAAGCCAGTTTGTCCTAGCTATTTGCTTAAGGTGTTTTAAGTTATAGCCAAACTTCTTCTATTTTAGAGTGGTCAGGTTGCCCATAAATAAAAGTAATTGAAAGAAGAGTACCTTTTTAATCTAGGATCTCTGAGTGGATCATGTGCTTTGAGCTGTGTTGGACTGTGAGCTACTGCACCGACAATCATCCCTGCAAAAGACCCCCACTAAGTCCCTCCCTTGGAACTTCCTATCCATTCCAAAATCCACACTTCCTCAAAAAATCCAAGCCTTTATCTTAGTCCAGCTTGGTTTCCATCAAAAACAAAATATTGGGTTTATATTCTTAGGCCTTTTTTTGGCTTTGCGGAATTGCAGAGGGGTTCCCTACCCTTTACAATTTCAGCTCAGGACCCTTATGGCTGCTGGGGAAGCTGTTGAGGGCCAACTTCCCAGAACATATCTTCTGACTCAGCATTAGTAGTGGTTGTATTAGTTATTGATAGCAGCTTTTGAGGATTGATTACTACTGATTGGTGGCTTTCCTTATCAAATAACCCATAGCATAGCATTTTCCTAATATTTCTACCAATTTTCTCTATCTCTTTCCTGAGCCTCTTCCTCGAATTCTCTGATAGATTATCCTCCTCTAGCACTATTACAGGGTGTGTAGTTAGGGTCAAGGTGGGGTTGGCAAAAGGAGTTGATTCTGAGGTAGTAGGAAGTGGTGGGCTTGGGCCTAAGGTGAGCAATTCAAAAGGGCTGAGATCCCTTACCCTTCCTTCTCTATGCCAAGCTAGGCTAGAGCTAGAGAGGTTTGCATGTGGGCTTGGATCAGTGACAGGAACACATTGGTCTAGCTCTTGGTCTTTTGTGCTAGTTGGGTTTACATTTTTAGATTGGGCTCCCTCAGTTTGAGTGGGTAGTAGGCTCGGCCCAGTGATTGAACTTCCCAATTCAAATCTAAATCTCCTGTGATTAACTCTTTGCACAAGAGATTCAATAAAGGAGTCTGGTGACTCAGGTATATAGCCATTCATCCAAGGCCGAGACTGTGCAGTTTCAGGCCTTTCCTCATTCAAGCTATCCAAATTAAACAACATTGCTGTTGTATCACCCTCTGTCTCTAATGCTTCAAAATCTTGATACTGACTTTGTCCATTGGTTATGAAGGGGTAATTTCCTTCAATCCAAGCCCATGTCACGTTTGAATTTTCAGGTGGTGCCCATGGAGCTCTTGTGGAGAGATTGTTTCTTGCTACCATGTTACTTGTGTGATCTTGTTGCATGTGCTGATACGCTGCCTGGTCATTCTCCTGGTTAACTGTCTCTGGGTTGGTGGGGATTGAGGTGGTTAAGACAAGAGAGTTTGCTAATGTAGGAGGTACAGTCCTATTGTTCAAGTTTAAGAGATTAATAGCAGTATTGAGAGTGGATTCATTGTTATCTGGTTGACGATTAGAGGTGGCTTGAAGGTTGAAGTTGGGTGTTTGATTATGACTTTCTGGTGGTTGTGTAGTGTCAAGTCTGGGTTCTTGGGGTGAATGTGGTGGACTTGGTGTACTGGGGTCAAAGTACTCAGGGACGGTATCAAAAGGTGCTGCATGTCCTAAGGTTTGGGTTAGATGTCCAAATCTTATTTGTGTTGTCCACCTTCTCCTATGAAAAGCTCGCAACTCATTCGAGAATTGTGGTTGTAAGGCATCAAACCTGAACTGAACCTGATGCAAATCTTGGATTCTCACTCTCTGCCTATACAAACTTTGTTCGATATCATCCATGCAATGTGTGCATTGTCTTTGCGTATGTCCTATTAGTCCACATCGAGTACATAATTTGTGGACTCTCTCATATCGGCACTGAATCCAAAAGTTAGATCCCTCATCTGTTCTCAAACTAAAACCTGTAATAACTGGCAACCACGGGTCCACCCTCACCTTAACACGCATGAACTTAATATTTCTAGGTATTCTATCCTCCCAATCAACCCGTTCCACAATACCCATCAGTTGACCCATATACTCTGCTAATTTTGGATATTGGTATTCTAGTGAAAGGCCATGAAATTGTACCCAAACCGAAATGTAGTTCAATTGAAGACGATTCAACACTAGGTTAGGTCTCCATTTCTCTAATACTAGCAAAGCCCCTTCCAAGGCCCATGGTCCTTCATTACAAATATGTTGAAGATCTTCAATGTACTCAAAATGCAGTACATAGAAATATGATTCACGACCCACCACAGTGACTGGGCCTCTGAGTCTCCAAGCAGCATTAATAATATTTTGAAAATAACTCACCGAGAACTTTCGATAGTCTAAGAGAAAGCCAATAGCACATCTGTTCCAGAAATCTCTTTGAGCAGCTACATCATCTTGATCAGGTCTTATGATAGGCCCATTCCTGGCAAAGGGAATCTCGTCATCACTGGATAGCAAATCAGGCTCCATCTCTTCTGCTGACATGTCCCTACTATAGTTTGTATCACTGCTATCTGTCCAGCCATACTCTCTAGCTTCAATATTGTTGTCCATACGTCCAAGACTAGTAGTGACACCTTGCATGCACTAGGGGTAGTAGTGCCAAAGGACCAAAGAAAAAAAAAAGGAACCCTTAGAATAAAAGACAAGGAGAAAGATGGTGTAGTGAAAGGTACAAACAAAAAAGTAAACAAAAGGGATTGGAGAAAAGAAAGGGGAAGCAAGCAAAGTAAGAAAACAAACAGGGGAAAGTTTAAGGCAAAAAGGGGAAAAGAAACGGTAAGCCAAAGAAGAAAGTATGAAAATGATTTAGTTCAGCTCACTATATACTATTGAAGGTCAAAAGAGTTGACTTGAAAGGACAAAGTGCCATGCTACTTGCATGTAGGAGAAAAGAAGCCGAAAGGAAATTATGAGAAGCTATAGAAAGGAGCGAAAATTAAAAGAGACAAGACAGCTACACCTACTAGTTAAAGACAGTACACAAAAAACAAAAAGGAATAAAGGTACAAGCTAAGGAACATAGCCCAAAAAGCGACCCTTGGAGATGACTCCGTTGCGAGAAGAGCTCTTGAGAGAGAGAAGAAAAAAAAAAAAAACTACCTTCTTGGAATATTGGCATACATCTAATTAACATAAAAATTAGTATACATATTAAGAATATATAGCGTATATAATTTTAATTTTCAAAATATGAATTTAATATCAAGTTATTAGATAGTGTAATATTATTTAGAGTTACACAATATGTAACTTGAATCCAATCCAATCCATACATATCAAGTTTTTTTTTTTTTTTTAAATGTAAAGAATCGGTAAATAAAAACGGCCCAAGTACTCCGATCAACAGTTTAACACCGTCAAAAGTCACAATCAAAACACAAACACAAAGTAATACATTTAGATTGGAAATTGGAAAATCTCATAGGTATATAATAGCTGCTTCTAGGTATATGATCAGAGAAATAGAAAAATAAAGTACTTTGTAAGGCAGTGCGTGCTCATTTAAGCAACCATTAGTCCTAATGGCAACATGATCCTCGTAGAGTGTCACAAAACAAAAATTAGAAGCAGAAACAAAATGCAAAGAAAGCTGACGCAGACATATAATTTACCAACTCCATTAATCAAATTCCTAAAGCAGTCAGCAACCCAAATCCCCATTTAAAAAAAAAACACTTAATTAAAAATTTGTGAGAAATGGAAACAAAATGAAGATGGAGTAACTCTGATTAACAAGAAATTTATTTTCTAAAGAAAAATAAAGAAATAAAACCAAGAAGAGATTCTCACAGTTCCTCCGTTGCCGATGAAGGAGCATGGAGACCAGAATCGCTCAGAGAGGGAGAGATGGATGTTGTAAGTGTAATGTAACCTCTGGCATGAATTTATAGGAGATTGCATGTCGCCTCTCTCTCCCTCTCTCTCTCACAAAAAATTGACTTTCCAAACCAAATGACATGGACTTGAAGTCATAGTTTCGTCAGCAAAAAAAAAAGTCAATAGTCTTAATTACTCTTTTACCCGTGTAAGTGATTGAATAATAAAATATGTGTAATAGTTTTTTTTTTCCTAAATTAGATATCATAGAATAAAATAAAAAATTAATGTTTTTTCTGTTTTTTTTTTTTTTTTTGTTTGCTGAATAAAAAAGGGTCTTTTGTGTGGATTCATGCAGTCCACGTCACGTGACGGCAAAAATTAGAAAGAAACAAAAATGTCCTATCTCTGATTAACACAGAGACTTTATTTTTTAAAGAGAAATAAACAAAGAAAACAAAGAGATGGCTCACGGTTTCTAGCTTCTTAGCCAATGAAGAAGAATCGCTTATTAGTTCATGAATTTAAAGACAATTGCGTGAGATGGTAGCTCTCTCTCTCTCATAATATGTATAGGACCATATCAAAAATAATAATAATCTGACTTTTGCTGTAAGTGTCAGGCATGAAAATCACCAACCCCATTACTTGTGTCCTCGACTTTTCCGTTCCCTGCGTGACGGAACCACGACTGAGTGCGTAGTAGATTGAACAGGTTTTATTTGATGCTTTTCCTGAATGAAGTCGACCCAAACATATTTTTTTTACATTTAAAATTTTTTAACCCAACCCTAACTTTAAAAACCAACCAGACCTATAGCACTTGCAAAATTTGGATTGGGTCGTTTCATTGAGTTTAACTAAAATAGTTGGATTTTATTCAACAATTTAAGCCGATTATTTAATAAATGGTTCTCATTTAAACAATGGATTTTAATTTTCAATTTTATCAAAACTAAATCAATAAATACCAAATATAGGGGGAAAAGACCCAATACCAGATAATGGGCCACGGGTCTGTCCCAGGAGGCCGCTGGTCCAAGGACACCTCGTTATGAAAGAAGTACCTGGCCTTACTCCCCTCTGACGTACAAACTACGTGAAGGAGGAAAGGACTTGTCCGAGGAGAACTTGCTACTCGGATAATCAGAGGAACGACCCAGGCAAATACTCCAGTACTGGCCCTGGTATTTCCGAGGAATCCCCTAACGTTTATAGACCATAAGGGGCAGGTGGCAACAAGAAGATATTTTATAAAAGGCTGCTGCAACCGCATTTATGACCCTGCAGCTAACATCATGGCCGCATTAATGAAGAATAGACGTTTGAACAGTGACCCTGATGGGACAAGTATCCAAAGGGAACTACTTACTGGCACGTGAGGAGAACTGACGTATAAATAGAGCTGGAAGCAAAGGAAGAAGGGGGGATTGAACATTCTGGAGAAAAGAGAGAGAGAAGAGAATAGAAAGAGAAGAAAGAACTAAGAGAAACCTTCAAGAATCAGCTAAGTCTTACTCCTCGGACGGGTCCGAGCAGACCTCGGCACTTCCTCAGCACTTCGTCTACATTAGATTGGTCACAACCATACTTAGGCCGGAAGCAAGCACATTCTCAACCTTGTTAGTTCAGCTCACTTTCTTACAAATTCTATTGTGAAGGTACTTTTTGCTTATTGGGCCAGAGTCCATTTCCCCTGTAAACCCCATTTGTAATTTGTGCCCCTACACCAAATATATTTATATATATTTAGGAGTTGGGTAGGATTTTGACTGGCAAGGGTCTGGTCAAGTTCTCAAATTGGAAAGAGATTTGGTTATTAATGCCAAATGTTATAGAAAATAATCGCAAAAAAGCAAAAGGCCCAATACCCCAAAAAATATTTTAAAAATTACAAGCCCGACCAGGGTTTGGTTTCCTACAGAGTCGCATTGCTAGTAATTTCATAACCAATCATTGCACGTTCTTTGATGACAGATGTATAGGATGTTTGTTAATTATATGAATTGAAATGTGATGTAAGCATTTGAATCAACTAGACATCTCCAAATCTTTCTTTTGTCTAGAATGTAAATGTTATTATTACTGATATTGCCCACTAGGCAGTAAAAATTCTTATCATATGCAAAAAATGCACCAAAATACTACTATAGAGAATAAGTTCCACATGCTCTATCCACGACATGATCCCCATGGTAAATATGTATAGTAAAACATTGAGGTTGTACAAGAAGTAAGAAAAAATATCCACTGAGGTGGGATATCAATACTATTCACACAAAAAAAAAAAAAAAAAAACATTTTACTAAAAAAAAGGTAAAATTATTATTGAACCAAAAATCAAAAATCAAAAAATGGAAAATTTGCATGATGAGCTATTCAAATTTTTTTTTTTTTTTTTGGGAAAAACAATTACATCAAATTTGTTTAACAAGGATATGTAATCTAATTGTATTACATATATAAAATTTTTATCTAGTTATTGTGATTTTTATTGCTGTCGTTATTGTTATAATTAATATCAATAATAATTAACAAAAATGATGATGATTCTAATAATTATTTAGGAGTTTTATTTAGAGTTCATGGCTTAAATGGCTTAGAAGCCCCTAAAACGGTAGTTTAGATAATAAATTAGTTCAGTTAATGAGTGCACTTAGAACATTTGTTAATGTACTATTTAAGAAAAGTTTTGATACAACTTTATGGGAAATATGAAAAACCATCAAGATATTAGTTATTCTTTTTTCCCCCTTAAAAAGTTTTGAAAAATATTTTCCAAACCAATGCTCTTAGGGCATACATTAAATTTTTTCAAAATAAAGTAATTAATTATCGCTACTAAAATTAATTATTGTTGTTAAGTGAATTCTAATTGTTATTGCTTATTAACATAACCTTACATGATTGTCAAAACCTTGGGGACTTTTTTGTTAGCTTATCAGTAGTCACAAACTGCGACAAAAATATAATTGAATCACATATTTTGATGAAGCCCGATTCCTTCCCCTTATTGATATATCTAGATCTAAAAGGCTCTAATATTGTTACAATACCAAGAAGCATTAGTTGATTTGCTAGATTACAAAAACTTTACATGTACAATTGCAAGAATCTTCAAGAAATTCCAAGGCTTCCACAGTCTGTAAGAAGTGTGGATGCAATGATTGCATGTCGTTGGATCTACCATCATCATGTAGATTATTAAATTAGGTGAGCTCTCTCCCTCTCCCGAGAAGCATTAGTAGATTTGCTAGATTATGAAAACTTTACATGTACAAAATTGCAAGAAGTTTCAAAAAATTCTAAGGCTTCTACAATCTATAAGAAGTGTGGATGCAATAGACTACACATTGTTGGATCTACCATCATCATGTAGATTACTGAATAAGGTGAGCTCTCTCTCTCTCTCTCTCTCTCTCTCTCTCTCTCTCTCTACACACACACACACACACACACACACACACACTAGTTAAAGCAAGGGAGTCAATTTCGTATTTATATATTTTTATACATAAATATATATATATATATATTCGTATTATTTATGTAAGTCTGAATTCATTAATTTTTATGTTTATCAACAAGAAATTTAAAATTCACATATTTTATAAGCCTACATTTTAGCTTCAGTACATTAACCAATATATTAGATTAAATATATGTAGTTATTTATTTATATGTTCATTAACCAAAGCCCATGAACTTTTTTTTTTTTTTTTGATAATCTTTGTTAAAAAATATTTAAGATTATAAGCCCATATCTTTTAATATCCTAAACTCTAACTAAAGTATAAGTTCATTAATAAATTATATAATAGACATATATATTTAGATAATTTTCTTTTTTGAATGAGGCATGTGGTATCATTAAAAAAAAAGCATAAATGACAAGGTAAATAAAATAAAATAAAATAAAAAAACAAAGAATGTTTAAAATTGGAATGACTTTCACGGGTGTGGTTGCGGTTGAAGCACATAAAACGAAAAAGCTAAATGACAATAAGAAACTGAAGAGGCAAATTGAAAAAGAAACAGAAGAAATACCATGAAATAAGGGATGCTAGGAAACGTTTGGAAATAGTTTATTTAACTGAAATTGAAAATTTTTTATTAAAAATATGCTAAAGTATGCTTGTACCCAGGGACGGAACTAGAATTCAAAGTGGGGGGGGGGGGCAGGCTTAATATAAGTTCATTGAATTTCAAAACATTTATTAACATCTTAATCCCATATTTATAGACAGATATATGATCATGTTGCAATAAACTGATACTTATTTAATTAATAGCAATTTCTCAAAATGTTGTTCAATGATTTTCAGAAAATAGGATATTAGTAATGACTTTTAATTTATTTGTATTCTTCAAAAAATCAAATATTGTAGTTGACTTTCTCATTATCTACTAATCATATAAAAGTTATATAAATTATAAGGATATATTTTACATCTATGTAACATTCAAATAATTTCATGACTTGTAAATAATGAGAAAATCAATGTTTATTTGGTTTGGTTTGGGTCTAATTTTTAGAACAATAAATTTATAAGATAGAGAAATAATAATAAAGTATCTCAAAATTAATTAATTAAATAGTGAAATGAGTACTCCTTTCATCATTTCTTAGTTCTTACTAATCTTTTGAACCAAAATTTGACACATACATTGATATATACTCCATCTAGCACTATAGCAAACACGTGCCACAATCCCCTCTACCCATTTAGGCAATCAGAGGTTCAGCATTCACATAACCCAACACAACTATTTTATTTTATTTGTGAAAAGGATAGTCACAAGTTCACACACTATTAGTTACTAGCATTTAAGAGAGAGGGGAGAGCATAGACTTGAGTAGTGATCTGCGAAAAAAAAAAGATCCAGATTAGAGAAGGAAGAGGGGACGGATGGAAGTTCCTCATTAGAATTAAAAATTGGCAAAGGATCTACCTCACAGGCTCACACAACAAATCTTAGATACAGCAGAGAGAGGGGATTGATGAAAGATTTCAAAGAAGAGAGGTCAGATTAGAGAAGAGTCTGATATGCTATATTGCCTAAAGGGTATTCTTTGTTATCTAGATTTGTGATTTTTTTGATTAGTTTTTTTGGGACAAGTTATAATTTTTTTTTTTCTATTTGGGTTTCATGGATCAATTTGTAAATATTTTAGGGGAGGGGGGCTGAGTATATAAATTTTGGGATCATATGTTAAAAAATTTGTTTATATGCATACAAAAGTCAAATTTTTAAAAATTGGGGGGGGGGGGGGGCATAGCCCCCCTCTGTCCAATCGTAGCTCCGTCTCTGCTTGTACCTTGAAAAAAATTTGAAACTTTGAGAAAATGCAGGAAAAAGTAAGGTTTTAAAAAGCTGTACATAAAAGCTAAAAAAAGTTAAAAGTCAAAAGCTGAACTTATAAGCTTATGCCAAACGCACTCTAAGTGAACAAAGAAAGAAGAAAAAATAGAGGAACAGATCCACGAAATGGGCTAAGGAAAAAGTAGAGGACATGCCGGAAATGTTCTGAAGATAAAGGTAGTGAGATGAACACAACAATCCAATAAGTCAATAATAGTTTCAGATTTGAAACTTGAGTTTTTTCTGTTTCTGTTCGGTACTAATATTTTGGCCAAAATCCGATATATACCCCAGTATGGCTGAAATGACCCAGTACAAGTTGGCATTTTAATTGGAACGAAACCTACCCATTTTTGCACCAACTTAGTCACCGACACAAAAAATTCCAGCCGTACCAATCGATACGGTACGAAATTAACTCCCTTGGGTTAAAGGCTTGTGTATTGCATGGTTTTATCATAAACTTATAGAATATATATTTTATCAAATAAAAAATAATGAAATAAATAATTATTACAAGCCTCATTGCACGCGCGAAGAGCGTGCACGAGGCTTTTTTTTTTTTTTTTTTTAGTGTTATAATTTTCTGTTCATTTCAATTTGAGGTTTTAGTGTACATTTGATCATATTATACATTTGAGAAATATTTATACAGCCAAGAGTGTCATTAGGCTAGTTCCAAAAAATGAACACATTAATGCACAAGCATATGATTTCAATATTTTTTCTATGTTCAATTTTTGTGGCTAGCCTATTGACACTCCTGGTTGTATAAATATTTCTCAAATGCATAATATGATCAAATATACACTTAAACTTCAAATTGAGTTGAATAAAAAATTATGACACTAAACCCAAAAAAAAGCCTCATGCACACATGGAGCGCGTGTGATGAGGCTAGTTTTTATAAACGACATTCTAACATTTTCCATTTGAGATTTTGATTTATACAAAAAAATAACCTCTTATTAACATTTACTTCTATTTATGTCTATTTTGATTTAGTGAACACTTTAGAAAGTTTTTATGGGAAATTTCTAAAAAAGCGTAACTGATTTTTTGACAATTTTTTCTATTTCCCATAAAAGTGGTTTCAAAATTTTCTTAATATATAGAGATATCAATGGATCTAATGTATTTTCACAGTATATTAATTTACTAAGAATGCTTCTAGTGACTAAAAATGTGTTTGTAGGACTCCAAAAAAAAAAATGACAATACCTATATATAAAAAAATTATTTTGTAACATACCAATTGTTCTTTAATGAGAATTTTGTATCTTTAGGAGATAGTTGAATACTTCTTTGTACACTATATTTTTTGTGTATCCTTATTCTTGTTTGTCATTGTTCTTTATTAGAAAATTTAATGATTGATAAAAATCATATCAAACCATATTTAAAGATTGATAATATATATATATATATATATAGATAAACACTAATGGACAGACAACCTTCTTTTATAGGTCAAAGTGTACAACTCTAATAGTTAGCCAATGCTATTTCAATAAATTAAAAAAAAAAAAATCAAATTGTTATGAACAATTTATCATTAAATTTATATCAAGGCATGCTTAATAATAAGCTAAAAAGAAAATTTTTCTCTAAATCAAAATTGAGAGGATGAAAGCAACATATCACAATTGGAACCCATGTTATAAAACACAAAATAATTTAAAAAATCATGTCTAAGCATATCTAATGATTGATTCTCAAACCATAATCATAAAAATTGGATAAAACTTAAGCAAATTAGGTTAAATAAAAGACAAAAAATACACAAAACCTATTCAATTAGTGGAAAAAAAAATTAGAGTAAACTAATACATATTGCCAGGTTTTAGGTAGAAGAAGAAAAGATTAGAGAAAAAAAAAAAAAAAACCATATGGTAGGTATTAGTGGCAAAGCCAGGAATTTAGGTCGGGAGAGCAAGATTAAAAGACAAGATTGAAAGTAAAAAAATTAATCAATATTAATAACAAAATAAATAAACAACTTTATGTCAATTAACTACAAATATATATATGTCATATCATTAAAATAAAGAAAAAAAATTACAATTAATGATTAAGAATAATCAAATTAAGAGATCATTATAAATACAAATAGTTTAAACATATAATTTGAATTATAAATTTATGGTTAAGAATAGTCAAATCAAGAGATCCAGCTAAATATAAACAGTTTAAATAGATAATTTGATTCTTCAAAAAAATAAATAAATAAATCAAAGCAAAAGTATTAAGTGTATGCATACCTATGAATATTTGAACGAGTGACTTAAAAACCCAACTTGAATGCTTTTAAAAACTCCACAGAAACTCTGAGGTTCAAAGAAAGAGACTGGTATGAAAAAAAAAATTTTTCTTTTTGATGGGAGGCATACTTTGTTTGCATTATATATACCCCTTTTTTTTTTCCAAAGTTCTATGCTAGTACTGATTTCTATTCCATGTAGGTGTAGCAAAGTTGTTATTTTTTATTTTTTTTGAATCATTACCGAGTGGAACCCACGGTTTTATATTATAGTTGTAGACTTGTAGTACGTTTTTGCCTAGTCCATCAAGTTTTTGGGTTCAAACTGCTATTCAATGAATTAATGTAGAGATTTTTTTTAATCATTACTAAGTGGGACCTATTGGTTTTATATATAGAATTGCAGTAGGAGTAGAAGTCTACTACTACTAGGAAAGGTACCATGAATTCAATAAATTGATTTTTTTTTTTTTGGTCTTTTGTGTCGCGGAGAGGGGGGGGGGGGGAGAAATAAGGTATTTCTGGTTATTATTATATTATTAGTCAAAAATTTGAAAGTTTGGGGGGCACCTACCCCCCTCGCCCCCCCTCCATCCGCCCTTGGCAGCTATTCATTATAAATTATTTAATATATATACATTCCACATTAAAGAAGTTAACATGAACAAAAATTCTAATGTTATTTATCAACTTAGAAATTATATGAGCAGAAGAAGATAAGAACATAACAATTTATATCTATTTTTAAAAAATTTACAAAATTTTCTACAATATGGTGAAGTCTCATTTTATTTTATTTTTATGCTAGAATCTCATTTGATATAATAATATAGTTTATTATCTCTTTTCTTGGGCTTCCCTAACCCATTTACTTTATTTTTATCTCTTATTATCCTCATAGGTTTGCTGGCTGTCATCCCTGCCATGTTGGCTCATTGGGCTTATTACTTCTTTCCACTTCCTTTTTCTTTCATCTTTTTTTATTGTTGGGTTTCTTCTGCTGTTAGGTCTTTTGTCAAAAGTGGGTCTCAACGGTATGCTGTAAAACATTTCTCTTTTTTTTTTTTTTTTAGAAAAGCAACACATTTCTCTTAATTTAATGACGGTTGCTCTTTAACATCATGCCATAATATCTTTAGTGTTGATGAGATTTGAACTCAACTTCTTTATTGAAGACAACAAATTCTATAATTGACCTAATTGGCTTGGAAACCCACAGTGTTAGGAAGAAATCAAAACTAAACTTGTACTCAGACATTGAAAAAATAGAAATTAAAGAACGGAAATTTTCAGACGTGTCCAGCATTAGCAATGATGTTCCAGCAAACAGACCATTGACATCCGTACTGTGAGAACTTTATGGGCAAAAAAAGAAAAAGGAATGTAGAATTTATAGAGATAGTGGGGCACATTATAAATTTAGAAATTACATTAGCAATAAAACTATAAAAGAGATTCTGAGATCCATCTCAAACCCTAACTACAGCTAAAAAACACGTTATTTTTACTATTAAAATTAAAAATATAAAAATATAAAATAAAAAGTTATTTTTTCTATTAAAATTAAAAAAACTAAAAAAAGGTTTTATTATCCAAGCCCATGGCCCAGCACCTTAAATAATATTCTACCCCAAACACAAAACTAATTCAAAACTAGACCAACCCTGGTCCAATACAAACCAATTCTAACAAAACGCAATCCATGTCAAGCCCAAGGCCGAGCTCAAACAACTTCCTTAAATTGGGCCTTTTTTGTCAAATACTAATATATGTTATAAAATTAGTTACTAAAATAGCAATGAAATAAGCTTCTTCTTTTTTTTTTTTTCAACTTCTCTCCAAAACTCCAAGATAAGAGTTCTACATTAATTTGAGTATGATAATACTCGCTTTTGGAAAAAATAATAAGTTTCACTATTTTAAAGAGAGCTTGACTAAAAACATGAAAATCATGCCAAATTAACTAATGCTAGCATAAAATATGTGAGACTTGTTTCGTTTGTTTAGTTGAAAAATTTTGTGTAAAGATAATTTTTTTCCATTTTTTTATATTTGGTAACATAAAAAAATGAGTTAAATGGAAATTATATTTGGTCAACATAACATGACTTATTTTGTAGAAATTGCTTTCTTCTAAATTTTTTTGGAAAACAATTCTATCTCACTGCAAGCTAAATAAGGAAAGGTAGAAAATCATTTTCCAACTTATATAAGATTGCTACTAAACATAAGAAAATGTAATAGTTTTATAGAAAATACTTTTTGAAAAATGACTCATTTAAAAATATATATATTAATGTCGAAAGAAACAAAGTGTACATATAAAGATGAGTTTGAAGAGAAGACTATTTTGTAAATCATTGTAATATATATATATATATATATATATATATATAATTTGAGCTCTAGAAATAGTGGTTGCGTCAACTAGTTATTTTCTTTTCTTAAAAAAAAAAAATAGTTATCCCCCCATTGTGAAAAGTGGCTCCACTCTTTTTGATTAAAATGAATTTATATTATTAATTATTACGAGGTTTAATTTAGCTAAAATTTGCTCACCAATATTTCAAGAAACTAAAATTATACTTCAACTAAAAAATTCTTTTAATCTTATTATATTAGTTGTTAGGATATTTTAATTTCCATAAAATTCAAGAAAGTTAAAATTCTATTACCAAAAATTAAAATGATATTTAATATTTATTATAATTATTTCAATCATCTACCATTATTTTATATTTTAATATCAAGTGACTCGATTGTATGAGTATATAGTTGATTTAGAGTTTCAAATGACTCACAAATTATTATATGTTTATTTCCATAATTTTTATAATTTTTTCTTACATAATATTTTTGTTTAAAACGGTATAGTTTCCCAAATCATTTTTTTAATATAAATACCAAACTTTATTAAAAAAAAAAAATTATTAGATATAACCACCTCTACCTGAAATTTAAAATTCGTTTCTCAATTCTTTGTTTTTGATCCCCAAAAAATAAATCCCTAACCTTAGCCCTAATTTCCATTTTTTCACTCTAATCAGTATTTGCAGAGATTCTCAAAGGCATTGAAGATGGTGTTGGCACAGTTAGGTACGAGCGTATCACATGCTCTTCAACAAATAAGCATTGCAACGATAATCGACAAGAATGTTATCAACGAATGCCTTAACAAGGTCACTCGCAGTCTCTTACAATCTGATGTGCAATTCAAGCTCAACCGCAACATGTAGAGCAATATCAATAAGACTGTCAACCTCGATGAACTTGCCGCCAGTCACAAGTGCAAAATCATCCAACAAATACAAAGTTTTCTCTCTTTTATTTTTATTTTTTATAAGTTTGTGATGGATTCTATTTATTGTTTGTGATTGTTATGATAGAATAATTTACATGAGACTAAAAGTTTGGGCAAAACGGGGTAAAGATTGTGTATACTTAACGTCATAAGGCATTAGAATACATTACTCGTAAATGACAAAACAATGTCTTTCTCAATTTCTCCTGTGCCTTGAAGTAAAAAATAATTAAATAATATGAATTAAAAAAAAAAAACTGACTTGTAGGAAAATATAGAGCTGAATAGCATTGTTACATGCATGCAATATCTTGCGGGGCATAAAGTTTGACTCTACATAAGAAATAGCAACTATTCTATTTGTTTGTTTTTTTGTTTAGAACCCAGTACACTTAGATTCGTTTAATCTAATTAATTAACCATGTAGTTGCTTAGGTTGATTTTTCAAATCTAGATTAAACTCATGCAATCATATTACTTAGTGCGGAAAAGTAAAGAAGACAATAACATGATGACCTAGGAAAACTAATGAAACCAATAGTTTCAAGGTAAAAAAACCTGGGGAGGATTTAACTTAGCTATCTTCAAGATAAACAGATTCACTATGATAAAATGGAAGTTTACAATTGATTTTTCCCTAAATTTGAAGCTACCTCTTATAGTACTTACTTTCACGACCACGTGCAGCTCTGAATTCACGGACTTTTCTATCTAAATTTGTTGTACACAAACATCCACGTTTATGACTTTGATCATCAGCAATTGTTGATTTTGAATGCAATAACTTCTACAACACCGGATATTAAGTTTTTTCAAGGAATATTGCCAGTAGAAGACTTAAGAGAGAAGTCTGGGTACAAAAACCTTAGATCTACAATAGGAGACACAAGAAGCACTCTTCTCTCTCTAAAAACCACAGTTAGGGTTAGCTTATAATGTCCTTTAAATATTGTAGCAAGCAGATCACGATTTAAGCTTCAAACGTGTACGTTTTTAGACCCCTTGAAACACAAGTTGTTTAACCCAATTATTTTGCCAAGTGATTACTTAGATAAATTATTTAGATATAGGTTAACACATTCAAATCATATCATGTAAATAATGCGGAAATATAAAGAACACATGATATGATAACCCAGGAAAACCAAACGATAAAAAACCTGGGAGGAATTTAACCTAACTATTCTCAAGGTAAAACAGATTCACTATGAAAGATTTGAAGTTTGTACAATAAGACTTAGACCACTAACATCCTATTGCTATCTCGAATAGAAAACTTATTACCACAACCACATGATATCTCCTAGTTCACAAACTACTTCTTTATTTGATCTACAGCAACCACAAGTTCTCCTACTTGTGACTTTGAGACTCCACCCAAAGGTTTTAGATCTTCTTTAAGTTCTTTATGCAGCAACTGAAGCGATCACCAAGTTCTCAACATGAATCTTGATCTTGATAACTTTAAATGTGTATGAAGGTAAACACCTTTAGATCTCACAAGAAATTCAACACACAGCACATCAAAGACTTTTAAAATGTAGCTAGAGTTTTTCCTTTTATACTTGGAGAAAAACATAAAACCCTTCAGGTTAAGCCAAGCTTGGGCTGAATTGGAAATTCTACAGAAAAATTAATCTGCACGGGGTTCGAACGATTGAGTCTAATTTTTGACCGATTGAGCCTTGCAGATTTAGTCCAATAAATCCTGCAATCACTCGAATCCAACTTTACAACTAACCACACTTTGAGCAGCCTAAACCTAGACTCTAAATTTTGATCATGGTTTGCCAACACATTACAAATTAAAGTTTTGATACATTTGGTTCCTAAAGTCTTAGAACCTAACAAAATGGACAAGTTTAGGTTAATAGGCCGAACTTAAAATTCTGCAGAATCGCATCTCGATCATTTGAAGCTCTCGATCGGTCAAACTCTTTAGAATTTGAATTTTTCATTTTGTAGCTTAAATGTTCTTGTGTTATGACTGTTAATACCTTGAGCAATGTCTAATTAATCCTGTAAACTCTAAGATCTATATCTAGACAAGTTTATGCTTACGGTTTGCTAATTGTTCTAAAATTTAGAACCTAACATACTTAATAATTAAAAAGCTTCAGATTGTACACAGCACAACCAAAATACAACCTACGAACAAACATTGAAGAGTACATACCTGATATTACTCCTCAAAATAAGAAAAACCTGCTAAACATCACAACTCTTGAAAGGAATGTTTGATCTTATGATGCAAAATGCAATATTACTTGTGCATGTTCCTCTAGAGCTCTCACATGATCGATATAAACCACTAGATCTGGATGAGTCAAATGGCCATTTCTACTTCAACCATTTTTCATTTTTGAAAGTCCAGTGGTTTTTGATAATTCTTTATAATAGATGAAAAATCTGTGAAAACGAATAAAATTTGGTATATTTTCTTCCCTTTTTTTCTTTTATTTTTATTTTTATTTTTTAATGAAAAGGAAAATTTAACTGTAGCACACTACAAAGACAAAACAACCTCACCCCTAATAACAACTTCATAACATAATGGACAACAACCTAACTCAAAAGACTGTAGTTTATTGGGTAATCCTAGGATGGCTGGTGTTAGAGGTATTTTGCGAAGTAATTTTACCAAACTATCTGTAAGGGTAAAAGGCCCAACTCCAAATGGTGGGGCGCGGGCCTGTCCGAGGAGACATACGTTCGAGGACAATATGTTGTGGGAGGGTACTTGGTTCAACTCCTCTTTGAAATAAAATTTACAGCAAGGAGGAGAAGGGTAGTCCGAGGATCACTACCAGTTCGAATGACTAAAGGGAAGATCCATGTGAGTGCCCCCGCACTGATCCTATCACTTCTGGAGAATCTCCTGATTTATATAGGCAAAAAGGACAGGTGGCAGCAATGAGATATTGTGCAAAAGGCTGCTGCTACCGCATTTATGATCCTACAGCTAACCTCATGGAAGCATTAATGGAGAAAAGATATCTGAAAAATGACCCTGATCCTTTACAGCTGCCGTGTGAAGACCTCAAGGGAAGGTTGATGGGACAAGTATCAAGGGATGATCATTTGACTGGCACATGAGGCAAATTGGCCTATAAATAGAACAAAAGGCAGAGAAAGAGGGGATCGAACAATCGGGAGGAGAAAAGGGGTACGAGAGAAGAAAAAACAGAAGAAAGAAAAAGATATGAGTATTCATAGAACTTGCCTATGCTCTATCCTCGGACCGAGCCGAGCAGGATCCTACGCCACTCCAACATTTTCATTAGCCTGATCGTAATTGTACCTGGGCCATCAACCCGCTCATTCTCAACCAAGTTTCCTCGGCCCACTTTCTAAAAATTCATTGCAGGGGTATTGTTCGCATCCTGGGCCAAGGTCCATTTCGTTCGTAGGCCCATCCCGAATAATTGTGCCCATACAATTGGCACCGTCTGTGGGAAGTTAACTACTGCGTTGGTGAGCTGAAGCTTGAACCATAGTTGGATCAGGTCCTAATAGGGCGGAGTCAGATGGTTCGCAACATCTCGACCACTTTTCACGTCTCGAACGAGAAAGAGACCGCGAAGGGAGCGTGCTCACGAATCGTACCGGGAGGAGTCAACGTCGAGATAAGGGTGACGAGTCTTATAAGGACACCACGAAGGACATGCAACGTAAGATTGATCGTCTGAAAAAGAAGCTGCGCCGTGCACGAAGGAGGCGCAGTCCGTCCAGCAGCCCATCCATCACTGATGACTCTTCTGACGACGATGACGATGCTAGTTATAGACATTGCTCCAGGACACCCTCTAATGAATCTTTCTCCTATGAGGAAAAGCATCACCATAGCCGCAGGGGCAGAAACACGTCCTCAAAGGGTGCGAGAAGCGATGCTATGAATAGGGCACTCAATCAGATTTCCAGGTTGCCCTTCACATGCAGCATCGAAGGAGGAAGCCTTCCTCGACGTTTTACTCAGCCCATCTTCACTGCATACAATAGACGGACTGATCTTGTGGAGCATGTGAGCCATTTCAACCAGAAAATGGTTGTTCACTCTTGGAACGAGACTCTTATGTGCAAAGTGTTCCCCTCCAGTTTTAGGGCTTGTAGCCATGAGGTGGTTTGATGGCCTCGCAGCTAATTCTATTGGATCCTTTTGAGCGCTCACTAGGGCTTTCTGTTCTCGGTTCGTTACGAACACCAGGGTCCCTCGGCCGCTAGACTCCTTGCTGTCCATGTCTATGCGAGAGGGGGAGATGTTGAAAACGTACTCAGATAGGTACTGGGAAATGTTTAACGAGATCGAGGGGAGTTTCGACGATGTGGCTGTAAGAACCTTCAAGGTCGACTTACCAGCCGAGCATGACCTGAGGAAATCGTTGACCAAGAAACCCGTGAGAAGTGTGCGCCGATTAATGGACCGCATCGACGAGTATAAGTGGGTTGAAGAGGACCAGCTTCTTGGAAAGGGCAAAACCAAGGTTATCCCTTAGGAGATGAGGGATTTCAGGTTGGACCGGTACGACAACAGCAGGCCGCGGAAGGACTATAGTGCACCGTCTGGGTCCATTACGTTACAGGTAGTCCATGCTTTATTCCGAGAACCAATCCACCAGATTCTGGAGAAAATTCAAAACGAGCCATACTTCAGGTGACCAAACAAGATGGGGGGTGACGCCACGAAACGCAATCAGAGCCTCCGTTGCCAGTATCATCAGGAGCGAGGGCATACCACGGAGGACTGCAGAACTCTAAAGAGCCACCTAGAGCAGCTTGTGAGAGAAGGAAAACTGCAGTAGTTCGTCTATCAGCCAAATAACCAGGGAGACCATATCAGGCCAGGGGCATCGGGGACCGCCTCATCAGGGCCCCTATTGGGCACGATTAATGTTATCTTCGCGGCGCCCAGAAGGACTGGGTATTGCCCTTCTAGGGTGATGTCCATTTTTAGAACTTCTATTGAGGACGCTAGCCAAGAGTCAAAACGGGCAAGGATGGAGGTCCGACCAGTCTTAAGCTTCTCGGACGAAGATAAACGGGAGCCTATATAGCCTCATGACGATGCCCTGGTCATCACCCTTAGAATAGGGGGGTACGATGTGAAGAGGGTGATGGTTGACAAAGGGAGTGGGGCTGAGATCATGTATCCGAATCTGTACAAAGGACTAGGTTTACGACCTGAAGACCTGACATCATATGATTCGCCCCTGGTCAGCTTTGATGGAAAAACAGTCATCCCGAAGGGTCAGATCAGGCTACCCGTACAGGCGGGATCCGAGGTGGTCGAGGTAGACTTCATCGTGGTGGATGCATACTCTCCTTACACGGTCATCATGGCCAGACCTTGGCTCCACACCCTAGGGGCTGTTTCATCAACCTTGCATCTAAAGGTTAAATTTCCGTCTGGGGGACAAGTTGGGAAAATTGTAGGAAGCCAATCTATGGCAAGGCAATGCCTCATAGCTGCCGTTACACATCGGCCTGCTATCGAGCCAACAATCGCCTCGGGCAAAGACTTGTAGCAATCAGAGATTCCAGTTCCACCCAGTGTCATGGAACCGGACGAGGAGAAGTGTGAGAGGCTAGAGAAAGTTGTCATTGGGGAAGACCCAGAAAAGTTTTTCCAGGTGGGGGCTCAGTTGCCTCCTCGGGAGAAGGAAGAGCTGCTGGCATTTCTTAGAAGAAACATCGATGTGTTTGCCTGGAACTCTTACGAGGCCCTAGGGGTGGATCCGGGGTTCATCTGCCATCACCTTAACGTGAGCCTAGCTACCCTTCCCAAGAAGCAGCCACCTCGGCGCTCATCCCGGGAGCATTCCAACGCCGTGAGGGATGAGGTAAACAGGCTCAAGCAGGCAAGGGCTATTAAGGAGGTCTTTTATCCAGAATGGCTGGCCAACACGGTGGTGGTGAAGAAGAAGAACGGGAAATGGCGTGTATGTGTGGATTTCACAGACCTAAACAAATCCTGTCCAAAAGATCCCTTCCCCATGCCTTGGATTGATCAACTGGTAGATGCAACCGTAGGGCATCCATGAATGAGTTTCTTGGACGCCTTTCAAGGGTATCACCAAATCCCCCTTGCCCTGGACGACTAGGAAAAAACAGCCTTCGTAATCCCCATTGGAAACTACCATTATAAGGTGATGCCATTTGGTCTGAAGAATGTAGGCTCCACCTATCAGAGAATGATGACAAAAATGTTCGAACTGCAGCTAGGAAGATGCATTGCGATTTACATTGATGACATGGTGGTCAAGAGTAAGCTGGAATCCGAACATGTAAACGACCTCAAAAATATTTTTGAAATCCTAAAGAAACACAATCTGCGACTCAATGCCTCAAAATTCTCTTTTGGCGTTGGATCAGGAAAATTTTTGGGATATATGATCACTCATCGCAGAATTGAGGTCAACCCCGACCAGATAAGGGCGATCAACAACCTGCAGCCTCTTCGGAACCTAAAAGAGGTCCAAAAGTTGATTGGAATGACTGCTGCTCTCAATCGGTTCATTTCCAAATCTGCAGAAAGATGTCGGCCTTCTTTCCAGCTGTTGAACAAGTGGAAGGAATTTCAATGGAATGAAGAGTGTGTTCTGGCTTTCCAGCAGCTAAAAGAATACCTATCTCGGCCCTCCATCATGTCCAATCCCACAACGGATGAGGTCTTATTCGCCTACATCGCTGTAGTCGCCCATGCCGTAAGCCTGGTACTTATACGGGTCGACAATGGCGTTTAGAAACCTGTCTACTACGTAAGTAAGTCCCTTTACGAGGCCGAGGTCCAATACCTGCCGCTTGAGAAGGCCATCTTTGCAGTGGTTCACGCCACTCGCAAACTTCCTTACTACTTCCAATCGCATACGATTGTGGTCCTTACCCAACTCTCGCTCAGATCACTGCTTCGGAGTGCAGACTATACGAGGAAAATTGCCAAATGGGGTACAATCCTAGGAGCCTTTGATATAAAGTACATGCCCCGCACCTCGGTCAAGGGGCAAATATTGGTTGACCTAGTGGCCGAGTTTACTAAGCCCGTGACAGAAGAAATTGCCGAGACGATGCGCATGGATGGAAATTCAGTTGGCCTTGTATCCGTGCAAAGGTCCCCACCTTGGAAGTTGTATGCTGACGGTGCGGCCAATCAGAGAGGCTTAGGAGTAGGGCTAGTTTTGATATCTCCTGAGAATATTGTCATCGAAAAATCCCTCTGACTAAACTTCTCGGCTACTAATAATGAAGCTGAATACGAAGCGTTGTTGATTGGAATGGCCACGGTCAAAAGAATGGGTGGGAGCACCGTGGAGGTATTCTCGGACTCATCACTGGTCGTTGGCTAGGTCAGGGGAGAATTGGAAGCACGTGATGAAAGAATGCAGAAGTATTTAAGGCAGGTCAAGCAACTGCAATCACGGTTCAAGTCATTTAATTTGCAACATGTCCCTCGGAGTGGGAACATGCACGCGGACTCCTTGGCCACTCTTGCAACCTCCTCGACTCAGGGATTACCCCGACTTATCCTGGTGGAAGATGTACAAAGGCATATTGAGGAGAAAGAAGGGCTTAGCATCTATCAAGTAAGAGTAGGACCAAGCTGGATGGACCCTATAATGACCTTCCTCAGGGACAATGTCTTACCAATAGACAAGGCCGAAGCTGACAAGGTGCGGAGAAAAACTCTTCGGTTCTGGCTATCAGGAGACAGTAAGCTATATAAACACTCTTTCTCTGGACCCTACTTATTGTGCGTACACCCTGAGGCCACGGAGCCACTCCTTGAAGAGCTGCACGAAGGGATTTGTGGCAGCCACACAAGAGGTAGATCTCTAGCGCACAGAGCCCTAACTCAAGGATATTGGTAGCCAAACATGCAAAGAGAATCACAGGAGTATGTAAGAAAGTGTGATCAGTGCCAGAGGTTTGCACCCAATATACATCAACCGGGAGGAGTTCTGAATCCTTTATCCAGTCCATGGCCTTTCGCACAATAGGGCCTGGACATTGTTGGTCCTTTTTCCAAGGCAGCTAGGAGTAAGAAATACTTGGTCGTTAGAACAGATTATTTCACCAAGTGGGTTGAAGCCGAGCCGTTAGCAACCATCAGGGATGTAGATGTCCAGAAGTTTGTATGGAAGAATATCGTAATCCGGTTTGGGATATCACACACTATCATCTCGGACAATGGTCTTCAATTTGACAGTAAAGCGTTTAGAAGGTTCTGTTGTGGATTAGGCATTACGAATAGGTATTCCACTCCTGCGTACCCTCAAGGAAACGGCAAGGCCGAAGCAGTTAACAAAGTCATAGTAAGCGGTCTTAAAAAGAGGTTGGATGATGCTAAAGGAAAATGGGTGGAAGAATTACCGCATGTCCTCTGGACCTATAGGACAACTCCTCGGAGATCTACAGGAAAGACCCCATTTGCAATGACTTACGGTGCTGAAGCTGTTATTCCCATAGAAACTGGATTCCCCACACTTAGAACGAGTTCTTTTACCTCGGCTGACAATGACAGACTGCAAAAGAACAATCTGGACCTGGTTGCCGAGCGTAGAGAAAATGCCGTAATTCAGCTAGCCTACTATTAACACAAGCTCAAGCAGAGATATGATGCCAATGTCAAGCTAAGACCACTTGCACGAGGGGATCTGGTTTTACGGAAAGTCGTGGGCACTGCAAAGAACCCAGCTTGGGAAAAATTGAGACCTAATTGGGAAGGGCCGTATCGCATCCTATCAGTGGCTAGAATAATGGCTTTTTACTTGGAAGATTTAGATGAAAGAACTGTACCAAACCCCTGGAATGTAAATAACCTAAGAAGGTATTATTATTAATAGAAATTTTCTTTCTCGCAACGAAGTCTATCGTGCTGCTTGCTTACTAAGTATTAAACAGAATATTGGTCATGCCTGGTCCCTTGGACCACATGGCTTGGGTAAATTAACGCTCCTAAGTGTTAAACAGAACCTTGGTCATGCCTGATCCCTCAGACCACATACCTTGGGTAAATTAACGCTCCTAAGTATTAAACAGAACATTGGTCATGCCTGGTCCCTCGGACCACATACCTTGGGTAAATTAATGCTCCTAAGCATTAAACAGAACCTTAGTCATGCCTGGCCCCTCAGACCACATAACTTGGGTAAATTAACATTCTAGTTCATTTTACTAAGTGTTAAACAGAACCCTAGTCATGCCTGGTCCCTCGGATCATATTCCTTGGGTAAATTATCACTCTAGTCCATTTTACTATGTGTTAAACAGAACCTTGGTCATGCCTGGTCCCTCGGACCACATACCTTGGGTAAATTATCACTCTAGTTCACTTCACTAAGCGCTAAAATACGATCTTGGTCATATATAGCCCCTCGGATCGTGCATTCCGAATGATTTCATTGTCTCAAATTTATCACTGAGTTCTCGTTCATTTTTAGTGTTCCCAGCAGAGGAAGACTCGATTATGGTGGCATAAATTTATACCTGTTTGCTAAAGCAAGTTGAATTAATTGAGTCACGACAAAATAAATGGAAGATTATAAAATGTTTACCATTAGCCCCGAACTACTATTCTTATACTCATAAGACTAATCGAAGACGGAGCCATTCTCATTAATCAAAAAATTGAAGTACATAAGCCCTGTGTACAAAATGTTGTTACAAAAAAAGAGAAAGAAAAGAAAAGAAAAACAACAACTAACAGCCCTAATCCTAAGCCTGATCGATTGGAGGAGGAATGCTGCCTGGTCCGCTCGACTCGGCCTCAGATGATCCAGCCTTAGCCTCCGGGGGGGCTGCATCCTTAGCTTTGTCAGCATCCACGGCATCAGAAGAAGTCTCCGAAGTTACTTGTTCGTGCGGGGCTACTCGTCCCTCCTGAACCTCTTGAGCGGTTTCATGGTGAACAAGTGCCTGACTTGCTCGCTCCGGAGCTTGAGATGATGAGGGAGCGGGGTCAGCCGGGTTCAAGCTGATGTGTGGATGATAGTATATCCTCCCCGGCTGCCTGAGGTCCGAATCGGCTGGGACTCCTGCCAAGTTCAAGGCCTCCTCCCAAATGAACTTGCAGTAGTCCCTGCATACCTCGGAGACCTTTTCCGCGAGCCTTATCTCTGTTTCTTCTATGCCGCGGATGTACTCGACCTACTTCTCAGCCTCAGCCGCTTCAAGAGCCTCCCAGGCCTCCTTCTCTGCCTCCTCGGACTTCCTAAGGCTGGCCTTAAGCTCCAAGACTAGTTGCCTCTGACTAGCCAGCTCTATCTCTGTGGTGTACAATTTCTTTCACTGGTCCTCAGCCTGGTCTTGATCATTCTTTAGGCCAGCCTCAGCACTCCTCCTCTCCCTCTCTTCAATAGTTAGCTTTTTGGCTAACTCTTGCTTTTCCTGCTTCAGGGCCCCCAAGCTCTTCTCCATGTCCATGCGAGACTGGGTCTCAGCCCTAGCCAAGTTATGGGCGTCCCTGACCCAATCCTTGGCCATGCAAACTTGTTGGGTAAGTTGCACAATAAGAAAGACAAAATTACGTCACTGCATGCATAAGAAAAATACATAATTCACACATAATTAAGTCTAGTATGTAACGAAGTGTTCAGGAACCTACCATGGCCAAGTCTCTCTTCATGGACATGAATAGGTCCGCCTGCCTCCAAGACAGCACCGTCTCCATGTCCCGAGGCAAGAGAAGAAGGCGCTCTAGGGCCTCAGCAATGTAGCCCGAATGCCCCCTCTGGAATTCCTTAATGGAGGCCATGGAGGGAATTGGAGCGCTGTCCAAGTCTAGCCTCGGGGCCCAGGCTGGTGGCTACTGAACGTCCCTGGCAGGGGTGTCACCCCTATGCTCGGATGAGGAGGACCTCCTATCATCTCTCCCACTCTTCTGGTGCTTTGGCCCTTTCTGCTGTGGAGGGGGCACTTCACCCTCTTCAGCATCTAGGCCTACGACCTTACTCTTCTTCTTGAGATCGGGCATGGGAAGAAGGCTGAGCCCAGCTGCGGGAGGAGGAGGAGGTGGGGGGAGTTGGGCAGTATTCTTCTCTTTAGGTGCTTCCTTGGAGGGTGCACCCTTGCTTCTCCCAGCAAGGAGGTCCCTCAACCCGGCTCTAGGTTTCAGAGGCATCTCGTCCTCTTCCTCTTCGGCACTCTCGGATTCTGGTACATTCCGAGGCTTATCTCACGCTTCCTCTTCGCCCTCGAAACGAAATTGGTCTATCTCATTCTCCAAAGATACCCGAGAGGAAGTTGACTCTTCTCTCTGAGGAGCGGTTGGTGGAGGAAGCACTTGTTGAAGGGGCCACTCAACTGGAAGGAGGTCCTTCTTAGCCAGAAAACCCGATCGAGAGACGTCTATCCAGTGAATCCTTTTGTCTCCTGATCGGATAGAGTTTCCGACGTCCTGAAAACTATTTGATAGCAGAACAAAGTCCAATATCAGGTGAACGACACGTAGCTGGCCATCAGAATGCACGAATACTTCGGATCGCAGCAGCTTATTCAGGCCGAGCACGTTCACGAGGCTAAGTCTTGGAGCAACAAATTTTCTATCTACAATCACAGCCAAAAAACACAGAGTTAATCATAATATCTCAGAACCGAATGCATAAACAACAAAGTAAGACGAAATCTAAAGTGCAAATCCTATATCATCTCAACCTAGCCCTAGAGTACCCCACCTGGCTCCCCCTCCTTGGTCGGACAGTGTTGGCCGTCATGCCACGCCTAGAGACGATGATGAAGTCATCCTTCATGCCCTTGTTGGACTTAGGAAGACATGACAGCATTTTTACTACTGGGGACCTAGACTTTAGGTAGTACCCCCCCTCGGCCAGAGAGTGACATTCTTACATATGCACAACGTCATGCCAGGTTAGTTGCAGGCCCATCATTCGATTAAGGGCGTCCACACAGCCCAAGACCCTAAATAGGTTGGGAGCGCACTGGTGCGGGCATAGCCTATGATTCCTAAGATATTCCCTGATTACTATGCCCATGGGAATAGTCATTCCCCCCTTTAAGAAGGCGATTACGGGAATGACCACTTTACCGGTTCTCCTATCGGTCAGAATATTTTTCGGTGGACAATATTGAAGACCGACCCCCTCGAGTATATTGTATTTTGCCTTGAAAAGCTCTACGGCTATAGGCGAATCGACAAGATCCCTAAATCTACCCATTTGGATGTGTAAAAGAACGCTAAGGGGGTTCTTAAAGATGAGAAAAGATAAAAACAATGTGGCCAAGATGCTTGGCCGAGGAGAAAAGAACTTGGAAACCAAGAACTTACAGAAATGGTTAAGGTTTCGCTCTAGAAACTTCTTAGATATCTAGGTTTCTCTGCGAAAGCGTTCTTGGAGTGAATAGAACAAAGTAATGTAGGAAGGTTGGGAAGTTCAAGAACTTTGGAACGTTTAAGATAGAAGGGCAGAGTGGTTCCCTCAAAGCCTTTTATATGAAAGGGGAAAGTAAGTGGGAACTATCTCGCTCAAAATTTCGTGAAAAGACCCCAGCCACAGGATCTGCATCTCACCGTTGATGAGGGAGACAGAGCGCCCCCTAGAGCAATAAATGACGCGTCGCAATTTCCAAAGCGTCGGCAAGGATTGAGAGACTTGCGAAGTGGCATCTCCACATGGACTAAGTTGAGAAATTTGATGAACTTGACCCTTATAGGAGTCAAAATCCCGCCCTTCTCCTCGGATAAAAGGGAAAGCCGGAATTTTGAGGGGCTATTGTAAGGGTAAAAGGCCCAACTCCAAATGGTGGGCCGCGGGCCTGTCCGAGGAGACATACGTCCGAGGACAATATGTCGTGAGGAGGGTACTTGATTCAACTCCTCTTTGAAATAAAATTTGTAGCAAGGAGGAGATGGGTAGTCCGAGGATCACTACTTGTTCGGATGATCAAAGGGAAGATCTAGATGAGTGCCCCCGCACTGATCCTATCACTTCTGGAGAATCTCCTGATTTATATAGGCAAAAAGGACAGGTGGCAGAAATGAGATATTGTGCAAAAGGCTGCTGCCACCGCATTTATGATCCTACAGCTAACCTCATGGCCACATTAATGGAGAAAAGACATCTGAACAGTGACCCTGATCCTTTACAGCTGCCGTGTGAAGACCTCAAGGGAAGGTTGATGGGACAAGTATCAAGGGATGATCATTTGACTGGCACATGAGGCAAATTGGCCTATAAATAGAACAAAAGGCAGAGAAAGAGGGGATCGAACAATCGGGAGAAGAAAAGGGGTGCGAGAGAAGAAGAAACCCAAGAAAGAGAAAGATATGAGTATTCATAGAACTTGCCTACGCTCTATCCTCGGACCGAGCCAAGCAGGATCCTATGCCACTCCAACATTTTCATTAGCCTGATTGTAATTGTACCTGGGCCATCAACCCGCTCATTCTCAACCAAATTTCCTCGGCCCACTCTCTAAAAATTCATTGTAGGGGGATTGTTCGCATCCTAGGCCAAGGTTCATTTCGTTTGTAGGCCCATCCCGAATAATTGTGCCCATACACTATCATATTCAAATTATTTTATGTTTATTTTTTACTGCAATTAACATTTCATATTCAATGTTTGGTAGAACTTCCCGAGAGATGAAGGTGGTTGCGGTTCCTTTCTGTCTGATCTTTCTAGAAGAACAGACAATTGCATAGTTAGACAAAATATTATTATATAAAAAAATTCTAAGAATTTTCAAGAATACTAGCTTTATCAAATCTTATAAAAAAAATAAAACAAAAGGTAAAATACAAATTACACTCCTGAAGTTTGAGGTTGACTGGATTTTATACCCCAAAGTTTCAGTAACTTGATTTTACACTCTGAAGTTTGGTTTTGTTAGCAATTCGCACTCTACAGTTAGGTTCTGCTGTTAAGTGACATATGTGCATGTTGACGTATTTTATTTTTGTCAAATCAGTCCTAAAACTATGCCGTTTCAATGAAAAATAAAATCTTACTTGGCACTTTACAAACAATACCATTTTGCCCATGCTAAAACACAAAAATTCCAATCCTAAAACTACACCGTTTTAGCCTAATTCTAAAATCTCAAATTAGTCACTTGTATCATCAATTATTCCCAAATCTCTGAGCAAGCCTCGTCGTGAACCCATCCACCTGAAAGGTACCGATGGCAGCAACTCATCATGAAAAGACCAATCATCCATTAGATGTAAAAAAACCAATCATCTGTAAAATAAAAAAAATAAAAACAATCCCTCATTCCAATATGGAAATCTATGAGATGTTGAAATCATCTACGCAACAGAACAATCATGGGTTTTCCTAGCCAATCAACAATAATCCAAGTGCTTAACACATGAATTAGTTTAGAACTCAGGTCAACACTCATGTGTTTGCCTAACCAATCAACAATCATGGGTTTGCCTAACCATTCAACAATAATCCAAGTGCTTAACAACCTAATCTCAAGTCGACACAATGCGAGCTTTTCTACACCACAAGTCATTATCATAATCTTTTACATGGGTCTATAATAGTGAATATAAACAGTAATCAAAACTTAATTTTAAAAAAGAAAAAATGAATTATGAAAAATCATCAATAGCTATGAAAGTAGCCTAAACCATATCTTATCAAACAGTAATCAAGCCTCACCATTGCTGTGGTCATTGCCGTGGTTGCCGTTGGGCTGATGGCTGAGGTTCACAGAAGTCAAGGACGTTTTTCAGGTTCACGATGAGGCTGTTGCCGCTGGGATGATGGGTTCACGATGAGCCGTTGCCGCCGGATGGGTTCACGATGATGCTTACTCAGAGATTTGGGAATAGCTGATGATACGAGTGACTGATTTGAGATTTTAGAATTAGGCTGAAACGGTGTAGTTTTAGGATTGGATTTTTTGTGTTTTAGCTTGGGCAAAACGGTTTCATTTGTATGGTGACAGATAAGTTTTTTTTTTTTTTTTTTTTTTTTTTTTTTTCATTGAAACGTCATAGTTTTAAGGCTGATTTGGTAAAAATAAAACACGTCAGCACGCATATGTATCACTTAAAAGAAAAAACTAACTATAGGGTTTAAATTGCTAATGAAACCAAATTTCAGGATGTAAAATCAAGTTTCTGAAATTTTGGGGTATAAAATTCAATTAGCCACAAACTTCAAGGGTGTAATTTGTAATTTATCCAAAAAATAAGGACAAAACATAAAAAACATAAAAAAAAAAAGTATTTTAGCTCTAGGTCATTAAAGTTATTAAACTATTCTAGGATATAATTATGAAATCATGAAATAAATAAATGAACATTCCACCACAACCTTTGAAATGGAAACAAAATCAAAATAAAATAAGAATTTTTCTATAGTTGACTTCTGTTGCATGAAAGAGCAACTAACTTATTATTGCTAGAATAATGCTAGAGATAGTATCACAATTAATCTAGAAAGAACATCATAATTACAAATCTAATACCACCAAATAAGTTCAACTCTATCCTTGATTTGTCTTAATATTTTTAGTGTTTAACTCTAACCGATCAAATGGACATATAGATAACAAAACATTTCATTCAATACAGATACAAATTGACTTTTTGTTTAAATAATAATAATAGGAAGAGTAATGCTAGAGACACAAAAAAATTTACAAATATTTTTTACAAACTGCTGATGTGGTGAGTGGTTATTGATAAATGAAAAAGTGATGTTAATGGTGAGCATAGATGAAAGACAATAAAAAACTGGCTACATGAATAGTTTGTAAAAATTTTGTAAAATAGTTTGTGACTGTAGTATTACTCTAATGGGAAAATCAACCTTGTTTTAGATACATATGAAAAATAACTTTTTTTTTTAATAGAAGAAACATATGAAAAATAACTTAATGGCTAAGGAAATGATCAAATAGACCTAGAAATGTACAAAGTACTACCTCTTCTTTCTTTTTCTTTCTTTTTCTTTTTTCTAAACTAAAAAGTGGCGGTCTACCTTTAATTGACCGCGCAACAAATATATCTTACTTGAAAATGCTTTGTTTTTTCTCCTTTTTTTTTTCGGTAATTTAATAGTTGAGTCTTTTTTTTTTTTTTTGAAGGCAAAAAATAGTTGAACCTAGATGTTATAAAAACATTGAGATGTATCAACCAATTAAACTATAAAACTTCTGGCTAAAGAGACTCATATGATCAGCTTTATTAATTAATAAATTTTATATTTCAAATGAAATCTCACAAATTTAAAAATGTATTCAATATTATATCATTTAAAATAATAAGACTATACAATGAAAAACAAGAAATAAAATCTTTACCTTGAAATGAATATATTGTATGCCCCCTTCCATATTTTGAAATATCGATCTTAACTCCTCACCGATCTAAGTGATGCTGTTGCAACATCCTGCAGCAATATGGATTTTAACAAAAAAGTCAACACTGTTTAGGTTTTATATTATATTATATATATATATATATATATATAAATCTTTTATTTTATTATTTTCACGGTAGTAGAACCAAAACCAAAATTAAAAATAAAATTTATAAGTTGCTTTAACAAAAAAAAGTCCATGAAACAATATGCAAAAGTGAAATATAATAAGAATTAAGAGAATCTTAAAATTCGTGAATAGTGTGTGTATATATATGTAAACAATTATGTGCAAAGATCATTGACGTTGAAATAAAATTTAAAAAAAAGATCACGACAATGATCCAAACAGATCACGACAATGAGTTCATAGTACTTAGAGCATCTCCAACCCAAATCCTAATCTCATCTTATTTTACCATTCCAAAAAGTTACTTTATCAAATATACAATACAATTTTACAATTCTCCAACATCCTAATTTTTATTTCCCAATTCTACTCATTAAAATAATATTTTTACATAATAAAATAATATATCTCACAACTACCATTATTCAATACAACACATTATTTATACAATATTTATTCCTTCTCTCTCTTCGTTTCTGTTTTAGAACCACAATCACCACCACCGCTGCACACCACCACCACCACCACCACCACCACCACCGGCGACCATAGTCTACCATCAACAACAACCAAAAAAAAAAAAATCCAAAGAAAAGACCAAAACCATGCCGCTGCGCCTACTGCCCTTCGACCATCAACACCACCACCACCACCCTCTCCGCCCATCAACACCACAAAAAAAAAAAAAAAAAAAAAAAAACACAGCAACCCACAGTCAAAAACCAGACCCGCCACCGCCGAAGCTTGAAGGAAACGGATTCGCCGCTGGGAAGCTTGAAGGAAGATGATTTTGTTGACCCACGCAGAGAAGGAAAAATGAGAGAGAGAGAGAGTTGCTGGAGAAGGAAAAAAGTGGAGACCCACCGCCGCCGATCTCGAAACCCACCACCGATCTAGAGTTTCCGGAGAAGGAAAAATACGGAGACCCACACCGATTCAGAAACCCAATGCTGATCTAGATACCCACCGCCGATATCAAGACCCACCGCCGGTTGAAAAGAATCAGAGAGCAAGAAGAAGAGAGAGTGAAGATTGAGAACAGAGAGGAAGAATCAGAGAGCAAGAAGACGCGAGAGTGAAGATTGTGAAGAATCAGAGAGCAAGAAGAAGAGAGAGTAGAAAGAAAGAGAGAAGGAAGAGAGAAAAGAGAAAGGGAAAAATGAGAGAGGAGAGAGAAATTTGCGGTAGAAATGTGAGAGGAGAGAGAACTGAGAGTATTAAAAAATTAACTTTTTTTTTTAGGATTGAGCTATAGTACCATCTTACATTTGAGATGGTACTGTAGCAAAATCTCAAATTTTTTTTGCAATTTGGCATATGGCGTGCCCGGCTGTTGAGCATTTTTGGGCCTTTATGCCAAATGCACCTTGCATTTGGCATTTGAAAGGCCCATTGCTGATGCTCTTAGACCATATCGTGTAGAAGTTGAAGCCATGTCTGATGTCTCAGTCTCTACTTTTAGTTTTTGGACAAATTTTCAAAGTTGGTGTTAGATTCTTTTTGTAGTTTGGATTTGTACTTTTCCCCTATTCCAAGCAAGGAAATTTTTCTGTATCAGAAGTCGTTTTGGTTTAGCTAATAAAACGATATATTTCGATACCAATTAATACCGGTATACTGTTTTGAAGTTACCGCTATATATATATATATATATCATTTTTTTCTATAGTATTTTAAATCCTATGTCTTTGAGTATTTTAGGCTCAAATCATCGTTAGTTTTATCCTTTTATAATAGCCCAACACATTGCATATAAATCTAAATGGTCTAATCATTATATTTAAAAAAATAATAATAAAACTGATAAACAAGTATAAATGGCATTTTTCTCCAAAAAAAAAAAAAAAAAAGTGTAGAAGGCACAGACTCCACCTAACCCACGTGAATTCTTTGAATTCCATGCCTGACATTAGTTTTAACTTTTACCAAAGCCACACGTTATTTCAAAATAAATAATAAACACAACTTCACAACCGCAAGATTTAAAAATGCATTGAGAAGCTATAAACAACCGGTACGAGAAGTTTGTGTAGGGTGGAGAAGAGAAGACAAACTAGTAAGAACAAGAGATGCAGATTAATAGAACGAGGACATGATGCAATGGTGGGCTTCGCTGGAACTTCGTCATTTTATCAATGTCACACATCTATGGGTTTATACTGGCAAAAATCAATTTCAAAAAGGTAATTTTTTTCTGAACTAATTTCGGACCAAAATCAATATTTCGAACGGAATGACCGGAACTTCCCGAAATAACCCGAAATAGCCCGATATAAGAAACAGTACAAAACAAGGGGGTCATCTATACCAGTTTGCTTGCCAAAAAGAGAAATTTCGGCCGTACCGGCCAATACGGTACAGAACGAAATTGACTCCCTTAATTCCAAGTGAGCACACCTTTAAAAACTAATATTTATAATAATAAAAAAGCGATTCAACTTTTTCTATTTTATTATTTAGTTAATATGGGATCAATTATTATATTTTTCATCATCTAAATTTGTAGACTTTTTGTGACATTTGAGTAAGCTTTTAATTTTCTATTGGACTAATTATCGCCCATTTACAATGTACTTTTGATGATGGTTAACCTTAGATGTAATCATGCATGTAAATCTTATTTTGAATTAGACTTTTTGTGTATTAAAAATTGTGGGGGGCCTTTTTTGAGATGTTGGGTTGGGCTGCCTCCTGCTGCACTGAGGTCCAAGTATTCTGGGTAGGATAGTCAGGACTGGTCCAATTGCAACTCACCTTGGTCCGACTTGTGCACAAACTATTGCCCCTTCTTACTGAAACTTTGATCACATGCCCATGGCAGCTATTGTGAAATTTTAAAGTACTCGCAAGTGTACGAACCGTACCGAAGTATAGTTTGACAAGAATGAGATCGAACCAACAGGGACTTAAATGAACATAAGAAAATTAATTAAACCTTAACCAAATTAATCCTAATCTAGTTTAATAAAAATTGGTTTTTCTGAGACTAAATAAACTAAGCAAATAATAAAATTAAGAAAATAGTTAAACTAAGCAAAAGATATAAAGCAATAAAAAGATGTAAAAAATCAAGAGAAAGGAATTAAGGTTTTGGAATCCGCCTTGTAAGTCATATCAGCATATATTTATGATCATTAATTTTTCCCAACCACTGCATGATAATCTAGAAATCAATCTTGCTATCATGGAAAATATCATCATTAAAACTTATGTTTAAAAATCTAAAACATGTTCTTCTTCGCTTCATAAGTATAAAATCAAATCATCAATTGTATCCGTAACCAAACAAATCACAAGATATATCCAATTCTAAAAATCAAATCATAAATTGTATCCATTGATAGACAAATCACAAGTGATATCCAATTTTATAATTAAGAATTAATAAACCAAGCATTCAATTAATTAAGACAAATCCTAAATCATGAGAAAAACATGATTGAACTCATGTCTAGAATCCCATCTTAGTCAATTGATATGAAACTAGAACAATTTAAATTATTAAAGAACAATTATTGTGGAAAAAATCAAATCACGTAAATATTACTGATAATCCTTAACAAGGTTTCATCTTCAACCCTAATTATAAATTTAGCTACTCATGATAATTGAAATAAAATACAAGAATAAAATACTAAGCATTAAACTAGATAAATAAAATAGAGAAAGAAATAGTCACAATGCTATCATGGAGAAAAGCTACAGAGAAGCCACATGTGGCACTGCTTCTTGCTTCAATTTTCTATTTTGCATCTCAGCCCTAGCACTAGCCTCTCTGAATTTTGCCCTAAAAAACCTTTAAATAGGTCAAGGAATCCTATTACAAATTGAATTCCCGTTTGGAGAAAATCCCAAATTTTTAGACTTCACTTAACCAACTATTTTGGCCCATTTAACGTCAGAATTCGGACTTTTGGTAAACTACAAAGTTGTAGCCTTTAAGTTAACTTTTCAGCCCAACTTGAATCATCTCGATTGGACATCTGAGCCGAAAGTTATGCTAAAAATACTAACTGATGTGCAGGCTAGAATCCTAATCCGAATTGGACTTGGATTTGGTGCAAATTTCCTTTGATTCCTTGCTCCAATTGGACTTAAATTTAATTGGGTTGGCTTTTTTTTGACTTCATCATGGCCCTTGTAAAATAAAGTCCATTAGCTTTCTTCTTTGCACAAATCCACTTATTTAATTCCATTCTCCTACAAAAGACAAATTCACGCAATAAGATTCAATTAAGCACAAAATTAATTATTCACCATTATTCCAAAACCAATATAAAATGCATGAATTACCTCAAAATAATTATAATAATGCTTTCTAACAGTAATATAAATATGCAAAATTAAGCTATTATCAATGCACCTCAGCAGCCGAAGTTGTTACAACAAATCTATAATAGGCAGAAGATAATTTAAAAAAAAAAAACATTTACTGTTAAACAAAGTAAAATAAAGGATCCTTAGTAAAAATGAAGAACGCAATGACAGAAAACACATCATAAATGGAATAGCAGAAAATAGAAGGGAAATAACAATGATAATTAAATCAAAGAAGGAAAAGATTGGTCTGCTGTGTTAAGTTGCATTACGGGACTGAGACTAAGGAATGAACCATTTTCTCAATGTGAATAACCTCTCAGGGAGAATCTGCCATAGAAATTATTCACTTTAAGGGAATGAGTCTGAATGGCTTGTGCCCAAGAGAATCCTTTATCCTTAACAGAGAGTAGGCTTTTAGAAGGAGAGAAGGGATTAGCCTACCAGTGCATGCCTGCCATGCTATACTCTCTGTTTTTCTTCCTTATTCTCTTTTTCTTTCTTTTTCGGCTTTTGTTACTCTGATTATTTTTCCCCTTTTTTCTTTCTTGTTGCTTACTCACGTAGTGTTATGATGGTGATACTATGATTCTCCTAGTGATTGCTATTGTTTAGATTTTTTTTTTTTTTTTTTGTTGCTGTGCACGACAAGGACCCTTTATATACTGCCTGCCGTGACTAGTTTTTACCATTTTAGCCTTTAAATACTTTTGTCTAGATTAGGGTGTCTTTCCCGACCACCCATTGGTTTGTCAGCTGCATAGCCACCACCATTTACCTGTGGAATAAACTTTTCTTCCTCACCAAAGAATAATCTTTCTTTTCACACCAAGGAAACCTAAATTAATATTTCCTTCTTCGACTAGGAAACCCAATCAACATTCCAAGTCACAATTAGAATTTGAGGCAATTCCCTAACAAAATATGCATTGGTGGTGGAGGGTATAACTTGACATTCTATCGAACACTTAAGGGATGATTGAGTTTTATGAACTGAAAATTTCTCATTCGCAAATTTACGCACCAAACACTTCATTTTTTTTGCCATGAGAATGTCAACAAAAAGTCAAATGTCTTTCTGTTTTATATTATATACATATAGATGTAAATAGATTATCTCATTTTAATAAGAATTAAAATTATGGTAAAAAAAAATCTCATTCCTTCCTCTTTCTATAAGAAGGCTATTTGTCCACAAATGCAATCATTCTAACCTAACCCTATATTTACATTATTTGCTTATAAGCTCGATAAATCTTGAGTATATCATTTTATAATGGTTATATTTAGAAGGATTTTTTTTTTTTTAATTTGTGTTGAAATAGGCAAAGTTACAAAGATTATTTCATGGTTAGGATATATTATTGACAATTTTAAAGATATACACCATGATAATGAATGGTAATTGATTTTATATATGTGGAAATATGCATTTTTAAATTTTTTTAAAATTAAACATTTGTTGAAAAATAACTCCTATTATTATTTTTTTATAAAAAATTTCAATTAATTTTAAAGCAATATAGGATTGATTGAATTCAATAAGGAGTCTAGTATATATTAATCCCAAATTCCCAATTAATAATTTTGTTCCATGTATTTTACTCCAAGGCACAACTAAAAAAATTTAGAAAATGATTAGGTCACTAGGTTAGTAAAAAATTACATGATTGTGAATTTATGAAGTTTTCATTTATCTATTAATTAAGTTTTATCTTATAAGAACTTCATGTGGGAAAAGAAAAAGTTTGCCAATTTTACTATCATGATAATATGGAAAATTCTCTTCCAACTTTGTCAAATATTGCATATCAAAACAAAGTTGACGAAAATGAGTTTTTAAAATAAGGCATACTATTAAATCTTTCCTTCCCAAACTATCGAATTATTATTATTATTATTATTATTATTATTATTATTATTATTATTATTATTATTATTATTATTATAAAAAGGAGCACTATGTAGAGAGGAAAGAACAATAAAAAAAAACACAATAGAATAGATAGAATTTAAAGAAATTAAAGTTACAAAACTAAATTGAATATTAGGCAAAATTAGAGTATGTAATTTTAATTTAGCATATAAAAAATTGTAATGTATATGTATAAGAATTTGTACATGTTTATGTTTATGGTTATGTTTATATTAGCTATAAGGATAGAAGAAGGGTTATATTATTCAATTCATTACTACACATAATCTTTGAATCATGTTGGCTGGTGATACTATCGCTTGAATCTAGATTGATAGAGTTGTCTTGTCACTTTATATTTTCCATAATGGAATTGAATAAAGCTAAAAATTAAAATATATCTATTATATATAATGGGTCAAATCGGTGTGTGTGTTTGTGTGTGTGTGTGTATGACAGTTAAAATGGGTAATTAAGAACATCAATTACTAATTTTTAGTAAGTAGTGATGTTTTTTGTTTTTTGTTTTTGGTTCAAAGTTAATGGCCTTGAATTGATATCATTAACAAGAGAGTCAAGAAAAAAAAGCAAAAAAGACACGTAAATATATCTATTACGTATATAGTTTTCCACTACTAATTTTATACAGAAAGAGAAAAACAAATAAAAAAATTATTTTTTCTCTTCACTTGAATTACTGTCGACGTCCTATGAATCGTGTCTATTATTGGGGACTCTCCAGTAATGACAGTGATTTCTCATTTGATGTTAACACTAACGATGACTCCATTGTTTCTTTTTAAAGAACCTTCTAAAATTAAAGGAACACTCGTTGTTATAAAATTTAAAAGAATAATGCTAGAGATACAAACTTTTTTACAAACTACTGATATGTTGAATGATTATTAGTAAATAAAAAGATGATGTTAATGATGGGCCTAGTTGAAAACAATAAAAAGCTATCCACATCAACAGTTTGTAAAAATGTTGTAAAATAGTTAGTGACTGTATTATTACTCTATTCAAAATCTCAATTGCATTTGGAGCAATATTAACATTAAAGTTCGATGGTGTAATTTCAATTTAGCATATAAAAAATTTAATGTAGATGTAGATGTATATGTATATGTTTATGAAGTTTTTATTAAAAAAAAAAAAAAGAAACGATATGTGCTTTATATATATATATATATATATATATATATATAGGAGGGATTTGGGAATTTAAATTTGGTAAATGAAAAATAAGCATGGTACGTTAACATCTTATGAAAAGTAAAGTTTGGAAGAGTGTCATTACATGAAACTGAAATAGTGATTTTTGTAATTCACCTCATTCGTCTTCATATTTTGTCATCATTAATTAGGTAAGATAAGGATAGAGATATAATGAGGTAGTGGTATGCGTAAGTCAACTTGGGTTAGTTTGGAGTATTTTTCATTCCGGTCAATTTGGATTGAGAAATTTCTAATCCAATTCAACCATTAAGGTGTTGCGATTTTGTTAGGCTTTATAAAACCAAAAACAAAATGTTATTTATCAAAAATATAAAAGCAAAAAAAAAAAATGTTAAATTACACTAATTTTCACTGAGGAACCACTTTCAAATTTCTATAATGACACTTAGTCCCCTAAAATTATTATTATTTTGATCATATAACAAATCTAGTAAGCAAGCATTAATGTATGAGAGGTGCAACATCTACAACATTTTCAAAACGAATCGTGGGTGGTTAAGTGTTATTAGTTCAAATTCGAATCTAACACTAAAATTACTTTTTTGCCCCAACAATAACAACCAATAACAGCTTGTCACTTAGGATTTGTTGTGAAAATGTTGTAGACATAACATTTCTCTTAATGTTCTTCCAAATGATAATTTAATTTGAAAAAAAAATATAAATGTTGTCTGAATTGGAATTGATATAAATGGTTATAGAGGGTTATTTGCTATATGAATTAAAACCTTTAGGATGTCATATTGTTTATAAAAATAAAATTGTGTTTTGACATTACCCCAAATCTCAAAGTAGATTGTTTTAATTTGCCATGAAAAATTAGTCTTTTATTTAATTATTTAAATCCATTGTTCTATAATAACTAGCTTGTAACCTCATGTATTTGCATGGATATATTTAAAATGTATACATTAAGATGCATAGTATAATTCTTATATATATAATTTAAATACTATTGATATATAGCCATTCTTATATTTTGTTAACTCTTTAGAAAATCAAGTAAGAATATTATTACGTAGAAAATGTAAATTGTCAATTTTTTTTTTATAAAAAATATTTTATGAACTCTAAATTTTTGTTTTTGTGAAGCACTTTTTTTTTTCTTATTTTTTTTTTTTTACAGTTCATTAATTCTAGACTCTTTTATTTTTGTACTCAATAACTCACTTGGATGAATATTTATGAAGTGGTTCTACAATTGGTTCCAAAATTAAGAAAAAAAAACTCAATTAAAATAAATAATTTAAGACACATGGCGCAAAAATACCAAAATAAACCAAACAATAAATATAAACTAAATCTCAAAATCCAAGTTTCTATTGTTAACTTTATTAATTAAAAAAAAAAATCTCAAAATCCAAGTTTCTATCATTAATAATAACTAGTAAGTTGCATGTGCGTTATACAGATAATGTTGTAATGTTTTATGTAAGATGGCTTTGGAAAATGTTGTACATATATTATATAGCATAATTGTAAGGACACAAGATTGGCAAACCAGCCCAAAGATAGGTGGATCTGCCTAAAAGGCCCAATAACAATGAATTTGCAAAGAGTAGGTAAAAAAGGACTGAGCTAAAGAAGGTTAGATTACTGACTGGCTGGGCTAAGATCACCGACTGGGACGAAACGTAAATTTATAGCTTTGGGGATGGTTCTCGGCCTACGTCCGTGGATAATCGTCTGGTATAAATATTCTCTCTCCCAATCGGTGATCTTAGCCTAGCTAGTCAGTAATCTAACCTTCTTTAACCCAGTCCTTTTTTACGTACTCTCTACAAATTCATTGTTATTGGGCCTTTTAGGCAGATCCACCTATCTTTGAGCTGGTTTTCCAATCCGTCTGTGGGAAGGGCTGTTTGGTTAGAGTTTTAGGTTCTCAATCATGGCTGGTTCAGGTCCACACCACTTGGAGTCTATGGGGTCTCAGCGAGAAGAACACTCTCAGGAGGGCCAGAAAGGAAGCGTACATACCACCTATTCTGGTGAAGGTCAGTCTAGAGGCGATAGCCACGTGTTTCAGGATGAATGTGCTAAGGCTATGCAGAAGGAGATTAACTACTTGAGAGAGAAGTTGCAACGAGAACGTAGGAGGCAGAGCCCTTCAGTCTCTGACCTTTCCTCAGATAGCGAGAAGGATGACGAATATAGGAGCAGATCACGAACGCCCCCAAGTGAAACCTTCTCGTATGACAAGGACCATCGCCGGGAGCGCAGGGGAGGAGGTTCATCTTCGAGGGGCCTGGGAAACGATGCCATGAGCAAAGCGCTCAACCGAATATCTAAATCCCCCTTTACGCGCAGGATTGATAGGGGGCGACTTCCCAGGCGGTTCACCCAGCCTACGTCCACCCTCTATAACGGCCGTACAGGCTCGGTTGAGCACGTTAGCTATTTCAACCAAAAAATGGTGGTGTACTCCAATAATGAGACCTTGATGTGCAAGGTATTCCCATCTAGTTTAGGGCTTGTGACGACGAGATGGTTTGACGGCCTAAGAGCGGGTTCCATCAACTCTTTCAAGGAACTTACTGGGGCATTTGGATCCCGCTTTGTCACATGCAGCAGAGTTCCTCGGCCTCTGGATTCCTTGCTGTCCTTGTCCATGAGAGAGGAGGAAACTTTGAAAACATACTTAAACTGATATTGGGAGATGTTCAACGAGATAGAGGGTGATTTTGATGATGTGACTGTCAGAACTTTTAAGGTCGGCCTGCCCGCCGAGCACGGGTTGCGGAGGCCCCTGACAGGGAAGCCAGTCACCAGTGTACGCTAGCTCATGGATCAGATCGACAAGTACAAGAGAGTGGAGGAAGATCAACAGCAAGAAAAGGGGAGAGAGAATATTTATACCAGAAGATTATCCTCGGACGCAGGCCGAGAACCATCCCCAAAGCTATAAATTTACGTTTCATCCCAATCGGGGATCTTAGCCCAGCCAGTCAATAATCTAACCTTCTTTAGCCCAGTCCTTTTTTACTTACTCTCTACAAATTCATTGTTATTGGGCCTTTTACGCAGATCCACCAATCTTTGGTCTGATTTGCCAATCTTGTGTCCTTACAATAATTATTATAGAATTTTGTTAGTCATGAATTCATCATAAGAAGCAACAGTTATAAATTGCACATACATATCCATTATAATTAATGAAAAATAAGAAAATAACTTTTGAGGAATATTGTAGAATAAAAGTTGATATAGAATGTGTATTTCTCTTTCTTCTTAATTCTAAAACAAAAGTACACATCCTAAACACTTACAGTTAATCACAGTCTTTACATTCATAATTCCACGATGTCTGACCTTAACATAATAGATAATCTACGAAGCTTGCTAGTAAAACTAAAGTCAAACTAAACCTTAGTCTCTAGCCATGTTTTTTATTCCAAAGTTGGGCCAAAATGGCAAAATACCCCTTTCTTACAAATTTTCCAGCAAAATGCCCCATGTTTAAAAATATTTAGGGATATACTCCTATTTTGAAATTCGATTTTCTAAAAATCGAATTTCAAATGTTAAACTCGATTTTTGGGCAATCGAGTTATAACAAAATGAAACTTAAAAAATAAAAATAAAAATTTTGTGGAACTCAAGTTCAAGGAATTCGAGTTCCTTGAAAATATTCAAGTGGAACTTGAGTTCCACAATTTTTTTTTTTAATTTTTTTTTTCTATAACTTGATTGTCCAAAAATCGAGTTTCAAAATAGGAGCATGTCCCTAAATAATTTTAGATAGGGGGCATTTTGTTGAAATTTTTTTGAAAAAGGGGTAAAACCCCATCTTGACCAATGAAATACATAACCAGATGTGGGGAGTGTTTTTGTACAATTTGATGTACAAGATATTTTATAATTTTAGGTGGGTTACAACCCTGGATGGGAATGCTTTAGCCCTTTTTGGCTATTATATATGCTAGTTTTACAACTCCCTCAACCTCCCCGCCCACAAATGTCAAGAAAGGAAAATCATGCAATTGTTATTGCAAGTCCGATTTTTTTTTTTTTTTTTTTAAATAGCTTTCTGTAAATATTTCAACTCTCAAGGGTGGGATTCATCAGCTCCATTGCTGTCATTGTTTGTACAACAACATCATTAGTTTTAGGCTTGGGTTTAAAACTACTAGAAGATTTTTGTCTTAGTCAAAAGATTTGTAATTCAACTAGCACCTCCTTATGTTTTCAACAAAAACATCCAAAGTCCAAATCTCTTCAGTCCCATTCTAACTATTGAAATATCAAAAAAGAAATTCTTTGTTCTACTTTTTTTTTTTAGTCTACTTCATAATTCATCAATTGAATTATGCGATGAGTTTGATTTTTTCTTTTTTCAAAGAAAAGTAATATATATATTTGACAAGTTAGGATTCATGGAATATGGAGAACACCTGCGGTGCTTTTTATTTTTGCTTCTTTTGATAAGCTATGCACCCCGGTGCTTTTATGCGTGTTTGTCGTGGTGCAACTTGATTATTGCATGTGGATGCCAAAGTTAGGTGGCAAGTATTCATTTATTAAATGTTAACTTGCCATAATACTAGAGGTTGCAGCAAATTTATATCTTGTTGAGATGAAGTTTATGAATAATATAACGTCACTTTTATTATACATAGGTCACAATTTATCATCTTAACAGTTGTGATAAACCTATCCAAAAAAAAAAACAGTTGTGTTAAAAATTATGAAATTTATTTTGTGTTATTAAACTTATGGTAAGCCCAATCCAATTCTAACCTTTTTTTTTTTTTTCTTTTTTTACTAAAAAAAAAAAATCATCCAAGCCCATAACTCAAAACAAACACAAATTCATGGCCTAGTATCTTAAATTATAACCCAAACACAAAATCAGTTTCAGACCAACCCAATTCCAGGTCTGCCCAAAACAAACAAAGTCGAACAATACCCACCCCATTTCAAGCTGAAGCCCAAAATAGCACCGACCCATAACTCATATTTGGGCTCAATAACAATTCCATTCATCTCAACAAGATATGAAATTTGCAATTAACCTAACCCTACTTTAGCTAAAATACTTTTTTAATATTAATTTGTTATTAAAATAGTTTAATTTGTGTAAAATTTATTGTTTAAATTTCAAGTTCTAACTAAATTTCTCAGTTTATATATATATATATATATATATATATATATATACTCGCCATGTGTGAATTCTGCAGAAATTCACGAGTAAGGAAATCAGGGATGGCATTTTGGGAGCCTTTAATATAGTCAATATCAAAATCGAAAACACTTAAAATAGCTTGCCATCTTGTAAAAATATGTTTTGAAGCAATATTTTCAACATCTTTTTCAATAACATATTTAGCACTTTTACAATCAATACGTAGTAAAAACTTTTGGTTTAACAAATCACTTTGAAACTTTGATATGCGTAGTAAAAATCTTCCGAACCTTTGGTGCTTCGTTGTTGTGTTCTATCTTGTGATCGTTGGCGCCACCCTAGACGTAAAGTGAATTCCGAGAGCCGAGATTCAGTAAGGCCCGTGTTAGCCGACGGACAGGCGTTGAGGGCATGAGTGAGGGTATACGGTTGCTTAGGGTATGTGTTATGAAATGCAACGGTTATGAGAGAAAACATGATAATTGAGTGTTAAAATTAGGAGTGCATGGATAAGATGTGGAGATCCAACTCTTCTGTTAGTTCCAGGACTGCGTGTCCTCCTGATATTGTCAATGAAAATGATCAAGCTGTTCAAGAAGGTAGTACGCCTTTTGCTCCTATTTACCATGAAACTGATTTCACAAATATTCAACAATATCTTGATGGAACTGTTAAAATAAGTTTTCTTGCTAAGAAACCTATTGAACCTCCTATTTTTCAAAACCAATTAAGAGTTTTAACTGCTCTTCCTAAAAGTTTTGAAATGGATCTTGTTTACTTGGCTAAAGAAAGTCTTTCTCCCATATACAGAGAGATAAGACACTATTACAGGGATACTTTCTCTCAATCTGAAAAAGATCGTATTAAACGAAAATGGAGAGAAAAGATGATGTTGACAAAGAAAAATATTATGTTTTATGATTTTCTTAAAAATCATTACGTTTCAAAAGATCCTATTCAACAAAATCATTTGAACGTAATTAAGAAATCAAATTTTGTTAAACAAGACAAAACTGTTGTAAGGTCTAGCCATCCTCCTCTTGAGACAGTCATGATAACCTGTCAAAAGACGGAAGTGAAAGCTTCTCCTTTCAAGATTGCTGATGCTGAGACTCCTGCTTCTGGAATTATTGAACAAAACAATTTTACAAATGAGTCTTTGCATATTATTGGTCAACAGCTTGACCGTATTGAAGAAAAGATTATTGAACAAACTGTTTCTGCCAAAACTGAGAAACCTTTGATTGATTTACCCAGTCAAAGAGAAAAAATTGCTTTTAAAACTTCTCAGTCAAAAATTCTTGACATTGTTGACAAAATGCTTTCTGATTTAAAAGTTAAATCTGAAGGTACTTCTACTTCTAATGTTGCTGCTGTTATTTCAAGAAATGGTAAAGAACTTGTTTTTGATTACACAGATTCTGAATCATCCTCTTCTGTTGAACTTAAAAATGTTTTTGATAATGGTCTACCAGAAATTAAAAGATTTGTTGGACCCAACCCCATGTCTTTTACAAAAAACTGGTATACTAGACCTACTCCTCCTGGCATGCAGTTTGAAGAAAGGATTTTCCAATCCCAATTCTCTGTTTCTGCTGATAAACTGTATGAATGGAATATTGATGGTCTTCCTGAACAGGAAATTATTAACAAAATGGGTCACATGTCTATGGTTGCCATCACTTATATGAACAACCATGACCTTGATCATCCTGAAATTGTTGAACTTCTGTCCACCGGTTTTACTGGTACTCTTCGCGGATGGTGGGATTCGTATCTCACTAAAGACTCCAGAGAATCTATTAAACGTGCTGTTAAACTGAATGATGAAGGTCTTCCTATTTTTGATGAAAAAAGGAATTCTGGAATCCCTGATGGTGTTAACACTCTTATTCACACAATATTAAAACATTTTGTTGGAACCATTACCAATGTTTCATCTCGAGTTTCTGATTATCTGAATAATTTGAGATGTCCTACTATGTCTGATTACAGGTGGTACCATGCTGTCTTTCTTTCTAGAGTGATGCTTCGAAAAGATTGCAAGAAGCCGTATTGGAAAGAAAAGTTTATTGACGGTCTGCCTCCTCTTTTTGCTCATAAGGTAAAACAAGAATTAATTGGCAAAAATGATTCTATTGACTATGAAAATTTAACTTATGGTGATATTCTGAGCACTATTAACAAACTTGGTATTAACATGTGTAATGATGAAAAATTGTTAAAAGACAAGTTAAAAAACAAAACAAAAGCTAAGTATGAAATGGGAAATTTCTGCGAACAATATGGTTTGCCTCCTATTGCTCCTTCGAGACAAAAAAGAGATAAACATGATAAAACTGTTCATAAAAATATTAACCATAAAAACCACAAAACCAATTTTGTTAAACCAAATGATTTTATGATAAAAAGAAAACTATTTCTAAAAAACATGTTCACCAAAATCCTGCTAAAGGAAAATGTTTTAATTGTGGAAAATCTGGTCATTACAGTAAAGACTGTAAAGCCAAACCTGGAAAATTTAAAAGTAAACTCAACATGTTGAATATTAATGATAAAGATCAAGAAGATCTAATCCGAATCCTTGAATCAAATACTTCATCTGATTCTTTCGATGACGATTTGTCTTCATCTGATTCTTGTTATCATTCTGCTGATGAATCTTCTGATTCACCTAATATTAAACTTGGATGCAGAGATTCTTGTTGTAACACTGTTACATCTATTAACACTCTCACAAAACATGAAGAAAATGAAAAATTGTTAATTTCTTTAATTAACCAAATTCAAAATCCTGAACTTCAAAAGGAGTATCTGGATAGGTTTAAGAAAAATCTTACTAAGGCTGAAGATTCTAAAAAATTTAAATCAACAATAAGTTTTGAAGAAGTCTTGGAAAGATTTAACAAGAAAAAGCCTAAAGAATTAACCGTTGAAGATTTAAAACAGAAATTAACCATTGTTGAACAAAATATTGAATATTTAAGACAAGAACTTCAAACTGTTAAAATTGAGAATATTAACATCAATCAAGAACTGTTAATTTTAAAAATGGATAAAACTATTGACAAACATCAATCTGATAATGAACAAGATGAGCCTAAAGACGGAGATGATTCCAGTCAACAAGCTCTTCTTTCTGATACAGGTATTACTAATACTATTAACTCTATTTTGAATAAATCTATTCCTCCAAAATGGTTTACGATATTAAACATAGTGGTTTCTCCTGTTTACAATTTTGATGTAATTGCTATGATTGACTCTGGTGCAGATATGAATTGTATTCGAGAAGATTTAATCCCTCCTGAATACTTTGAATATTCCTCTGAGAAACTCATTTCTGCCAATGGTTCCCAAATGAAAATTAAACATGAACTCCCCAAAGCTTATGTTCACCATAATAATGTTGCTTTCCCAATTCCCTCTGTTCTTGTTAAAAATATGCATGACAAAGTAATCCTTGGCCTTCCCTTCCTTAACACTTTGTACCCCTTTCTTGTTGACCACAATGGAATCACTTCTGATCCTTTTGGACAGAATGTCCAATTCAAATTTGTTTCAAAACCTGATACAGATATTAACCATACTGTTAATTACCATGCTGCAGGATCTTCTCTAAGGAGACTTGCTGCTCCTACTACTAATACCACTAGTAAGTGGGTATATGCTACCACGTGCGAGTGGAATATTATGACTTCCTCGGCAGAGAGGAGGAACAAGGGGAAAGAACCTGCATGGAACTTTCCTCAAGACAAAAGAATTCCGGCGGAACACTCTTTTGTAATACATGAAGGCGCATCTTCTAGGAGAAATCCTAGCAGATCAACATTCCTTCAGGAAACTGTCCCGGCAGAGGTGACATTTTCCAGTGGTGATATGCATATTACTTTACAGGAAGTTATTTCTAAAACACTGCAATTCCACAATGGAAATTTCAGTGATCTACCCGTTCCTGTTAAAGTACTTATTGACAACCTTCAAGCAGCCTATATTACCAGCAATCGCAAACTTTTCAAGAAGACCCTTCAGGCTCTTGAAATCCATTTTGTTAACCTTGCTATCCAAAATGATGTTTATGAAAACCTTATTATTAAACTTGATTCCCAGATACAGCAAAACCCTATTAACCAACCTCTTTCTCAATATGAGGCTTTTGCAAGCCATTCTGTTAACCCTGAAACTAGTCAACTCTTTGGCAAAGAGGATATCCATTCCATGGATAAATTGACTTTAATGAACACAGATTATGCCAAATTGAGTCTTAAGACACAATTTAGTGTAAGATGTGCTGTTGCCAACTTGCCTTCAGATATACAGAAATGTATTTTTGAAAGTAAGGCTATGTTTACGTCCTTTGATCTATGGTATGCTTATTTCAAAAAACTAGTAACCGCAACTATTCCAGATCCAGATGAACTGGATGAAGATGATAATGTTTTTGTTCAACTTGACTGGGAAGAATACTTTGGGAAAAGTTCCCGTGTTTACGAAAGAAAGATTCACCCTTTTCCTGGTCTCCTGATTAATTATGAAGATGATGAGCTGGATGAAGAAGACATGGATCCAGACTGGTTATCTCAAATGTTTGAGTTTGGTTTTATTAGAATGATCCGAGTCTCAAATCGTGATCAACTCAACCAACTCCCCCAAATTATTCAACATGCTGTTGCTCGCACCAAGAGCCCTTCTGTTACTATTAGATCTTGGAGCACTCTTCCAAACTGGGATACTGACAATTGGATGAATGTGCAACCATCTAAGCATCTTGTTCTTGTTAACGGCTACACTCACCAAGGACCGTGGTACAAAGGAGATTCCTACCTGTCCTACAAGAGTCCTTGTTCTCTGGCTGAATGTTGGAGAAATTATTTCAATAATCAAATTCTAGAGGTCATTCAAAACCTTTGGAAAGATTACCACTTCGAAGGGAATACAGACAGAATTACTGTTTTTGGTCTCAAGCCCTACGGAGTTGCTACACAACACCTCTCTATTGCTGATTATATTAACCCAAAGAACTTTGCCAATCCTCTGAAGGAACTTGTTTACGAACACCTGCTATATTGTGGTTTCTGCAATCAGTACACCACTTACCATGAGCATGACTGCGACAATGAGCCCACATGGGATCCTCGCGATAATTATTCAGATTACTGTGATACTGATTGATTATCTCCGCCTATTGCTCTAGCTGTCCCCCATGGGAATCTGTTGATTACTTTGTTGACAACTTTCGGCACAAGACGACAAAATGTCATCCTCTGCCAACTGTTCACTCACAGATATTGATGTATACAGTAAAAAGTCACTGTTCACTTTTACTGTTCACTATTCACTTTTTGCTTTATTTTCCTATATAAGGGGGGTTGTCCCTTATTGTTATTCAGGTTTTAGTTGAGGTTTTGGTTTAGGTTTTAGTTTTCCTACTCCTAGTATTCTCCTTGAGTGAGTTTAAGATAATCGAGAGCTTACCTCCTCTCCTAAACTTCCCTCAGGAACTATTACTGTTGACAATCCGGTAACCACTACCTTTGTAAGTTACCACTGTTTATCCTTGTTTATCCTGTAATCCTGTAACTATTCATCTTGTACTTTGTTCATTACTTTCAATATTAATCAAGTACTTTCATATTCAAATATTTTATTAATACTTTCATGTTTATCAATTATTCTGATGATATATTGCTTGGCTGGTTCTACCGCCTTATTAATTGTTCAAATTACTTTGATTATTAATTGTTTTAATGATATATTGCTTGGCTGGTTCTACCGCCTTATTAATTGTTTAAATTATTTTGATTATTAATTGTGCTACCGCCTCCTTGGCTGGTTCTACCTTGTTTATTATACTATCTCTGTGCTTCTGGTGCTTCCGCCCCTTGTCTTGCTTTGGATTTGGTTAATTAAAGAAATTAACAATTTTTCATTTTCTTCATTTTTTGTGAGAGTGTTAATAGATGTAATAGTGTTACAACAAGAATCTCTGCATCCAAGTTTAATATTAGGTGAATCAGAAGATTCATCAGCAGAATGATAACAAGAATCAGATGAAGATAAATCGTCATCAAAAGAATCAGATGAAATATTTGATTCAAGGATTCGGATTAGATCTTCTTGATCTTTATCATTAATGTTCAACATGTTGAGTTTACTTTTAAATTTTCCAGGTTTGGCTTTACAGTCTTTACTGTAATGACCAGATTTTCCACAATTAAAACATTTTCCTTTAGCAGGGTTTTGGTGAACATGTTTTTTAGAAACAGTTTTCTTTTTATCATAAAAATCATTTGGTTTAACAAAGTTGGTTCTATGTTTTTTATGGTTAATATTTTTATGAACAATTTTATCATGTTTATCTCTTTTTTGCCTAGAAGGGGCAATAGGAGGTAAACCATATTGTTCACAGAAATTTCCCATTTCATATTTAGCTTTTGTTTTGTTTTTTAATTTGTCTTTTAACAGTTTTTCATCATTACACATGTTAATACCAAGTTTGTTAATAGTGCTTAGAATATCACCATAAGTTAAATTTTCATAGTCAATAGAATCATTTTTACCAATTAATTCTTGTTTTACCTTATGAGCAAAAAGAGGAGGCAGACCGTCAATAAACTTTTCTTTCCAATACGGCTTCTTGCAATCTTTCCGAAGCATCACTCTAGAAAGAAAAACAGCATGGTACCAACTGTAATCAGACATAGTAGGACATCTCAAATTATTCAGATAATCAGATATTCGAGATGAAACATTAGTAATAGTACCAACAAAATTTTTTAATATTGTGTGAATAAGAGTATTAACACCATCAGGGATTCCAGAATTCCTTTTTTCATCAAAAATAGGAAGACCTTCATCATTCAATTTAACAGCACGTTAAATAGATTCTCTGGAGTCTTCAGTGAGATACGAATCCCACCATCCGCGAAGAGTACCAGTAAAACCGGTGGACAGAAGTTCAACAATTTCAGGATGATCAAGGTCATGGTTGTTCATATAAGTGATGGCAACCATAGACATGTGACCCATTTTGTTAATAATTTCCTGTTCAGGAAGACCATCAATATTCCATTCATACAGTTTATCAGCAGAAACAGAGAATTGGGATTGGAAAATCCTTTCTTCAAACTGCATGTCAGGAGGAGTAGGTCTAGTATACCAGTTTTTTGTAAAAGACATGGGGTTGGGTCCAACAAATCTTTTAATTTTTGGTAGACCATTATCAAAAACATTTTTAAGTTCAACAGAAGAGGATGATTCAGAATCTGTGTAATCAAAAACAGGTTCTTTACCATTTCTTGAAATAACAGCAGCAACATTAGAAGTAGAAGTACCTTTAGATTTAACTTTTAAATCAGAAAGCATTTTGTCAACAATGTCAAGAGTTTTTGACTGAGAAGTTTTAAAAGCAATTTTTTCTCTTTGACTGGGTAAATCAATCAAAGGTTTCTCAGTTTTGGCAGAAATAGTTTGTTCAATAATCTTTTCTTCAATACGGTCAAGCTGTTGACCAATAATATGCAAAGACTCATTTGTAAAATTGTTTTGTTCAATAATTCCAGAAGCAGGAGTCTCAGCATCAGCAATCTTGAAAGGAGAAGCTTTCACTTCCGTCTTTTGACAGGTTATCATGACTGTCTCAAGAGGAGGATGGCTAGACCTTACAACAGTTTTGTCTTGTTTAACAAAATTTGATTTCTTAATTACGTTCAAATGATTTTGTTGAATAGGATCTTTTGAAACGTAATGATTTTTAAGAAAATCATAAAACAGAATATTTTTCTTAATCAACATCATCTTTTCTCTCCATTTTCATTTAATACGATCTTTTTCAGATTGAGAGAAAGTATCTCTGTAATACCTTCTGATCTCTCTGTTTTTGGGAGAAAGACTTTCTTTAGCCAGGTAAACAAGATCCATTTCAAAACTTTTAGGAAGAGCAGTTAAAACTCTTAATTGGTTTTGAAAAATAGGAGGTTCAACAGTAGCAAAATCAGAAGCAGCAGGAGACACAAATTTTGTATCTTCTTCTTCTTTTGCAGGTTTTTCATCTTTAGTTGAATAAAAAGGGGTGCTAATTTGGGAGTTATCACTTGAAACACCCTTTAGCTTCAAATCAGGTTTAACAAAACTTTTTTGTAAATATTCATCAAGATCAAGATCTCTTTTGGAAACACTTTCAGATCCAGCAAAGGAATGTCTTCCTTCATTGATTCTTAAAGGTTTTTTATCAAGAAAACTTATTTTAACAGTTCCATCAAGATATTGTTGAATATTTGTGAGATCAGTTTTATGGTAAATGGGTTTAGCAGGAGGCGAAACATTTTCCAATAACCATTCTTTAGGAAGATTCACATCTTCCCAACGAATCATTTTTGGAACTTCAATTTTCGCATCAGAAGTTGAACATTGAATTAACATGGTTTAACCAGAAGGATCTTTAATATGAGCAGCTCTAGGATTCAACTGGGAACCCACAAGTCTGTAGTAAATACGGTAAATAAGAGCAAAAGGTTTACTACCTTCATCCATATCATAACCAGAAGTTAACACATTTAAAGTCAAAGTTTTAACAATATTAGGATCATCAAGAGCAAGGCAAATATCAGGGTAAACATCAAAGTAAATAGGACCATCATACAAAGATGCAGTAATCATGCCAAGAATGCTATCTTTAAATTGTCTAAATCTAGCATCTCTTAAGCACATTAAAGCAGAAGCATTAATACCTTTTCTTGTGAGTGGTTTAACAGCAACTTGAACAAGACCAATGTGTAAATATTTTAATTTAGTAGCAAGAAATTCGTTAATATTGTTTTTTGAAAACAAACAACATTTTTCATGGTGTCTGGAAATAGAAAATGTTTGTTCAACAGTTCTTACTCGGTACTGAGAAAATCCAGTATTCTCATGCCAAGAAGTATTGTAAATATGTTTAATATTAACCTTGGGGATATTCCATCTTCGGAAATCCGGAATTTCTTTCTCTTGAACAACTTGATCTTCTTCATTGATAATATTAGGAGGACACGCAGTCCTGGAGCTAACAGAAGAGTTGGATCTCCACATCTTATCCATGCACTCCTAATTTTAACACTCAATTATCATGTTTTCTCTCATAACCGTTGCATTTCGTAACACATACCCTAAGCAACCGTATACCCTCACTCATGCCCTCAACGCCTGTCCGTCGGCTAACACGGGCCTTACTGAATCTCGGCTCTCGGAATTCACTTTACGTCTAGGGTGGCGCCAACGAAGCACCAAAGGTTCGGAATAACATAAACAAGGGAGCAAGGACACAACACAACTACCAGCGGCCAAGGAAGGAATGGCTCTGATACCAACAACGAGGGGGAACCAAGCAAGACAAGGGGCGGAAGCACCAGAAGCACAGAGATAGTATAATAAACAAGGTAGAACCAGCCAAGGAGGCGGTAGCACAATTAATAATCAAAATAATTTAAACAATTAATAAGGCGGTAGAACCAGCCAAGCAATATATCATTAAAACAATTAATAATCAAAGTAATTTGAACAATTAATAAGGCGGTAGAACCAGCCAAGCAATATATCATCAGAATAATTGATAAACATGAAAGTATTAATAAAATATTTGAATATGAAAGTACTTGATTAATATTGAAAGTAATGAACAAAGTACAAGATGAATAGTTACAGGATTACAGGATAAAAAAGGATAAACAGTGGTAACTTACAAAGGTAGTGGTTACCGGATTGTCAACAGTAATAGTTCCTGAGGGAAGTTTAGGAGAGGAGGTAAGCTCTCGATTATCTTAAACTCACTCAAGGAGAATACTAGGAGTAGGAAAACTAAAACCTAAACCCAAACCTGAGTTAACAATAAGGGACAACCCCCCTTATATAGGAAAATAAAGCAAAAAGTGAATAGTGAACAGTAAAAGTGAACAGTGACTTTTTACTGTATACATCAATATCTGTGAGTGAACAGTTGTTTCGTGAGTGAGCAGTGAACAGTAATCTCGTGAGTGAACAGTTGGCAGAGGATGATATTTTGTCGTCTTGTGCCGAAAGTAGTCAACAAAGTAATCAACAGATTCCTATGGGGGACAGCTAGAGCAATAGGCGGAGATAATCAATCAGTATCACAGTAATCTGAATAATTATCGCGAGGATCCCATGTGGGCTCATTGTCGCAGTCATGCTCATGGTAAGTGGTGTACTGATTGCAGAAACCACAATATAGCAGGTGTTCGTAAACAGGTTCCTTCAGAGGATTGGCAAAGTTCTTTGGGTTAATATAATCAGCAATAGAGAGGTGTTGTGTAGCAACTCCGTAGGGCTTGAGACCAAAAACAGTAATTCTGTCTGTATTCCCTTCGAAGTGGTAATCTTTCCAAAGGTTTTGAATGACCTCTAGAATTTGATTATTGAAATAATTTCTCCAACATTCAGCCAGAGAACAAGGACTCTTGTAGGACAGGTAGGAATCTCCTTTGTACCACGGTCCTTGGTGAGTGTAGCCGTTAACAAGAACAAGATGCTTAGATGGTTGCACATTCATCCAATCAAAACTTTTAGGAAGAGCAGTTAAAACTCTTAATTGGTTTTGAAAAATAGGAGGTTCAATAGTAACAAAATCAGAAGCAGCAGGAGATATAGACTTTGTATCTTCTTCTTCTTCTGCAGGTTTGTCATCTTTAGCTGAATAAAAAGGGGTGCTAATTTGGGAGTTATCACTTGAAACACCCTTTAGCTTCAAATCAGGTTTAACAAAACTTTTTTGTAAACAAACATCAATAGGTTTCTTATCAAGAAAACTTATTTTAACAGTTCCATCAAGATATTGTTGAATATTTGTGAAATCAGTTTCATGGTAAATAGGAGCAAAAGGCGTACTACCTTCTTGAACAGCTTGATCATTTTCATTGACAATAGGAGCATCCTGTTGAACATAGAAAGCAGCACATGACCATGGGGACTTGCTGTTTCTAATCAATCCTTTTAAAAAATCATGAATTTCCTTTTTGCAAAACTCTACCAATTCAGCATTCATTTGTATAGGTCGAGCTTTAGTAGGAATATTCTTTTCAGAAAAATCTTTAACATAAGGCAGTTTAACAATGTGATGTTTTTGATGGCAAAAGGCATTAGGAAAATCAGAACAGACATATAAAAATATATATATATATATATATATATATATATATATATATATAGAACTAAGACGATAGAAACTTTATTCAACTGAGGAAACCAAATATACAAGTAAAGTCAATCTAAGGAAACAAACCTGCCTGTATATACATTGTCTCACGCTAAACTACAGGTCTACCCATTAACTTGAGCTGCCGTTAGTCTTTGCTCCATCCATAATAAGCCGAGGATGTACCTGTACATGCTCGAAGTAAAATCTGTTCCTTGCGTTCCATATGGCCCAAGCCGTTGTTGCCCACCTCCCTAGCTCCGGTTGGTCCAGTTTCATCCTCCTTTGCTCAAATAGCAGGAAGAAATCTGAGGCGTCATATATTTCAGCATTTTTGAGTTCTTCCGTTTGACAAACTCGAAACATTCCTCGCAAAGACAAACTCCCAAAGCACGTGGCTAACCATTTCCGGATGTTGTTGGTAGATTTCGCATTTGGCCTCCAACTTTACTCCTTTTTTGCAGAGATTATCTCTTGTCAGTAAGCAGTTTGAGCAAGCCCTCCATGGAAAGGTTCGTACCTTTGGAGGCACGTTGAGCCGCCAAATCTCTTCCCCCAGGTTCTGTCATGGCGTTGGGCCGAGGAGTGCTCTGCGTATCTGGGATTCTTCAAGCGGAGAACAATACGGTAGGCAGTTCGCACCGAGAATTTATTGACCTCGTTCTCCTTCCACACCAACACGTCATGGGAATTGAGATTATTCAACGGCATCCCAATATCTACTCGCATGTCCTCTATGTGAGTCTAGCAAACAATTTACCTCTGTCCCAACGTCTAGTGTCCTCCTCAATCAGTTCGCAGACCCGCATATGCAGTGATGGTTCATTTAAGAACACGGGGGCGTGAGGCAGCCAGTCGTGCTTCGCCACTTCAATTGTACGACCATCTCCCATCTACCACCTTGACCCCTCCATTATAATGTCTCTTGCCGCCAATAGTGAGTGCCACAGGAATGAAGGGTTGGAGCCAAGTTCTGCTGCCAGGAAGGAACATCGAGGGAAGTACTGTGCCTTATAGACCCTATGGAATAGAGATTGTGTATTATGGATTAGTCTTCAAGCCTGCTTTACTAGCATAGCCATGTTGAATGCATTTAGGTCCCGGAACCCATCCCTCCTTTCTTTTTGTGGTTGCACAATCTATTCCAGTTTATCTAATATATTTTCCTCTCCTCATGATCCTATCCCCACCAGTATTTGGCCAGAAGGGAGTTGATGTTATCACAAATAGACTTGGGCAGCCTAAACAAACTCATAGAGTATGTGGGTATAGCTTGTACTATAGTTTTGATCAGGACTTTCGGCCCCGCCTTGAAAATGAACTTTTCCTTCTGCCCCATAACATGCTTGGATATTTTTTTTCTTGGAGCTCCTTGAGGGATTTGCCACATGCCATGGGCAAGCCAAGGTATTTTTCACAGTCGGGCATTACCCTTGCCCCTAGCACCTGTTGGATGGCATTTCTCACTTCTTGTTTGGTGCTCTTGCTGAAGAAAAGATATGTTTTTTTATCAATTGATGGCTTAACCCGATGCAGCTTCATACTTCTCCAATAATTTAAGTTTTGGCACTCCTCACAGTTGCTAGGCAAAATAAAAGACTATCATTAGCGAACAAAAGGTGGAAGATGCACACCCCTTGTTGGCTGGTCATAATGCCTTTGATATTGTGGTTTGCCACAGCTTTCCTTAATAGGGCGGACAGCCCCTCCACACAAAGTAAAAACAGGTATGGAGACAGTGGGTCTCCTTGTTTTATTCCTCATGATGGCTTGATAAAACCTTTCAGCTCCCCGTTGATCAATATATACCAAATACAAAGCTGTGGTAATTGTCACCATGGCCATATGAACCCATCTAGGATCCAAACCAAGCTTCAGCATTATCATATGCGAAAACTCCACTCCATCTGGTCATATACTTTGCTAATATCCAGTTTAATAGCCATTTGTCCCTTCTTCCCCTTTCTCCGTATTGTTCCATTTAAATGGATGTCCCCGAAATGATTACAAGAATTAGCTTAATTTGCTAGAACTACTAGGAGCTCTTGAATATGAAAAGCAGTTGATCCTCCAAAGTACTTGCTCCGAATAGATTGCTCCAAATACTTGTATTGCCTTGAAATTATGTAACAAGGCTGATTTTTCCTTCTTTATGTTGTCAATTTTAGTTTGATTCAATGACAGCAATCGTGGTTTAACAATTAAAAAACAATTGAAAAAAAAAAGTTTCCAATTAAAATTCTTTTACTAAAAGTTTCAAGAAAATTTAAACGAAATTTAAGGTTTATTCTAACCATTTCAATCATGTCCCATAATTTTATATTTTAACTAGTTTTTTTTTTTTTTTTTTTTTTGAAAGAATCCCATTTGATATTGAGTTTAAAACCTATTAAATTAGAGTCCTATTTGATTTCTATTTGATATTGAATTTAAATCCTATTGAAATTATAAATGATATATATATTGCTAGAATCTCATCTATATATATATATATATAGAGAGAGAGAGAGAGAGAGAGAGAGAGAGAGAGAGAGAGAGAGAGAGAGAGAGAGAGAGAGAGAGAGAGAGGTAAAACTTAAAGAAAATCCAATTAGATTCTACAATTGAAATCCAATTTTGTGCCATGTATTATAAATTATTTATTTTTAGAGAGAGTTTTTTTTTTTTTTTTCCTAAATTTTGGAGTCAGCTGTGAAACCACATCATAATATCCAACCAAGTGAGTTATTGCGTAAAAGAACTAAGGAGTCTAGAATTAATGAACACAAAATTTAAAAAAAAAAAAATGGACGATTTACATTTTTTACCTAATAATATTCTTACCAGACTTTTTAAAGAGTTAAAAAAAATATTAGAATGACTATTAATAATAATTAAATTATATATGTAAGAATTATTCTATGCATCTTAATGTATATATTTTTAGTATATTTACACATATGCATAGGGTTACAAGCTAGTTAGTATAATAAATACATTCTCTTATCCTTCCTAAATATTATTTAGGATTTGATAAATCAAGAGTTTGTACAAAACGTGTATTCTAATTGTATAGAAGAACCAAAGTGATTTGAATGGACCTGAATTTGACCAAATGGAACAAAATAGACAAAATGGAGATAATACAATCAAATAGACCAAACAATAAGTAGAGCAAATTGGACCAAAGTGGATTGAATGGACCAAACGAGACCAAATTAGACTGAAGACCAAAGTGGACTGAATAGACCGAATTGGACTACAGACTAAAGTGAACCGAATAGGAGAAATGTGGATTGAATAAGACCGAAGTAGGCCAAATGGCCTAAATAGGATTGAAGCGAATCAAAGTAGATAGAATGGACCGAATAGGACCAATGGGGACCGATTAGAACCAAATAGAACCAAAGTAGATAATGGACTGAATAGGATCAAAGTGGACGGAATAGGACCAACGTGGACCAAATAAGGCCAATGTTGACTGAATGGACTGAATCAGACTAAATGGACCGAACTAGACTGACATAGACCGAATGGTCCAAATGGACTAAATAAGACTGAATGGATCGAATTGGACCAAATAGAACATGACAGAATGGACCAAATAGAACCAATTTGGACCGAATAAGACTTTTGAATATTTATCATTTTTATTGCATTTTTAGGGCTCATATTTATAATTTTAAATGTCTATTTTAGTATTTTTCTTTGTATTTTTTTTAATTCAAAACTAAGAGTTTAGCCTAAATATAATAAAATTTCATAATTTTCAAGCCAAGAATGAAGGGAAAAAAATCAATTTAAGGCCCAATTAGTCTGAAATTGAATGAAAGGGGACCAAAATTGACTAAGTGGACCGAATTGGACCAAAGTAGACCTGATTGGACTGAGTAGAAATTTTTTAATTTATATGGAGAGCAAATTATCTTTAAAAAAAATTTTAGGAAAAAAATTATACATTATATTATGATACAAAATAATTATTTATTCACACGCATCACATGGGTCTATAACTGGTGTTTTTTAAAAAAAAAGAAAAGGATAGTCATGTCTTAATATGAAAAATTTGTAAGACTTAATTTTAATTAAATAAAATTTCAAATCAAAATGCAACATGCACAGATGAGCTAATTCGTTATTACTATTTTTTAAAAAAATTCCTGGATTACACACCCTTACCTCTTATGTACGCATATAAAAATATACACATAACTGTAAAGTTTTTTTTTTTTTTTTTTTAGAATACTAAGTATTTTAACACACACACACACAATGGGAGAGGGGAGAGGGTTTTAAAGAAATTAAAAGTGGTGTATATCCAAAAAGGCCTAACTCTTGAATATATAGCACATGCTTTAAACATCTATAACTCACACTCATTTTCTAAAGTAATTATGCATCTATGTACCATCCATTTTCAAAATGTAATTTGACATTATGGAAATGAGCATGAGATTATAACTCGCACTCATTTTCTAAAATAATTATGCATCTATGTACCATCCATTTTCAAAATGTAATTTGACATTATGGAAATGAGCATGAGATTACAATCTAGTTATATTTGGAAACCAAATAAAGGAGTATCCATGTTGTTTTGGATACAAAGTGAACTAATTTGATCCTTCCAAGTTTGCAAATTTTCCATTTAGTGAGTTACTAAATTTGTATGTTTACGAGTGTGATACTTCATACACCAACCCAAAGGAATTTGTGCTTAAATACCCATTACAAATTAACCCTCTTCTCCAGTATCCACCACATTACCTAATCTATCTCAATGTTGCCTTGGCATATCACTCCCCTAATTTCCCTTTTCCTTCATGAGAAAATTCTCTCTCTCTCTCTCTCTCTCTCTCTCTCTCTCTCAATGAATTTTTCATTTTTATTTTTATTTTTTTGTAGTTTTTAACTTGCTAGATATGGTCCAAATTTAATATCTGATATTTTACCTGTTACTACTTTTGCTCTTGCAAAATAATATTAGTGATGTATTTTTATACTTAATTCATGAACCATGCTCTTACAAAAGTTAAGAAATTTGTTTGATAAGTTTGTTGCTTACTTAGGTCTCAAAGATATAATATCATAAATTAGTCGAGTAATGATTGTTAGAGTTATATTAGACATATCAGCCCAATGTAATAGACACAAGCCCACTCCTACTTGTACTAGTAGTCTAGAGTTTAGTCACCTATATATACTCAAGTTAGAGTTCATTATAACACAGGTTATTGTACTACGCTCTTACATAACAAAGATGTAACCCTTAAGAGATTCCTCTATGGATGTAGGCCGACAAGGCTAAACCATGTAACCCTCGTGTTCACAGTGCTCCTATTCTATACTTCCCCTTCCGCATCTACTCTAGCATATACAACATGGTGTAATACATTGTGTTGCTAATATATTTAACATGGTATTAGAGCTAAACTTCATTCTTGGCATTAAGCAAATATTTCAACATAGCAAACAAGATTCCCACATGCATAACATAGATCCACCACAGTGCCACAGCTTGCCCACAAATCTGGACTCCACGGCTTCACATAACTCCAACGGAACCACCATTATTGTCTCGCCGCCATGTCTCTAATCTCTCAAGCATGTCGTGCCTCACCTTTTAGATTTGTGCAAATCATGCCTTCCTCTGACAAAATCAACCACACAAACGTGCTCCTCGGCCTCCAGTGAGCAAAACCCAGAAATCTTGTAACCTATCACCTTTGTACACACTACCACGTGCTACCATAGTTTTCACTGAAAATCACACACACCGATTTAGATTCCTCCTGCTCAAATCGCCTTATGGTCACACACACCGCCCTATTGGCCTTGATCTCTGCCATTCTACATATGTAAGAAAACCAACGGTCATCTGCTAAAGCACGCATCTCCACGCACCTCCAGATTTCTAGCCTCAACTCCACGCGTCGGTAGTCACTGTCATGCGCCATACACGTACCAAAAAACTTTTTGACATCAAGACTGACGTCATCCAATGATGCCATCTAGCCACGACAACACCACACAAGCCATAGCGACGTTAGTCCTATTCCACGTCAGCGACACGTCGTCAAGATGACATTAGCAACTCTGCAGCCCGATCCATGACCCAACCCGAAAAACCCAAAACCAACCCAGATCATGTAGATCGTTGACTGACCATTGACCGCTGACCATTGACCATGGTTGATAAATTTAGCATGGTATTAGAGCCAAACTTCGTTCTTGGCACTAAGCAAATATCTCTACATAGCAAACAAGATTCCCACACATGCAACACAAATCCACCACAGTGTCATTGCTTGCCCACGAATCTGGACTCCATGGCTTCACACAACTCCCACGAAACCACCGTTGTTGTCTCCCTACCATGTCTCTAATCTCTTAAGCATGCCGTGCCTCCCCTTTCAAATCTATGCAAATCAAGCCTTCGCCTGACGAAATCAACCACACAAATGTGCTCATCGGCCTCCTGTGAGCAAAACCCAGAAATTCAATGACTTATCACCTCTGTACGCGCACGCACTACCGTAGTTTTCGTCGAAAATCACACATGCTGCTTTAAATTCCTCCTGCTTAGATCGCCTTACGGTCACACACTCTGCCTTATTGGCCTTGATGTCTATCGATCTGCATATGGAAGAAAACTGAAAGTCATCTGCTATAGCACGCGCCTCCATGCGCCAACAGATTTCTAGCCTCACCTCTATGTGCCGGTAGTCACTGTCACATGCCATACATGTGCCAAAAAACTTTCTAACATCAGGACTGACTTCATCCGATGACATCATCTAGCCACGTTAACGCCATGCAAGCCTTAGCCATGTCAATGACACGTTATAGGGATGACGTCAGCAGCTCTGCATCCTAATTCGTGATCCGATCCAGAAAACCTAGAACCGACTCAGATCATATAGACCATTGACCTATTGACTTTAACCTTTGGTTGAATTTGACTCTTTGCGTTGACCTTTGACCAAAAGTCAAAGTTTCTAAAAGGGGCTATCTTGCTCAGTTTTTCATGTAAATTCCAATTTTGGACTTCATTTGAAGCCCTAAAATCAGTCAATTGGCACATTCTTTTTCGTGGTTTCTTCAAAGGCATCTCCAAGGGATCTTTTCATGCTTATCCAACCTTAAGCCTTCATCGAGCTTCCACCTTGAGTTTAAGGGAGGGTGTTAGAGATATATTAGATATATTAACCCAATGTAATAGGCTCAAACCCACTCCTACTTGTACTAGTAGTCTAGGGTTTTCTCGCTTATATATACTCATGTTAGAGTTCATTGTAACACAGGTTGCTGTACTACACTCTTACATAATAAAGATGTAGCCATTAAAGAATTTCTTTGTGGATGTAGGCTAACAAGGCTAAACTACGTAATCCTTGGTTCTCAGTATTCCTATTCTATGCTTTCCCTTCGCATCCACTTTAGCATATACAACATGATATAACACATCACGTTGCTAATATATTTAACAATGATGTTAGTTTTACTGGGCACCCAACATTATCTTGCTTACTAGTCACAAACAAATGTGAACCTTTTTAAACCCCAAGTGTTAGGTAGATGGGCTCTAGATGCTAATTTTTTTGGACTTAGCAATAGCAGCCTCAGGCATTCCTCTGTGTTGGTGGAAAATGTAAATATTAATATCTGTACCTCTGCTACTTTGTCTTCAATATACCTCTGCTAGGCACCTAAAATCACTTGTGAGGTTAACATTAATATCAATGGATGGGGTGGATGGTGTAAGCCCATTACTACTACCAGATAGTTGCAAGGGAATGACTGAAGCAAACTATTTTCATCTAAGATCACATTGACATATAGTTTCAATACCAATTGAATGTTTAAATAGTGTGTAAAACACCTTGAACGTTTAGATCCTCAAATTACAAATTACTAATTCAAGCTCATTATCAAACAATGTATACGTGGAATATGAAAATAAGCTAAAATAGAATTGATAGAACAATCTAAACTAAATAAAATCACAACCACAGCAGAAATTAAATGGCAAAGATTAAAGGAAGAAAGATGCAAACACAAAGACAACACAGCGATGTGTTATCGAAGAGGAAACCGAAGTCTTTGGCGTAAAACCTCTCCGCTGCCCTCCAAGTGGTCAATAATCCACTAGAGAATGAAGTTGGAATACATGAACAACAGAAGACCCTCCAAGCCTAATCTACCCAGTGTACCTAAGCCCTCCAAGCTTCTTGCTCTAACGAGATTATGCTGAACCTTTGTCTTCTCTAGCTTACCGAATTCTGCTATAACCCATAGCATCAACCAATATCAATTGATCCCTTCCTAACTGCTTCCCAAGCACCAAATAACCTTCTCACAGATACAGGTATGGTGAGAAAAGGATTTGGCTAAAGGTACCTCTCAAGGATGTAACAATGGAGAGGGTGAGAGTAGAGGAATTTTGAGAATCAAAGGATGAAGATTATGGATGAGTCAATCTTGTTTTTCTCTATGGTTTCTCTCTAAAAATTCTCTTTGGAAACTCTCTACATTTCGTAGGTATAAGGGTCTATATATAGTAAGGTGTGTATGGAATGCAAAGAGTCAGTTTTGTAACAAACAGAGTGGTCTGGCGACTTGAACTCGCGACTAGAGCGAGTCGTGAGTTTGAGTTGCAAGCTAACGGCCTAGCCAGCTGGAAGTTTTGTCCTGTAGTGCAACAGCTGGCGTGACTCTTCATCTCTTCTGCATGCTTCACACGTGTGCCTCCTTTGGCGACTTGCCAGCTGCGAGCCAGTCGCGAGGCCCTGCTTGAATGCACACACTTGAGCTTTTCTTCACACTCTCTCACACACTACCCTTACATGATTCTCACCTAAATACAGGGTTTTTAAATGCCGAATTACAAGCAAATCAGCACGGAATAAGCCAACAAAATGATTAAATAAATTCAACCTTACACCAATTATACAGTTTCTCCACTTGGAAAAAAATAATAAAAATGGGCATTTCATAATTTCATTAGATCCTATCTCAAGTATCAACAACCAAATAGGATATAGGAGATTTCAGTCTTATGGCATTCTTGTTCTTTTGTTACCACTACAAAAAAAAAAAAAAAAAAATGCTTACTAGCGACCAAGAATTTTTTGCGGACCTAAAAAGCCCTCTCAAAAAATCTTATTTGTGATGGAAAAATAAAGCCCTCGCAAATACTTAGTAAAATGTGAAATATTTGTGACCAACAAAAAAACCTATCGCAATTACGTTTTATAGCCGTCACAAATACTAATATTTTTTAAGGAAATTTTCCCTCCATATTACTTGCGAGGGACAATTAAAAATTTCTCGCAAAAAGTGTATTATTTGTGATGATTAAAAAAAACATCACTAATACTAAATTATTTGCAAGGGCTAGGATCAACCTTCACAAATAATCATTAAAATATCAAAATTTTTGGAGGGAAATATTCCCACCAAATTATTTCCAAGGGACAGTAAAAATCCCTTGCAAAAAGTTTATTTGTTGTGTGGGTTAAAAATATGCCCTTACTAATACTAAATTATTTGCGAGGGCCAAGATTGACCTTCGCAAAAATATTAAAATATTAATTTTTTTTGGAGATAAAAGTAATTCTAAAATTCAAAGAAAAATAAAAAGAAATGCATAAACATACAGCACTTTGTATTATTTAGATGAACCTTTTTTTTACAGTCTAAAAAAAAACCTTCTATATACATTCTATATAAGAAAGCTCTATCCTTATTTTCTAAAAAATTGTACCCATAAAAAAATGATAGCACTTTCAACTTCAAAATGGTAGCCTAAAATTCAAGAATTTCAATCTTTTGTACTCTCTCTCTCTCTCTCATAAAAGTGAATAAAAATTTCTTCCCGTTAAAATAATGCATAAAAGATGAGTTCATAGATTAAATGGTAAATTACATCTGATTGGCATGAAAATTGGCAAGCATGTTAAGAACATATAGAACATGTAATCCAATTGTTGGATTTTCAAAATATGAATTCAATAATAAGTTATTGGGTGATGTAACATTTTTTAGAATTACAACACGTGTAACTTGAACTCAACTCTCTATTTCTTAATTCGATGTGAATTTTGACAAATTTACCGTTAAATTACATTATCTTCATATATTTTTTATGTTAAAAAAATTTCAAGCTGATCAAATATTAATTGTTATGTCATCAATCGATTGTTTAAATTCAAGTTTTTATAGTTTAAAATAATGCATAAAAGATAAGTTTATAAATCAAATAGAAAATGACATCCGATTGGCATGAAAATTGGCATGCATGTTAAGAACATATAGAGCATGTAATCCAACGGTTGGATTTTCAAAATATGAATTCAATAATAAGTTATTGGGTGATGTAACATTTTTTAGATTTACAACACGTGTAACTTGAACCCAACTCTATATTTCTTAATTCGATGTGAATTTTGACAAATCTACCGTTAGATTGCACTATCTTCATATATTTTTCATGCTTATAAAATTTCAAGGTGTTCAAATATTAATTGTTATGTCATCTATCAATTGTATAAATTCAAGATTTTGTAGTTTAAAATAATGCATTAAAGATAAGTTTATAGATCAAATAGTAAATTACACCCAATTAGCATGAAAATTAGCATGCATGTTAAGAACATGTAGAGCATGTATTTCAACAGTTATATTTTCAAAATATGAATTCAATAATAAGTTATTAGGTGGCGAAACATTTTTTAGAATTACGTCAGGTGTAACTTGTACCCAAACCTATATTTCTTAATTTGATGTGAATTTTGACAAATCTACCGTTAAATTACATTATCTTCATATATTTTTCATACTTACAAAATTTTAAGGTGATCAAAGATTAATAGTCATGTCATCAATCAATTGTCTAGATTCAAGTTTTAGTAGTTTAAAATAATGCATAAATGATGAGTTCATAGATCAAATGGTAAATTACATCCGATAGGCATGAAAATTGGCATGCATGTTAAGACCATATAGAACATGTAATCCAACGGTTGGATTTTCAAAATATGAATTTGGAAAAAAGTTATAGGGTGGTGTAACATTTTTTAGAGTTTCGTCAAGTATAACTCGAACCCAACCCTATATTTCTTAATTCGATGTGAATTTAGACAAATCTACTGTTAGATTACATTATCTTCATATATTTTTTATGCTTACCAAATTTCAAGGTGATCAAAGATCAATAGTCATGTCATTAGTCAATTGTCTAGATTCAAGTTTTAGTAGTTTAAAATAATGAATAAAAGATGAGTTTATAGATCGAATGTTAAATTGCATCTGATTGACATGAAAATTTACAGGCACATTAAGAACATATCAAGCATGTAATCCAATGGTTGGATTTTCAAAATATGAATTCAATAATAAGTTATTAGGTGATGTAATATTTTTTAGAGTTACAACACGTGTAACTTGAACCAAACCCTATATTTCTTAATTCGACGTGAATTTTGACAAATCTACCATTAGATTACATTATCTTCATATATTTTTCATGCTTGTAAAATTTCAAGGTGATCAAATATTAATTTTCATGTCATCAATCAATTGTTTAAATTCAAATTTTTGTAGTTTAAAATAATCCATAAAAGATAAGTTTATAGATAAAATAGTAAATTATATCCGATTGACATGAAAATTGGCATGCATGTTAAGAACATATAGAGCATGTAATTCAACGGTTAAATTTTCAAAATATGAATTCAATAATAAGTTATTGGATGATGTAACATTTTTTAGAGTTACAACACGTGTAACTTGAACCCAACTCTATATTTCTTAATTCGATGTGAATTTCGACAAATCTACCGTTAGATTACATTATCTTCATATACTTTTCATGCTTATAAAATTTCAAGGTGATCAAATATTAAGTGTCATGTCATCAATCAATTGTTTAAATTCAAGTTTTTGTAATTTAAAATAATGCATAAAAGATAAGTCTATAGATCAAATGGTAAATTACATCTGATTGGTGTAAAAATTAGCATGCATGTTAAGAACATATAAAGCATGTAATTCAACGGTTGGATTTTCAAAATATGAATTCAATAATAAGTTATAGGATGATGTAACATTTTTTAGAATTACAACACGTGTAGCTTGAACCCAACTCTATTTTTCTTAATTTGAAGTGAATTTTGACAAATCTACCGTTAGATTACATTATCTTCATATATTTTTCATGCTTATAAAATTTCAAGGTGATCAAATATTAATTGTCATGCCTTCAATCAATTGTTTAAATTCATGTTTTTGTAGTTTAAAATAATGCATAAAAGATAAGTTTATAAATCAAATGGTAAATGACATCCGATTGGCATGAAAATTGACATGCATGTTAATAGCATATAGAGCTTGTAATCCAACGGTTGGATTTTCAAAATAAGAATTCAATAATAAGTTATTGAGTGATGTAACATTTTTTAAAGTTACAACACGTGTAACTTTAACTCAACTTTGTATTTCTTAATTCAATATGAATTTTGACAAATCTACCATTAGATTACATTATCTTCACATATTTTTCATGCTTATAAAATTTCAAGGTGATCAAATATTAATTATCATATTATCAATCAATTGTTTAAATTTAAGTTTTTGTAGTTTAAAATAATCCATAAAAGAGAAGTTTATTGTTAAAATGGTAAATTATATCTGATTGACATGAAAATTGGCATGCATATTAAGAACATATAGAGCATGTAATCCAACGGTTAAATTTTCAAAATATGAATTCAATAATAAGTTATTGGGTGATGTAACATGTTTTAGAGTTACAACACGTGTAACTTGAACCCAACTCTATATTTCTTAATTCGATGTGAATTTAGACAAATCTACCATTAGATTACATTATCTTCATATATTTTTCATGCTTATAAAATTTCAAGGTGATCAAATATTAATTGTCATGTCATTAATCAATTGTTTAAATTCAAGTTTTTGTAATTTAAAATAATGCATAAAAGATAAATCTATAGATCAAATGGTAAATTACATCCAATTGGTGTGAAAATTGGTATGCATGTTAAGAAAATATAAAGCATGTAATTCAACGGTTGGATTTTCAAAATATGAATTCAATAATAAGTTATTGGATAATGTAACATTTTTTTGAATTATAACACGTTTAGCTTGAACCCAACTCTATTTTTCTTAATTTGAAGTGAATTTTGACAAATCTACCATTAGATTACATTATCTTCATATATTTTTCATGCTTATAAAATTTCAAGGTGATCAAATATTAATTGACAGGCCTTCGATCAATTGTTTAAATTCATGTTTTTGTAGTTTAAAATAATGCATAAATGATAAGTTTATAGATGAAATGGTAAATGACATCCGATTGGCATGGAAATTGACATGAATGTTAATAACATATAGAACATGTAATCCAACGGTTGGATTTTCAAAATAGGAATTCAATAATAAGTTGTTGGGTGGTGTAACATTTTTTAGAGTTACAACATGTGTAACTTGAACCCAACTCTATTTTTCTTAATTCGACGTGAATTTTGACAAATCTACTATTAGATTACATTATCTTTATATATTTTTCATGCTTATAAAATTTCAAGGTGATCAAATATTAATTGTCATGTCATCAATCAATTGTTTAAATTCAAGTTTTTGTAATTCTAAATAATCCGTAAAAGATAAGTTTATAGATCAAATGATAAATTATATCCGATTGACATGAAACTTGGCATGCATGTTAAGAACATATAGAGCATGTAATCCAACGGTTAAATTTTCAAAATATGAATTCAATAATAAGTTATTGGGTGATGTAACATTTTTTAGAGTTACAACACGTGTAACTTGAACCCAACTCTATATTTCTTAATTCGATGTGAATTTAGACAAATCTACCGTTAGATTACATTATTTTTATATATTTTTCATGCTTATAAAATTTTAAGATGATCAAATATTAATTGTCATGTCATCAATCAATTGTTTAAATTCAAGTTTTTGTAGTTTAAAATAATGCATAAAAGATAAGTCTATAGATCAAATGGTAAATTACATCTGATTAGTGTGAAAATTGGCATGCGTGTTAAGAACATATAAAGCATGTAATTCAACGGTTGAATTTTCAAAATATGAATTCAATAATAAGTTATTGGATGATGTAACTTTTTTTAGAATTACAACACGTGTAGCTTGAACCCAACTCTATTTTTCTTAATTTGAAGTGAATTTTGACAAATCTACTGTTAGATTACATTATATTCATCTATTTTTCATGCTTATAAAATTTCAAGGTGATCGAATTTTAATTGTCATGCCTTCAATCAATTGTTTAAATTCATATTTTTGTAGTTTAAAATAATGCATAAACAATAAATTTATAGATCAAATGGTAAATGACATCCGATTGGCATGGAAATTGACATGAATGTTAATAACATATATAGCATGTAATCCAACGGTTGGATTTTCAAAATATGAATTCAATAATAAGTTATTAGATGGTGTAATATTTTTTGGAATTACGTCTGGTGTAGATTGAACCCAACCTATATTTCTTAATTCGATGTGAATTTTGAAAAGTCTACCATTAGATTACATTATCTTCGTTTATTTTTCATGCTTACAAATTCGAAGGTGATCAAATATCAATAGTGATGTCATCAATCAATTGTCTAGATTCAAGTTTTAGTAGTTTAAAATAATGTATAAAAGATGAGTTTGTAGATCAAATGATAAATTACATCCGATTGGCATGAAAATTGGTATGCATGTTAAGAACATATAGAACATGAAATCCAACGGTTGGGTTTTCAAAATATAAATTCAGTAATAAGTTATTAGGTAGTGTAACATTTTTTAGAGATACGTCAAGTGTAACTTGAAATGGGGCATTTTTTATACTTATATATTAATTAAATTAATGTTTATTTAATATTTTATTTATAATCTATTTTTCTTGCACCAAGAACGATACATGTGTCAAGATATTCATGGTTTTGATTTTAGAGGAAAAAAAAATGTTTTAGTTTGAAAACCGTTTTGAAAAACATGTGACAACCAAGAGTGACGTTAAGATGGATGAAATTCCCAACATTTCCCAAGTGGCAATCACATTTTGGAGAGACTCCAAGCCACCATCAAGATGCCATCATTCTGTAGTGAATGATGTGATTCGTCAATTAATGAGGATTGAACTAAGTGATTACACAAAAAGAGACCTCCTTCATGATTTCATTTGCCAGTGAGGTTTAATAGTAGACCTATTATGAACCGAGTTCTCCCTGAATCAAATGCCAAGAGCTCTTAAATTTGAAAATTTTAATTTATTGTATATGATTTAGCTCATTGTGGGGATTACATATTTTTTTTATTTTAACATGTGACTTAAGATAATTAATATTTTTTATTATCTATTTTTGGCCAACTGTTCAAATGTGTGAATTGTATCTAATTTATTTCAATTTTATTTTATTAATTAATCTATGTGTTGCATAGACATGTTCTATAAAACATCACTACATGTTTCCCCCTAAATTTTTCATTGCCACACAAAATTTCCCCCTATCCATCCTTTCCCACCTTTGTTTCTTTCTTTTCATTCAGCTCCCACTTCTCATGCTCTTAAAAGATAAAAACCCATTTTTCATTTCCCATCCAACTCCATTTTTTTTTCTTTTCTTTTTTTTTTTTTCTTTTTTTCTCTCTAACCCATTTTCATTTTCACCATGCGGAGCTCTCTCTCACCATCGTTGAGCTCTCTCTCTCACATCTCCACCGCCCCTAGCCACCACCACTCCCTAGCCCTAGCCACTGCCACCGCCATTGCCCTAGCTATAGCTGCCGCCGCCATAGATCTACTCTCTCTCACCTCAGCCACCACCCACTGCCACCGATCTGTTCTTCTTCATTAGATGATCTCTCAAACCCACACTCACTATAAGTTCTTCTTCTTTTCTTTCTAAAGGTTTTTTTTTTTTTAATTTTGTTAATTAATGAATGATCTTTGATGGATTGCTTCGTGGGTTACTAGTTGGAGATATGATCTCTGATGTGTCTGAGATAGGCGCTTATGATGCTGGGTTTGATGATGCTGGTGGTGATTTCAAAATTCTTAGGTGGTTCTTGGGTGGGTAAGGGTTTATGTTATATATTTGAATTTCTCTCAAGTTTTGTGAGTGTTTTTTCTCAAATTCCTCAAGTTATTTTTTTAGATTTTAGTTGGATTGGTTTTGCTTTTGCAAACTATCCATTCATGTTGCAAATTTTGGTGTTCTTAAATTTTGTATTGGTTATTGAATCATTGATCTGATTTGTGAAGGGAAGCATGATTATCTATTTTCTTACCCGAAAATGCTAACAACTTCACGGAGTAGATTTTTGCCGTTTTCAAGTTAAGTATCACTTTTTTTTAATGATGACAATGGGGCAATGTGGGACCGAATGATGGATCTTCACTCCCATCCTGCATTGACAATGAGATTACTATGTTCTTGTGGGGTCAAGTTATTTAGATTGGTTAAAGGAGTTAAGCAATTAAACTAACTTGTTTCGACAAATTCAAAGGATAATAGTTAATTCGATGATTCGCAAACCTTCGAAGCTAACTTGTTTTGATAACAATTGGTTAACTACTTTAAGCAATTAAAGGACTTAAGTGGAGAAACTAACTTGTTTTATCCTTTAAGCTATTAACCTAACTTGTTTCTAATGTGTGCGTGTGTGTGTATGTGTGAAATTTCGTTGCAAATTGATAAACTTGGTTGTTTATAGCAGATGCAGAATGTTTTAGAAAGGATATGGATTGACATAGACATTACCCTGATTGTGTGCACGTGTATATGTGTGAAATTTCATTGGAAATTGTTGCATTTCAATGTTTATGACTGATTAAGAATGTTTTGGAAAGTCTGGGTTGACAAAGAGATCACTCTGTCCTTAGGGTCATGTTAGTTAGATTGCTTAAAAGAGTTTAGCAATTAAACTAACTTGTTTCAACAAATTGGAAGAATAATATTTCATTTTATCTTTCTCTAACCTTCAAAGCTAATATGTTTTAATAAGGGTTGGTGAATTTCTTTATTTCGTAAAGGAGTTAAGTTGCCTTGTATGTTTCTCTATACATTGTAACCTACTAAGCATATTTTTCATTTATCTTTGGTCAATTACTTTTGTAACTCTGGGGGAGAAGACCACAGTGATGTCACCTGAAGTATTTATTAGTGCAGGGGTTCCATGTTGCAGGGGAGCTTGTGATTTGTGTTCCTGTTCTACTTCTCAATGTTCTGTTTTGGCTTTCTATGGACATACTAAGATGAAATTCAAAGCATGAATCACATTTAATGGCTTGAATAACTAATGATGTTATTAGCTTAGGATTAACATTTGCTCTGTTCCTCTAACCTGCAATTTCAACATGATTAATGGTAGAAGTTGAAATATTGGTTGAAAGAGAATAAAATCACATTGATTGCACACTGAAAATATTCTTTGCAATCGATTACAGCATCCTTGATTATAGCTGCTTGTGATATGCATTCATTATCTTAGGTATGGCATGAATTCTTATCTGTGTCTCTTACTCTATCAATTGCTTCAAATCAGGTTAGTGCAAAATGCTGGGGAATTTGTTGTCACTTTCCCAAGAGCCTATCATATAGAATTTAGTCATGGTGAGAAACCTTTCAGTTTTAATATGGTAGTTTGAGGTTGGAATTGTAATGGTAACTCTTGTTGTTGTTATTAAATGAGAATACCTATTTCATCCCTTTGATTTTGGAAATTTAGGGTTTAATTGTGGGGAGGCAGCTAATATTACAGGTAATCAAACTTGCTCTCCCTCTTCTTCTTCTTCTTCTTCTTCTTCTTCTTCTTCTTCTTCTTCTTCTTATTACTATTATTACTATAGTCTCCTTGGTTTGACTACAATGATTGCAATCAAAACTAGATAAATGAACTCTGTTGTGCCTTTTTTGTTAGGCATTCCTTTACAATGCACACATGTTTGGTTTGATAGAAATGCCTTGCACATATTTTTTAAGGAATTTTCCATTTATTAATGGTGTTACTTATTGCCTTTATTTTTAGTCTATGCATCTTCATTTCTAAAGAAAAAACATGTTAGATTGGTTGATCTTAATAGAATAAAGATTACAGTACTCAAGTTTGTAAGTGCATTGATAACATTTTTATAAATATTATACTCTAATTTTGCAGGTTAACCATTCATTATTGTGATAAGGAATTGGGATGGTGTGTTATGGACTGCAATATCTAGTATTAAGGTAAACCATATTGAAATGAAATTCCACTAAAAGTTCCAAAACATATAAGGGTCCAATTAATGTATGCCCTAAGAAGGCATTTGTGGAATATGTGAAACACCACTATTCTAATTGGATGTTTCACATTAAAAATCCTATTTTTAACAAGTACACAAAGAAAGAAGACCGTTACAAGATTCCTTCATTCCTACACCCTTTTGGAAAAAGATGGTGGATAAATGGATGGATGGAGAATGAGGGGTGAGTATAAATGAAATACATGTCATAAATTTTCTCTATCTCTCTTGCACTCTCTCTAACCATTATTTGTGATTTACATTTTTCACAATTGTTATATTATTTTAATTTATATTTAATTTTGATAGTGGTTTAAGTAATCAAATTAAGTTATTATTATTGTTAAATTAAAAAAAAGTTATTACTGTTGTTTATGATGTATTAGGGGTGGCAATTCGTGTTCACGTGTCGGGTTCGTGTCGTGTCAACTCCTACGTATCCGACTATATGTGTCAACACTAACCCGACCTGTTTATTAAATGGGTCAAGATTCCTCAACCCTAACACGACCCATTTATTAAACGGGTCAATCGTGTCAACCTGTTTGTCTAATTTTATCAAAATAAAAAAAAAAACATTTATGAAAAAACAAACAAATAAATATTTTAAATATAAAATTCAAAATTAATGAGTAACTGCATCACAAATAATCATTCAAAACTAAAGCATATCTCAATATCATAAATAATCAATCACAATATGTCAAAGAAAATAAACTACAACAACTAATAAGTTTATATACCTAGGGTTTGAATGGTATATTGGTAAAATTTTATTTAATTAAACGGGTCAGACGGGTTAAACGGGTTCCATAGGTTGAACCCTAACCTAACCCGTTTATCAAACGGGTCCGTCGTGTCAACCCAAATATGACACGAACCCATTAAGCCTCAACCCATAACCTGCTAATTTCGTGTCGTGTCGTGTCGGGTTCGCGGGTCGTGTTCACTTTTGCCACCCCTATGATGTATTATATGATTATATTTGATATAGTAAAATGTGTAATTATTTATTGTAACATTGATACAAATACAAATTCACTTTAATTGTTTCATTTTAACTCATGTTTAATGCTTTTTTTTTTTTTAAGGATGGTACTAGGAAAGATGAAGAGGACAACTCAAACAATAACATGGAGGTTGAAAGCAACTTGGAGGGTGACCTAGAGGAAAACTAATATAGATCTTTTCATAATTCTAGTTGTTTAAAACAATATTTTTATGTCATGGTTTAATTTCAGGATTTTTTTTGTATATTCTATATTTTAAAGTTTGAACTTATAAGAATTTTTATGTTTCAATGGATCAATTTTTAGCAATCATTGTACTATTGTAACAGGATAGTTAAACAAAAATAATATAAAATAAATTAAAAATAAATAAATAATAAAATATTTAAAATATTATCACCGACATAAAAATTTGGTCATAAATAACTTTTTAGTGACGACAAAGTTCCTCACAATTTATAGAATAGCGACGCCACTTAACCCCTTGCAAAAACATTTTGAGTGACAGCTTAACGTCGTCACTATTATTTCTAACTAATTGTGAGGGGTCAAAAGCCCTCACAAATAAATATTAGCAATAGCACTATTTGTCTCTAAAAAGTATGTCGTTAATTTGGAATTTGCAAATAATTAATTGTGAGGGTATGAAAGTCCTCACAAATAGTTGTTAACGACGACTGCTTCTCATCACTAAAAATAAGTCGTCGACTTTTCTCATCGTTTGGTAATATATTTGTGAGGACAAATTTGTTCAATAAGGACAATGGATTGCCCCCGTAAATTATCTATTTGCGAAGATATGGTCGCAAAATCTCTTTTAGCAACAAGAGCAAATACGACGGCCTTCGAGGGCCATATGCCCTCACTAATAACCTTTTTGCGACGATATTTGAATTTTTACTAGGGTAGACTCTTTTCTTGTAGTGTACATTTTTTGAATAAAAAAATCAATCATGAACTACTAATAAGTAATGACCTAATAACTATATTTTTTTTTTCAGCGTGTGGATGGAGAAAGAAAGGCATTCATTCAATTCGTTGCCTGCCACAGATGGTATGTCCCCAGCTAGGTCCTTTTTTATTTTATTTTATTTCTTCTAATGTTACGTCTTAACTACAAAAAAAGTTTCTTACCCTCGATTGTATATGACAGTATGACACTTTGAATCACATTTTCCTTAGTGTGACGATCTATGATTGGATCAAAAGATTCATTCATCATTCCCACTCTTTTCGGTTTTTACTAATTGAGCCACAAGAAATTATTATCATAATTTTAATAAATAATCTTTTTTGAGTTTTTACTTACATAAATTTTTTAACTTTAAAAAGTATTAGTTTACCTTTTTATATTTAAATCTCAAAAAAAAATCTTATTATAAAAAATAACATTATTATATATTTGTTAACGTAAATATAACCACCACTATCTGAACTTGAAAATTCTGTTCCTACCACTTCGCCTTCGTCATCTTCTTCTTCAATCCCCAAAATATTGTAAGTAACAATGACAATCTAGTCACTCTTTACCATTAAAAGTAACCCACATGATTACAACCTCAATACCATTAAATGATATTGAAAAGTTTACTAATCATATCAAATAAATAACAACCACTTGCAGCATTCATAACATATTTGCACATGTTTATTATTTCTCATAAGTTTAAGATTGAACCGTGGTAGCTAGTTCTATGTTAGATTGTTGTGATGTACCCATTGACTGCAAATTTTGAAGTTACTCGATTTCTGTATTCTTAACATCACTCCTACTCTAATGTATATCATCATCCTCATCTTCTACTTGTAGCACATTTGCATTACATTGTAAATTCTCTACTTTTTGGCATGGCTCCTCTTCATCTGAAAGCAATTCAAAAAAGTTTCGTGGCTTGGTTTCAATCACAACATTCCATGTGGAATCTTTTTTCCATTAACATAGTAAACATGAGTTGCTTGACATGCTAATACAAATGGCTCTTTGGTTTTCAACTTCTACGATGTATTAACAATAGTGGTTCCATGACGATCTCTCTTATAATCAATTCCTTCACGAGATACATCATACCAATCACATTTAAACAACACAACTTTATTCCCTTTAGTATATTAAAGTTCAACAATGTTTATTAGTTGTCCATAATAAGGCACGTTGCAACTTTGATCCTCCACTCTCACCGTAATTCCATTATTTTGTGTTCTTTTACTTTCATCACAATGATTAGTATGAAATCTGAACCCATTGACATTGTAACCTCAATAAAAATAGCCTTTTTCTCATGGCCCTGAGCTAATGAAAGCATATGCCCATCAACTTGCCTTGTATTATAAAATTTGGTGGTCAACAAATAAACTTAAATAAGATTAAACTCAAGTTGTAGTAGTTAAATATAAACAAACATACATTTTCAAATTAAATTATTATCATACTCTTTTCAAACCACGCAATAAATTCTTGTCTATGCACCCTGTCAAAGTCAAGAGCGCCTGCATTTGTAACAATGTTTTTATGTTCTCTACACGTAGTTAAATATCCAAATCAGTTTTAATATATCATATCATGAGCATATCAAAGAACTAATTATGTGAAATCATCTCAATGAACAAATCGCTCAACATTGACACAATTTTAAAGGACATAAAATTTTGTTGCGTTATGAAGATCATCATTCAACTCAAACCTTATTGCTTTTCATAAATGGGTGTTGAGAATATGGACAATTGAGAGGTATTACATGTAGAGGTACCTCCATTATAATTTCTCTCTACCCGATTAAGTTTGGTTTTTATGCCATGTAAATAGCCAGAACAAAATGTCAGACATTCATCTGCTAAATACTTTTCTACAATTGACCATTCTGCGTGTGCCTTATTGTAAGCATAACTCTTAAGCTTGTGCAAATACCTATATTTGAAGGCATAATATGAAATTTTATATAAAAAAAATAAAACACTAAGTGTGCAATTTTAATTTAGATCATAATGAAATTTTGTACACTTTACCATTCAACTGGATGGATACATCCATTTGTATTGCACTAGACTTGCAACTTTATCTTCCCAAGATAGGTGAGTGGCCAAGTGAACCATTACATCAATAAAAGGTGGAAATTTTATTCCTAATTTACAGAGGTTATTGTAATTTGGGTTTCAAGACAATCCAAATCATCCACTCATAACACTTTGGAGCACAATTCTTTGAAAAAGTTACTAAACTCAGTCAAAGCATCAGATAAATTTTTAGGTAAAAAGTCATGCACTGCAAGTGGGAGTAATCTTTCTAGGAAAATATGACAATCATGAGTCTTCATATGAGAAATTTTTCTCTCCTTAATATTCACACATCGAGATAAATTTGCAGAGTAGCCATTCGAAAATTCAAGATTTTTTTACCCATAGGCATAGGGCCCTTTTCTCATCAATTGGGGGTAGCTCTATCATCCCATAAACCTCAATGGGGTGGAGCGAATTTCGTATGCCCATTTCTTCTAGATCAAGACGAGTTTTTAAAGAATCCTTCATTATACCTTCAAGCTTCATAATTGTCCTAATAACATTGTCAAATATATTTTTTTTCAAAATGCATCACATCCAAATTGTGACGTAACAAAATTGTTCTCCAATATGGCAATTAAAAAAAAGGTATGCTTCTTGCAATTATGAAACATCCCATGCCCTTCTAGCCCTCACTTTTTTCTGCTTTTTTCAAATATTATTCACTCTAATGGAAGAATTTTTTTTAACCCATGATCACCAGATAACCGTTTAGGTGTTGTCTTCCTTTCTTTTTTACCATTAAATTGTGACTTCTAATTACACCAATTGTGGTCTAAGGCCAAAAAATGACGATGTCCCATATAGCATATCTTAGATCCATTTCGTAACCCACAATGAGTAGTCTCACTATGACAACACAAACAAGCCAAATTTCCCTTTGTATTCCAACCCAACAAAATAGCATATGCATGAAAGTCATTGATAGCCCATAAGATTGCTGCTCTCATCTGAAAGTTCTCATTGGTTGAAGCAACATATGTACACACCCCATCTTCCCACAATTTTTCAGCTCATCAATCAACGGCCTCAAGAATACATCAATGTCATTCGTAGGACCCTTTAGGCCTGGTAGTTGAACACATCTGTAACTAATCCAAGCCTAACAATATGGGGATCCATTGCCAATGAGTCATGAATGGTCAAATTTTTTCCAAGCTTCACAATCCGCTGAATGTTGCAACACTCCATTAATGTGGGCACAAGCACCCACGACGAGGTTTTAGGTTTCCCCAAATCTGTGGGAAGTACGCCTTGGCCTAGGGTGGACCATGGCGAAAGGTGTAAATGAAGTCACCATCTAGATTAGGTCTATGAATCATAAATATAGTGCCCTTATGGAAGGACTGATCTTTACCAAAGCACATGTTCGAAGTTTAGGTATAGGGATAGGAAGCTGTTAGGCATCTAACCCCACCCAACCCATGGGTCAGCCTCCACTCATTATGTTCCAAATCCTAATCTCATCAAAGGGTTCTCTAATATGTTATTCTAAACTCACATACTAACATGCATCTAATATCCAAACATGGCAAATGTCCTACACTCAACCATAACATAAAAACCCTACCATTCATCTAGTAATATATATCCAAGGGTAGCAAGCATATCCAAGGCGGTAGCAAGCATATCCAAGGCAGTAGCATCAACAAGACATTGAATCAAGCATATTTAATCATTCAAACCTATCATCATGGTATTCATCAATTAAGGAGACCAGTCATCATATTCAAAGATGCCTGTTCATATTCATATGCATGGCTTACCTTCACTTATCTCATAGCACCATAACACCTCAGCACCTATGCATCAATGCATGTTCAAGTTCTTGTGAACATTCATGTGGTTTAATCAAGACATAAACCCTAATTATCAATTCAACAATCAAAGCATGTGCAACATGTTATTCTACTAATCCTAGACCTAAACATGTGAAAGCTAGACTTAACAATACCTAAACCGAGGATTAAAACTAAACAAAACAAACAAAATTGCAAGAACCCTAAATCTGGGATTTTGGGCATGAGTATGCATGCGCATACATGAAGTATGTGTACGCATGCCTCGAGTATGCATACGCATGCCTAGAGTCTGCGTACACATACATAAAGCATGAGCACCCATACAAACCCAGAAACACAGTTTTGAAGTACAACCAAACAACAATTAAATAAAACCTAGCATGCTTCTAATATTTAATCCAACTCTTCATTCAAAACATGGTGAGGCACAACAAAGCAAAAGCAAATAAATCAAATCACATTTCTAAACATGTGTAACAAATAAATCAAATTAATAACAACAAGAACACAAGTTATAAAAATCCAAATTAAGGAAGAGCCATGAAGAGAGAGTCACCTTACTTATAAAACACAACTTGGTTGATATTTAACTAACCCCTCAGTGTCTACACAACAAGATCAAATGATAATCAAAGGAATCAGAGTATTCAAAAGTTCATAGATAATCACAACTCAAAATAAAAAGATGTTCTTGAAAATATTATTTGAAAAAGCTTTTTTGATTTGGATTAGATAGTAGTTTCTACCTTAAGACCACTAGAGAGAGGTTTTGAAGAACCAAAAAACGTTCATAATGTTGTAAGTACAGAAAGTTCAAAGTTAGAAAAGAGTTTTGGAAGCATAAGATTTGAGTTTTAGAAAAGAGTTTAGGTGAAAAATCAACTCTCCAGCTAGGATTTGAGTTTGGAGGCATAAGGTTGTATTTATATGTTAAAACAAGGTTTTTTGAGGCTTTTTAGATGACTTTGGACGTTCCCAAAGGTCTAGGGTCTGGCCCACATCAAGGAATGTTATTTTGGGCCACAAAATTGAAGTTCTAAAACCTAGAAAATTGGCCTGCATATGCATGGTCGGAGAACGCATACGCATGCATGATTAATGCGTATGCATACTCCCTAAAAATCGTAATTTCGACTGCTCTGATGGCTCAATTTCAAACGGTCATACCTTATTCAGTATAAGTCCAAATTAGGTAAAATTTGTATTCAAATTGAAGCCCAAGATATCGAATTTCCAATGAAATAAACGTCATTCAAAAATTCGTTGTGAATAAAAAGTTATGGTCAAAACAGTGAACAATTGTCAATTTTCAACACCATTTTCAAAGCAATTTGAGCACTTTTAAGTTGTGATTACTTCCAAACTATCAAAATAACTTCAATTACCTTTTGTAGACATGTCAAGCTCATCATTGGGACCGGGAACTAAAGTTTATTAACAGGGTACAAAATGAGGTGTCTACAATTAACACATTTTTCATCATGCTACTTCATAGCTGTAGCAATCTTTGTTGACATACCGCAAAACCTTCCATGGTACCTTTTTATTTTCTCCTTTACCACCCTTATTTGGCTGCATCTTGAAAGTTTACAAACTGGACATTGAGTTGCTTCTAAATACTCCTTATAATAAAGTGCATAATCTTTATTGCGGTGGGCGTAAGCACCCTCAACTGTAGTTGGGTGAGTACGCCTTTGCATAGGGTGGACTATGGCGGAGGATGTAAATGGAGTCATTGCCTAGTTTAGGCCTAGGAATCATAAATATAGCACTCATTTGTGGAAGGACTGATCTTTATCAAAGCATATGTCCTGAGTTTAGGTATGGGGATGGAAAGTTGTTGGCACCTACCCCCACCCAACTTGTGGGTCGGCCTCCACTTATTGTGTTACAAATCTTAATCTAATTAAAGGAATATTTAACATGTTATTCTGACTCTCACAGACTCTAACATCCATCTAAAGGAAAACAACATGGCAAAATCATCCCCAAGCCTAGCATCTATCTATCATGGAATTAAGCATACATTAACAAGGGAAGAAACATCACAAGACATATCTAGATAAACACATCTAAACATCCAAGTCATCAAAACTTAGTATTCAACTAAGCATATTAAACAACTTATATATTCAAAGCTAGAATGCATGTTCATGTGATCTATGCATGACTTACCCCACTGAATCAATGCATGTTCATATTCATACACATGTTCATGGTATTCGAACAATCTAAACCCCTAATAAGCATCAAAGAGATAAAACAAAACAAAACAAAGCAAAGAGATAGATACTTAAGGATATGAAAACTAGGTTAAACAGAGGCTAAACATGTAAAAGAAAACAAGGAAAGAACCAACAGAATCGAATTAGGGCTTTCGAGCACAAGTGTACGTGCGCATCCCAACTGTATGCATACGTATGCATGAGGCATGCACACACATACACACCCAACCCTAACCTAGAAACTTAGAACAAAAAAACAAAGAAAAAAAAAATCTAACCTAGCATGCTTCTAACATAAATACTACGTAAACCTAAACTAAACATATATGTAAAAACATTAAAAGATATATACAAACAACAAAAAACAAATAAAAGTGAAGAGTCAAAGTTAGAACCTTTACCTCAACACTGGAATTCTTTAGAACTTGATTTTCACTGTTCCCCTCAATCAATCTATTCACAACCAAGTCAAAATAGGTTAGCAAACTTTAGAACTTGAAGATCAAGACCAGAATAGTTCCCAATCAAGTAAGATATGACTTGATGATGTTTTGTGAAAAACTCTCTCTTTGGTTCATTATTTTCCAGTGAATCTTGTGTGTTTTGCCACCATTTTTTGTCCTCATTTGAAAAAATGCCTTTTATGACTTTATATAGTCGAAAAATAAGGGTGTAGGGCAGCTCCTAAACATTGTAGGATTCATTCCAAACCAAAATTAAGTGCAAAAAGCTTTCATTACATAGCTTTTGGAACCCTAGTTGCATGCACATGCCCATGCATGCTTGCGTATGCCATAAGCATGTGTATAGATGGCTTAAGTGAGCATACGCATATAAGTGTATGCATGCACACACTTTAGGGTTTCTAGCAGCCTTTCTTTTCCAAAAATAGTTTTATTCTTCCAAAAATAAGTTATATTTTCCATAAATACTTTCCTCAAGTCAATTTTCATCTAATTGGCCCTCAAGCTAACTTTGGGCTTTAGAGTACTATCATCATTGGGGAATGGGGGCCCGAGTCATAAGGGAAAAAAAATGCAGTGTCTACAATTGCATGCATATATCATCTCATAATAGAGGCCTAGATTGTTGACAATCTTTTTTTCCTCATAGTTCAAGCTAGGTAGTCTCTCGCTCATAGGAAATGCATCTTGCAATAGCTCCATCAACATACTAAAGAACTTGTTGCTCCATAATGATATCACTTTATACGCAATAACTTGACTATGAAGGACAAGCTTGAATGCTTTTTGCAATCTGGATACAAAGGATATTTAACCTCTTCTGAAAATCTATAAAATAAAAAAATAAAAAAAATTATCTCCATTTGGCTCTTGCAAATCATTTCCACTTGATTCCCTGTCACTCACCATATGTGGATAAGTATCCTCAATCATATCAAACAATTCACCACATTGCATACCATCCTCATTATCACCTTCTACTTCACTATCACCTTCCCTATGAAGGTACCAAGTAGTATAATCTATCCTTACACCCCTAAATAAAAGATGATATTAGACCTCATCCCAAGTCCTACGATACCTATTGCTATAATCAATTCACAGACAACAGATTTTCATATCTTCATCTATTGAATGTTTAAATGCATACTCAAGAAAATTTTCAACTCCATTGCACGTTCTAGTAGAAAGATGCATCCAAGATTTATCAACTGTCATTTTATCTACACCATTTAAAGCATTGTATTAATCATAACTAATATTGATGGTGCAAACAATAAATCTTCAAAAGACAATTATAAACAAACATGATCTAAGTTTCATACCAAATTGTAACAAAAACCACAATCTACTTCTTCAGTAGAGCTTCTGTAAACAATATCAAGGCCTGCAACATGCAAAGAGAATCAAAGCCTATATTTCAGCCATCATGTAAGAAGCAACACCAAACCTTTTACATTTAAAAAAAAAAATGTAAAAGTACAAGTTTGAAGATTGGAACACAGTACAAGTTTGAAATTGCCCTTAATGAGGAAAAAAAATATCATCCCAAATTAATATAGATTTTTAAAAGGATACTTGACTTTAGGCATGAAGGAATTTGACAAAGGAAAAAGAATTCAGGGTAAATCGACTGCTGAAACTTTCAAATGTATTCGGCTGAGAAAGAGATTATATGATTATTATAGTAATTACTAATTCACAATAATCTTGAAAGATGTATCTCTTAAGTTGTGAAATTTGACTTGATGGAACTAGCTTTACTGTAATTTAAAAAAAAAAAAAAAAAAAAAAAACAATGAACACTTTAATATGAAGACGACGTTATAAAAAAGGTATCTCACAAATATCAAAAGTGGCTTTTAGCAAAGCATGTCTCGCAAATTAAAGATTTTTTTTTTTTCGTTAGTTATTGTTGCACTCTCAATTATATACCATCATTAGACATGGCAAAACGGGCGGGTCGGGTCGGGTTCGGGTCAGGTCAATCAGGTTTGCGGGTCAAACGGGTCACGGGTCAAACGGGTCATTTTTTAAACGGGTCAATCAGGTTGCGGGTCGAGTCGGGTCACGAATCGGGTCGAGTTGACCCGTATTTGTCAAACAAGTTTTTTTTTTTTTTTTTTGAAATAGATGCAATCTGTCAATTGATTAAGAGTTTCTTAACTGTGATTAGATTCTCACCGGTGATACTGTTACCATTTATCAATTACCACTAAACACTTGATATCCAAATTTGGTGCAACTCTTGTTCCAGCTTTCTAGAAGCTAATTTTGGTATAATCTTCAATCTATTTAAAGTAGGAAGAGAAAATGAAAGTGACAAGTAAAGAATGACAAACTATAATGGAGTACATAACATTTTAAGTAAAGAAGAATAAGTAAATATTTTATAAGAATTACATCTCAATCTCAATTTACTCAATATTGATATGCAGGGCAAAACGGGCGGGTCGGGTCGGGTTCGGGTCAATCGGGTCACTGGTCAAAACGGGTCACGGGTCACGGGTCAGGTCGGGTTCGGGTTCGGGTCAATCTAGTCACGGGTCAAAACGGGTCATTTTTAAACGGGTTAATCGGGTTGCGGGACAAACGGGTCGAGTCAGAAAATTCTGACCCGTTTTGCCATGTCTAACTATCATACACATATAAACTAAAGTTATACGTTACCATACACATAACAGCTAAAATTGTGTTGAGTTATAATTGAAAAACACGATTTTAGATTTTTAACTGAAATCATATTTTTAGAACATAATTTTAACTGTTCTGTTTGTGTTTACTATCACCATTTTTTTTTTTTTTTTTTGAACATGTACTCTCTCCATGGGGGGAGCAATTGTGCTTAAAGAGAGGCGGATGTAACACTTCAGCCAAGAGGCAATGTATGAACTATAGTTTGACAATCTTTGAAACTTAAAGATTCTCAAGGTCTCCAATGTGTATTAAAACCAAGCCAAAAAAAAACTAGATTGCATAAAACAAGTTCTATGGCTCTCGTCAATTACACTAGGTTAAACTTTTTGTAATTATAAGGTAGTCAAGATAATTACAACCAATATTTATTAAAAATGGTTTGGAGGTGTCCTGTTTTACATGGAATTTGGGATTGACAGATGAACTAAATAGAAGGCAGGAAAAGGGGAAGAAGGAGAGACTTGTGGGGTTCCAATTTCAAGGGTGGTCCTAATCTATTTTCTACTTTCGCTGTTGCTCTACTGTGGCTGTGCCTATACTTGTTGTGCTGCCGCTGCCCAGCCCCTCACACTCTCAGGTCTCACATAGAAAGTTAGGTTTTCGCAATGAATTTAGATAATCTAATTGTATTTCATTTATATACAAAAATTTGACATATTTAATGTTATGTTTATTGTTGTTGTTATTGATACTGATATAATAAAAATCGAAGTAATAATAACAATTTTTACAACCACAACAACAATTATATTGAAGATGATCATATGCATAATAATAATGTTATACGTGATTGCTATTTTGGTCCAGAAACTTGATATCAACAACTTCACAACATCATAACAATGGTCATAAATGATTCCTTGACTTTGCATTACAGAATTAACAGAAAACATAACAATATGTTTTGTTTACATTCAGAGCAATTAGGTAGGATGTTAAGTTGCAAGGGTCTGATCAAGTTCTCAAATTGGAAAGAGATTTGGTCATGAATGCCAAATGTTATAGAAAATAATTCCCAAAAAAAAGCAAAAGACCCAACACCCCAAAAAATATTAAAAAAATACAAGCCCGACCGGAGTTTGGTTTCTTACCAAGTCTCATTACAGGTAACTCCAAGCCCAACTAGACCCATTCTTTGATGATAGTTGTTGTATAGGACATTTGTTAATTATCTATACTACTATTGAATGGGCTTCTCTTATTTGGATTGGATTTTTTTGGTGGTTTAAAAATACGCCTACATCTTAAGTATAAACAGAGACAAAACTAAAGGATAATCCAATAAAAACACATCTCTAACTCTCACCTACAATATTGCCTACAATTAGGACCATTTTCCTGTTGGTTTTCAAACTTAACTTCAAATGTATTCTATCAGCAATTTTAAATTTTGACAAAGATAGTATCCAAACCATCGGCAAAGAAGCTGCATAAGGCAAGCATAACTCATTAAAGGCGATGAGGGTACCTCTCGACTCAAATTAATTGATTTCAAAGAAACACTGCAGCAGCAAGTAAAATTGAAACTAATAGCGTCCCTATTACTGCTCCCAAATAAAAACGCCACATTGAAGTATTTCGAAAGCTCTCTTTACAATGAATTTTGAAATGGGATAAAATTTGAATAATAGAAGCATCAAAGGAACCTTTTTCTAACCCTACAATAAGACCAAAAACCCCAAATATCAAAGTCATGACAACACTTCCCTTTTGCTCTACCTGATCCCCAATCATTAATAATAATTGTAATAAAAAAATGACTATGATTCTTCTACAAATTTATTCAAAACTAGCCTCTAAGCACGAGCTCAAATGTGTGCTTAAAGGCTAGTATGAATTGAAATGTTGTCAGAAGCATTTGAATCTACTGAACATCTCCAAATGTTTCTTTTGTCTAGAATGTAAATGTTTTTAATTAATGATATTGCCCACTAGGCAATAAAAATTCTTATTATAGATGCAAAAATGCACCAAGATTCTACTATAGAGAATAAGTTCCACATGCTCTATCCACGACATGATCTCCATAACAAGTATGTTTAGTAAAATATTGAGGTTGTATAACAAGTAAGAAAAAAAAATCCATTGAAGTGGGATATCAATAATATTCACACTAAAAAAAAAATTAATAAAAAAAAGGTAAAATTATTACTAAACCAAAAAAAATAATAATAATAATAAATAATAATAATAAAATCAAAATATGGAAAATTTGCATGATGAGTTTTTTTTTTTTTTTTTGAAAAACAATTACATAGATTTTTTTTAATGAGGATATGTAATCTAATTGTATTACATATATATAATTTTATCTTGTTATTGTTATTGCTATTGTTATTGTTATTGTTATAATAAAAATAATAATATTAACAAATACAGAAACTATGGTGATTATAATAACTAACAATGATGATTAAAATTTAGGAGTTTTATTTAGAGTCCATGGCTTTAATGGCTTAGAAGCCTCTTAAATAGTAGTATAGATAATAAATTAGTTCGGTTAATGAGTGCACTTAGGACACTTGTTAATATACCATTTTGGGAAATTTTTATACAACTGTATAGGAAATATAAAAAACTGTCAAAATATTAGTAATTTTGAAAAATATTTCCAAACCAATGCACTCAGGACATACGTTAAATTTTTTTCATAATAAAGTTATTAATTATTGCTACTAAAATTAATTGTTGTTGTTAAGTGAATTCTAATTATTATTGCTTATTAACATGACTTTACGTGATTTTCAAAACCTTGGGGATTTTTTCGTTAGCTTATCGGTGGTCACGAATTGTGATGAAAATATAGTTGAATCAAATATTTTGATGAAGCCCGATTCCTTCCCCTCATTGATGTATCTAGATCTAAAAGGCTCTAATATTGTTACAAACCCAGGAAGCATTATTAGATTTGCTAGATTATGAAAACTTTACATGCACATTCGCAAGAATCTTCAAGAAATTCCATGGCTTCCATAGTCTATAAGAAGTGTGGATGCAATAAATTGCACGTTGTTGGATCTCATCATGGAGATTATTGAATCAAGTGAGCTCTCTACCTCTCCTGAGAAGCATTAGTGGATTTGCTGGATTATGAAAACTTTACATTTGCAATTGCAAGAAGCTTCAAGAAATTCCAAGGCTTCTATAGTCTATAAGAAATGTGGATGCAATTGATTGCATATTGTTGGATCTACCATCATCATGTAGATTATTGAATCAGGTGAGCTCACTCTCTCTCTCTCTCTCTCTCTCTCTCTCTCTCACTCTCTCTCTCTCTCTCTCTCTCTCTCTCTCTCTCTCTCTCTCTCTCTCTCTCTCTCTCTATATATATATATATATATATATATATATACTAGTTAAAGCGATGGAGTTAATTTCGTACAGAAGGCTATTTTAGTTTGACTAAGGGAACGAAATATTTCAGTACTGGTTGATAATGATGAAGCCCGATTCCTTCACCTCATTGATGTATCTAGATCTAAAAAGGCTCTAATATTGTTACAAACCCAGGAAGCATTAGTAGATTTGCTAGATTATGAAAACTTTACATGCACATTCGCAAGAATCTTCAAGAAATTCCATGGCTTCCATAGTCTATAAGAAGTGTGGATGCAATAGACTGCACGTTGTTGGATCTCATCATGGAGATTATTGAATCAGGTGAGCTCTCTACCTCTCCTGAGAAGCATTAGTAGATTTGCTAGATTTTGAAAACTTTACATTTGCAATTGCAAGAAATTCCAAGGCTTCTATAGTTTATAAGAAATTTGGATGCAATTGATTGCATATTGTTGGATCTACCATCATCATGTAGATTATTGAATCAGGTGAGCTCTCTCTCTCTCTCTCTCTCTCTCTCTCTCTTTATATATATATATATATATACACTAGTTAAAGCGATGGAGTCAATTTCGTATAGAAGGCTACTTTAGTTTGTCTAAGAAAACGAAATATTTCGGAACCAGTTAATAACGGTATACTGTTTCGAGATTACAGCTATTTATATATTTTTAAACATAAATATATATATATATATATTTGTATTATTTATGTAAGTATGAATTTATTAATTTTTATGTTTATCAACATAAAATTTAAAATTCACATATTTTATAAACCTACATATTAGCTTAAGTACATTAACCAATATTTAGATTAAATATATGTAGTTATTTATTTATATATTCATTAACCAAAGCTCGTGAACTTTGTTAAATTTTTTTTTTCCATTTTTTGATAATCTTTGTTAAAAAATATTTAAGATTATAAGCCCATGTCTTTTAATATCCTAATCTCTAACTACAGTATAAGTAAAATATATAATAGACATATATATATTTAGATGATGGTCAGTTGTTTTCTTTTTTAAATGTTGCATGCAGTATCATTAAAAAAAAAAAGCATATGATGGCCCTATGTCCTTGACTTAGTCTCAGCCAACACCACACACACACACTGCAAGAAACACTTAAAATAGAATATATAGGGACTCATACACACACTATGCTTACAGAGAATTCACCTCCAACCTTTATTACGATCTCAAATACAAAGGGAACCCTTTACAAGCCTGGAGAAATACATAGAATTTTCTCTAAGGAAAAATACGCTTTGCTGTTGACACGCCTAACAGCCTTAGAGTCATATACACAGAAATAACTACTATAGCAGTTACTGCCTAGTAACTGCCTGGGGCTTGGACATTCTGCCACTTGTGACCTAACTTAGGACACCTTGGACTGATGTTGTCTTGGTTTGTTCTCCACATTTTCAGCCCCTACATAGCAAGTTTGATCACCAGGAAAACAAGGCACTGCTTGATAACTGCTTGTAACTACCACTGCACATGCACAACTTTTGTCTCAGCAAATCACAGAGCCTTTACCTATCCTTCTTGAGCTCACACAACATGTTTCCCCACACTTTGGGAGGCTTAGCCCATGCCCAAGCCCTCCTCCATCAGCAACACAACATGCCCACATGCAGCACTCATCAAGTAACTGTCATTAGCCCACTAACATTTGTCCATGCATTAAGCCAGCACACACCAGCCAAATGCTTTGCACATAGCATCTGATTGCACATCATCATAGTAGCTCAACCCTGCCTTGCACACAAGCCACCAAGCCCACACACAAGCAATCAGCCAACAAGCCACCAATGCCATGCACCACCGTATAGGGTTGACACCACTTGCTGCCACCCATGATCAAAACCAACTCTTTTTACCATGGCCCTAATCTGCCATGGCTTTGGAGCATCATACGGAGCAAGGTGCCTCTACATACTGCCCTCTCACACTATTCATTGATCCAACTCGGGTAAGAAGACTGGGCATGCCCCCTTCAAAGAGCCTTTAGAAGCATTACCAATCTGGCATGAGAAGCCATTAGTGTGTTAAGAAACATGCAACCAAGTGACAGGCCTAATGCTGCACAAACACCCTTATTCCTTATGCCATCATCAGCAACAAGCAAAACTCCTAACAAACCACCCCCACCAAAAGAAGCCAACGTCCTTGTTGGTAGGGTATCTTCAAATGCCTTCACTTCCTTTTCAAGCTACCATAGAGTTGATGTCTTCTTCCAACTTGCTTCTAATTCAGCTGCCCCTTTCCACTTCACTAAGTAATAAGTTATCATATTTCCTCCCTTTCGATAACCTGTTACCTTCTTGTCAGGAATTCTATCTACATCATGGTCATACTGCACCGTGATAGTAGGTGGGGCACGCCTTGCTTCATTCCTTGTAGGATCTTCCTCATCCGCATGATAAGGCTTTAGAAAACTCACATGAATTATTGGTTGAATCTGCAACCTTTCAGTCATCTTCAACTTGTAAGCAACACTACCAACTCTCTTCACAATTTCATAAGGACCATCATACTTTGGAATTAATCCTCGATACACACTCTCACTTCTAAACTTCCTCCAAATATATGGATTTAGCTTCAACATAACTTTGTCCCTAAACTGGAACTCAAGAGGCCTCCTCCTTTTATCCACATACTTTTTATTCTTCGTTATGCTTTGAACAAACTATATTGTGCTTCTTGCATTAGCTCTTGCTTAGCCATAGCAAATATGTATACTGAAGGACATCTACCCCTTGAACGCTATTTTGCAATCTCATGAGGGGTCAAGGGCTGCTACCCCATGGCCAACTCAAATGGACTCATTCCTATTGAAGAAGATTTATGCAAATTGTAAGTAAATTATGCTGAATCTAACAAGTCCATCCAATTTATCTGACTTGCAGTCATATAGTGCCTTAAGTAATCTTCTAACGCAGCATTGATGCTCTTAGTCTGACCATTTGTTTATGGGTGATTAGTTGTAGAAAACTTCAACTGTGAACCCAACAACCCAAACAAAACTGTCCAAAATTGACCAGTGAAACGCGAGTCTCTATCACTTTCAATATCTTCAGGCAAACTAAAGTACTTCACCACATTTTTGTAAGATAAATCAGCAGCCACCTCTGCTGTATAAGTACTTGGTGCAACAATGAACACTGCATAGTTTTAAAATCGATCAAGCACTACAAAAATTGAATCCATCCACTTCACTTTAGGCAAACCAGTAATGAAATCCAATGAAACAAAAATCCATGGACTCTTCGATACAGGAAGAGGTTGTAGCAAACCAGCTTCCTTTTGAGTTAATCCCTTATCTTGTTGACAGACAAGACAAGTTTTAACATACAACTCAATGTCTAACTCCATCTTAGGCCAATAGTAAGAATGGGATAGCAAAGCATACATTCTTTCCTTACCAGGATATCCTGCCCATTGTGATAAGTCTCTTTCATCAAATCCCTACAGATCTTCCCACTAGGACCATACAACTTGCCATCCTTTGCCTACAACAACCCATCCTTAAGCCAAAAGCAACACACAAGGCCTACAGTCACTTCTTGCACCAATTTCTAGTAAGTAGCATCAAGCTTTGAACTTTCCTTAATCCTTTTAACAAAATCTTACTCAACTTTGGTCAAGGCAACAACATACTCTTACACTTGTTTGCGGTTAAATGCATTTGCTACTTGGTTATGCTTGCCATGTTTGTGCTCCCACACAAAATCATATTTTTGCAGCAACTCTTGCCATCTAGCTTGCCTAGGTGATAGCTTCTTCTATGTATTAAAGAAGGTGTTAGCCATATTGTCACCATAAATTTAGGCTCTAGTAGATATACTCTCCATACTAGCAAATAGTGCACCGCTGCAATCATTTCCTTCTCATGTGCTAAAAATTTCTGTTTTGCCTCATTCAGCTTCCTACTTGTAAGAAGTTTAGACCCCTTAAACCCGAACAGATTAACCTAGATATTTAGCCAAGTGATTAACTTAGGTAAATTAAGCAATTCTAGGTTAACATAAATATATCATATCATGCAAAGTGCGGAAAATAAAGAACACACAATATGATAACCCAAGAAAACCAAACCGATAAAAAACCTGGAGAGGATTTAACCTAGCTATCCTCAAGGTAAAACAGAATTCACTTTGAAAGAATTGAAGTTTACACAATAGCGACTTAGACCACTAACATCATATTGCCACCTCGAGTAGGAAACTTACTACCACGACCACGTGACAGCTCCGAGTCCACGGACTACTTCTTTCTTGAATTCACAGCAAAGCACAAGCACTCCTGCTTGTATATCTTGAAGTTCTTGAATCTGCAACTGAACGATCACCAAGCTCTTGACATCAATCTTGAGTTTGGAAACCCTAAGTTTATGTGAAGGTAAACACCTCTAGATTTCACAAAAAGATTCACATACACAGCATTCAGAATACTAAAAACGTGGTTAGGGTTTTCTCTTTTATACTTAGGGCAAAACATAAAACCCTATACGTCAAACGGGCTTGGGCTGAGTTGGAAATTCTGCAGAAAAAACAATTTGCACTACTTTCGATCGGTCGAGTCTAATTCTCGATCAATCGAGCCTGGCAGATTTGCACAGTGACTTCTGCAGTAACTCGATTCCAACTTTACACAATAAGCACATACTTTGAGCAAGTCTTAACAAGACTAAAACCGTTTTGATCATGGTTTGCAACATTACAAAATGAAGTTCTAATATATTAGTTCCTAATTCCTTAGAACCTAACAAACTCCCTCTTTGGCAATCCGTGACAAAACACAAACTTAACAAAATGCTCAAAGTTTACAAAATAAGCAGTCCATTACAAAAATAAAAGCCCAGCTAAACAAATTCAACTTAACTACTATCTATCAGTTGTAAGAGTTAACAACAACACAACTGAATCAACCTATATATTCCTATAACACTTAACAAACACATAAACGCATGTATGGAAAATACAAGTAACATAGAAAATAACTTCTTGATTTCACATAACACAAAATAAAAACATATATCATGAATAACCTCATAAATATAAACAATAAGCAATGTAGCACAGTGAAACAAGAAACATATAAAAAAAATGTATCTCATATAACTCCCCCTATCATGAGCCAAAAATGATAAATACACAATGAAGCACCTAGATACAATCTAAAAGCTCCACAGCTCCACAGTATCACAACAATAAACAAAATCTCCTCCTAAGACAAAAACTCCTCTACTACAAAGTACAAACTCCACTACACAATGTATTTCCCCTTTCTGTGACGAATTACCAAAGGGCACTCACTCATCACCAAAAGGAGGTGGCAGAGAAGAACGTCGATAACTTTCCAAATCTGCTCGCAACGCTCGAATCTCATCAAGCACATCCACCAGAAGCTGACCATAAGCTGCCTGGACGGTCATGACAGTGTCCAACATTCGACGAATGTCTGAATCATCCAAAGGAGAAGGTGGAGGAACAGCAGCAACAACAGCAGCAGTCGGATCAGTAGACGTCTCTACCGTAGGAGCACCTGTAGAAGAGGAAGGAGGAAGAGTGACACCGAAAGGCTCTACCCTAGGATGCTTAGAGCTAGCTTAAAGCTGAGCAGCCCTTTGCCTAAGAAAGGTGACACATATGGGAGCAATGATATGAACGGGCTCAAAAGAAAGGAAATCACCTAATCCTAAATGAAGAAGAATCCTATGAATAAAAATAGGAAAGAACAAAGCATGAGCAGTAGAACTACTCAAATGCACTTCACTCAAAGAACGAAGAAAAAGATGAGGAAAACTGATAGGAGTATTAGTGACAAGAGCGTATAGGAACACACATTGCTCAATAGGGATAGTGTGTAGATGAGAGATAGGCCACAAGGAATGACTAGCAATCCGAAAGAAAAGATAGTGGATCTCAGAAAGCTCAGCAGACGTGATCCGAGGATCAGAACCCTACTGGATGGAAGACCCAGTGATGTATGACATCACGTCGTCAAGGGGAGGAGACTCATCATAGGGATAGACAAGATGAGAAACTATGGGTACCCCAAGAGCATCAGACACTACCGAAGGAGTAATGCGATACTCTACACTTCATATCCAACTCTTTACTAAAGTGTTGGAATCATAGATGTGGATAGAGAGGTTCGAGTAGAACTCTCTAATCAGGGTAGCCGGAGGTAGATGATCTATGTCTACCAAGGGTAACCAACCCCGACGCTCAAAGTTACGCCTAACCTCATCATCTATCTCATCTAGAAGAACCCTACGCTCACCCCAAATGTTTCTCCTAAGGTTAAGAGTCTCGTATGTCTCCTGATGTTTCTCACTCAAGAATCTATCACTATCGAAAGATGGTGAAGAAGAAGAAGTCCTATGAGCTCTAGTTTTCCTAGGCATAATTCTATAGACCAGATAAAGAGACACAGAAAGAAAAGAGACAAAAGAAAAACTAAGGGCAGACTGCAAGATTACCACCAAAACAACAATATAGAAATAACAATTCTATATGATGCATGAGCAGAAAAATTAAATGATGCATGGTCTAATGCAATGAAAAACAGTTCAAATATGATCCAAATTCACAAAATTGGCTTGAACAAGAATTTTATATAAAAAATCCCCAAATTTGAAAAATCCTTTTTCACAAAACCCAACAAATCGAGAAATTGATCATTGCACAAGTTAGAAAACACAATATAATGATCAAATTAAGTCAATCTAACAAGCCAATTTACATCAATTTGAACAAAAGCCCCAAATTCGGCAATTTCAAGCCCTAGAATTTTCAATTTTTCACAAATCAACAAATTAACCAAATTAAACCACATAGATCACATGTATATGGTGTCCCAACAAAAACCAATGATTTATTGTGAAAGAAAACAGCCAAAAACATCAATAATCCCAAAAATATAAATGCCGAAAATAACCCAACAAATGCATGAATTAATGCATGAAAAGTGGAAATAAATGCAAAAGGAAAGGTAAAAAGGTCTTACTAGCACTAGAGCAGAGAAACTATGCAAAAGATTCAAAGAAAAACGACAAAAATCCTTGTTGGAGCCTTGACCGGTTGGTGAGAGAGAAAGAAAGTTTGAAAAGTTTTTGAAAAGTGAAGAACACGTGAAAAAAAAATACTTTTTTAAAAAAATCTCAGCCCGATTTTCGATCGATCGAAAATTAGATTCGATCGGTCGAAAATACTTCGATTGATCCACTACTAATCGAGTACAGATCAAAACAGACAGAAGCTCACAAAGGGATTTAAGTACAATTTCGATCGGTTGAAAAATAGGTTCAATCGATCAAAATTCTGGAAAAAACAGTTTTTTGAAAAACAAAGTAATTTCAGTGCAAAAACTCCTCAAAGCATTAGATTTTATGAATAAAATACATAAGTATGAGATGAAATGCTGTTCAAAAACACTTGTTTAGATCACAGTTTTCCAAAATTAAGATTTTCACTCAATTCTTCTCAAATTCTCAAACATCAAACATGTTTTACATCAATTTCAAGAAATTATCAAACTTGGTTGGTCAGACCAAAAATACACACAATAACATGTACAAAATTTAGCAAAGAGTAACTTGTGTAGTGTGTGCAAATAGCAAAAACTTGAGAAACATGTGAGGTGATATGTGAATAGTAATCAATCACAATTTCAAAAAAATTCATCACATATATTTGAAAGAGACTATCATTGAAAGAGTTACATCATATAACTCTCACATCTCCTAGAATAAAAGCTTGCAATCATGTAAGTTTCTTGATTTGCCTCATAATATACACACCAATTTCAATTGATCAAAAACTTATTAAAATAGCCGGGATAATGCACGCACCAATTTTATTTGAATTGTGAAATTATTATAGCTCAATAATGTACACACCAATTTTAACAATTTAACCGAGGCTACACCTTATTTTCTTTTTGTGCATGTGCTACACTTTCTCGAGCACAAAATCTTACGATATGCACTAAGGTGTTTATGATTGGCTAATAAACAATGGTAAGATGATTATTTATGCCTTTCTCAATTAGTTCAAGTCCGACAATCAAGGACATGTGACTTCAAGATCAAGATCATGTGATCAACAACTATAAACATCTTCCAACAAAACATGCACTACACAGCTCAAACTAGTAGAGTGCAATAAAATAAGCTCATCCAAGCTAAACAAGGTACATAAACATGTTATGTAAAAATAGATTGACCAACCTTGTTTTTAAATTCAAGGAAAATACTGCAAAAACACATTTTGCAAAACACAAACTTGTTACCCTTTTTTTTTTTTAAATAAAAACAACCTAGAATGAAATGCATGAATGTTATGCAATACAGATCCTAGAAAAAAAATAGTCACAAGAGATAAAACAATGAAGAACAAGGACCATGAAAGTCAAGGATGACTAAGGACAAAGAATCACACCAATAACTTGACGAAGAGTCTCAAACTTACTTCTATCAAGTGGTTTGGTGAAAATGTCAGAATTCTAACGTTCAATAGGGATATACTCAAGAGCAACAATCTTCCTTTCAACTAAATCCCTAATGTAGTGATATCTAATCTCAATGTGCTTAGTCTTAGAATGTTGAACAGGATTCTTAGAGATATCGATAGCACTAGAATTATCACAATAAACAACCATGGTGTCTTGTGATATTCCATAATCACCCAAAAGCTTTTTCATCCAAAGAAGTTGTGAACAACAACTTCCAGCGGCAATATATTTTGCCTCTGCTGTAAACAAAGAAACATAATTTTGCTTCTTACTCATCCAAGCAACAAGATTGGCTCCTACATAAAAACACCCACCAGTGGTGCTTTTTCTGTCATCAGCATTACCAGCCCAATCAAAATCAGAAAATCCAGCAAGAGAGAGATTTGACTCTTTACTATAAAACAATCCATAATCACAAGTTCCACCAACATATTTTATAATCCTTTTAACAGCATTTAAATGTAAAATCTTAGGATTAGATTGAAATCTTGAGCAAACACCCACACTAAAAGCAATATCAGGCTGACTAATAGTTAAATACAAAAGACAACCAATCATGCTTCTGTACAATGTAACATCAACAAATTTACCATATGGATCATTTGTTAGTTTTACATTGGCAGCCATTGGTGTTCTAGCATGTGCAGCCTTGTCGAGTCCAAATCTCTTGACCAAGTTTCGTGCATACTTAGCTTGGCTGATGTAAATTCCAGACTCCATTTGTTTCACCTACAATCCCAAGAAATAAGTTAGTTCACCAACCATACTCATCTCGAACATGCCATTCATTTCATCTGCAAAAGATTAAGCAAGAGAATCATTAGTAGCACCAAAACAATGTCATTAATATAAATTTGAGCAACTATAAAATAATTCTTATCCTTTCGTATGAAGAGAGTGGTGTCAGCAAATCCTCTTTTAAAACCATGGTCTATGAGATATGCAGTTAACCTATCATACCAAGCCTGTGGAGCTTGTTTCAAACCATAAAGAGCTCTCTTCAACTTGTAAACATCATTCGGCCTGTGAGGATCAATAAAACCCTTTAGCTGTTCAACATATACTTCTTCTTGCAACATGCCATTCAAGAAGGCACTCTTAACATCCATTTGATACAGTTTGAAATTCAAATGACTTGCTATGGCCAAGAGTATCCTAATGGATTCCAATCTTGCTACTGGTGCAAAGGTCTCATCAAAATCAATCCCTTCTACTTGTGTGTACCCTTGAGCAACAAGTCTAGATTTAATTCTGATAACAGTTCCATGTTCATTTGACTTGTTCTTGAATATCCACTTAGTTTCGATAACACTGACTCCCTTTGGTCTAGGAACTAATTCCCACACATCATTCCGAACAAATTGATGAAGTTCTTCATGCATAGAATTAACCCAATCAGCATCTTGAAGAGCTTCATCCACCTTTTTCGTTTCAAATTGGGATAAATAGCATGAGTGAGTAATTACTTTCAAAACTTTGGATCTCAATCTCATGTTATCATTCAAACTCCCCAATATATTTGTGGCAGGATGATTTAACTTAACTCTAGAGGACGGACCTTTAACCAATAATGTAGAGGTACCTTTCTGTTCTAATGAACTGTAAAACTCTCTCTATTGTTGTTGAGCTTCATGAACTGGTGTAGATGGTTCTGAACTTGATGGTACAGAAGCTGTATCATTCAACAACATCAACTCTTCCTTTGTATGCTTTCCCACATAATTTTCAAGTAGTGAACCATCAACTTCTATAATCTTTTCTTGAACTGGAGATGCATTTTCTGAATGACCTTCTGAATTTAATTCATCATTGATCACAACATTGGAAGACTCCATGACTGTTTTAGTTCTCAGATTATACACTCTGTATGCTCTACTAGTGGAAGAGTATCCTAGAAAATAACCCTTGTCACTCTTAGCACCAAACTTCTCCAGGTTCTCTCTATCACGTAGAATGTAACAGTCACTACCAAATATCCTGAAATATTTGACAACAGGCTTCTTTCCTCTCCAGAGTTCATAAGGAGTTTGCTTGAATTCAAGTCTGAAATACACGCGATTAAGTGTATGACATGCAGTGTTAACTGCTTCTCCCCAAAAGGATTTAGGCATCTTCTTGTTATGGAGCATGACACAAGCCATCTCTTGTACAACCCTATTCTTCTGTTCCACTATTCCATTCTGCTGTGGTGTTTTGGGTGAAGAGAATTCCTGATGTATGCCTTGATTATTACAAAAAGTAGCCAGTTTTGTGTTCTCAAATTCTCTTCCATGATCACTTCTAATTCTGGCTATCACAGTTCCTTTTTCAACTTGCAACTTTTTGCACAAATGTATCATTTTTTCATGAGCCTCAACTTTATCTTTCAGAAGTACAACCCATGTATATCTGGTAAAATCATCCACAACAACTAGAATATACTTCTTTCCACCTAAACTATGAACTCTGGCAGGACGCATAAGATCAATGTGTAACAACTCCAGAGGTCTTGTAGTTTGAACATCAGTTACAGACAGATGTTTGGACTTCACTTGTTTAACCATCTGACATGGTCCACAGATGCATTTTTCTATCTTCTCAAACTTGGGCAACCCAATAACTGCATCACACTTGGAAATCTTCTCTAATTGCTTGAGACTAGCATGTCCTAACCTTTGATGCCATAAGTCAACTTAATTGATCTTTGCACTGAAGCATTTGTTACTTATACTTACTGAAGCATTTGTTACTTATACTTGGAGTGATACCATAAAAGTTGTCAGCTGTCCTCACACCAATACACATACAGTCACCTCCTCCATCAAGTATTTCACATTCATGCTTAGTAAAGAGAACATTCAGCCCATTGTCACAAATCTGACTTATGTTGAGTAAGTTAGCCTTCAGCCCATCAATATACCAAACATCTTCAAAGACCGGTAATCCTGGAATATCCATAGTGCCAATGCCTCTAATCACAGATTTGCTTCCATCTCCAAACGTGACTGTTCCAATCTTTCCTTCAAAGAGTGTCTTGAACAAAGCTTTATTTCCTGTCATGTGCCTGGAACAACCACTATCCAAATACCAAAGACAAGAATCATGTGCCTTTAAGGCGGTTAAAGCAGTATAACACAAATAATTATCATCATATGTGATTATACCAAGACACTCAAGAAAATATTTAACAAAAATGGCAATAGACAAACACACCAAGTAGACAATGTGGCAAACTAATGAGAAGATTTTAAGAGAATCCATGACAACAGGGGTCAAGGATCAGCTTTAAGATCAAAAGATCTGATCCATCCAACGACCAATTGGTGAAGGATGAGGGGGCACAAAACTTTTATAGCATTCGATTGCAGACCAAGCCCATTGGTATTGGAGAAAATTATGAAAATCCCTCACAATCCCTCCTTCACAATGCGGCTCCAACGGCTCGAACCTATGACCGGGCTCTGATACCACTTGTAAAAAGTTTAGACCCCTTAAACCCAAACAGATTAACCTAGATATTTAGCCAAGTGATTAACTTAGGTAAATTAAGCAATTCTAGGTTAACACAAATATATCATGCAAAGTGCGAAAAATAATAAACACACAATATGATAACCCAAGAAAACCAAACCGGTAAAAAATCTGGGGAGGATTTAACCTAGCTATCCTTAAGGTAAAACAGAATTCACTATAAAAGAATTGAGGTTTACACAATAGCAACTTAGACCACTAACATCCTATTGCTACCTCGAGTAGGAAACTTACTACCACGACCACGTGACAGCTCCGAGTCCACGAACTACTTCTTTCTTAAATTCACAGCAAAGCACAAGCACTCCTGCTTGTATATCTTGAAGTTCTTGAATTTGCAACTAAACGATCACCAAGCTCTTGACATCAATTTTGAGGTTGAAAACCCTAAGTGTATGTGAAGGTAAACACCTCTAGATCTCACAAAAAGATTCACACACACAGCATTCAGAACACTAAAAACGTGGCTAGGGTTTTCTCTTTTATACTTAGGACAAAACATAAAACCCTATTCGTCAAACGGGCTTGGGCTGAGTTGGAAATTCTGCAGAAAAAACAATCTGCACAACTTTCGATCAGTCGAGTCTAATTCTCGATCGATCGAGCCTGGCAGATTTGCACAGTGACTTCTGCAGTAACTCGAATCCAACTTTACACAATAAGCACATACTTTGAGCAAGTCTTAACAAGACTAAAACCATTTTGATCATGGTTTGCCAACATTACAAAATGAAGTTCTAATACATTAGTTCCTAATTCTTTAGAACCTAACACTACTCTCATAGGCAACTGGATGCTTTTCTTGCACTAATAAACCACCAATTGCTTTTTCAAAAGCATTAGTATGGACTTCAAATGAAAACTCGAAATACATAGCACCAACTCACTTAATATAGCAGTCTTAAGCTTCTCAAAAGCTTTTTGGCATGCATCTGTCCACATTCATTTCTTATCCTTTTCCAATAAATATGTAAGAGGAGCAACCTTCTTAGAATATCGTTGAATAAACTTCCTATAATAGTTAGTTAACCCAAGGAAAGACTACAACTCAATAACTTTGCTTAGTGAAGGCCAATCAAGGATAGCCTGCATCTTCCTTTCATCTATCTTCCTAAGAGCTTCACTAACCTTATGCCCAAAGAACATAATCTCTTGCTAGGCAAATGCACACTTCTCCTTCTTGACATACAATTGATGTTCCCTCAATCTAGACAACACCTTCCTAAAGTGTTCCAAGTGATCCTCTAGGAACTCGCTATATATTATTATGTCATCTAAGTAAACCATAAGAAAATGGTCTAACTCATAGAATACATCATTCATCAAATTATAGAATGTAGCAGAGGCATTTGTTAAACAAAAAGGCATAACTAGAAATTCATAGGAACCATATTAAGTTACATAAGTCATCTTTGGTTCATCCCCTTCAGCAATCCTCACTTGCCACTAGCCTGACCTTAAGTCTAGTTTGGTGAAGTAAATGGCCTTGCACAATCTGTCAAACAGGTCTTGAATCAAAGGGACCGAAAACTTGTTCTTCACCGTTACTTTGTTCAAGGCTCTATTGTCTACACACATTCGCAATAAGCCATCTTGCTTTTTTTGAAATAGAACTGGAGCACCATAAGGAGCTTTAGAGGGTTGAATGTAACATACATCAAGCAATTTGGTCAATTGCTTTCTCATCTCAGCCAACTGTATAAGGGACATTCTATATGGAGCCTTCGAAGGAGGCTTAGAACCAAGAACCAACTTGATCTTGTGATCAACAGAACACCTTAATGGAAGGGTCTTAGGCTATTCTAGCATCACATTAACAAACTCCTCTACAGTCCAGCAACAACATCTAAAACTTCAACGAACTTGTCCTACTTAACCTCGATCATTGCAACCAAGTAAGTCATCTCCCCCTTCTTCAACCCATGCTCAACTTGCATGGCTGACACCATTGGTTCTTTCCCCTTGCTAGTCTTACTATTTCCTATCACACGTCTAGCAGGAACGTAGCAGGGCTGCTTCTCATCAAAGATCAACATTACCCCAATGAATGACAGCAAGGCTGCCTTTGCAGCCACAAATAACTCATCACCTAGAATTACATCAAAATCAACCAACTGCATTATTAGAAAATTCACCTTTCTTGTCCACTCGCCAACCTTAAACCTCACACCAAAAGTAATTCCAAAAATAGGTTTTGCCTCTGAGTTTACTGCCTTGATCTTACTTAGACGCTTACTCACTTTCAAACCCAGTTGTTAGACCATGCGCTCAACAACAAAATTGTGAGTAGCACCAGTATCAAGCATTACTTCAACCCTATTCCCGTTCATCTCCACTTGAACAAAAGACAGCCTTTTAGAAATACTACCTACACTAAATGCATTCAGCAATTGTAAGGGGTTCACATGGCTGGGAACTTCTTCATTAGACTACCCCTTATCATCTTTAGTAACCATGACATTAAGCTTCTCATGCTTAAGGCGGTTTCTTACTCGATGAGGGCCATTGCAGATGAAGCATTTTGCATTCAATTTAGGTTTTCCTTTGCTTTGTTGAGAGGTAGAACTTTCCCCTTTACTTTTGTTACCCCAATTCTTCTTCTACGTATCCTTGTTCTTCTTGCCATCTTTCTTTTGCTTGTCTTTGCCTTTGTCCTTGCACTTACGTTTCTCATCTTCACCACTTGGCTTAGTGTATTTGTAGTCCACTAAGGCATCTGCAGTAGACATAGCAGTAGGCAGATCACAAGGCTGCAACTCAAACAAGAATTTGAACAACTTGCCCTCCTCAGACATGTTCTTGATATCCAACATTAAAGAACTGAATGTCTTAACATACTCTCGCACCACACTAGTGTGTTTCAATTTCTTCAAGGAGTCTCTTGCAACCTAGGCAATGTTGATAGGTAAGAACTGGTCCTTTGATTTTTTCTTTAATGCATCCCACGAGTCTATCTTCCCTTTACCAACATCTACATCATCTTCCACACAGTTTCTCCATCATAACTTGGCATCCCTTAAAAGATACATGCTAGTAATTGTCACTTTCTCTTGATCAAGCACCCTAGCAACCTTGAAGTATTGCTCCATGTCCCAAAAGAAATTTCTAAATCTTTGGCACTCTTAGCACCAATAAAGGGTTTTGGTTCAAGCATCTTCACTTTTGTGACCACTTTCCCTCCCAAGGAAGTCCACTAACTGCCCTTTTCAACAGGGCAATCTCAGTCTCAAGTTGGCTTGTTGTCTATCGTATTGCACTATTTTAGGCATCCCATGCAGCAGCCAACTCTTCAACTCGAATTGACACAACATCCCTCTATTTAGCCAGTTCCCTCCTTATCATAGAATTTTTAGTAGAAAGCACATCCAATCTGGAGAAATACACAAAATTTTCTCTAAGGAAAAATACACTCTTTTGTTGATACTCCTAACGGCCTTAGGGTCATATGCACAGAAATAACTATTATGGCAATTACTGTCTAGTAACTGCTTGGGTCTTGGACATTCTGCCACTTGTGGTCTAACTTAGGGCACCTTGAACTGATGTTGTATTGGTCTGCTGTCCACATTTTTAGCCCCTACACAGTAGGTCTGATCATCAAGAAAACTAGGCACTACTTGATAATTGCTTGTAACTACCACTACACATGCTGCACATGCACAACCCATGTCTCAGTAGATCATGAGGCCTTTGCCTATCCTCCAACAACCCACACAACATGTTTCCCCACGTTTTAGGAGGCTTGATCTATGCTCAAGCCCTCCTCCATCAACAACACAGCTCACACCATATGCAGCACTCATCAAGTAAATGCCATCAGCCCACTAGCATCTGTCCATGCATTTATCCAGCACCCACCAACCCGATGCTTTGCATATAGCATCTGATTTCACATCATCATAGCAACCTAGCCTTACCTTTCGCACAAGCCACCAAGCCCACACACAAGCAACCAGCCAACAAGCCACCAATGTCATGCACCACCACACAGGGTCGACACCACCTTTTGCTGCCCATGATCAAAACCAACTCTACCCACCATGACCCTTCTTCACCATGGCTTTGGGGAATCATGTGGAGTAAGGTGCCTCAATATGCTGCCCCCTAACACAACTCATCAATCCAACTCAAGTAGGGAGACTAGGCATGTCCCCCTTAAAAAGCCCTTAAGAGCATTACAAATTTGGCATGAGGAGCCATCAGTGTGTTGAGAAAACATGCAACCAAGTGATTGGCCTAATACTGCCCAAGCACCCCTATTCCTTATACCATCATCAGCAACAAGTAAAGCTCCTAACAACATGTGTGGTTGTGGTTGAAGCACATAAAATGAAAAAGCTAAATGACAAAACGAAACTAAAGAGGCAAATTGAAAAAGAAACATAAGAAATACTATGAATAAGGGGCACTAGATGAATGAAGAAAGAAGAAAAAGTAGAGGAACAATGCGCGAAATGGGATGAAGAAAGAGAAGAAGAAAAGGCATTTGGTAAAGGAAACATGGCAAAAATGTTTAGACAATAGAGGCAGTGACATGAGCACAATAAGCTAGTAAGTCACTGATAGTTTCAGATCTAAAGCTTGATTTTTTTTTTTTTTTCTATTTTGGTTCGGTACTAATATTTAGGCTGAAAATTGATATATACTTCGGTATGGCCGAAATGACTCGATACAGGCCGGCATTTTAATCGGAATGAAACAAACCATTTTCTGTACCGACTTAGTCACCGATACAAAAAATTCTGACCGTATCGACCGATACAGAATTAATTCCTTGAGTTAAAGGCCCGTGCATTGCACAGTTTTATTATAAATTTATAAAATATATATTTTATAAGATAATCAAAAAAAAAAACAAATTATTATTATAATAACAAAAGACATAAATTGTATTGATATAATAACTATCAATTATAAAATGATAACACTTATATAAAAAAAAATTATGTATCATACCAATTGTGCTCTAATGAGAATTTTTATCTTTGGGAGATTGTTGAATACTTCTTTGTACACTTTATTTTTAGTGTATCATTGTTCTTGTTTGTCATTGTTCTTTATTGGAAAATTTAATAATTGATAAAAATCATATCAAACCATATTTAATGATTGATAATATATATATATATATATATATAACTAAATGGACAAACTGCCTTCTTTTATAGGTCAAGTGTACAACTCTAAAAGTTAGCCAAAACTATTTCAATTATATATAAAAAAAAATCAAATTGTTATGAATAATTTATCATTAAATTTATATTAACAACAAATCTTAGGAAATAGTATGGTTAACACTTAGAATTAACCAAATCTTACTCTCTTTAACCCACAGACAACGCCAACTGATAGTGTTGAAAAATCAGTGAGCTAAATGGGCCAGGCTTCAACAGCAATTTCGTGACCTGAAAAGAAAATAACTATTAAAGGAAATTGGGATGAACAGGGCAAAGACCCTCCAATGGTTAAGTTAGTTCTCTTTTTTGGGAAATAAGTATGGAGAGTGTATAATTAGTTTAACATACCTTAGTTTGTTGAGGGTGGATCCCTTTTACAGAGAACTTGGAGTGGGTCTACTTGTTTGGTTCCACTAATATCATGGAAGATGTGTGGATTTCATGGAGCATTGCATAAGAGACAAGTGCACTTAGTAGAATGTGGGAAAGAACTTTGAGGAGTTTATCCCATGTTTAAGAAACTAAAATCTGGTTACTCATATTGAACAATCAGGATGCTTAATATTTTTCTAAGTTTTTATACTCGGGTATATTCTGCTCTTAAACAACTGTCAAGCCCCTTTTAATCTCTTTGTGCACTTGCTCTATGTTATTTCTCTAAATTTTCCTTTAGGGTTCATACTAGATGTTAGTGGGTTTAGACGATCTTTATGGACAAATTAGACTTTGTGTTAGGTTCTAAAGACTAGGATCTAATGTATTTAGAACTTCATTTTGTATGTTGGCAAACCATGATCAAAACAATGTTGAGTCGTGTGTTAGACTTGCTCAAAGTATGGGATTTATTGTAAAGTTGGAATCGAGTTTTTATGCAGAATTACTTGTAACTTTCTGTGAGACTCGATCGATCGAAAATCGCACAGAACGTTTTTCTGCAGAATTTTCCAACTCAGCCCAAGCCCGTTTTAATGTATAGGGTTTTATGTTTGCCCTAAGTATAAAAGGGAAAACCCTAGCCACGTTTTGTGAGTTCTGTTTTGCTGTGTTTGTGAATCTCATTGTGAGATCTAGAGGTGTTTACCTTCACATACACTTAGGGTTTACAAACTTGAGATTTATGTCAAGAGTTGTGTAGATCGTTACAGTTGCAGAATCAAAGAGCACAAAGATATACAAGCAGGTGCGCTTGTGGATTTGCTGAAGAATTCCGGAAAGAAGGAGTACGTGGATCTCGGAGCTATCATGGGGTCATGGTAGTAAGTTTCCTACAGGCAGGTAGCAATATGACGTTAGTGGTCTAAGTCTATTGTGTAAACTTCAATTCTTTCATAGTGGATTCAGTTTACCTTGAGGATAGCTAGGTCAAATCCTCCCCAGGTTTTTACCGGTGTGGTTTCCTGGGTCATCATATCTTTGTGTTGTTTATTTTCCGCTACTTTATTGTTTTTATATTTATTTGTGTTAACCTAGTTTAATTAAATTACCTAAGTTAATAACTTGGCTAATTCTCTAGGTTAATCTGTTAGGTTAAGGGGTCTAAACGAACTGACAAGTGGTATCAGAGCGGGTAGCTTTTGTGTTTGATCCTTTGATCTTTGAGCTGATCCTTGACCCCTGTTGTCATGGAACACGGACACTCTCTAGTTGTTCCCCCTCACTTTGATGGAAACAACTATGCGTATTGGAAAGTAAGGATGAAAGCATTCCTAAAATCCATTGATGAGAGGGTGTGGAATTCCGTTGAATACGGATGGGAGAAGCCCACTACTCCTGTGAGTGAGTGGCAAACTTCTCAGAAGGAGGCAGCCGCTTTTAATAGCAAAGCAACGAATGCTATTTTTAATGCTGTTTCCATGGAGGAATTTAAGAGAATCTCTAATGTTGAGGTTGCTCATACTGCTTGGAATATCCTCCAGACTGTGCATGAAGGCACAAAGGCAGTTAAGATAAATAAACTGCAGCAATTAACTTCTAAATTTGAAAGCATTAGAATGAATGATGATGAATCTTTTGATGAGTTCTATGCTAAGTTGAATAATATTGTTAATTCTGCTTATAATTTGGGTGAAATCTATGATCAACCTAAAATTGTTAGGAAGATTCTTAGATCTTTGACTGAAGATTTTAGACCCAAAGTGACTGCCATTACTGAGAGTAAGGATGTGGACTCCATCCCTGTTGATGAACTTGTAGGATCTCTTCAGTCCTATGAGTTAGACCTCCCTAAAACTAACAAATCCAAATCAATGGCTCTTAAGTCTGTTGATGATGTTGAGGATGGTGGATTTGATGATGATCTCTCTGCTACAGAGATTGCCTATCTTGCCAAGAACTTTAGAAACTTTCTGAGAAATAGTAATAGAAGGGCAAGAGGCAAGAACACTGTTGAACCTAGAAATTTTAGGAAGAATGAACCCACTAAGGTTAATAACTTTGAAAAACCTAAGGAAAAAGTAGGTCAATCTTCTAATAATTCTTTGGGACAACAATGTTATGGTTGTCAAGGGTATGGTCATTTAAAGTCTGAATGTCCTACTTATTTGAGGTCTAAGGGTAAAGCTATGGCTGTAACCCTTAGTGATGACGAAGTTTCCGACAATGAATCCGCAAGTGATGAGGATGGAAACTTTATTGCTTTCACTGCTACCACGGTAGTCAATGAAAGCTTGTCTGTTGAAGAGAACCCTTCTGATGGGGAACTCTCTGAGGATGCAGATCTACAGGAAGCCTACAATAAACTTTGCAAAGTTGCTGCAAAGGATGCTATGAATGTTGAGTTAGGCTTGAAGAAAATCGCATCTCTTGATCTTGAAAAGAAAAATTTACTTGTTAAATTATTTGATGCAAATGAGCTTTTGAATAATGTGAAAACTGAGAACATGCTCTTGCTTGAGAAAGTTAAATGTTTGGAACATGATTTTTCTGTTGCTAGAGATCAAACTAATAGGTCTGCAAGCTCCAAACTTGATCACATGCTGAGTATTCAAAAGTCTCCTTCTGATAAATCTGGTTTAGGTTATGAGGAAAGTATTTCTGTACTTGAACCTTCTTCCACTAAATTTGTTCCTTCTTCTGAACCTCCTAAGAGTGAGATTGTCAAACCCGTGGTGAGTGAACCTGTCAAGCCTTTGAATGTTACTCCACCTAGAAAAATTAGGGTTGATCTTCATGCTTCTCATTCTAGAGCTTCTACTTCGACTAAGGGCAAATTGCATGATAAGCCTGCATGGGTTTGTCATTTTTGTGGAAAACCTGGACACATACGTCCAAATTGTTTTAAGTTGCAAGCTGCGAAGCGAGCAAATAAAACTACAGTACCTGTGCCTCAAGCACGTGATCCTATGGTACTGATTGGTGAATTGGTAAAGGCGTTAAACCTTTTTTCCAATCCTGGAGTTGCTCAGAATTCGAATATGAATCATAACTCCAATGTAAGAGTTGCATCTAAGAAGTCTTGGATGCAAAAAGGCTCAACCTAATTGAGTCTGTCTGACATGGTCCTTGTGCTTCATTGCTCAATTTTTTTTTGTGACCTTTGTTTCTAGGATTTGCATTACATTACATTCATGCATTTCATTCTAGGATGTTTGTTTCTTTGTTTAATAAAAAAAATTTTTGTTGCAAATTGTGTTTTGCTATTTTTCCTTGAATTTGAAGACAAGGTTGGTCTATCAATTATTGCATAACATGTTTATGTACCTTGTTTAGCTTTGATGCACTTATTTATTGCACTTTACTAGCTAAAGTCTTGTTGTGCATGTTGTGTGGGAAGATGCTATATTTGTTGATCACATGATCTTGATTTTGAAGTTGTATGTCTTTGATTGTTGGACTTGAACTTAATGAGAAAGGCATAAATAACTATCTCACCACTGTGTATTAGCCAATCATGAACACCTTAGTGCATATCATAAGATTTTGTGCTCGAGAAAGTGTAGCACATGCACAAAAAGAACATAAGGTGTAGCCTCTATTAAAATTGGTGTGTACATTATTGGGCTATAATAATTTCACAAATTCATAAAATTGGTGTGTACATTATCCCGGCTATTATTAAGTTTCTAATCAATTAATTTGAATAATGAGGCAAATCTAGAAACTTACATGATTGCAAGCTTTTACTCTAGGAGATGTGGGAGTTATATGATGTAACTCTTTAAGGGATAGTCTCTTTCAAATTCATGTGGTGGATTTTGTAGAAATTGTGATTGATCTCTATGTGTATATCACCTCACATGTTTCTCAAGCTTATGCTAGTTGCACACACTACACAAGTTAATCTTTGCTAAAATTGTGTACATGTTATTGTGTGTGTTTTTGGTCTGACCAACCAAGTTTGAGAATTCTTTGAAAATTGATGCCGAACATGTTTGCTTGTTTATTTTTTTGGGTATATTGAGAGAAAATTTTTGTTGAGGAATCTGGGTTGAATACTTGTGTTTTTGAAAATCATATCATCTCATACTCATGCATTTGATTTTAAAAATCTGCTGCTTTGAGGAGTTTTTGGTTTAAAATGTTTGGTTTTTCAAAACACTGATTTTTCCAGAATTTCGATCGATCGAAACTGATTTTCGACCGATCGAAAATGTTTAAATTTGTTCAGAAAACTCTCTGGTTGGTTCGATCGATCCAAGCTGTTTTTGGATCAATCGAATAAGTTTTCGACCGATCGAATGTAATTTTCGATCGATCGAAAATCGTGCCGGCTATTTTTTAAAAGAAAGTTTCTCAAGTGTCTTTTCACTTTTTCAAAACTTTTCAAATCTCTTTTTGGTTTCCTACCAACCGGTCAGCACTATTCTTGGGATTTTTGTCGTTTTCCTCCACTTTATTTGCATAATCTCTCTCTCCCTCAACTGGTAAGTCCCTTATACCCTTCCTTTTGCATTTATTTTCTATTTTCATGCATTTTTTCATGCATATTTGGGTAATTTCGGCATTTTGGGATTTTCTATTTTTGGAATTGTTTTGGAGTGATTCTTTCTCAAATTCTTTATGGGTTTTTGTGGGGACACCTTTCCTAAGCACCTCATGTGGTTTAATTTGGTTTATTTGGTGCTTTGAAGAAAATTTGAAATTCTAGGGCTTATATTTGAATAAATTGGGGATTTTGTTCAATTGGGTTGAAATTGATAAAATTGGCTTGTTAGATTGATTAATTTGATCATTATATTGAGTTAATTGACTATTGTGTTGATCAATTTATCAATTTGTTGTGTTTTGAAAACTAGGGTTTTTCAAATTGGGTATTTTTGATACACTTTGCTTGCTCAAGCCAATTTTGTTAATTTGAATCAAAATTGAACATGTCACTGCATTAGTACATGCATCATTTTCTATTCATGCTCATGCATCATATAGATTTGATATTTTCTATATTTTTTATGCTGTGCTAACTTGCAGTCTGCTCTTGGTTTTGGTTTTTGCTCTTTTCTTTCTGTGTCTGTCTCTTTTCCTTAGCACTATGCCTAGGAAAACTCGAGCCCATAGGACTGTTGATCCTTCTCCATCTTTTGACACCGAGAGATTTCCTAGTGAGTCTAACCAGATTACATATGAGACCCTTAATCTTAGGCGTCAGATTTGGGCTGAGCGTAGGGTTATCTTAGATGAGTTAGATCCTGAGGTTCGTAGGAACTTTGAGCGTCGGGGTTGGTTACCTCTTCTAGACTTTGAGCATCCTCCTCCTGCTTCTTTGATTAGAGAGTTCTATTCGAACCTCTCTATTCATGTCTACGATAACGACACCTTAGTCAAGGTGTGGTTACGTGGTGTCGAGTACCGCATTACCCCTTCGGTGGTGTCGGATGCTCTTGGGGTGCCCATTGTGGACCATCCCGTCTTTCCTTACGAGGAGTCTCCTCCCCTTGATGACGTCTTGTCATACATCACTGGTACTTCTATCCAGTGGGGTTCTGATCCTCGGATCTCGTCTGCTGAGCTGTCTGAGTTGCACTATCTTTTCTTTCGGATAGCATGTCATTCTTTGTGGCCGATTACTCATGTTCACACCGTCCCTCTTGAGCGATGTGTGTTTCTGTATGCTTTGGTCACTGATGCTCCTATCAGTTTTCCGCATATGTTCCTTCGTTCTTTGAACGAGGTTCATAGGTCTAGTTCTCAGGCTCATGCTTTGTTTTTTCCTGTTTTTATTCATAGGATTCTTCTCTTTCTTGGTTTTGGTGAGTATCCTGCTTCCGAGCCTGTTCATGTTATTGCTCCTATAGGTGCTACCTTTTTGAGGCAAAGGGCTGCTCAACTTCGAGCTAGCTCTAAGCGTGCTAGGGTAGAGCCTACCGGTGTCACTCCACCCCCTTCTTCTTCTTCTGCAGATCCTTTTGCAGCTGGGACTTCTTCGGATCCTGCTGTTGCTGCTGCTGCTGCTGATGTTCCTCCACCGTTTGATGAGGTTTCTGACCTTCGTCGGACGCTTGACACTGTCGTGACCGTTCAGGCGGCTCATGGTCAGCTTTTGGTGGACATCCTCGATGAGCTTCGTGCATTGCGAGCGGATTTGGCGAGCTCTCGTCAATCTTCTCCACCTCCTTTTGATGATGAGTGAGTGCCCTTTGGCAATTCATCACAAAAAGGGGGAGTGCATAGTTTAGTTCATTAGTAGCTTGTTTTTGTGTTGAGGGGATTTACATTTTAGGGGGAGTGTTTGTTTTCTTAGTAGTGATACTGCGGAGCTTGTGGAGTTATTAGATTGTATCTAGGTGCTTCACTGTGTATTTACATTTTTAGCTCTTGATTAGGAGATATTTTTGTTGAGATACATTGTTATGTATATGTTTTTCTTATTTCACTATGTTACTGTGCTTATTGACTTATATTGATGATGTTATTCATGATATATGTTTTTTATTTTGTGTCATGTGAAATTAAGAAATTTTTATTTATGTATTTCCTGTTTTTGTTCCACACATGCGTTTATGTGTTTGTTAAGTGTTACAGGAATATACAGGTTATTTTCAGTCGAGCTGCTGTCTACCTTGCAACTGTTGGATAGTAGTTTAGGTTGAATTGTTAAGTGGCTATTTTTTTGTAATGGGCTTTTTCAATTTGTAACTTTGAGCATTTTGTTTAGTCTGTGTTTTGTCACGGATTGCCAAAGGGGGAGTTTGTTAGGTTCTAAAGACTAGGATCTAATGTATTTAGAACTTCATTTTGTATGTTGGCAAACCATGATCAAAACAATGTTGAGTCGTGTGTTAGACTTGCTCAAAGTATGGGATTTATTGTAAAGTTGGAATCGAGTTTTTATGCAGAATTACTTGTAACTTTCTGTGAGACTCGATCGATCGAAAATTAGACTCGATCGATCGAAAATCGCACAGAACGTTTTTCTGCAGAATTTTCCAACTCAGCCCAAGCCCGTTTTAATGTATAGGGTTTTATGTTTGCCCTAAGTATAAAAGAGAAAACCCTAGCCACGTTTTGTGAGTTCTGTTTTGCTGTGTTTGTGAATCTCATTGTGAGATCTAGAGGTGTTTACCTTCACATACACTTAGGGTTTACAAACTTGAGATTTATGTCAAGAGTTGTGTAGATCGTTACAGTTGCAGAATCAAAGAGCACAAAGATATACAAGCAGGTGCGCTTGTGGATTTGCTGAAGAATTCCGGAAAGAAGGAGTCCGTGGATCTCGGAGCTATCATGGGGTCATGGTAGTAAGTTTCCTACAGGCAGGTAGCAATATGACGTTAGTGGTCTAAGTCTATTGTGTAAACTTCAATTCTTTCATAGTGGATTCAGTTTACCTTGAGGATAGCTAGGTCAAATCCTCCCCAGGTTTTTACCGGTGTGGTTTCCTGGGTCATCATATCTTTGTGTTGTTTATTTTCCGCTGCTTTATTGTTTTTATATTTATTTGTGTTAACCTAGTTTAATTAAATTACCTAAGTTAATAACTTGGCTAATTCTCTAGGTTAATCTGTTGGGTTAAGGGGTCTAAACGAACTGACACTTTGTATTTTACTATCAGTTGCCCCCTTGTCCATAAGTTGTCTTAGCTATCGCCCACCACGTTTCTATGTTGTTTCTAATATGTTATTTTACAAGTGGCACCTAATGATTTGATGACAACTTGTAGATGTGGCATCATAGATGGCATTGGATTTTTTAGTGGAGATGATGAAACATGGCGGAGTGTCATTGGCTAAGAAGTCGAGATGCTTTGTTCTTCGAGCAATCATGACACATGGCATTTTTTTATTAGCTTGTGTCGCTTTAATGTCCCACCTGATCATCTATAAATAGTTCAATACCTCTGATACCCTCTTCACTTCTTCAAATTTTCTCTTCTGACATTTTTGTCTCAACTCGTCCTTCACGCTTCATCTAGTTCTCTCTCGTCCTTAGTCATTTTTGTCTAGCTCCAGGTATCTTTTCCTCCTCATTTGTAGATTTTTCTTCTTTCCTTTAAAATGGCTGAAATTGAAGTTTTATCTTCTAGTGATAGGGATGATAAGGAGATAGACGAGAGTAATAATACAAGTGATAATAGTAGTTATAGTAGTAGTGATAGTGAGAATAGTATTGAAGACGAGTCATCAGATGAGCAGAATCATTCTAGGGTCCCTGGAATTCCTTTAGAGGTATTCCAGGAAGAGATGAGACAAAGGATGATGTCTAGCTCGTCTATTGGCCCCTCTTCTATTCCTTCTCCTATTTCTTTATCTGTTCCACAATTGTCTCCTTCTCTTCATCTTTCTGTTAACACCATCTCTTCTTGTGCTTTAAAAATCTTGTCTACACTAAATTCTGAAAAATTATGCAAAATTAGGGGTAAATACCAAATTCTTGATGATGTACATACTCGTCTTGCTGTTAACGGGGAGTGGTGTTGTACACCCAACTCCTCATGGGTTGGCTTTTATGAAGCCTATTTCCTAGGGAGCTTTTGTTTAGATTAGGTATTGCCCCCAACCAACTTAATCCCAATGGTTGGAGAATAATCGCGGCAGTGCAAGTTTTATGGAGAGAGGTGTTTGAAGGAAATCATCCTCTTACTGTAATCAAATTCCTTTATTGCTACAAACCCTCTAAAAATAATCAGTTCATAGGTTTTTATCAATTCTCCGCTAGCCACAATGACTGTAGAATGATTAGTTCCCTTTCCTCATCTGATAAAGAATGGAAGAAGGAATTATCTTTAGTTTCTAGTTTCTAGGCTGGTGACCCCATTAAGGTTAGTAGGGATTGGTTTCCCCCTACAATTTTTAGTCTTGAGGGTACGTAACTTTCTAATGTTTTGTCTTATCTTTCTTTTCCTCATCTAACCTACTGTTTCTTTTCAAATCTCACTCGTCCAAGTTTAAGCAATCACCATTCAGACTGCATTTGACGAGCTCATGCTTTCCCTGATAAGAGCTTTTGTTCATTGGTCACCCTTGATCGTTTATCTTGTTAGGGACTTGGACCGAAACCAAGGAAGCTCGTTCTTATGTGATTAGAACTTATCAAAGTGAGCTCTTTTCTCCCCTCATCTTTCTTTTTACTTGGTATAAATTTTTAATAGCTTGTTATTCTTATTCATTCATCATTTTTTTAGGGGTGGCAACGATGAACAAAAACAAGGAAAAGGAGATCGTTGGTGGGGGAGATGTTACTCGTCTAGAAAAGGCCACCCCTGTTGAGACTCGTCTAGCTCATGTGAGTCTAAAACCTTCAATTCCTAGTTTTTTTGGAAAGAGAAAAGTTGCAGCCAAAGCTGTAGACAAGTCAAATCTCCCTACAAAAAAACAGTAAATAGATCCTTCCAACACAAACAAGGCTCCACTCATCGAACTCAAACCTCTAAACCTTGAAGCTCCAACCATCGACACTCCTCCTGTTAATCAAGAAATTGGACCATTTGCTTCTCCTACTGCTGAACCTACCATAAACGAGTCAATGACTCTTCTAAGGAGTGACACCTTAGCTTGGCACAGATTTAAGCAAATAGTGAAGACTGAGGACGTGTCTATTTGCTATGACATGTCAATGAGGGAATTTGAGCGGTCAACAATTCATGACCTTTTCAAGGTACACAAATATACATTCTTATTTTTATTGAATATGTATAAGTCGGTTCAAGCCCTAAATGTTATGTTTCAAGTTATGTCTAAGTTTATGACTGCATCCATGCAAGCTAAGGATTTGGACAAAGAAAAGAAAAGGTTGGACGTTCGAGTTCGTGAACTAGAAGGAGATCTTAGACGAAATTCCAAGGAAAACATGAAGCTTGAGCATACATCTAAGAAGTTGTTGACAGAGGTAAAGGAGTTGAAAGAACTGGTAGAGGAGCTGAAGATTGACATCGTCGAGAAGGAGACTTGTCTTGACCATCTTCAGTGAACAAATGATGATTTTTCCAAAACCGAGGAAGAAATTATAGCTGAGTTTAAAGCGTCCAGCGCTTTTTCAAAGATTACAGATTAACACTATGAAGCTAATTTTCAGGATTTTCGCCAGGATGCTGAAGACCATTTCTCAGGGTTGATTTTAGCCTGATTAAGCTTCGTGTTGCTAGTGAAGACTCTATTCTCATCAGTGGGTCAAACGATGTGGATGTGGAAGACGATGCAACTACCATTGACGATGTTGTTCCCCAGTCAGAAACTCCAGTTGTCAACAATGATGAAGCCCAGTAGTTTCATTTCTCCTTTCTTTTTTTTTTTCTTTTTTTTTATTTAATCGTTCTTGCAAAACAGTTTATAGGGTCTATTGCTCTGGACCATGTTAACTCCATTTAAGTACATTTACTTCATCCAAGGTTTCTATACATTGGCCTTTTTTAGCTTTAACTTATAAGGATTTTGGACAATGGTCATCTACCCTTTTTATTTGTGAAGTTAATTTCATTTATCATGTACATGCTTGTTCGTCCATAATTTGGACAATCATTCTATCCTTTGTTTTTTATGTTTTATTCGTCCATTATTTGGACTTAAATAATTTAGGGATAATAGACGATTCTTGTTTATATCTATCGTCTAGTTATTGCATGCTTATTGTAACACCCACCTCACTTAAATTGAATTTAATTGCTTCTAGAGTGGAATTGATGAATTATTTAATTTATTTTGAAGGTGATATTATTTTATATTATGGTCACCACAAAGAAAAATAAATACAAGAAGATGTAACGTGAGAGTTATTTTTTTTTGTGGATTATTCATATTTAACTTTTAGTCTCCTTATCGGTTAAGGTAAAGGATAAGAGATTTCCTATTTGGATTAGGAGTTTAAGTATTATTGGAATTCTTTAGAATTTTAGCCTATCTAAACAATCTTAATATGAGTTTTAGTGGGAATGAAAGTCTTGGAAGCTTATTTTAGTTTTTAGCGAGTTTTAAGTTTCAGCCTAAGTGAAAATAGTTCTAACATGTTAGTAAGTTAGGGCTTTCTGCTAATAGATGGAGAGAGAAACTGTGAGATTATAGGAGGAAAAAAAATTAACTGCATCCATGTGTTTAGGTATGCCTCTCTCACAAAGATCTATGGATTAATCTATAAAGCTAGTGTAGTATATTAGTCTTGCATGAACGTTTCCGTACAAACCCATGACTTAAGCTTTTAGATGTTTTGTTGTTGGGATTTACGCAGATTAGTAGTGGTGCTAGCTTCATAACTTTTGTAATCTATATAATTGTTTCAAGTTTCTAGATTTTTGTCAATGCATGATACAGGTTACTAGGTCCTACGGGTGGGAATTTCTTGGTAAACCTATTGTATTCTTTCTATGGCTTACAGGTAGGAAAATCCTTGTATATTTATATATCTGTTAGATTAAATTTCTAATAGTCAGTACATGCTATAGGTTGCTATGTCCTACGGGTAGAGTTTTATACGGATGCTATATATATATATTTGGATCTTATAGAGTAGTTCATGGTGGTGTTGAAGTGTTATATGAAATCTTAAAGAAAATATGAATCTGACACTTAACTAGACAATGGTAGTATTAATATTAACCTATTAGGACTTGATGAAAATCTTGGTGAACAGCTAGCATGCGTATTCTCATTAGATGGTATCCTTACGGGTTGTAATACCTCTATTAACCTCAAAGACATAATAGTAGTAAGGAGAAGTAATATATTATGGAGGATTGTAGAGATGTTAAAATTGAAGACTAGTAAATTATTAGGAAGTGTCCCTTTCATCCTTATGGTATAAGTCAAGGTGGATTAATTATATAATTGTGTTACTCCTTTACTTTTAGGTGTGGAGGAAGAGCCCATTTGATTTTGGATTTATACTACGAGTATTAGCAACTAGAGGTAAGTGGACTTCTGAACATGACATCTCTCAGGACGTATATATCTATATATATTTATGGTAAAAATATATTTATATATATATATATATACATAATTGCAAAAGTGAAGTTTCCAAAAGCTTATACCATTATCAATGCTTTTATACATACCTGAATTTTATTATTTCTTGTATATTACTTTGAAACTGTATATGTTAAGAATGACTCAAAACTATATTTTGAGAAAGTATTTGTTATATGATATATGACTGGTATTGACAATATTGTAATAAAGTAAGAATGTTTTCAAACGGTCAGCTAGACAGTCTGCAACCTTTGCCAACACAGGGTTAAATGTTGGTCTTCGGCCGATGTAGTGTTATTGTGGTGTGGTGCAGTATTATCGTTTGTTCTTTGGAGCCAATGTTGCCTCTTTGAGGTTAGTGTTATTGTTCCCAATGGGAATCACCCACCAAGTGTTTAGCAGCTTATGTCTTTGTCTGGCTAATGTTTAATGTTTTCCATATGAAACTATTGTCTTATTGTTATTGACCTTTATAAGTGGAAAAAGTTGTTTATTGCTATAATATATTGTTTCTACCTATTTAGTGTATTTTGGCTAACTAAAATGGTTATTAATTTATTTAATAATTACAGCGTTATAGTTAAATGTTTTATTCTCGACAGTTTTATAGAATATATTATATTACTGTTAAAACTATTTGTAAATGTTTTATAAAGACTATATTTTGTCAATGATACTAATATATTGTTTTGAAAGACATCCTCATGTCATGTAATCTCTTATTGGGCTTCTAGATCACCCCCTTTTCTCCACCCTTTCAGATTAGAGCAATGCAATATCTTTTGGAGGTAGATCATCGGAGCCATAGATTGAAGACTTCTTTTGAAGCTATGTTAGTTGATGGACTGTTTTAGTTTTTTTTTTTTTTTTTTTTTTTAGGATAGTGAGTTTGGCATTTGTGGAACTCTTTGAATTTGTATTTGGAGACAATACTGTTAAACTTTTGTTTTTATGGATTTCATAGGAGAGATTTTGATGGTTTGAAATTGGTTTGTGGATTTTTAAATTACACTCTGTTCCATTATATTATTGTTGATTACTTATAAGACAGGTTGTGCATCTAAGTCCTTGGTATGGGTTTAAGGTGTTACAGTTATGGTATCAGAGCATAGGTTTATGATTTTGTAGACTTATAGGTTTAATATTACGATTATTTTGGAACAAGAGTGTGATCATAAGGAATTTTAGTGTTGGAATTATTTAACCTTTCATAGTGTTTTTCAGAAGCGTGTAGGAATGATTGTTGCACTATCTGTTTGTTTGGTTTTAACCTTCAGGGATATTTAAAATCTTTACTTATGATATCTTGTTGTATTGCTTAGAGAGATGGCTCCACCAAGGAGGAACACAGGGAATGGTCAACCGAATGCTAGAGGAACTACTAATCTTCAAGCTATTATTGAAGCCATTGGCGGCTTAACCAATATAGTGCAACATCAAATAGGAGCCACCAATCCGACTAGTGCTTTGGAGAAGTTTAGAAAGCTTGACCCTCCTACTTTCAAGGGTACAAAGGATCCAATAGAGGCTAACAACTGGCTTAAGGACATAGAAAGACTCCTTAGGGCAATGGAGGTTAGTGATGAACAACGAGTTATCCTTGCTGTTTTTGTACTGAAAGGTGATGCATTGGAATGGTGGGAGTCCACAAAGAGGACACATGGAAGAGAAGTTATAACTTGGCAGCATTTTGTCGAGCTCTTTCGTAAGAGGTATTTTCCCGATAGTTTAATGGTCCAAAAGGAAGCTGAGTTCATTCGCATAGCACAAGGTGCTCAATCAGTGTATGAGTATGAGTGGAAATTTGATGAATTATCTCGCTTTGCTCCACACATGGTTGACATGGAAGCAAGGAAGGCTAGGCATTTTGAAAGGGGTTTAAGGGAGGACATTCAGGGACCGATTTCCATGTTCAAATTGGAAACATATGCAGAGGTAGTAGATTGAGCTCTCATAGCAAAGAGAAATTGCAATCGTCTTTCTAAGGCCAATGATCAGGAGAGGGAGCCAAATCAAAGTAATTTTCTTAAGGGAAAGTCTAGTGAAAGTTCATTTAAGAAGCAAGGGGTGCCTAATTCAAACAAGAAGGCACATAAGACTTGTTCAAGACGTGGAAAGGTTCATAGTGGAACTTGTTATTTGGAGTCAGACGCGCGTTTTAAATGTGGCAAGACTGGACACTTTATTAAAGATTGCCTAGCTTTGAAGAGTGAGCCAAGTGTTGAGCCTAATAATATGAATCAAAGACCAAAAATCCAAGGAAGAGTGTTTGCCATTACTGGGCAAGGTGCTGAGGAATCTAAGTCAGGTACCATCTCCTTATTTTCTCTTATTAAGTGAAACAATGGTTGTTGAGTCTATGTAACTATTGTGTGGTTATAATAGTAGACAATATAATATAGATTGGTTAGGAGCATATCATGTTGCTTAGGGTTCTACGACCTAGTGTATTTTCCTTGCGGCACTTTTGTTAAATAAAAGTTATATGTTAAGTTTAAGAAGTGACATTTGGTCAGATTAAGTGATATTTTTGGAGGCATTGTAATATCGAAGGTGAATATCACCTATTTGTTGGGATGAAGTAGAAAAAAAAAAAAAAAAAAAAAAAAAAAAAAAAAAAGCAAATAAAAGGTGGGCAGGGATGATTGGAGGCATCGTTTATAGGTTGTAGCTATTGATCAAGTTTGATCTCTCTTTCAGGTAATCACTCCCTAGTTTTGACATGACAGATCTATAGTTTTACTAGAACCTTTGTCATATAAATATTAACCTGTGATTACATCAAAGATTTATAAAATTCCATATAAGTATTTTGTTGCCATGAGTTGATTTGATTATTAGACTTTGGAGTTTATAGGATTTTGATTTGAAGGACTATACAAGACTTTGTATACTTTGAAGTATTAAATTTCTAGTTTAGGATTGAACCTAAAGAGAACTTGCCCTATGAGGAAGTTCCAATTTAGATTTTAGATCATAAAGAGCAAGGGCTATGTGATAAGACTACACCTTTGGTCAAAGTATTATGTAAGAATCATTCCACAGAAGAAGCTTCATGGAAGCGTAAAGATGAAATGCAATCCAAGTATCCCCAGCTATTTCAAAATTGAGGATTATTTTGCAAATTTTAAGAGACAAGAGGTTGCATGCTAAATTGAGGAAGTGTGAGTGCTGGTTGAATCAAGTAGTGTTCTTAGGACATGTGATCTCTAAAGACGAAATTATAATGGACCTATATAGATTGAACTAGTAGTAATTTGAGGTATGTTTTGAATTTTCGAGGACAAAAATTTTATAAGAGGGGGAGAATGTAACACCCGCCTCACTTAAATTGAATTTAATTGCTTCTAGAGTGGAATTGATGAATTGTTTAATTTATTTTGAAGGTGATATTATTGTATATTATGGTCACTACAAAGAAAATAAATAAAAGAAGATGTAACATGAGAGTTTTTTTTTTTGTGGATTATTCATATTTAACTTTTAGTCTCCTTATCGGTTAAGGAAAAGGATAAGAGATTTCCTATTTGGATTAGGAGTTTATGTGTTTTTGAAATTCTTTAGAGTTTTAGCCTATCTAAACAACCTTAATATGAGCTTTAGTGGGAATGAAAGTCTTGGAAGATTATTTTAGTTTTTAGTGGGTTTTAAGTTTCAGCCAAAGTGAAAACAGCTCTAACGTGTTAGTAAGTTAGGGCTTTCTGCTGATAGACGGAGAGAGAAACTGTGAGATTACAGGAGGAAAAAAAAATTAACTGCATCCATGTGTTCAGGTATGCCTCTCTCACAAAGATCTATGGGTTAATCTATAAAGCTAGTGTAGTATATTAGTCTTGCAAGAACGTTTCCATACAAACCCATGACTTAAGCTTTTAGATGTTTTGTTGCTGGGATTTACGCAGATTGGTAGTGGTGCTAGCTTCATAACTTTTGTAATCTATATAATTGTTTCAAGTTTCTAGATTATTGTCAATGCATGATACAGGTTACTAGGTCCTACGGGTGGGAATTTCTTGGTAAACCTATTGTATTCTTGCTATGGCTTACGGGTAGGAAAATCCTTCTTTATTTATATATCTGTTAGATTAAATTTCTAATAGTCAGTACATGCTATAGGTTGCTATGTCCTACGGGTAGAGTTTTATATGGATGCTATATATATATATTTGGATCTTATAGAGTAGTTCATGGTGGTGTTGAAGTGTTATATGAAATCTTAAAGAAAATATGAATCTGACACTTAACTAGACAATGGTAGTATTGATATTAACCTATTAGGACTTGATGAAAATCTTGGTGAACAGCTAGCATGCGTATTCTCATTAGATGGTATCCTTACGGGTTGTAATACCTCTATTAACCTCAAAGACATAATAGTAGTAAGGAGAAGTAATATATTATGGAGGATTGTAGAGATGTTAAAATTGAAGACTAGTAAATTATTAGGAAGTGTACCTTTCATCCTTATGGTATACGTCAAGGTGGATTAATTATATAATTGTGTTACTCCTTTACTTTTAGGTGTGGAGGAAGAGCCCATTTGATTTTGGATTTATACTACGAGTATTAGCAACTAGAGGTAAGTGGACTTCAGAACATGACGTCTCTCAGGACATATATATCTATATATATTTATGGTAAAAATATATTTATATATATATATATATATATACATAATTGCAAAAGTGAAGTTTCCAAAAGCTTATACCATTATCAATGCTTTTATACATACCTGAATTTTATTATTTCTTGTATATTACTTTGAAACTGTATATGTTAAGCGTGACTCAAAACTATATTTTGAGAAAGTATTTGTTATATGATATATGACTGGTATTGACAATATTGTAATAAAGTAAGAATGTTTTCAAACAGTCAGCTAGACAATCTGCAACCTTTGCCAACACAGGGTTAAATGTTGGTCTTCGGCCGATGTAGTGTTATTGTGGTGTGGTGCAGTGTTATCGTTTGCTCTTTAGAGCCAATGTTGCCTCTTTGAGGTTAGTGTTATTGTTCCCAATGGGAATCACCCACCAAGTGTTTAGCAGCTTATGTCTTTGTCTGGCTAATGTTTAATGTTTTCCATATGAAACTATTGTCTTATTGTTATTGACCTTTATAAGTGGAAAAAGTTGTTTATTGCTATAATATATTGTTTCTACCTATTTAGTGTATTTTGGCTAACTAAAATGGTTATTAATTTATTTAATAATTACAGCGTTATAGTTAAATGTTTTATTCTCGACAGTTTTATAGAATATATTATATTACTGCTAAAACTATTTGTAAATGTTTTGTAAAGACTATATTTTGTCAATGATACTAATATTTTGTTTTGAAAGACATCCTCATGTCATGTAGTCTCTTTTTGGGCTTCTAGCTCACCTCCCTTTCTCCACCCTTTCAGATTAGAGCAATGCAATATCTTTTAGAGGTAGATCATCGGAGCCATAGATTGACAACTTCTTTTGAAGCTATGTTAGTTGATGGACTGTTTTAGTATTTTTTTTTTTTTTTTTTTTTTTTAGGATAGTGAGTTTGGCATTTGTGGAACTCTTTGAATTTGTATTTGGAGACAATACTATTAAACTTTTGTTTTTATGGATTTCATAGGAGAGATTTTGATGGTTTGAAATTGGTTTGTGGATTTTTAAATTACGCTCTGTTCCATTATATTATTGTTGATTACTTATAAGACAGGTTATGCATCTAAGTCCTTGGTATGGGTTTGGGGTGCTACACTTATATTCGTCTTTATCTGTATTTTGACAAATATATGAGGGAGGTATTTGTTCCTTCCTTTTTACCTTAAGGTTTTATTTCTATTATGATATTTTTCCTTTCGTTCATCTAAAAGTGGCTTATGACGAGACATCCCCGCATACATAGATTTTATTCATCTATGGCTTTTTGCCTTTTGATTGTGGGTTGATTTCACAAAAGATTTATAAAACACTTAATAGAAATCCACACTACTTTATATACAAGTCAACAACTTTGTACATCACATCGTCCACAATCATGGCACATGCAAACAACCAGTGCCTTTTAGGGAAATAAAATACTTAATACTTAAACATGTCCATAGCACATGCTAATAGCTAGTGTTTTTTAGGGAATTCAAATACTTAGGAAATAAAATACTTAAAATAAACAACTTTTAAACACATACATTTCATAGAAAACAGGGTGATTCCATGATCCTCCTCATCTATGACCTTCTACTGGTAGTACTTCCTCAAGTGCTCCGCATTCCATGGATGCTTAAGCCTTCATCCATCTAGGACTTCTAGATAGTAGGTCTCTCGTCTCCTTAGTGGAAAGAGAGACCCTTTTCAGAATGAGGTCTCCAATATTGAACTACCTAGGCTTGACCAATACATCGTGGTACTTGTTTATTAGATTCTTTTATCGTGCTACCCTCTACTCTGCATCCATTCTTACCTCGTCAATAAGGTCAAGATTTAAATGGAACTGCTTCTCATTCTCCTCATCTTTATAGTTAGCAACCTTGTAGCTTGCCAATCCTACCTCTACAAGTATCATTGCATCGCTCCCATATGCTAACTTGAAGGGTGTTTCTCTAGTAGGAATTCTCACCGTCATCCTATATGCCCAAAGGACACTAGGTAACTTGTCAGGCTATATCCCTTTCAGCCCCTCAAGTCGAGTCTTGATAATTTTTAATAAGGAATAATTTGCAACTTCTACCTGCCCATTTGCCTACAAGTGAGATGGTGAGGAGTGATGATTTCTGATTCCAAGTTATTCACAAATTTCTTGAAAGGAGTATTATCAAATTGTCATCAATTATCTGAAACAAGCGCTCTTGGAATCCTAAAACGACAAATAATGTTCTTCTAGACGAATTTCCTTATGTTTTGCTTGGTAATCTTAGCCAAGGGTTCAGCTTCCACCCATTTAGTGAAATAATCAATGCCCACCACTAGAAACTTAATCTGCCTAGTTCCTATTAGGAAAGGACCAAGGATATCTAATCCCCATTAGGCAAAAGGCCAAGGAGCTATCATTAGTGTGAGGTACTCCGATGGTCTCTAGTCACTTTGCTAAAATGCTGGCATTTGTCACATGCCTAGACATAAGACTTAGCATATGCTTGCCTTGATGACCAATAGTAGCTTGCATGAATAGCTTTATGGACTAGGGCCCTTGGTCCGGAATGACTTCCACATGCTCCTTCGTGTATATCTCTTAGGATGTAGTTGGACTCGTCTGGAGTTAAACACCTTAGATAAGGTTAAGAGAGAACTCTTTTAATAACACTTCATCCATAAGAATGAACTTCGTTGCCCTAATTCTCAATTTCCAAGCTTCTTCTTTATATTTTGGGAGTAGTCCATCTCTAAGATAAGACACAATTGTTGTCATCTAATTGGCCTCTCCATCTACCTGTTGTACTTCAGGAATATCTATGCTCAGGAAATATTGAATCTCAACTTGTTCATCCATAACACCAATTGTAGAGGCTGCTTTAGCGAGACTATTAGCTTTTGTGTTTTCTTCCTTCAAGACTTAAATGAACTCTACCTTTGTAAAGGCAGTTATACAATGCTTGACTTTGCTCAGGTACTTCTTCATGTGCTCTTGTTTAGCTTCACTCTGTTCACTTGTCCTACAACTAGCGACAAATCACTCTAGACAACTATTGACTCAACTCTTAGTATTTTGGACAAATTCAATCCCATTATAAGAGCTTCATATTTGGCTTCATTATTAGTTGTCTGAAACTATAAATGAGTTGCATACTCCAATCGATCTCCTATTGGTGATTGCAAGACTAATCCAACTCCTCCTACATGTTGAGTAGACAATCCATCACGGTGCCCTGTTGTCATTATCCTACTGGTTATAGGTTGGAGTGAACTATGCTATAAAAGCTACCAACACTAGAGCCTTTATTGCCTCTCGTGGTTGATACTTTACGTCAAATTCACTTAGCTCAATTGTCTACTGAATTTATTGGCTTGCTGCCTCTAGCTTATTCATAGCTTTTTGAGTAAATGATCTATCATGACATTGATGACATGAGCTTGAAAGTACAACCTGAGCTTTTTTGCTACTATCACCAAAGAGAAAGCCAATTTCTCTATCAGGGGATATCGTCCTTTTGCTCCTCTTGATGCTTTGCTGGTATAGTAAAGAGGTCTCTGTGCTTTCCCTTCCTCTCTAGCTAAAGTTAAACTCACTACATGAGGAGAAACAACTAAGTATAAATATAATTCCTCACCTGGATTGGACAAACTCAGCAAGGGAGTCGAGGTGAGATACGTCTTAAGATCTTCAAACGCTTGTTGGCACTCATTTTTCCACTCAAATGCTTTCTTTAACACCTTAAAGAATGGAAAACATTTATCAATTGCTTTTGAAACGAACCTATTGAGGGCTGCTACTCATCCAATGATACTTTGTACTTCTTTGACATTTTTAGGTGACTCCATGTTCAGTATTTCTTTGATCTTGTTAGGGTTTGCTTCAATTCCTCTCTGTGAGACCATAAATCCAAGAACTTTCCCAACAAGACTCCAAAGCCACACTTGCTCAAATTTAGCTTCATATTATATCGTCGAAATGTCTTAAATGTCTCTTAGAGGTCGTCCAAATGCAGTACTTCCTCTGTGCTTTTGACCAACATATCGTCCATGTATACTTCAACATTCCATCCTATCTATGGTTGAAACATCTGATTGACCAACCTCTGATAAGTAGCTCTTGCATTTTTCAAGCCAAAAGACATCACCTTATCGCAAAACAAGCCTTGGCTTATGACAAAAGATGTTTTCTCTTAATTTGACTCATCTATCCTGATTTGATTATATCCTAAGAATGCGTCCATAAAGCTAAGTAATTAATGCCCAGTTGTTGAGTCCACTAGTTGATCAATCTGTGGGAGAGGATAACTATCCTTAGGATAGACTTTGTTCAACTCTATGAAATTCACACATCTTCCACTTTCCATTAGCTTTCTTCACCATTACCACATTGGCTAGCCAATCAAGGTAGTAAACTTCCCGAATGAACTTGGCTACTTCTAACTTCTGAATTTCCTCCTTTATGGCATTGTCTCGTTCTAGGTCAAATACTATTTTCTTCTGACGAACAGGCTTATAAGATGAGGTCACATTCAGACGATGAGTAATCACACTTGGATTAATCCCTGGCATATCTTCATGGCTCCAAGAAAACACATCCGTACTCTTCTTGAGAAATTGGAAGAGATTTTACATCATCTACTCCTCCATGTTAGTCCCAATTCTAGTGAACTTCTCTAGATTGGATTCATCCAAAGGAATATCTTCCAATACCTCAATCGGCTCTACAACTGTCCTTTTTTCTTCAATATTCATTGTCAATATTTGCTCATCCATGTGCAGCATTGTCAAGTAGCATTCTAGGGCTGCATACTGATCCCCTTGTACTTCTCCCACACCATATTCTGTTGGGAACTTAACAGATAAGTCGTAAGTGGATGTGGTAGCTCTCCAGCTATTCAGGTTGGTCGTCCTATGATAGCATTATATGAGGATGAGTAGTCGATGACTAGAAAGTTCACTTCTTTGATAATCTACTAGGGATAGGCACTAACCACAACTGACAAAGAAATGGTGCCTACTAGTAAAACCTTCATTCCTCCAAAACCAATGAAGGAATGGTACTAGTCGAAGCAAATCTTTATCAATTTCATCTGCTGAAAGGCTAAGTAGTAAAGGATGTCTGTTGAGCTTCCATTATCTACTAGTACCCTTCTCATCGTATAGTTTGCAATCGTCAAAGTAATAACAATCACATCATTATAGGGATGGTGTAATCTTCTTGCATCTTCATCTATGAAAATGATTGTTGGTTTGTCCACTCTAGAAATTCCAGGTCGATGACCAGTAAGTTGGACTTTCTACACTACCTGAAGGTAGGTCTTCTTGGATCTTAATGAGTTAGCTACAGAAGTACCTCCCACAATGACCCTTACCTCTCCCAACGAGTAGGTTCTTCCATTTTGCCTTTCATTGGCAATCTCTAGTCCTTATGGTCTCATCCAACAAAGTTCCTCAACTTCCCCTGCTTAATGAGAACCTCAATTTGCTACTTCAAATTATAACACTCATCTGTAGGATAATCTGGTTTTGTATCTCATACAAAACACATAGCGGAAACAACCAAATGGATCTATTTCATTCATGATTGATAACATGCACTATGTAAATTTCGTAATTCAAGAACGAGATTGCGTACCTTGGTGCGGTGAAATTCAAAACAAAAGATTCGAAGTGCTTGGGAGCACTTTCAATCTTCACTCCAATTCTACTTTATGCCCAAGAAGTGTGGTCTCTCAATCAGTTTCTAAGGGAGAATATTGAGTGGCTTCACTCACACATACACACCACTTTGCAATGATGTCTCCTTTTTTTTTTTCAAAAAAATATTCTGTATGTTTCTCCTTTTATAACCAACTGATTATCTAATTGGGTCAGCCTATTGGGCCTTTCCAATTGGGCCTTAGTGTGTGGCTTGGAGTGGGACCAAAAGGGACCAATAAGACACTAGCTCCAATGGGCCTTAGGCTTTTCTATCAACTCTTGACAAGCCCAAAATTACCATTAATTATATTTAATACCACTATATAAATATAATTGCACTCTAGGTCTTATTATTAAATTATATCCCAAGACTTTATTATACATGCAACCCCTTCATAAAATATTCGTAGTAATACAAAGTCATGAATATAGACTGCCACTTTGTAAATTACTACATCTTAATCCTTAAATACCCGGTTTAATCCTTTTGAGTTATTCACCATATATTTATGAAATCCAATTTCATAAATATATACTTTAGTCTTACTAAAGTGGTTAGGCCTAACTCTCTGAATAACTGTACCCATTAAACTTATCTCAAGGGAACATTTTATATCTCCGTTAAGAGACTATGAATTCCATCTTGAGAATATATGTTCCATCAACACTAAATGTGACTGCCCAACATACTGAGGTTTTGACCGTTACTTTAGATCTCACTCCTGATATATCAAAGCAACCTACATTTCATGATCAGGTCCATTATTCTCTCAGGATTAAGAGTTCATGTGAATACAAGTCGTGAGATTTATTATTCAATTGACAGTCGTTAGAAGAATAATAAATCTCACAGCGGTCCAGTTCAATATGTCTTAACTCTTAAAACATATCAACATACCAATTAGAAGTCTCCACTTCCATAATCAAGACAAATCATCTTAGTTGATATGTTATAGTCTTCGTAGATGAAATGCCCAATTTCATCACCGACTACGAACCAAAATTCTGAGTTTACAAAGAACTTGTGATTTATATCTTTTGTGACTTTTCACATAAATCACATACTATGCATCTCATGGACTATTTGATAATGTCCGAATATTCATGTTACCATTACTTTAGATAAGAATAAAACAACTTTATTAAACACAATATTAAGTCATACATCATTTCTCACATAATGTCATACATAATATCGTACATAGCATTATACAATAGGATTTAAGGGCACATATCCTAACAATCTCCCACTTGCCCTAAAGACTATTGTGCACTAATCTAACTCCCATTCCCTCCAAATGTGACTCGAAGATCCTTTGTGGCAAGGCTTTGGTAAAGGAATCTGCTAGATTATTTGCACTTTCAATCTTTGCAACCACCACATCTCCTCAAGCAACAATGTCTCGAATGATGTGATACTTTCTCTTAATGTGCTTTCCTTTCTTGTGATTCCTTGGATCTTTGGATTGTGCAACCGCTCCACTATTGTCACAAAACAATGTGATAGGAACTTGCTCCATTCTCACTACACCAAGATCAGAAAGGAATTTCTTAAGCCAAACAGCTTCCTTTGCCGCCTCACAAGCAGCAACATATTCAGCTTCCATGGTGGAGTCCGCAATACAAGATTGCTTAACACTCCTCCAACTTATGGCTCCACCTCCCAAGGTGAAAACACATCCTGACGTGGACTTTCTGAAATCTAGATCTGATTGAAAGTCTGAATCTGTATAGCCAATGGGAATCAAATCCTCACAACGGTAAACAAGCATATAATCTCTCGTTCTCCGTAGATACTTGAGAATATGCTTTACAGCTTGCCAATGTTGTGGTCCTGGATTTGATTGATATCGGCTGACCATGCCAACTGAAAAACAAATATCTGGTCTAGTACAAAGCATGGCATACATGAGACTTCCTACTGCAGAAGCATAAGGAACTTGTCTCATCATATCTTCTTCCTCTTGAGTCTTAGGTCTTTGGTCATCAGACAGAGGAACTCCATGTCTGAAAGGAAGTAATCCTTTCTTGGAGTTTTGCATGCTAAACCGTTCTAGAACCTTATCTATATATCCAGCTTGTGATAAGCCTAACATCTTATTCTTACGATCTCGCCAAAGCTTGATCCCTAGAATAAAATTAGCCTCACCCAAGTCCTTCATATCAAATTGGCTTAACAACCAAACCTTTACTGATGACATAACCCCTACATCATTTCCAATGAGTAGAATATCATCAACATAAAGCACTAGGAACATTACTACTTTGTCTTGATGTCTTTTGTACACACATGGTTCATCAAGATTTTGTTCAAAACCAAATGATTTGATTGCTTGATCAAATCTGATGTTCCATGACCTAGATGCTTGCTTAAGTCCATAAATGGACCTATTCAGCTTGCATACCATATGCTCTTGGTTCTTTGCAATGAAACCTTCTGGTTGCTTCATATAGATTTCCTCTTCAAGATTGCCATTAAGAAATGCAGTCTTGACATCCATTTGCCAAATCTCATAATCATAATGAGCAGCAATGGATAAGAGAATTCTGATAGATTTAAGCATTGCTACTGGTGAAAAGGTTTCCTCATAATCAATACCTTCTTTTTGAGTATACCCTTTTGCCACTAGCCTTGCTTTAAAGGTTTCAACCTTTCCATCTATCCCTCTCTTCCTCTTGTAAACCCATTTGCAACCAACAAGTTTAATGCCGTTAGGCGCCTTTACAAGATCCCAAACTTGATTGGAATATATGGAATCTAATTCTGATTTCATAGCTTGGACCCAATGATGTGCATCTATATCATTCATTGCTTCTTCATAAGTGTAAGGATCAGTTTCGGCCTCTTCTGAGATAGCCTCATAAGTCTCTCCAAGACCTATGAATCTTATAGGTGGCCTAACATTCCTCCCACTACGTCGAGGCAACTGTGTACTAGACATCTCATGAGTAGTATCTTGTGGTGTATCCAATACAGCCATATCATCCCTAGTTTCAACCATTGGTTGTTTAATTACAGGTTCATTCATTTCAGCCAAGACAACTCTACTTCTAGGAGTGAAATCATTCATATAGTCATTTTCCAAGAATATGGCATTTGTACTAACAAACACTTTATTATCTTTATGACTATAGAATAAACCTCCAGCAGTTCCTTTTGGATACCCTACAAAGAATACCACTTTTGTTTTAGACTGTAACTTGTCAGACTTTCCTTTTAACACATGTATTGGACAACCCCAAATATGGAGATGTCTCATACTAGGCTTACGCCCATTCCACAACTCTACAGGTGTTTTAGGAACAGACTTCGAAGGTACTAAATTCAGAAGATACATTGCAGTATTTAAGGCATATCCCCAAAAAGAAGTTGGTAGAGTCGAATAACTCATCATGGACCTAACCATATCTAAAAGAGTCCTATTCCTTCTTTCCGCTACACAATTTTGTTGTGGAGTTCCAGGTGCAGTCAATTGAGATAAAATCCCATTTTCAGTTAAGTAATCCTTGAAATCCCCAAGAAGGTATTCGCCACCACGATCAGATCGAATGGCCTTTATGTGTTTACCCAATTGATTCTCAACTTCAGCCCTAAACTCTTTGAACTTTTCAAAGGCTTCGGACTTCCGTTTCATTAGGTACACATAACCAAATCTAAAGTAATCATCAGTGAATGTAATGAAATACTCATAGCCACCTCTTGCTTGGGTTGACATAGGACCACAAACATCTGTATGAACTAATTCTAGCAACTCTTGGACTCTTCTACCTTTTGCATTAAAAGGTCGTTTGGTCATTTTGCCTTCCAAACAAGATTCACAAACTGGAAATTCATCAAAGTCCAATGGCTCTAAGAGACCATCTTTGATCAGTCTTTAAATTCTGTTTGGATTAATATGACCCAAACGCAAGTGCCAAAGATATGCATCATTAGTAGAAGGAAACTTTCTCTTTAATGATTTTACATGAGAGTTATTATCTAATTCAGAATTATATAATTCATGCTTATCAGGAGTTAAAATATAAAGACCATCCACAATATTGCCAGAACAGATAAATGTTTTACCCTTCTTTATTACAACATTGTCTTTAAGGATAACACAATATCCACTTTTACCTAAATAAGTTGCAGAAATTAAATTCCTACGAACATTAGGTACATACAGACAGTCTTGCAATATTAAAACTCTAGTTTCAAAGCATAAATTAAAAACTCCAATAGCTACAACTAGAATCCTACTCCCATCAGCCAAGGTAAGAAACAATTCCCCTTCATTCAGCTTTCTGGTCTCCTGGAACCCCTGCAAAGTATTGCAGATATGATTAGTACAACCTGAATCCACACACCAGGAATCCGTGGGATTCTGTACCAAACATATTTCAAGAAGAAATGAGCTATTCATACCCTTATTAACGGCAGCCTTGAACTTTGGACAATTTCTCTTCCAATGTCCTTTCTCACCACAATGGAAACATTTTCCTTTCAGCTTCTTTCCTTTGTCGGCAACCCCTAAGACAATTTGTTTACCCTCTTGTTTAGTGAAGTCCTTCTTCTTCTTCTTCTTACCCTTGCCTTTCGACTTAGGTTGAGAAGTAGAAGCTTCACCCACATAGGCTTGAACATTAGAAGTACCAAGGATGTCTTCCGCCGCTACCAACTCATTCATCAATTCAGACAAAGAATAAATCTTTTCGTTCATGTTATAATTAAGTCTGAATTCCTTGAATGATTCCGGTAGTGACTGGAGTATCATATCCACTTGGGATTCTCCATCAATGTCGGCACCCAAAACTTCTAAAGTATTCAGATTAGAGATCATTGTAAGACAATGTTCTCTCACTGAACTACCTTCAGCATTATAAATTTGCCTCATGGTTTCTTGCCTTGCAGAACGGCCTTGCTCACCAAACATCTCCTTCAGACTTAGCATAATGTCCGAAGCAAGTTCTACATCCTGCATTTGATGCTGTAGAACATTTGAGATGGATGCTAGGATGTAGCACTTGGCCATTTCATTAGATTTCTGCCAACGATCATATCCTTGTTTTTCCTCAGGAGGAGCATCTAATGAAGAAAAGTTAGGACATGGTTGAGTAAGCACATATTTGTGCTCTTCAGCTGTGAGAACTATGTCCAAGTTTCTTTTCCAGTCAACATAATTGGTTCCAGTTAGTTTGTTTTGATTAAGAATGCTAACAAGTGGGCTAAATGATGCCATGTTCAAATCTGAAAATAATAAACATGAATATAGTAAGTAAACTGGACATTATCAATTTAGCATATAAACATATAGTATGGAACCTTAATAAAACCATAATATAATATATGCAACGACAACCCAATCCCATACTCAATATCCCTTAGCATAGAGTGAACATTAAATACTATGTTGATTGAGAACTATTCTCATTATCAGTGCTATCATGATAACTCTTATCAAACATTTAATAATATGCTGTTATACATTTGGCCTCTAAATGATTATAGCAAGAACTCAGCATAGAGGATACTATAATATTTAGTCTAGTGTATACCATTGTTTAGAATCATGTGTAGCCACATTTCATCCCCTTAACAGGCTTATCATGTAGTACCATGATACAAAACACCCTCCGCATGGAATGCAAAGCTCGAAGCTAAGACAAGGTGTTTGATCAAACCACTATAAACCAAGAAATTCAATCTTGTAGGACCATGAAATACATACTCTCCGCATGGAATGCAAAGCTCGAAGCTAAGACAAAATATATATTTCATACTACTATGAACCAACAATGAAGGCCGTGAGATGCAACCCTTGCATCTCTCTCCCACTAGATGTTTTAAATTAAAGGTTTTTAAAAATCAGGAACCATAATAATGCTAGACACATTGAAAACATAATCCTAATCTCATTAGGAATAAATTTCATAATGCTAGCATTAACTAGATGGCATATATATATATATAATACACATATATATAAATAATATAAAACCAAACCCATATATATTATATTTCATATATATATAATATAATATACCATACGGATTATAATATATTATATATATATATATATATATAATATGTATATATAATATGCATTATACATATTGTATATATAACAATCATATAACAATCCGTGCAACCAAAAACCAAACAGTGCATTCATTTAAGCCTTTAAATCCATGCAATACCCAAGCCAATTCATATATCCAAGCAAAACGGATTGCATGAACCAATATATATATATCATATATTCAACGTGCATGGCACCGTTCCATGCAGTTGGCGGTTACAATGAATATCATCAAACTTGCAATACAACTTTGATATTACAAGACACGGATGATACCAATACCATGTTCCGTTCCTAGTGCTTTATATATATATATATATATATATATATATATATATATATATATAAACCAAAAGGCTCGTATTAAAAGAATCGCACATGACAGTTCCAGTACGGTTACCATCAATTGATTCATTCAACCGAAAACAATATATATAAATATACTTGTAATGCCGAATTCATATATCCATAATCAGTGAATGAATCAGACATGGTTTTATAGAAAAGCCGTGTATGATGAGATACAATTCATTTCTAACAGCCGATTTGTAAAAAGAAAATTGAAGCACAAAGATGACGGTTTTCTTAAATTCTAAAATTCAATCACATGTTATACAATCATGATACGAAAACCTGGCTCTGATACCAATTGTAGGATAATCTGGTTTTGCATCTCATACAAAACACATAGCGGAAACAACCAAATGGATCTATTTCATTCATGATTGATAACATGCACTATGTAAATTTCATAATTTAAGAACGAGATTGCGTACCTTGGTGCGGTGAAATTCAAAACAAAAGATTCGAAGTGCTTGGGAACACTTTCAATCTTCACTCCAATTCCACTTTATGCCCAAGAAGTGTGGTCTCTCAATCAGTTTCTAAGGGAGAATATTGAGTGACTTCACTCACACATACACACCACTTAATTCGCAATGATGTCTCCTTTTTTTTTTCAAAAAAAAATTCTGTATGTTTCTCCTTTTATAACCAACTGATTATCTAATTTGGCCGGCCTATTGGGCCTTTCCAATTGGGCTTTAGTGTGTGGCTTGGAGTGGGACCAAAAGGGACCAATAAGACACTAGCTCCAATGGGCCTTTGGCTTTTCTATCAACTCTTGACAAGCCCAAAGTTACCATTAATTATATTTAATACCACTATATAAATATAATTGCACTCTAGGTCTTATTATTAAATTATATCCCAAGACTTTATTATACATGCAACCCCTTCATAAAATATTCATAGTAATACAAAGTCATGAATATAGACTGCCACTTTGTAAATTACTACATCTTAATCCTTGAGTACCCGGTTTAATCCTTTTGAGTTATTCACCATATATTTATGAAATCCAATTTCATAAATATATATTTTAGTCTTACTAAAGTGGTTAGGCCTAACTCTCTGAATAACTATACCCATTAAACTTATCTCAAGGGAACATTTTATATCTCCGTTAAGAGATTATGAATTCCATCTTGAGAATATATGTTCCATCAACACTAAATGTGGCTGCCCAACATACTGAGGTTTTGACCGTTACTTTAGATCTCACTCCTGATATATCAAAACAATCTACATTTCATGATCAGGTCCATTATTCTCTCAGGATTAAGAGTTTATGTGAATACAAGTCGTGAGATTTATTATTCAATTGACAGTCGTTAGAAGAATAATAAATCTCACAGCGGTCCAGTTCAATATGTCTTAACTCTTAAAACATATCAACATACCAACTAGAAGTCTCCACTTCCATGATCAAGACAAATCATCTTAGTTGATATGTTATAGTCTTCGCAGATGAAATGCCCAATTTCATCACCGACTACGAACCAAAATTCTGAGTTTACAAAGAACTTGTGATTTATATCTTCTATGACTTTTCACATAAATCACATACTATGCATCTCATGGACTATTTGATAATGTCCGAATATTCATGTTACCATTACTTTAGATAAGAATAAAACAACTTTATTAAACACAATATTAAGTCATACATCATTTCTCACATAATGTCATACATAATATCGTACATAGCATCATACAATAGGATTTAAGGGCACATATCCTAACATCATCTATGTCATGACCATGGTTTCAATGAAAACGACGGTATTTGCTCTAATTTCGCTTGCTAGGATCTCCCTTCATCTTATTTGGCCACTTTAAGGATGGGTTCTCCTTAATTTGCATTAACACCTGATCGAGTGAAGTGTTTAAAGGCATATAATTAGAATATCTCCCTAAGGATGAACTTGTTGTTTTACCATCTCGGTCTCTTTTATCTCTCGTCTTAGCCTTCTTTGAACGAGGGCCTTGTTCTGGGTGATGTACATATCCAGTTTCTACCCGTTCAATCTTTTTCTTCTTTTTGTAATGATCGTGTCCTCCACAGTCATGAAACTCTGGGTTGAATGTATGAGTTCAGCCATCGTTTGTGGCTTTTACTCATATAGTCTATGAATGAAAATATCCAAGGTAACCCCATTATAGAAGGCTACCAAAAGGATTTTGTCATCCATCTTATCTACTAGCAAAGCCTCGTTAAAATTACTGATGAAATTTTGTAGGCTTTCATTATCTGCTTGCTTTATGTTCAATAGGCTAGACGAGGATCATATGTATCATTGACCTCCGATGAAGTTGTTGACAAATAACTTGCTCAACTCCTGAAATGAAGCTATAGTATTTGGTGGCAATTTGCCAAACCAAACCCTGGCTGACCCCTTCAAAGTGGTAAGGAAGGCCCTACACATGATCTCATCTGGGACACCTTAAAGGTGCATGGTTGTCTTAAATGTAGCAATGTAATCACAAGGATCTCTCATCCCATCATAAGAATAAAAAGTTGGCATCTTGAATTTTGAGGGCAAAAGGTGACTGGTAATAGACGTTGTAAAAGGAGAATCTATCCTATGGATGAGATCATCCATATGATGAGTTCTTTTCATGGAATCCTTCGTCTCTTCCATGGCCATTTTCATTTGGTCCATTTCTTTTTCTAAGTGAGGCACCCTTCTAGTGATAATGCTGCTTAATGGATCTCCTCCTTCAGCGCTATTTTCCTCACTTCTTTTGAGTTTTGTCTTGGTTCGTCTACACGCCTCTGTCGACATTGCCTCCTCCTATTGACCTCCCTCATCAACTCTTGGTTCTGCTATGTTACGTTTGCAATGGCAGCCACTATGGATTGCAAGTACTGTTCGAGGTTTATAGGTGGTGCTGGTGCATGGTTTGGATGACTGGAAGCATTTCCATTCTGCTGGCGTTCTGGACTTATAGCCATGGACCTAGTCCGAACCATACAACCCTTTTTTCTTAGGAAACAGTATGGTTAACACTTAGGATTAACCAAATCTTACTCTCTTTTTCCCACAAATGGCGCCAATTAATAGTGTTGAAAAATTAGCGAACAGCAATTTCGTGACCTGTAAAGAAAAGAACTATCAAAGGAGACCGAGATGAACCGGCCAAGGACCTTCGATAGTTAAGTTAGCTCTCTTTTTTGGGAAATAAGTATGGGGAGTGTATAATTGGTTGAAAATACCTTAGTTTGTTGAGGGTGAATCCCTTTTATAACAAACTTGGAGTGGGTCTGCTTGTTTCGTTCCACTAACATCATTAGAGATGTGTGGATTTCATGGAGCATTGCATGAAAGACAGGTGGACTTAGTAGAATGTGGGAGAGAACTTTGAGGAGTTTATCCCACATTTAGGAAACTGAAATCTGGTTACTCATATTGAACTATTAGGATGCTTCATATATTTTCTAAGTGTTTATACTCGTCTACACCTCAGGGTGGTATGGATGAGTATATTCTACTCTTGAATGACTGTTGAGCCCCTTTTAATCTCTTTGTGCACTTGCCCCTTGTTATTTCTCTAACTTTTCCTTTAGAATTCTTCCTAGACATTGGGTTTGGACGATCTTTATGGACAAACTAGACTTTGTATTTTACTATCAATATGTATTGGTAAAGTCTCATTTTATTTTTATGTTAGAGTCTTATTTGATATAATTATAGAGTTTAAATTCTATTGAAATTATAATTTCTAATTAACATTAACACAAAAATAAAAAATAAAAAAAGAAAAAGAAAAAGGAAAATGTGATGGATGGCTATAAGGAAATAGGAATATTTTTCAAAATGTAATCATCAACATAGAAATTAAAAAATAAAATAAATTATAAAACACACAGAGAAGAAGAAGTTGTTATCAACATGAAGTGATAAAGTAATAAAATAAAAGTTGATAATAACAAGATTTTATTTTATCTAAAAATTTGCTATAATTTTTTTTTGTTAAAAAAAAATTGCTACAATTTGATATGGTTACTTAGTACCTTTTATTATATAGAATAATAATACATGATTTGGTACAACCACTTGGCACAACTATGACTCTTAAGTCCAACTTTTATTATATAGTATATGATATAATTTGGTGGAGTCACATGACACACCTACGGCTCCTAAACTCAACTTTTATTATCTATACTACAATTTAAGAGATTTCTCCTGTTTGGATTGGACTTTTTTTTTTTTTTTGGTTCCAAAATACCACTATACCTCCAAGTTCGAGTAAAGACAAAACTAAAAAATAGTATAGTAAAAATACATGTCTAACTTGCACTAAAATATTACTTACAAAATAGGAACACTCTCCCACTAACTCACTTCTTCAAAACAACTATACGTTTATTGTTTTTTTTTTTTTTTTCAAAATAGAAAAATAAATTAAACAACCCACCTTGCTGTTTTTTTTTTTTTTTTCAGATAAAAAAAAACCTATGTTTCTAATACATTTTTATTATTTCAAAAAAAAACCCTAAGTTTTTTTTGTAACTGAAAAATGTAGTAATCTCAAATTATAATGGATGCAAATTATTAATTTTTTCTCAAAAAAAATAGAAGAGCTCTGAGCATACACATAAGCATGCTCAAAGGCTAGTATAATAAATGATGATATGATATGATATAATTTGTTAGGCTAGTATTTGGAAACATCATGATATAGTTGCACAGATAAAATATCTCACATATTCAATGTTATTTTGCTTACTCTGCATGATTAAGTATTTATTTTATATGAGTTTCAATTAATTCAACTAGTAAATATTTTGATAGTTATACAAGAGATATGAAGTTCAATCATTATAAATGGACGTTATAAATTGAAACTTTATATATATATATATATATAAAGTATTTGTTTATATTTTTCCATTGTATTACCATATTTTATAATATATAAAAAAAGGTGTATTACCATATCCATGAAAAAAAAAATTATTACCATAGTTTATTATATATCAAGTGTATTACCGTGGATACTGACGAGTGTATTACAATAGTTGACATAGTTTCCAATAAGAAATAATTATTCCGATTAAAAAATATATATATCATAATTTCAATAATATATATCTATATAATTAATAACATGTTTCTCTTGTTTGAGTTTCATCATTTTGCGTACTAAAATACACTCATGCAAACTCTTAAACTCTCTAAAATACTCCTATCTTTTAGTTAAATAATTTTAAATTTCAAATCACAAACATGTTAAAAGAGTAATTTAATATTTTTTTTAAAAAAATTCCCAAGTTTTAAGCTTTTTCCTTTCTCTACTCCAATTTAAATCTTCAAACTTTTATCAACTCTTACATAGAGAAAGATCCTAATAATTAGGACATTTTCTTTATCTCACTTTTAAATATTATAACACTAAACCCAAAATTAAAATTAAAAAAATGCCTCATAGTATGCGCAAAGCACATGTGATGAGCTAGTTATTTAATAACTTTTTTGATTTTTTTTTCTTACATAAAATTTTTTTTTTTTTTTTTTTTTTGAAAACTAAAACTTTTAAGTTTAAAAAGTGTTAGTTTACCAAAAGAAAAATTTTAAACTCTAAAAAAAAAATTACCTATATATATATATATATATAACCGAAGTTTCTGAAGATCTCACAATTTTTCACGTTAGCACAATATTTAAATAAAATTAATTTTTTATTTTAACAAAATTATTTTTGTTTAGTTCAAACTTAACAAGAAATGAAACTCTATCTCTTTAACAAGTCCAACTTCAACCCAAACTCATCATTTAAAAAAAAAAAATTGTTTTTGTTCAAAAAGTGATTTTCATCTCCATACAACTATTACCCATTCCCATACCTCGGTTACGCGCCACATTACCATTTGAGATAAGAAGAAATATATATGTTTCAGCAATATATAAGCCAAATCTGCCGTTTATCCTCCCAAAAAAAAAAAAAGCAATATATAAGCCAATATGCATCAGGTTACTTACTTTCATGGAGAGTAGAACTTAAGAATAAGTAGGTTTTGAGTCAAATATATCATATGCATGGTTTGGGAATTGTTTGTGATGCCTCAAGCTTCGCAGTGTTGTAATATGCACTCAATAGCTAAGCTACGACTTTTCTTTTCTTTTCTAATAATGAAACCTGAAAACTATATATCTTGATGTAATGTAACGTATGCAAAATAAATGAGCGACCGAATATGTCGTTGACGTTTTAATTTGAATGATATCTGTGAATGTATATGATTTTTTTTCATCATTTAAAGTTTAGACCTATTAAAATTTAAAACTTATTTTTTTATGAGTTCGTATATTTTTTTTCTTATATTTCTCTCTTTTAAATATTCATTTATTTTTTAAACTATTTCAATAACTTATTCTTTAATTATATATCTTTTTTGACATTTTGAAAGTTTTAACATTTGAATTTGGGTTAGTTTTTGCAATATTTGAAATATCTGAATTTTTTATTTATTTTATGGTTGGTTCACCACCAATCTCCTCTTTCACAGGTACGTACCTTCTTTTCTCTTTCTATCTCTCTTTGGAACACTGGCCATTCAGGATTTCTCTCACTCTTTGGGTTTTTAGTTTTAGTAGATATATTAGATTCCAATTACTTCTTAATTTTTCCGCTCCTACTTAGAGTTTTGATTTTAGATTTTTGAATTTCTTGATAACATCTGAAACATTTGAAACTGTCTGACAAATTTTTTGTAAGTGATTACATGTTCAAGTAATGACTTCTTCATTTAGAGTTTTGATTTTAGGTTTTTGAATTTCTTGATAACATCCGTAACATTTGATACTGTTTGAAAAAAATTTTGTAAGTCATTACATGTTTAATTAATGACTTTTTCATCAAATTGTAACACAAATTGAAGTTATATAAGAACAAATTATGCAATAATGTAATTTTTTAATCAATTTAAAATTTTATAAAATTAATTTTAGTCTACTATTGGTAGATTACGGTGCATAGCTCGGGTTAGTCGCATTATAAAAAACGTAACTTATATCTTGTTAACGTATACATAACCACCACTACCTCTCTACCTATTCGTCTTCTTCTTCTTCCTCTTCTTCGATCCCCCAAAATCAAAACCCTAACCCTAACCTCCCCATTTTGCTCCGATCATTCTTCGCCGGAATTCTCAGAGGCAGCGAAGATGGTGTTAGCACAGTTAGGTACGAGCATATCGCGTGCTCTTCAGCAGATGAGCAATGCGACCATAATCGACGAGAAGGTCCTCAACGAATGCCTCAACGAGATCACTCGCGCCCTCTTGCAATCCGATGTGCAATTCAAGCTCGTCCGCGACATGCAGACCAATATCAAGAAGATCGTCAATCTTGACGACCTCGCCGCCGGCCACAACAAGCGCAAAATCATCCAACAAGTACAAATTTCTCTCTTTTCTGATTGATTCTATTTTTCTACTTCTGTTAATCTTTTTTTTTTTTTGTTTAAATTTTGACGTTTGTGATTATTTTGATGAAATGATTGGCTTTTGCTACCATGAGTTTAGAGTTTAGGGTTTGCTTTGAAAAGCTAGCTAAGCTATCGAAATTCGCACTTGTTATTTGTGTGTTATAAACCTGTTTATGGAGTAAAAAAATTAGCTGGTGATAGCATGAGTTTAGAGTTTGAAGTTTAGGTTTTGCTTTGGAAAGCTAGTTAAGCCATCTGATTTGCATGTGAAAATTGGATAAATTTTAGTGTTATTGTTATAGGAAAGTGAAAACCTGTTTATGGGGGGGAATATAAGAGTGCCCAATATGAAAGAGTTGAGAGAGCTTGGTTCTATTGTCACACTAGTTTCTAGCTTATATAGTTTAGTTGATTGAGGTTTTTGATCAATAATGATACCATGGCCTGGAGGCCCTAGACTTGGGTTATTTGGATTTGGTTTTTGGAATTCTGGAACAATTTTGACAAATTTTGAGTGCTAATAAAAGGCCAATTTAGGTACAATTCCTTAGGTGCTTTGAATTAGGTTCCCCAATTGAAATTAACATCATGGTTGTATTAACCAATGCAACAAAAATAGTGATATCTTTTCTAAGGAAAATTAAATTTTTACCATGTGATTTATTGGGCAATGCAACCATATGGATGAATTTAATAGGGGGAACCTAAGCTTTAGCACCTGAGGAGTTGTACTTCAGTTTTCCTTGCTAAAAAAAAAATACATTGATGTATATTTTTTTTCTGTTTTTAGTTACTTGTATGATGGTATATCTATGCTACATCAAATAATTCTATCCTCGTGTGACCATGTTGCATTTATTGGTAGCAACTAAATTCTGCAACAAAGTTACTTCTTTGTGTTGGGGGCTATTTTGTTAAGCCTTAAAAAAACCCATTGACATGCTCTCTCTAGTAACGTTATGTGTCTAATGCATTTTCTGCTAGGATATGCAACTGCAATCTTCATTATCAAAATAAATACCAAAAAAAAAAAAAAAAAAAGGGAAAACGGAAAATCCTTATTGTATATTATGTCTTGGTATCTGCTGTGCTCTTAATCTTATTAAAGGATCCTTTTTCATTGTAGGCTATATTTAACGAACTCTGCAAAATGCTGGATCCTGGGAAGCCTTCTTTTACTCCAAAGAAATCGAAACCAAGTGTTGTTATGTTTGTAGGTTTACAAGGTATTTTTTTATCAGATCACTTTCATGCTTATTGGATCATTCGGAAATTGTCATATACAATCACTTCTATACAGATTGGGATTGTTTTTTCCAAAGTTTAGATGTGAACTAGCCATCTGGGTGTTGTATGCTATGATTGATACATGGGTCCAAAAATATTTTTGCACTATTTTCATTTTGGAGTTTACTGTTTCCTTTTATCTATGTGCATCTTATTATCTGTGTGTACAACAAATTCAGGGTCGGGAAAAACCACAACGTGTACAAAATATGCATATTATCATCAGAAAAAGGGCTGGAGGCCTTCCCTCGTGTGTGCAGATACATTCAGAGCTGGTGCTTTTGATCAGCTGAAGCAAAATGCCACTAAAGCTAAGATTCCATTTTACGGAAGGTACTTCTTTCACATTCTACTGATTTTCTGTGTGCAAATTGTGATTTAGAGTGTGATATTGAAGAGTGGAGATAAGATTTTGTGAAGATTTCTGTTAAAAGAAATGAGGAAGCAAGGAAATGTCAACAGCCACACAAGCTATATTGTTTAAAAATAAAAAATTGTAGAGAAAACAATAATGAGGTGCATAAGGAAGCCATAATTTTTATTCTACTACACTCTTAGAATGCTAAATGGCTATGCATAGATAAGCATAATGAGCTTTGAAATATATTTTCATTCTTGAAATGAAGTGTTGTATTCTGAGGATGTTATAAATATTTGCTTGTGCTAGAATGAAGTGATATTAATCAGCTGTATCTAAACTTGTAATATCTCATTACCCTATGTGGGGGGAATTCCCTTTCTCTCTCTCTGGGAACCTTGCAAATCATATGAATGGCTTTTAACTGTGTTTGATCTCATTGTAATTTACTCATCCTTGGGATGTCTTGATGTGCTCATGTCTCCTGGTCCTAAACCCTTTTAGTGCAATTGTATGTTGTTTAGTTCCTTTTTCCATTTTTCCTTTATGGTTTTTACAGCCCTTTTTCTTGTGTTTTTTTTTTTTCTTTTTTACGTGCTCATTTCCCATCTTCTGGTCCTAAACCCTTTCAGTGTAATTGTTTGTTGTTTAGCTCCTTAGCTCCTTTAGACCCTGTTTTCCCTTTATGATCTATCCAGCCCTTTTTCTTGTGTTTTTTCATTTTTATTTGTTTCTCTTGCTCCCCCCCCCCCCCCCCCTCTTCCCCCTTCCCCCTTCTCTCCTTTTCCCCCATTCCTCTGAATCCAAAAGAAAATGAAAAGCAAAACAAAACAGGAAAAAAGAAGAAGATGAAAGCATGATGACACAAATAACTAGTTCATCTCTGTCTCTATGAAATAGGGAGGGTTGCGGGTGGGAGTGGGATCAAGTGGGGGGCATCATTCAGTAATAAAAAATTAAACCCCAATCTCTTCTTCATGTAAGAAGTGATGTTATTTCAGTATTTCTTATGAATGGGATGTAATAGAGTTTTTCTATTTTTATCGGTAAATAAAAACTTTATTGAAAAAATTATTTTAAAAAACAAGAAAATAAGCAAATTCCTTGGTACACAGGAAGTGTACAAGGAAAGCAAAAGACTACCCCAAATTACATAAATCTACAAATTTAAAAGAGAGGGAAGTAATAGATGTAGTTTAGTGACTGCTTATATTATGAACGGGATTTTGTCAGCTATGACACGGTACTCTAGTTGTGCCTCTAGAGCATATATATATATATATATGTTCCTTTTTCAGAAAGGAGAGAAAGAAGAAACAATAGTTTCAGTTCCATTTTTTGAATCTCTCTCTTTTGTGATCTGCCTAAATATTTTGTTTGTTTTGTCATTTGTTTATTATTGTTATTATTATCACTCTCATTAATAAGGTACGGTCGCCAATTACATTTCATTAAATAATGCATTCTTTTTTATTTAAGTAATAATTGAGGTGGTTTTCAATGATACAGCTATACAGAATCAGATCCTGTTAAAATTGCAGTGGAAGGTGTAGAAAGATTCAAAAAAGAAAACTGTGATCTGATCATTGTTGACACCAGTGGGCGTCACAAACAAGAAGCTGCTCTTTTTGAAGAAATGCGTCAAGTTTCTGAAGCAACGGTAATTTTCTGGTATTGCTTTGTTCCTACTTCCCAGTAATTTGTAATTGATTGACTGTGCTAAGATATTTTCTTTGCCTTCCAGAAACCAGATCTTGTCATATTTGTTATGGATAGCAGTATTGGTCAGGCTGCATTTGATCAAGCTCAAGCTTTCAAGCAAAGTGTTTCAGTTGGAGCTGTAATTGTTACAAAAATGGACGGGCATGCGAAGGGAGGTGGTGCCCTTAGTGCGTAAGTTCTATTGCAACAATTTAAGCCTATTTTTATGTTTCTAGTTGGTTTTAAATCTAATATTAAAGCTTCAATGCATGCATTTTGCTAAAGCTGTGTGGTTGCTACTCAAAAGTGGGATACTTTATTTAAAATAGACCCTATATTTCTTTAGTAGTGGACTCGTTGTGTGGCAAAGTAAAAAAGGATGGTGAGACACTCATTATGGGGGGGACAGAGAGTATCATTTTCGTTATTTTTAGTAAGGAATACCACTGAATAGTGTGTACTTTCATAGGCCATTAAGTTATTCATTTGTCACATGCTATTGTATTGTTTGTACATGCATAACTACATGCATGATGACTTGAGGTTTTAGTTAGCGATAAGTTGGCTGCAGCTTTATAATTTGTTATAAAGAAAGATAAATCATCTACGGTTACTTATTGTTGTTCACATTTTGATTGCTTAATCTAGCACAGTGTACTTGTTAGATGGAATGGTACCTCCCCAAGGCTTATTCTTTGTTTGGGAATTCATAAAGGAAAGGAATGGAATGGAATGAGTAAATCATAAAGGAATGGGAAAAAATAGAATGGAATGGATTGTACTTAAGGAATGAAAAAAAAAAAAAATAGAAATGGAATGAAGTAATCTTGTTCGGATGTTTTAAAATAAAGAAATGAAAAGGAATGAAAGATACGTAACCTTATTGGGAGTAGCATAGAGAGAATTTGAATATTTTAATGACAATATTATTATTAGACCCCTGTTTTTAAAATAAAGAGTTAAATATATAGTTGCGTTTTGGGAGTTTTAGTAAAAATTTCATTAAATTAAATTTCATTCCCTCCGATTCCTCCTAGGTTTGGGGGGAATGAAAATTTGAGGTTTTGAGAGAATAAAGAGGAATAAGTGTTTCCTTCTACCCATTCCATTCCATTCTATCTAACCTTCCAAACAAGGGAATGATCTTTCTATTCCCTCCATTAAAACTTCCAAACAAGGGAATGGAAGGAATATTATAAAATAATCAATTTCATTCCATTCCATTTCATTTCTTTCCCTCCTTCCGAATGGAATGTTAGAGCTTTGGGGTTCTAGGGAGAGTTGGGGGAATGGGTTCGAGTATTAGTGTAGGATTTCTAACCATTATTAAAAAAAGACAGAATGCCTCAGTTTTCCTCTTTAAAGTATATAGCCCCATTTCATAGTGGTTTACAACAGTGGATTTTGTTACCCAGTAGCATTAGGATTTTAGTTTATTGTAATTTTTCCAGCACCCTTGGCCTTCAGTTTCTGGCTATAACTAATTCTAAGGCATCTCTTTTCTTCTCTACTTTCCTGGGATTGTTGGTATTATTCTTGAAATCATATCACCCCAATATCTAGACTACTAATGAAATATAAAAGTGTACTTGTGAAAGAAATCATTTACTGTGTGCTTCTAGGATTTCTAAACATGTTTGGTGGTGGTTATGGTTGGGTATGTGATTTTGGCACAATGTTTAGTATGCGGAGATTTGAAATTGACATTTCCTAATCTTTTTTTTTTTCCTTGTTTGTGTATAATACAACAACCTCACCCTTCACCATGCTCATTTAAAGGGGAGGATATGCTATTTGAGCTTGAGCTCATTGGCATGATCTTTCTAGTTATTGGAGAATCAGGATATCTCAGTTGTGGTCTTGAGTGAGACTAGTGGAAATCTTGTTGTCATAGGTTTGTTGTGCATGCAATGCAGGACTGGGTTGGGAGTTGAACCATTGATTTCAGTTTTTGATTTGCTGAATTGTGTGAAATGTATGGAAGGTTTGGCAACATGATGGAGATTAACAATGAGTTGTTTGTTTGATACTTTGTCTTACTATTTTGCACCTCAACATGCTCTTGGCTGCTTTTCCTTGTCAGGGTGTCTGGTGAGCTATGGTGTTTTTTTACTTTTCATGCAAAAAAGAGCTATGCTACCTGCAAAGTCTTTTATTGTTCACAATATTGCTTGGGAGTTCTTATAAACCTTAATCATAATTTCTCTTTTCTGCACGTGTTAAGAGTGGTGAAACAAAAAATTACCATTAAATATGATGTTGCTAGAGAGCTATGGTAGTTTGTTTTGTGTTTGGAAGTCAGTAGGTGTCCTGGCAATGTTTAGAACTCTTTTCCATTGTTGGAATTCTGGTGTTTTTCTACGCAATGGAGGGTATCTATTCTAAGCACAATTCAGCTATGGCTAATGTGTCATGCATTTGGTACGTGTCTCTATTAGCTGGACGTTTGAAAGGTGTTGAGCTTCCATAGTTCCTTGGAAAAGACAAGATGATGCTTCTGAGATCACTCTTTTTAGTAGAAGTCTTTGTTCGGCTGCTGTTCATTCTTTTTTCTATTTTTTGGATTTTTAAGATATTATAAGTTTGATTCTTCTCTTTTGATGTTCTCATGTATTTCCCATGCCCATTTGCACTATTTGATAAAATAATAATACAAAGAAAAGATAAAATTAAATGCAATGACATGCCTATTTTACATGTTTGAATATTCAACACAAAGGTTGGGTCATTCATATGGCGTGATCTGTAAATAGCATAAATTAATTAACTTTAGGTGGACCTAAGAATATAAAAAACAGTCATTGATACTGTACATCTTCTCTAAATTGCAATTTCCATAAATTATGGAATTATAAGCTACCTTCAATTTTAGTTCAATTTCTTATGAAATGGAAACTTCTTGCTAATTTTAATAGAAGCAACTTAAAGTTTAAACCACATCTCCTATTTTTTCTTGAAAACTTAATTCTGTTGCTCTTTATATGTGCAGTGTTGCAGCAACAAAGAGTCCTGTTATATTTATTGGAACTGGGGAGCATATGGATGAGTTTGAAGTTTTTGATGTTAAACCATTTGTCAGCCGTCTCTTAGGTGAGCACCTCTTTTACTGCTACTCTTGAAATTTGCTAATTCAATTTCTTCGGAATGTTGTTAATATTTGCATGTCAATTATATTTCCATCTAGGCATGGGTGACTGGTCTGGATTTATGGACAAAATTCAAGAAGTTGTTCCTATGGATCAGCAGCCTGAACTTCTGCAAAAGCTTTCAGAAGGGAACTTTACATTAAGGATTATGTATGAGCAATTTCAGAATATAATGAAAATGGGTCCAATTAGCCAGGTTAGTCCCTGACTTATACCATCTCATTGAAGCTAAATCAACAACAATGTGCCTTTCACTTTTATTATATATTCTTAGTTGTGTAGGGTATGCAAGAAATTATAGGTGACCGCAATTTTCTAAGAGGTGACCACTTGGTTGCTCTGGAGGTTAATTCCAGATGGGGTTGGGGGTGTTGAGTTTCAGCGGTCGTTTTGAAATTTTTTACTGAAATGTGCTGTAAATGTTGAGCTTCTGATTTGGATCTGGAGAGGCTGCTCCTTAATGCTGATGACTGACTTGGCCGTGTAGGTTTTCTCAATGCTTCCAGGATTTAGTGCTGAGTTAATGCCAAAAGGTCGTGAAAAGGAAAGTTCAGCAAAGATCAAGCGGTACATGACCATGATGGACTCCATGACAAATGAAGGTGAGTCGAGACTCGATGCCATTTTTTATGTGGTTTTGCTCTGCTTGTGCCACACGGTTGACTTTATACTGATTCAACCCATTATTCTGATTCTAATAGTTGACTAAAATGTTGCAGAGTTGGATAGTACGAATCCAAAGCTCATGAATGAATCTCGTATGATGCGGATAGCCCGAGGTTGTGGTCGTCAACTTATAGAAGTAATGGAGATGATGGAAGAGTACAAGCGCCTTGCCAAGATATGGAGCAAAATGAAAGGGCTTAAGATTCCTAAGAAGGGTGACATGAGTGCCTTATCACGTAACATGAATGCGCAGAACATGAGCAAAGTCCTCCCCCCACAGATGCTGAAGCAGATTGGTGGCATGGGTGGCTTACAAAACTTGATGAAGCAAATGGGATCTACAAAAGACATGATGGGGATGTTCGGAGGTGGAGACAAGTAGATTTTGCCCACAGATCTATTGATGGCTTCGAGCTCACTTCCAACTATGGCTGTAACCATATTGCCTAGTTGGACAGAAAGGCACACAGGTCCTATGCAGGTTGATACTACTGACCATTCTGCTTTGCCAAATCAATATAAATCTAGTGACACAAAAAACTTTCACATCTGCTAATTTGCCCCGTTATGATTGGTACAGAATAAACTGACATCAATGGTTGGTTCATGCGAAAACAATATTACTCCAATCATAACTTGCCACCTAAAGAAGTAATGAAAAATGTTTGTGAAATATTTTGTAGATTTAACATTACTCTTGCCAAATATATTTATTCTTTAGGGGCCCACATTTGGTTTAATCTCAAGCATAGTGGCATTTTGTTGTAATATGATTATATAAAAAGTGAGCATAGAAATTCTCCTTATTTTATGTATTTACTTTAGAAGGTTTTTTATTTCTCTTTGCTAAATATTTACTTTAGAAGGTTAGTCATGAAATAAAAAGAACCGAAATGATTTTGAGGGTATGAGGTAGATAATCTTTTCGTTAGTATGAACAAAGAAAATTGTATCATTGCAGTTTTCCACCTTGTTTATCCACAATGTGTAAACTATGACAATATGAGAGAGAGGGAGAGAATTCAGGATTCTATCAGTTAAGCTCCCACCTTAGCATATATTTATTCTCGGGTCTATAGCATTATTGCAAAAATACCATTAATATTCTTAGATAAAGAAATGATTAGAAATAATTTGAACGAGTTCCATATAAACAAAATAAATCACGTGAAAAAAGGTAAAATCAAAAAATTAATCTAGCAAAGGAAATTTTTTGAGAAACTACGTACAAAATTATTTCTAAATATACTATAGTAAAAACGCCTCAATTGAATACATACATACATATATATATATATATATATATATGTATGTATGTATGTATGTGTGTGTGTGTGTGTGTGTGTGTAAATGACAAATCCATTAACTTGTCATTGAGGGGAAAGTATTTTATAACTCTCACCGGGCCAGCATACTGATTTGGTGGGACAAACTAATGGATGGATGACCTAAAAATTGAATTTTGTGAAACAAATACTAACCGTATTGGAGGGGTTGGTTTCAGCGTCTCAACTCTCAATGCTTGACATCCTTGGATTTCTGGTAAGGAGAGAGCTTACTCTTAATATTTTTAGAAAACTTAGTGAGTTATTACTCATCATGATATCTCTAGCTGAGCTGTGAGGCTTGTTCTCTTACGGAATTGTTGCCATTATTATAATGCCTTTATGAGAGCTGCGTTCCATATATTTATCAACAAAAATCAATGCCCAAATAATAGTCTCTCTCTCTCTCTGTTGTAGACATGAAGTTTAGTAGGTTAGATTGGTATATAGTTCTTTTACTTCTAATAGAATCATGTTGTAAATTCAGCTTTACTATGTTTGCACTACCATTGTCATGCCTCAAGCTTTAGACATTAAAATCATGGGTAGGATTATTTACTTAGTCGCATCTCATTCAAATTAAAATTAGAACAATTTCAACTAATTAAATTATGCTGCTTGTTTATGGCATAATGAAATGTGCCTTAGCTTGATCTATATTCTATAGTGTCCTTGATACTGTAGTGCAAATAATTTCATAGCAAGCTTCTGTTTGTGAGTTGATCTTTGAAGTATTAATCATCAACAATAAAAATAGCAGATACAAATAATCCCCATGTTCGAATGATTGTTAAGATGTCCAAATAATTTTTAGGATGGATCTTGTTTCTTTAATTTTTCTGAACTCAATAGATTGGATTTTCTAGGGTCATGATTCATGATCATGTTTATGTTGCTTTTAGCTTTTTATTTTGCCAGGGGTCACTTTTCCTAGAGAAGGTAGTGGTGCCTTTCTAATGTGGTATTCTCTCCTTCTCTTTTTTGAATGAGTGTAATATATCTAACCAAGGACATATGCTTTTTGCATTTCAGAAAAGGATGAAGCAAGTAATGATTAAAGGAATGGAGGTGATAATGTTAATGTTGAGTCAAAACATGTGTTTTACATGTTGAGTCAAAACATGTGTTGATGTTGATGATGGGACCTTTTTCTGAAATTGGCACATCCATGTATTTATTCCTCAACCTCAAGAAACCCAAGCTTTTGACCTGTGGAAAACTGCTCTGTTAGTCGCCATCACCATTTTCTCTTTCAATTAAAATTTTAGATCGACGAGTCAATGGGTTCAGTTCAGTCTGTCAAAATCAAATTTGACCATTCTCTTCTTGACTTCTTCCACTAGGTATTAACAAAATATAACAACGGTTTTTCTTTTGGCTTTTGTACAAATATTGTGACTATCATAGGAAAATACATATGAGAACATATTTGAGCGCAAGGGCTGGCACTACCTTTTGAGTAAAAGTAAATCTTTGCCTACGCTTATGTATATTTCAACTAAACTCTTGGGATTATACATAATACTGATACATTATCATTCTAGAGGTTTTATTTTATTTTATTTTTTTGGAGCATTCTTGAAATCTCATTAACACCAAAACCATTTTGCTAAAAGACATGAACTCCCAGCTTTTCAAATAATACTAAAAGGCCATCAAAAGTCAGAAACAGCCTACCAAATGGGCCCTAAGATACACCCATCAACCTAACTTTAAAATTCAGCCTAAACGAGAAGGCGTTACTTGGACAATATCAAGCTCTCAAGTAAATAACGGAAAATTGGAGAAATTGGTTGTAGATGGCGAAGTCCAAACGTTATGTATTACTGGAATGAGCTCCTCATACATTTTTTTGAATAATTCATATTATTTTGAAGTCACATCATGCAATGCCTAAACTCACATGATTATGAAGTTCACTCAAACAATAAAACCGAAAACTATCAAACTTATATCCTACTCTTTTGATCAAACTTCATATAGCAAGTGCTAAAAATCGCAGTGCCATCCAACAGAAGAAAACGTCTGCTGGTATTTTTTAATTGAGAGATGCTACCAATGCCATGTGCTCTATAAGGTCCAATACTCGGTTACTGTAAGAAAAAAAAAACAACAAATATGATCAGTCATACACAATTAAAAGAAAATTGTTAGTAAAGGAGTTGCATTTGTCAATATCTTTGTGCGTTGGTGGCTGAGGAAGAGAGAAGCTGTACCTGTATCCCCACTCATTGTCGTACCATGAAACAAGCTTCATGAACGAGTTATTGAGCCCAATCCCCGCCTTTGCATCGAATATACTTGACCTGAAATGAAACAAAATCCATTGAAACCAAATGGAGATTGCAAATCTCAACGTCTTTTCAACAATAGTCTGTAAAAGCAAGCAAGGATGAGATTGACAAAGGTGCAGATCCTGGAAACTTGTGAAGTGCAGTGCAATTGCTAGGCACAAAGGTCGAAATATCAAGGAATAGAAGATGATGCATTCTCTATTACTTTCTTAAAGAACATTATCACAGGAACCAGAAAGCCAATCCAGCACAAGATAAGACAATTTTATTTCCACTGATGAATTCAAACAATTTCTATAAAACAAAGGAGGCCTCAAAGAGCTTGAAATTGCCATTTGCCAATAGTTTTCACCAACATAGAGAAGTAAAAGACCACAAAACAATCAAAGCACAAGAGAGAGATACCTTGAGTCACCAACAAAATCATTGGAGACAACATCCTCATCTGTGTATCCAAGAATGCCTTTCAGCGGCCCCTCTGAGGCATACCTGCATTTGAAAATTCCAAAGCGAATTCAGTCAATCATCAAGTAAAAACATCACATCTTGAAAGACCCCAAACAACTGCCAAAAGAAGAGAATACACAAGATCACATTAAACCAAAAAAAAAAAAAAACAAAAAAATAGAAACATACTTAATAGCTGCCTTGACATCTTCATAGGAAGCACTCTTCTCAAGTCGACAAGTTAAGTCTACGACAGAAACATTAGGTGTTGGGACACGGAAGGCCATTCCAGTAAGCTTTCCATTAAGCTGTGGAAGAACTTTCCCAACTGCCTGCAATACCAAAAACATTAAGTTACCACGACACTCACCACCAATATAAAGGGTTGTATCTAATGCAATTGTCCTAAATTATATTTCTTGGAATAATCACCACACCTTCGCAGCACCAGTTGAACTAGGAATGATGTTTTGTGCAGCTCCACGGCCCCCTCTCCAATCCTTCATTGAAGGACCATCGACAGTTTTTTGAGTTGCTGAAAATAGAAAACCATTAATTTGTTACAAAACATGCAACATGTTTTAACAGAGAGAAAGAGACAGATAGAGACAGAGACCTGTAGTTGCATGCACTGTTGTCATTAGACCTTCAATGATACCGAATTCTTCATCAACCACCTGCAAAACAGGTGCACAAAAAATTAGATAAATATCAAGAGAACAGGTAGACATTTCAAATTCATCTCCTACCAGGTTACTATTAAACATAAAAAGCAAAAGAATTATAAAAAAGATGAATAGAACTAAATAAGCTTTAAGATGCACAACAAGACCTTTGCTAGAGGAGCAAGACAATTGGTGGTGCAGCTTGCATTGGAAACAATATCCATGTTTGGATTGTATGTCTTCTCATTTACTCCTACCACAAACATAGGTGCATCAGCTGATGGAGCTGATATTACAACTTTCTTGGCACCACCCTGCAGAGGCAAATCAAAAAAAGCTCAACTTAAAAATTGTAAATATGAAGAGTAACAGATTCATAATAAAGGAAATATATGGAGAGAGAGAGAGAGAGAGAGAGAGAGCATAATTGATTATCACACCAACCTTCTTGTGTGCTGAAGCCTTCTCAATTGTTGTGAAAACCCCAGAGGATTCAACAACATAGTCTGCCCCAAAATCACCCCAAGGAATCTCTGCTGGGTCCCTGAGAGAATAAGTTGTCATGGAAGTTACTCCTTAGTAGATATAACTTTAGATGTTCCTGCAATTAATACTAAATGCAGACACAAAGATAAGGATGAGATGTCAAGGCGAATACCTTTTACTTACAACTTTAATCTGTTTCCCATTAATTTCCAAAGTGGAGTTATCCAGGACCCGGATTGTTCCCTTGAAAACTCCATGAGTAGAGTCGTACTTAAACATGTATGCCTACAAAAGATAAACAGTAAGTTACTACCAAACTATCATATCTAGAGAACTCAAACAACTAGATCACTATCCTAATGTAAAAGAGAAGTTAATAGTCCAACTCTCCCACCTCGTGAGTAATAGAAAAGGGGAAAAAAGAAAATACAGGGATGCAGCCAAATGTACACTCATAGAGTAAACCACATGTTTCAAAACACCATATAATGTGTAGGCACCAAAGCGAGCCATGAGCTATATGGGATCCCTAATATAAGGACAATAGCACTAGCAGTCTGAGATGCCATTGTTTCTATCAGATTCTCTACAACTACAAGTGCAAAGACAGCTTTCCAAGGTCCTGCATTAAGGGATAAGTACCCGGCTGCTTGTCGGAGGACCTCTTTATAGGGTTTCATACTTCCGCTTCAATATATAGTAGCACCTCAAGAGAGTACAGGGCCTTATGTATTTACGTTTTCTGTTTTGTAGATCAAGATCCCGTTTCTCCCACTCCACTTGTTCTATTTAATTTCATTTCTAAATGGGTTTAGATCAAGATGCAAATAAAATTATGTTACAAAATTGTTTTATTTTATTAGATTAATTTTTGGATTTTAAAAGAATTTTTTTTTAATTTTTGTTTCTAGGCCATTTAGTTGATGTGGCATATGTACACGGTATGTTTTCACTGGACCAACTATCATATGTGACATTCTTAGGTAGCATTTAACAGCCATCTAGGCAGAGGCATGGACAGAATGGCTCCTAATCAAAACAAACCCTAATGTTAGGGGAGCGGATCAAATTTTTAGAACTTCAGGGGAAAAAATCAAAACTATCCCAAACTTTAGTAGTGTAATTTGCGATTTAGAATTTAACTAAAACAGAAGGACTAACTAGTAGCAAAACCAAAATTTTTAAATTGGACTTCCATAATAATCACCAAATGTTCATCATCCAGTATCTTCAAATCTGTGATTTACAAGAAAGAGACTGAATGTACATACCATGTACTTAGCATCAATAAAAGGATCATTGACTGCTACAACGTCAATATCATCCCTGGAGACTGCAACTCGAAGTACCAACCTTCCAATCCGACCAAAACCTGTGTAAGATGAGGATCATGGATATATCATCATTTGTAGGCAGAATGAAATAACTTCTGAAAGATATGAGGCAATAAGAATTTTACTATTTTTTGTAGGTAAGCAAAGAAGTCACCTAGCTCAAGCAATTGACATTTTAAGCGGTACATCATTTCAGCCACAAAAGACAAAGAATGACACAAGCAACCACTGAGCCAAACTTAGTAGAACTGATAATCTAGAAACTTAAAGCCAAAATCAAGTTGACCAATAGGACTAAATAAATTGTGTCTTTATATGAGAAACCTAGTTATACATTGTCTAGATAACAGACTATGCAAACAATCCATACAAGGTCCTACATCTATCAAACCAAAGTGCCACCTATAATGCAGGCCACCTAAATGACAAATGAATTCCCTAGTCGAATACTCATAAGTTTAAGAGATCCTTCTAGAGAGGGTTGAAATCAGCAAGCTCAAGGTAAAGCATTTTATCTTGAAACCATCAAACCAAAGAATGAGAGAATTAATCACCATGATCCCACTAAAATTCAAACAAAAGCATCACAAATTCTCTAATTATATTATTTTAAGGCCACAAAGAACAGAAGCTCCCACCCAACCCTAAACTGCAACCCACCAAACACCCTTTTGTTGGCAGGGCAGCACTCCAACCTACATCAGAAGCAACGCCCAAAGAAAATCCTTTCAGTGCTTACCATATTCAGAGAACACAACAGCGGATTGGACCCTATCCAAGTAATTTATCACATTGGGCATAACAAACAGAGTTTATATTCCATAACCAAGATAGATGGGACAGCTGTTATCATGTACTGAACTCTTTAAACTACTTAAAAATAGACCTATAAGCAACTATAAATAATCTACACATAAATCACAATATCTACAGCTATTAATCTTCACATTAACATCCAATCTTCAAGTCAACTATAAATATTCACTTCAATTAATGCATAACCCTACAACTAAAAACAAAAAAACAAGCAAAAACAGTTTTAAATATGCTGTAACGTACACCATCAACCTGCAAACCACTGTATTTCTAAAAATCAAAACAGAACACAACAACAGTACTCATAGGAAAACATACCGTTGATTCCAATCCTTGCCTTCCCACCAGTCCTTGATCCTAAACAAGTAAACATAAAAGTGAGCAACACCCACAAGCACAAAATCACTAATACGTCACAGAGAAATTTAAAATGCAAATAATTTGTGTAATTTGCATTCATACTTGGAACTGTAGGAGGTATTTCAGTAGCAGTGGCCTTAACGGGCTGGACGCTCCTCACACTACATGTCCTGACAATTGATTCAATAATTCCAATTTCAATCACATCAAGAGAACACGGAATTTTCATAACATATACATACACATTCTGCATATACACAAACAGAGACACATACGTACATAATGTATAAAAATTAAAATTGTTGGATTACTCAACTGTAAGGAAGATGAGCCACTGGGAACAGAAGTACCGAAAAGGCTAGATTGGTGCTTTGACGAGTTGAGGTTGCGACTGAAACTGATGCTTGAAACCTGAGAATTTTGAGAAGATTAGCAGAAAATTCATTAACAAATAACATTTATAATATTTTAACGTGTGTGTGATTCTTTGTGTAAATACAGAGTAAAGAAATTAAGCTCCAATAGATATAGACATACATGATCTTATGAAAAAAAAAAATCAAATTCAAGCTAACTTGGACAAAATTGCAGTGATTTTGATATTTTTTATAGTAATAAAGTTTATTTTTAATAATGATTTCCTTCATTTTGCAACATTTTCTCACCAACCAAACGCCCCAGCAAAAAAAAAAACTAGTTAAAAGAAGTGTAATGAAATCAAGCTCTGATTAATATATAGAAATATATGATCTAAAAATCTAATAAAACTCATATTAGAGTGATGAAGTTGTGGTGCTTCAGTGATGAAGTTGCTAATAACAAAAAAAAAAAAATGATTTCTTTCATTTCGGAAAATTTTCTCGGCAACCAAACGCCTTAACAAAATTACATTTCCGTTTAGAAAAACAACAAAACCAAACAAAAATCAACAAAATTCAAAAACAGAAAAAGTCCGACTCAAAAAAATACAAAAACGGCGATGCAGTGAAGTAATAATGAATAACAACCTTGGAAAACCGATCGGACGGTGAAGAAGAGGCCTCGATAAAAGAAGCCGTAGCTGTAGCCGCAGATCTGAGCATGGTAGAAGCCGCCATTTTTCAACACACAAATTGCAAACTTCTCTCTCTCACAGAGTCTCACACTCACAGAATAATATCTCTGTGAGAGAAAAACCCTAAAAACAAAGCAAAGAGAGAGAGAGAGAAGGCTTTTTATGAAGCGTGCGGCTTAGGCCAGTCTATATATATAAACAGGAAAACCAATGTGTTGTGATTTGTTTTTTGATATTTTTAATTTTTATATTTAAAAATGTGAAAAATCGAGCGGAGGTTCTTAGGCAAATAGAGAAATGGAACTGATTTTTTTTTTTTTTTTTTTTTTTTTTTGTTGTCTGTCTGACTTGCTTTGTAGTTTGTCTGTGATTCGCTCTTTTTTCTCTCTCTTTCTTTCTGTACTTCTTGCTTGCTTACTGTGTTTTTTAAAAAAAGCGTAGGTTGGTGGTGTATTCGAGGTCTGATCGTCTGGATTTATGTGTAAACCTGTATGAATGGTGCACCGTTGGTTTTTGTCTCCCCAGGAATGGACGGTTGTGATATGTTGCTTTTCCAAACGTTACTATGGTGGCCTGCGAAGGTTCTGTTTTTGGAAAGAAAACAGACTTTTTTAAAAAATAATAAAATTGTCATAAAATTTTGGATGTTTTGTCTTAATAGGAAAATGAAAATTAAAAAAAAAATTAGTTATAGAGGCTATTATTGATAGGATAATAAAGTAATTTCAATGATAAGTTTAAATTAGAATCGACAATAACTAATCACTTATAATTTGTAGCACTTTTCTAAAAATTTAGGTCCAATATTTTATGCTCTAGTGTTCTAAACCGATACAATAGAGGTGTGGACAAAAAAAAATGTTATATGTCTTTTTCGTTTAGTGTCTAATGTATTAGAACACAGCATCTTAGAAGTTGGAACAAAGGTAGAATTCGTCCAATAAACTATCAGTTTATATCAAAATTATGTCGTTCAATAATCTCCCACGCACACCTCCTCAATCCTCATTGCATCTAGGCATATCATACCATACTCCTCAAGCCTTCACTTCAAAAATTGTAATCTATTTTTGATGTTATATTTTTCATAAATATAAAATTCAAAAATTAAAAGAAAATATTTATTTTAGTATTGTACTTTTTTTATTTGTTTAAATAATAATTTATTCAATAAAAAAATGAGTTAAACTTATTGCACACAAATAGTTTTACACACACTCTCAAGAGCTTTTGTGTGTAATAAACACTACTCGCAATAAAAAATATTGTAACAAATTTGTAAACTATTTGTTATAAAATATTTTTTTTTATATAAAAACTATAAAAGACTTTTTTATGATATTTCTTTTCTAAATAGATATTAAGAAAAAAATATATCATTAAGGTGTTTTCTAACAACAAATTATTTTTTTAAGATGTTTTCTAAAAAGAAAAATAAGAGCCAAACAACCTTTTAAACCCTCTCTTAATCTGCGCCAACAACTCAGGCTGATCTTCACCGTTGATCTACGTGAGTCTTAATATAAAAGGGACGGTCTAGATGCATGGTAGTTTAAAAATACAATGAGATTGGAAATAGAGGAATGGGGTTGGTGTGAATTGCGTAGGTGAGTTTGTCGTGACTCAACACGCGCTCCTCGAAGGCCACGTCGGACCCAGTCTGGGCCTCCTTTGGGCTTTTCCAATTTTTTAGATTTTAAGTCGGTCCTACTGGTCGGCTGGGTACGGTTGACCCTGTTAAGGTTAGGTTAGTGTGAATTTGAGCTAACCAATGAGTTGGATTTTGAGCAAAACAACTTAGAAGCCATACATGATTTTATTAATGAAAAATGCAAATGGATGTCTTTAAGAAATTCGTTAATAATTTATTTAAAAAAAATTTTATAAAAAAAATAATTAATATTTTAACAACTTTAAGTATAGTTTGAGATAATTTTAATTTTATCTCCTAACAAAAATGTTTCAAGATTTGCTTCCATAATCCTAACTTTAAGTATCGTTTAGATTTAAGTCATTACATCAATCTGTCATGATAATGTGTTTGTTAAGTGCTAACTAATCTAAAAATGTCTTCTTCTTTTTTTCCTCTTTTTTCTTTTTTTGGTTCAAAATTTTGTCCTTTTTGAATCTTATTAAAGTCATGTTAGATATTATTTTGACTAAAATTACAATTTACAACATTAAATTTTGGGATTTGATTTTGCCTCTTAAATTTTCAAATTTTGGATTTATAAAATTTCATCCTTTTGAGTTAAGATGACAGGCTTAAATCCAAATAATAAGTAACGTTAGGGATATGGATCTAAATTTTAAAACTTTAAAGGGAAAAATCAAAATCACCTCAAACTTTAAGGGTATAAATTGCAATTTAGTCTTGAAAATATATTCATAAATCATGAGTCACATTATTTTTTGGAAAGTTCTTTAAACCCATTACAATGACAATCATAAAATAATCATATTAATGGTAATTTTGAAGTGTTTTAAACTCCATCATAATAACCACTGGTGATTATGTGATGACAAGCATATATTCATTTTAATAATGTATTTTAAAGTGTTTTAATTCATATATTTTCTTCATAAATATAAATAAAATATTAAGATTAAAACATTTGAAATGAACGGTTCTAATTGTAGTGGGTATCATATTCCAAGTGTACCATAGAAGAACCCACTATTTATTGGTCACATAATGGAGTGAAAATAATTGATGTAATTGGATTGGAGGAAAACTATGTTCATGTATAGAATATTTTATCTCAAACAACCTAACTTCAATTTGGTTAGGTTTGAAGTGATGAGTAAGCTTATTTTAATAATTAACTTTTTTTTTATCTGACTATGATTTTACTTATTTTTCATTTTGAACCATTTTAATCTTCTCTTATTGTAGGATTAACTATAGATGGTCTTGTGGGTTCCAGTTAGCTCAACTAGTAAAGTCTCTGATTGTTGTATAAGAGATTTGGGGTTCAATCCCCGTCTACACCAAAAAACTGATTGGTGTCTTGGTTTGATGATATAGAGCTATTATCAGGAGCGGACGCCATAGGTTGAAACTCTCTAAAAAAAAAAAAAAATAATAGATGGTCTTGAGAATAAAAGAATTGGTTATTTTTATGCTCCCTATTAAGTTACAGTCCAAATTACCCCTTAAAAAGTGTAGGCAAATAATATGAAAAACCTAATTTATATAGAAGATATAGAATATATAGATTCAATCATGTCAAAAAAAAATTAGGATCATTAAAATAAAATATCATGGTCAATTAATAGTAATTCAAAATGCCTCAACAAATAAAATTTATAAATTTAATTCTTTAATGATGATTATTGCAAATATGATATAATTTGATATTGTTTGTCAAAAAAATCTGATGAGACTAGCTTGATATGCTAGGAAGTCTAACACTACTAGCTAGCTATATTTGAAAACAGCATTTATTATATTCAAATGATGTTTATTTGTCATTGATAAGAAAGTTCATTGTTTCAGTAGTGGCTAATAAAAGTATGCTAGTTTTTCATTATCACTACTAATTATGAAAGATTGGCATATTCATTGTTATGTGACATCTTATGAGGTCTTAGGGTTTCACTTTGAGAAACAAGGTCACCAACCTTTTCATGCCAACTATGCAAAAGAAGAAACAATGAAAGCAAATGGCATTTAAATAAGAAAAAGAAAGTGTGGAAGAAAAAAAAGTCAAAGAAGAACAATAACCTAAAAATATTATAATTTCTAGTTGAAGAAGAAAGTGGATCACCTCTTCGAAGCAACTAAAGGTCCAGTTTGTATTTAAACTCAAACTTACTCTAATGCCTTTAATTTTTAAACAATCATAGATGAACCGAATCATCTTTGGCTGCACCAAAATGTTATAAACAATTTAAAACTATTGAAGCCATAAAAAATTGTGAGGTAGCTTTCGATAAATGAGTTTAATAATGACTAAACAAGCTTTAGTAGAAGTTGGGTACAGTTCAAATATTAACTTATTAAGTAGTGATCATACTTTTAGAACTCAAAATATATAATTGTGTATAAAATATATTTTCCTCTTGAATAACAATTGTAAACTATAAAGAATTAATAAAATAAATCAACAGCGTATATCACAATTTAAAATTCTAGACTTAAATAAGATTATACTTTTTTTTTATAAAAAAAAGTTTTAGGCCACTTTTTTGATGCATTGAGAGATGCAACAAAAATTTCAAACTCACTCAATCGTGAGTAAAAATAACTATGTATGTTACAAGAAATTTTTGCTGCATCCAATTAGTGACAATGATTGTAACAATATAGTTTTAATTGTAATGTTACAATTGTAATGTCATCTTATAATCAATTATATAATTTTTCTGTTATATCTCTATTTATTTTTTAATCTACCCGTATTAAAGTATAGAAACATTTTACTATTTTGTATTAATTATGTTTGAATCATTTCCCCATATAAATATTCATATAAAGGGTATAATTTAAATCCAATATTGTATAATCAAATGCAGACAATGTCTCTTCGACTTTGAGATGGGGCAACAAAGGCTCGTTGCTGACTTGCTATCAATCTAAAGATTTGAAAATTTGCCCAACTCTCATATAGTAATGGAGCTCATTTTGTATAATCTACTTATTTAATTAGCTATTAGGGAAAAACCTGCAATTTTTTAGCAAATATATTGCAAATCTTTAAACCAAAACATCAATCGTTTTTTGGTGTAAGTGAGGATTGAACCCCAGATCTCTTATTCAACCAGAGACTTTACCCGTTAAGCTAATTGGAACCCACATATTTTATACTTAATAAATATTATTACAAGACTTTTTAAAGAATTAACAAAATATAAAAATGACTATTAATAATATTTAAATTATATATATAGGAATTATACTTTGCATCTTAGTATATCCATGCATATGCTTAGGGTTACAATCTAGTCTATATATATATATATATATATATATATATATAGGCAAAAAGCACATTTTAGTCCTTATATTTTCAGACTATTCTCATTTTAGTCCCTACATTTTATTTTTACCGCTTTTAGTCCCTATCCTGAAAAACGTTTCCCGTTTTGGTCCCTGTAGTTACATCAGAAACGAAAAAAGCTGATGTGGCAAACGGCAGAAATAAATAAAACTTAATTAATGTTCACGTGACCTAAATTAATAATAAAAAATGTTTTTTTGCATTTAAAAATGCCATGTCAGCATCTTAATTAAAAAAATTAATTTATTAATTTTAACTAAATAAAAAAAATTAAAAACTAAAAATCATATGAATTGAGATCTAAATGTGTCTTGAATAAAAACAACAAGAATACAAACCCAGATCCAAGAACACAAATCTAGAAATTAAAAAAAAAAATGATCGAAAGAGTCCGAGATCGAAGAAGTCTGCAAAGCTCACTACCAAGACTTCATCCTCACTGTTGACAACCTCAAGTCTCTCCTCTTCGACGTTGATTCGCTCAAATCCTCTCTCTCCACTTCGAACTCCAAGCTCCAGTCCGTTGCCGGACCGCTTCTCGACTCACTCGGCTCGTTCCTCGAGTCGCAAACTGTGTTGCAAAATGTCAATCTTGCCCTCGGCTCAATCTCCACCTGTGTCCGCTTGATCGAGATTTGTTCCCGATCGAACTACCACTTGTCTCGGAACAACTTCTACAAAACGCCGTTGTCTACACTCAGACGAATGCTCGAGAAGAAGATCCCGGAGATTCGCGTGGATATCGAGAGGCTAGTGAGTAAAGAGTTCGGCGATTGGCTCGTCAAGATCCAAGTCATGAGCCGGAACTTAGGTCAGTTAGCCATAGGCCAAGCCTCCTCGGCTCATTAGCGCGAAAAGGGTCTTCGAATCAAGTAGCGCCAAGTAGAGGAGTAGAGTCAGCTTAGTCTTCGTGACTGTGTTTACACTCTTCAAGATGAAGATGAAGACGAAGACGATCAACACGACTAACACGACGCCGTTGGGCTCAATAACGGACTTGGAAATGATGGTCATAATGGTGGTTTCGATTTGACTCCTCTGTACAGAGGAGGTATGGGAAACTGCTATGAGTAAAATGTGTGGGGTTTTAGAGGACCAATTTTCTAGGATACAAACTGCGAATCATTTGTTGTTGATTAAGGACTATGTGAGTTTGTTAGGTGTCACATTGAGGAGGTATGGGTACCCAGTTGATGCTTTGTTAGATGTATTGAGTAAATATAGGGATAATGACTTGTTTTATGGTTCCGATCTGGGTTTTGTTTTTTGTTTTGTTGTTGTTTTTTTTTTTTTTTTTTAATTTATGGGTTTGTGTTCTTGGATTTGGGTTTGTGTTCTTGTTGTTCTTATTCAAGACACACTTAGATCTCAATTCATATGATTTTTAGTTTTTAATTCTATTTTAAATTTTTTTTATTTAGTTAAAATTAATAAATTAATTTTTTTAATTAAGATGCTGACGTGGCATTTTTAAATGTCAAAAAATATTTTTTATTATTAATTTAGGTCACATGGACATTAATAAAGTATTATTTATTTCTGCCGTTTGCCACGTTAGCTTTCTCCGTTTTTGATGTAACTGCAGGGACCAAAACGGGAAGCATTTTTCAGGATAGGGACCAAAAGCGGTAAAAATAAAATGTAGGGACTAAAATGGGAATAGCCTGAAAATGTAGGGACTAAAATGTGCTTTTCACCATATATATATATATATATATATAGGTAAAGCTGAGAAAAAATCCAATTAGGTTTTAAATTAGATTTCAATTGTTATCTAATTTTGCATCACGTGTTCTATTTAAGTTTTTAAAATTTTTGTTCTAAGTGAGTTAATGAGGTGCAAAAGACGAAGGGTTTAATATAAATAAATCATCAAAAACTCAATAATAATAAAAAAGAATGAGTAAACTCATGTGTATATCCAAAACAAATTAAAATAAATAAAAATTAAAGAGAGAAAGAGAGAGAGTATAATTTGAATCCATATATGTGTGTAATTGTAATTTTTTTTAATTGTATTGTACATATGCACGGGTTATACACTAGTATATATTAATAGACAAAACTTAGAGAAAATTCAATTAAAATTTGAAATTAGAATCCAATTTTCTACTATATGTCTAAATTTATGTGGAAACACATCAAAATTATCCACTTAAGTTTGTACCACATGTCCACTTAAGTTTTTTAATCTTTGTGCCAAGTGAGTTCATAAGTGCAAAATACTAAAAATCTACTATTAATAAACTATTCAAATAAAAAAAAATATTAATGAACTATAAAACTTAAAAAAAAAAAAAAACATCAATCACATGTACTCAATCAAAATCATCATACATTTTATCTTATTAAAAATTAGAAAAAAAAATGATCATAAGTAATTACATTTACTTTTTTTAAAAATAATTTGATTGATTATTTATATTTATATGATAAAAATTGTGTTTAATTTTTATCTGTCTATCTATCTATCTATCTATCTATCTATCTATACACACACACACACACACACACAAAACTTAGACAAAGTTTAATTGGAATCCAATTTTGCTGCATGTGTCTAAATATATGTGGGAACCATACCATAATTATCTACTTAAGTTTGTATCATGTGCGTGTCCACTTAAGTTTTTTAATCTTTGTGTCAAGTGAGTTAATGAGTGCAAAATACTAAGGGCATGTTTGATAGACTGTTGAAAGGACTGAATTTTAGTTCTTGGCCCAAATAAGAGATGGACTAAGACTCAAAGAGCCCAAAGCAATAAATTTGTAGAGAATGGTTTAGAATACCAGGTTTTAGTGAGTTAACACAACGGGTCAATGTTTCTCAATGAAAGGAACAAAGATAACAAATATATGCTAAGAGAATACGTCTTCGGCAATATCTGAGGAGACTAGTTCTTTGTGTATTGCCTTCACAACCTCACTACAAGTTTCTTTTTCTCTGCTCTTGTGTTTCTTGCCTCCCCTATTTTTCTAGGGGTCTCTTACATTATATATTCTCCTTCTAATGATCTTTGTTGTCCGCTTGTTAATCGTCCTGGCCTTTACTTGAGTGTCTGTTCCATCAGACACCCTCTTTTGCCTTCTGTGAGTGGTGGTAGCCAAGGCAACACTGTTCAGGGGTCTTTTCCACATAAATGCGGCCAGTGAATTAGCTGCAGGACATTCAATGTAGCAACAGTAGCTTTTTCTTAGGTACTTCCTAGTTTCCCCTCTCTGGTACGCTTGAGACATGCGTCTTTGTCTCTAGAGCTTCCTAGAAAGTCACCTTGAACCTTGGGACACATGCTTGAGTCATGCTTAACCTTTCCGGGGAGACGTACCTCCTCGGACCACCCTCCCGTCCATATTCTGCTCATTAAATTCTAAGATTGATTCATTTAACATTATTCATTTGTTCTTGGATCACTATGCTCTTGGCCAAGCCCAAGTCCCAATATATCATTTGAGCCCTTACCCCTACAACTGTAATGGTGATTACATAGGAATAGGAGTAAGTATTACAAGGAATACAAGATGTTGTAATGTAATACTTATTACTATTCATTTGTTTGGAGACAACATAAGAATAGAACACTGAAGATAATGGAATATTTAAATCAGGTTGTATAAATCTTAGCATTAGAATAAAACTGAAGATAAATTTTAGGAAGTATCTTACTCATATAATTATATATTTTTTAAAATATTTTTTAAATTTGAAAGAAAGATTAGTCATTTTTAGTGACTTTTTATTTTCATAATTGTTATGTGTATATGAAAAGTTTGTTTATTTAGAAATATATTAATTTTAGAAATTAATACACCTACTAAGGAATAACTATTGCAACCATTTTAGAAAGAAATGACTATTTCTCATTTTAAAGAATAGCTATTCATAAGAAATGACTATTCATTGTAATAAAAACATAACCAAACTACTGAACAGCTAAATCATAGAAACATATATATATATATATATATATATATATTTGGAGAAATAATTACAACATGCTGCTAACTTCGCAGCTCGAACTCTTTCCCCTCTAGACTCCCAAGAACTTTGTGCATGAAGATGTGTTAATTTAGCTACAAGGCCTTTGGCAGCTAGATCATAGGAATAACTATTCTATTATAGTGTCTATTACAGTCTACTAAACACATTATAATAATCTAATATTAATGAACTATAAAATAAAAAAAATAAAAAAACCAATTACATTTACTCAATAAAAATCATCACATAAAAAAATTCACCACACGTTCCATCTTATTAAAAATTAGAAAAAAATGATTATAAGTAGAATTAAATTTAGGTAAGAATTTTAATATATGATTAATTATGTTTACTTTTAAAATTTTTTTTGACTAGTTATTTATATTTTTATGATAAAAAATGTGTTTAATTTTAAATTTATCTATACGTATGCATTAATGCGTGTTAGATGCTATTTTTTCTTAATAATTTGACTAATTATTTATATTTTTATAATAAAAATTGTGTTTAATTTTAAATGCACTTATGCGTTTACATGGGTTACATGCTAGTAATTTATAATATCCAAAACCATCCTACTAACCTTTTTTCAAAAAATATATACACTAGGTTTTTTTATTATATATAATTCGATAGTTACAAGAATAAAGATTTCATTAGTAATTAACTGAGTTAAAAAGCTCTTGGTTACTAGAAATTGAAACTACAGCATCTACTACATATAACACATACACATGATAGGAGTTGAAATAATGGTGATAATTTTTTTACCATTAGGTTCAAACATAAAGGTTCCTTTTTAGTGCAAATGGAATTGGATCTCAAATTCCTTATTGGACAATAAAAGAGTTTATAAATTCAGTGAGCTATAAGGCTATAACCCAGAAAATATGCTCCTAACTTGATTATATACATTTCAAAAGCTATAATGTATCCAAAAAAAAAAAAAAGCTATAAAAAATTTACTCCCTTTATTTTTTTTACCTCATTATAAAAATTACTTGATGGCATTGGAAATAAAAAGGCCTAGAGACACAAAATTTTGATATTTGTTAATGTGATAGATTGTTAATGGTAAGTAAAAAATTGATGTTATTGATGGGTCTAAATGAAAACTAGTGAAAACTTACCAACTTAATAGAAGTAAAAAAAAAAAAACTGTCAAAATTTTTTGTTTATGTAACATTACTAATTGGAAATTTGAAAAACCTCGTGACCCAAAGTGAATTGAGTTTTGAGAAATGCTATATCCACAATATTCTCACAACAAATCTTAAGTAACATGATATTACTGGTGGGAAAAAAAGTATTAGAATTATTATTTTCACAATACTTTCTAAATGGCATGTTATTACCGATTATTATTGATAGACAAAAGCGTAATTTCAATTGTAGATTTAAATTAGAATCAATAATAACTTACTACTTATAATTTATTGTTAAAATATTTTTAATATAGAACTTTTTCAAAATATAATTTTAATGACAAGTTAAAATTAGAATTAATAAAACTTAATGCTTTACGAGTTTTTGGTCAATTGGTTTCAAGTGGGGACGGTGAGTTCTAAGAATAAGGTATAAAGCACGCGTAGAAACAACAAAAGTCCCCCACCCAAACGTAAAGCCCCAACGCATATAAGGTTAGGCTTTGGGAGGCGTCCTTTTCCATGTGGATTTTGATGGGACTTGTTGATGAGCAACGTGATACATTGTTCGTGTTTTGGGGTAGCTGGGAAGCTGCACGTGGTGCTTTATGGGAAGGAGACCTAAAAAGGTAAAAATTTCTCTACACCTTTAAGTTTCGTGTGTGTATCATGCAAAAGCATGGCAGGTTTATGCAAACGCATATGCTTTTTTTCATGAGTTTGGTGGCTGACTCTGGCCTTCCTCTCAATAATTGAGGAAATGACATCAACCTATATTTCCAATACTTTTGGAAATGTTGAAATTAAAGGAGAAATGGAAAATAATGATGAGAATTGTAGAGAAGGAGAAGCATAAAAGAGAAATAATATAAAGGAATTACTTGGTTTGACTTAATGATTTACATAAGCATAATAAAGTATTTATCAAGTTTTTTTATGTGAGTCATGCATGTTAACGGGTGTTTTTAGGACAATTGTTAATTATATTAAAAAAAAATTAATATCACTTATATAAAAAACATATAAATAAATTATTTTATCATTTTTTCCTATAAAACATTTCTAAAAATAGTTTATAAACTAACACCTTTAGAGCTTTTGCTAACTTTTCCCTTTTAAATATATATATATATGTGTGTGTATGTATGTATGTATGTATGTATGTATGTATTGCGTAGTACAATAAACCTCCTAATATGGTATAAAATTGATATAAATTTTATATCTCTTTAATAGGAAACAAAAGTTTTGGTACACAACTTTTCACTTCTTCTATTTTGAGTTGTTATACTGGCACAATAAAGTGTCATAACATTTTTAAAACAATTAAGGTGTCACCTCATCATAGGTTAAACTATAATTAAATAAAATATTATGTCAAGATTTTAGATTTACCACAATTAAAAAAAAAGTATTGTGAAATTTTTTTTAAGTTCCTAGATTTTCTCTTCTTTTATAGTTAACATGATCGATTGTGATTAGTGCATAATAAAAATTGTATTAATAATTAGATCATGTGACAATAATATTATTCAAATAACAGATTTTCATATATCAACAAGTTGTATCTCTATATTGTTATTTTAGAAATAAAAAATTAGCATTGATTTATTATAAAATAGGTTTTTTTTAAAGAATAATTATACTTTAATAAAAATAAACTCATTCAATGAACAACAATAGTCTTTAAGGGCTTTCGTTTTATCTATCCATATATGCACAGCACAGCAGCACAAGACATATATTAGATGTCACCACAATTGCTTAATTAAATTCTATTTGGCAACTCCAGTTTGACTATTGCAGATAGGACATGAAACGTTATTCTCTGGTCATCAATAATGAGATTTGAGAAAGGTCGCAACTCGCAGATTAATTAGTAACTTCGTACGCACTATGAACTTTATCTCAATTAATAAATAAAGTGAAATATCCAAAAAAGCAAAGAAAAGAAAATTCATGTAGAAATGTGTTGAGGTACAATTTTCCTCACACGCCACATGTCCTAATTAATTTTCCTACTCATTAAAAATACTCATACAAGCCCTACAAATTATTTTTTTGGGTCTTCATAAATATTTCCCAAATTATTACCAAAATTGGACCCACACAAATACTTCCCATATTATTATCAAAATTAAACTATAAAATTATACCATCTCTATAAAAGTCCATGTCCATTTATTTTGTTGGCAAAACCCAAAAAGCCCAACACAAAGCCCGCTGTTACACAACACCATTTACAAAGCCCGTTATTACAAGACACCCATTACAAAGCTTAGGAGAAACACCTGACAATGTTTATCAAAGCCCAAGTCTGCACTTGGCAATATTTTACAAAATCCCAAAATATTATTAAAAGCCCAAATACTATTTTCGACAATATCTTATTAAAAACCCAAATATTATTTTGGCAACATTTTACAAAAAGCCTAATACTATTTTGGCAAGATTTTACCAAAAACCAAACACTATTAATTTTTGGACAAACAATTATTCCATGAAAGCCCAAATATTATTAGGCAAAAATATTTAAAACCTCAACAGTAAAACTACTATAGCTTGTTTTAACCTCTAATTTTAAAATTACGGTTTAATTGCTTTTAATCTACTCAACTAAGTGCTTAATAAGAGAAACTAGACACAATAACTGAGACTACTACCTAGTGCATGTGCATATAATTATCAATTAAATGTAAAGCACAAGGAGTAAGGGAAGAGAGATGCAAACACAAGACAATGCAGCGATGTGTTATTGATGAAGAAAACCGATGAATTCAGTGTAAAAACCTCTCTGTGATCCTCCAAGACGAATCAATCTATCATTAAATTAGTTGGAGTACAAGGATTACAATATAGACCCTCAAAGCCTAGACTACCCTCTATACTTAGACCATCTGAGTCCCAGCTATCAACGGGCTTCATTGAGCCTTGTCTTCACTAGCTTTCCGGATCTCACAAATAGTTCCAATTGCATCCACCAGAGAATGGATTCATCAAATGCTTCACATGAGCACCAAAACAACTCACAACACTCAAAATTGGTGAGTGTTAGGTTTTAAGACTTTAGGTTAAATGTATTAGAACTTTAATTTGTAATTGATAGGGATAAATTGTCTGAAGGGTGCTGACGACCTACACGAAACTCAAACCAAAAAGAACCGACGGGATGAATAAGCAACGGGGGGAAGCTGGAGGCACCAAAATATATCTTGTCATATATGCTTCATCAAGAGGAGGTGTCTTGTCACATACGCTTTTACCTGAGCATATATCTTGCGTAGCACGCTTATCCACCAAGAGATGTCTTGCGCTCCACGCCAATCGAGAATAATTCCAATAAGGAAGTATCTTCCCGAACACACCATGGTTAAGATTTTCCGCTATAAATACCCCCAAGCCCTTACGAATCGAGGTACACATAACTCCCCCCGACTCTGGCACTCTAGAGTTGTGAACATTACTAACTTAATCATCGGAGGGTCGTTGGCTGGTACCACACCGGTACTCTCTCTTTGAGGTTCTCTTGACTTGTGCAGGTTCATTCGAGTGCGTGAAAGCCCTGTAGCTTACTGAGGAGATTCGTGACATCATTAGTTGGCATCGTCTGTGGGAAGTGACGTAGACTGTACTTCGTGCTTTCCAGACAAAAAGTTGCATGGTACTCATGCATTTAATGGCAACCAACGTGAACGGTCAAGGCAACGAACAATGCACCACGGCTGTTGAGAGACAGGTCCAAACTCTAGCGGCCGCGGTAAAACGCCTCACAAAACATAATCACGACTTAGAAGAACAGTTGCGACAGAAGAACGCGACCACCGACACCTAAGGAGAAAATCAGGAGGCGAGTAACGCCGAGAAGGGAAATCTAGGAGGTCCGGAGGAAAGCAATGCCTTGAGTCGACCCAAAAGACAGGATACGAATCATCCGTCGGCCACTGATCATGTCCCGTCCCACGTGGTCGCAGAGATGGAGATGATGAAGGAACGCATGGATTTCATGATGAACGCCCTCAAGGGACGAGTATCTAGCGACCTCGATGACCTCGTCCAGCGCACGGATTCTCCCTTCACTACACTTGTCAATTCGTTCCCCCTTCCGCCGAAGTTTCGTATGCCCCAGGTGGAAAGCTACGACGGGTCCAAAGACCCACTAGACCATTTGGAGTCCTTCAAGACATTCATGCACTTGCAAGGTGTGCCAGACGAGATCATGTGTAGGGCCTTCTCGACGACATTGAGGGGCCCCGCCAGGATCTGGTTCAGCAGGCTAACGCTCGGCTCCATCAGTACCTTCAAAGAGCTGAGCGCCCAGTTCACCTCGCACTTCATCGAGGGGCACGGGTACAAAAAATCCACTGCGTGCCTGATGAACATTAGGTAGCGGGAGAATGAGACACTGAGGGCCTACATAGCCCGTTTCAACAAGGAAGCACTTTTGATCGATGAGGCGGACGATAAGATATTGGTCGCTGCATTCACAAACGGACTGCGGAAGGGTAAGTTCTTATTCTCCATATACAAGAATGACCCGAAAACTATGTCGGATGTGCTTTATAGGGTGACTAAATACATGAATGCAGAAGACGCACTACTGGCCCGGGAAGAGAAGCCTTCCAAGAAGAGGGAAAGGCAAGAGAATACACGACAAAACAAGGGGCAAAAGGTAGCTCGGACGGGAGAGGGCCGAGACAACAGGCGCCCAAAGCCGTCCATTGGGAAATTCACAAGTTTCACCTCTTTAACGACTCCGATCGACCAAGTCTTGATGCAGATTAAGGACGAAGAGTCCCTATCGTTCTCGGGAAAGCTAAAGGGAGATCCCAACAGACGACCCAAAGACAGGTACTGCGCTTCCACCGAGACCATGGCCATGACACCGCCGACTGTTACGACTTGAAGTAACAGATTGAAACACTGATTAGACAAGGAAAGTTGCAGAGGTTCATTAGTCTAGAGAGAACAGATGCACCTCAACAAGAACAAGCCCCCCGCTGGGATAACGAACGTCCCAGACTGCCCATAGGGGATATAAGGATGATCATTGGGAATGCGGCAGTCGTCGGCTCAACAAAAAAGGCTCGAAAATCCTACCTCAGAGCGGTTCAGAATGTCCAGGCTACGGGCGTTGTCTAGAAGAAGCCGCGAGTCAACAGCCCCACTATTGAGTTCACTGAAGAAGATGCCCAACGTCTTCATCATCCGCACGAAGACGCCATTATCGTCAGCATCCGGCTAGGGGACTATAACACGTATCGGGTGTTGATCGACAACGGAAGCTCTGCAGATATTCTCTACTACCCGGCATTCCAACAGATGCGAATCGACAAAGAACGCCTAGTCCCTACCAACGCTCCGCTAATCGGATTCGGAGGAACGAGAGTATGCCCCCTTGGCACAATCACTTTGCCAGTCACAATTGGGGAATACCCCCGGCAAGCCACTAGGGATGTCACCTTTCTCGTCGTTGACTGCTCCTCCGCTTATAATGTGATCATAGGGTGACCCACCTTCAATGCATGGAAGGTTGTGACTTCGATCTACCACTTGATGGTCAAGTTCCCCACCGAGTACGGAGTGGGGGAGCTACGAGGAGACCAGGTGGCTACGTGAGAATGCTACGTCTGGATGGTAGAGATGAACATCCACTTACAAGCAATGAACATAGAACAGCGTGGATCACCAGGATTGGCACTCTCACCAGCCCTACGGCTCGCCAAGCGCTCATGGCTTTCCTCAAGGAAAACCAAGATGTGTTCGCCTAGAGTCATGAAGATATGCTGGGAATCGACCCTTCAGTCATAGTACATAAGCTGAACGTGTCACCCACCTTCCTGCTCGTCCGGCAGAAGAAGTGGGTGTTTGTCCCAGAACGAGACTAGGCAGTAGCAGAGAAAGTCGGCAAATTATAGGAGGCGGGTTTCATCCGGGAAGTATACTACTCCGACTGGCTAGCCAATGTGGTAATGGTCAAAAAAGCTAGCGGGAAGTGGCGCATGTGTGTAGACTTCACGGACCTGAATAAGGCGTGCCCCAAGGACAGCTACCCCCTCCCTAGAGTCGATAGGCTGGTGGACTCTACGGCCCGACACCAGCTACCAAGCTTTATAGATGCCTTCTCAGGGTACAACCAGATTCTGATGGACGTGGCAGATTAAAAGAAGACCTCATTCATTACCAGCCAGGGTCTTTTCTGTTACAAGGTGATGCCATTCGGACTAAAGAATGCGGGAGCCACGTACCAAAGACTCATGAACAAGATGTTCGCCAACTAGATAGGAAGGAATGTTCAGGTATACGTCGACGACATGTTAGTAAAAAGCCGAAAGGAGGAGGACTATTTGAAGGACCTAGAGGAAACATTCAGCACTCTCTGCTCCTACAACATGAAGCTCAACTCGACAAAGTGTGCGTTCGGAGTGACGGTTGGAAAATTTCTCGACTTTATGGTGTCTCAAAGAGGCATCGAGGCCAACCCAGACAAGATCCGAGCCATAATGGAGATGGCCTCCCCAAAAAACGCGAAAGAGGTACAAAGCTTAAACGGAAAGGTGGCCGCCCTGAACAAGTTCGTGTCAAGGGCAACAGACAAATGACTACCCTTCTTTCGCACGTTGAAGAAAACTTTCGAGTGGACAGATGAATGCCAAAAAGCGTTCGAGGAACTAAAGACTTATCTTTCTTCACCTCCATTGCTGATTCCTTCGCGACCACGGGAGGAGCTTTTTCTTTATCTGGCCGTGTCCCCAGCGGCCGTCAACACTACCTTGGTCAGAGAGGAAGACAAGTTTCAGAAACCAGTCTACTACGCCAGTCGGGCATTTCGCAGAGCAGAGGAAAGATATCCACCCATGGAAAAGCTCGCCTTCGCCTTGATTACGGCAACCCGCAAGCTTAAGTCATATTTCCAAGCTCATACGATAGTCGTTTTAACCGACAAGCCCTTGCGGCGGGCGATGCACAACCCCGAAGTTGCTGGTCGCCTGGCCTTATGGGCGATAGAGTTGACTGAGTACGACATTCGATACAGCCCACGTACTGCCACCAAGGGGCAGGCCGTTGCCGACTTTTTAGCCGAGTTCACCAGCGGGGAGGACCAGAGGCAAACGAATGCCCTCCGTGGAATGTACATACAGACGGATTGTCGAATAGGCAGGCTGGAGGAGTGGGTGTCGTACTTCACTCCCTTGAGGGAGACCGGAATGAATGCATGATCCGCCTCGACTTCCCCACCACCAATAACGAAGTGGTGTATGAAGCTTTGATAACTGGGATCGATCTTGCCAAAGCAGCAGGGGCTGCGAAAGTAGTAGTTTACTGCGACTCCCAAGTCGTCGTCAACCAAGTAAACGGAGACTACGAGTGTAGATGAGACAAAATGAGAAGATATCTCGATCAAGTGAAGAGAAGGGTGGACGAGCTGAAGGTAGAAATAATCCAGATCCCTAGAGAAGAAAATGAGCAAGCCGACCGCTTTGCCAAAGCCGCTTCATTAGAGCACATGACCACCCCCGACAACGTGCTCTCTTTTGTTCAGGTTTCTCCGCTAATAGACCCTGTCAATGTGTAGGAAATCGGTTCCAAAAGTAATTGGACCATGCCATTAGTCTCTTATTTGAAAGATGGCACCCTGCCGGACGAAAAAGAGGTCGCCAGAAGGCTGTAGGTCCAAGCGGCAAGGTTCGTATTGATGAAGGACGTCCTGTACAAAAGGAGTTTCTCTCGCCCATATCTAAGGTGCTTGGGTCCCGAGGAAGCGGACTATGTCATGAGGGAAGTCCACGAGGGAATATGCAGAAACCACTCGGGGTCACGGTCATTAGCGCATAAGCTGATTCGAGCAGGGTATTACTGGCCCGCGATGCAAAAAGACACCCAAGCGTATGTTAGAGCCTACGACAAGTGCCAGAGGTTCAGCAACATCATTAGACAGCCGTCCGAAGAGCTGACCCCCATGACAGCCCCGTGGTCGTTCGCTCAATGGGGGCTAGACATCATGGGCCCATTCCTAACAGCTATGGGACAACTGAAGTTCTTGGTAGTAGGAATAGACTACTTCAAGAAATGGGTAGAAGCTGAAGCTTTGGCCACTATCACAGAGAAAAACGTACGAAGCTTTGTCTGGAGGTCCATCGTATGCATGTTTGGGATTCCTAGAGTCCTAGTCTCGGACAACGGGAAACAATTCAACAACGGCCCCTTTCGAGAGTTCTGCTCGCAGTTGGGAATAAATAATCATTACTCCTCCCCCGCCCACCCCCAGGCCAACGGCCAAGTAGAAGTAGCGAACCGATTCTTGCTTAAGATTATCAAGACTCGGCTCGAGGGGCTAAAGGGGATATGGCTTGAAGAACTACCCAGCATACTTTGGGCATACAGGACAACAGCAAGGACCCCTACAGGAGAAACACCATTTTGGCTAACCTACGGAAGCGAAGCAGTCATCTCGGCCGAGGTAGGACTCACAAGCTACAGAGTGAACGCCGACGATGTAGGCAGGAACGACGATGTCATATGCCTACAGCTTGACCTAATCGACGAAACCAGAGCAGCAGCAGAACAAAGGCTTGCACAGTATCAAGATCGCATGGCTAAACATTACAACTCCCGAGTCAAACATAGAGACTTCCAAGTTGGAGATCTTGTTCTGAGAAAGATCATGGGCGCCACCAGAGACCCTGCCTAGGGGAAGCTCGGCCCCAACTGGGAAGGACTTTACCGAGTCACGTTATGGCGAAGAAAAGGCACCTACAACCTGGAAACGCTGGAAAGACAGAAGCTACACCATCTATGGAATGCCGAGCATCTATGAAAGTACTACCAGTAAAAAAGAGTGGCATTAAAAGCATCGACCCCCTACTTTTAGTTTGCCTTCATGTATTTTGGGAACCCAAAAGGGCATGTTTCCTCCCTTCTTGAAATTATGCAAGATTCAGAAGTTTATTCAAGTCTCTTTTATACTTTACTAAGTGTTAAGCATAAAAGCTGACGGCTTAAAAGTTGACGACTCTATAAAAGCTAGTTAAGCATAAAAGCTGATAGCTTGAAAGCTGACGACTCTATCCTAAGAGGATACGCGAGGCATAAAAGCCAGTTAAGCATAAAAGCTGACGGCTTGAAAGCTGACGACTCTATCCTAAGAGGATACGCAAGGCATAAAAGCCAGTTAAGTATAAAAGCTTACGGCTTGAAAGCTGACGACTCTATCCTAAGAGGATGCGCAAGGCATAAAAGCCAGTTAAGCATAAAAGCTGACAATTCTATCCTAAGAGGATACGTAAGGCATAAAGCCAACCTAAGCGTAACTCAGAAGTTTACTTCAAAATATAGAGGGTCAGTCCAAAGCTGACGACCTCACCCTAAAGTTAACTTCAAAACATGAGGGATAGTCCAAAGTTGACGACCTTACCTTGAAGTTCACTCCAGTGTCAAAAGCTGACGACCTCATCAGAAGGCAATCACTTCATCCTAAAAGCATTAAAAGTCCAAAATTGAACTATCGCAAAATAACAAAAAACAGACGGACTCAGCAAGAGGAAATCATCCACAAAGCTCAACAAATAAGAAAAGACAATACACTACAAGTGACAGAAATAAAATATCATATCAAGAGAATGTTGTCTTTACAAATAAAGCTCACAAAACGACAGGGCACCTTGTCCAAAAATTAATAAGAAAAATTACAAAAAGAGTTGAAAACTCAAGAGGCTGGAGCATCTGGCACGACCTCGTCACCCCTAGAAGGGTCTTGAACCTCGTGGGTAGGAAAGCCTTCAAAGCTGGGAGGATTGGCTGATAGGATCGATGGAGCGACGGACTTATCTAGGGCAGGCTGAGCAAGGACGACACCGTCACCCCTTGAATGCATTCCAGACTTGCTGAGGTCGTCATCGTCCACAAAAACGGTGTCGCCTACGGGTGTTGATGGCAGAGGGTCGTCCATCGAAACCTTTGACAAGCCAAGGTGGGGATGAAGAGACTTGATCTGCTTAAGGCAATCTTCGAATCCTTCACCATAATACTCGGCGCAGGAGTCGACAAACGTCTACAACGTCTTGAACTCGGCCACAACGTCAGCTTTGGCCGTCTCTACCTGGCCCAGAAGAGCCGTCAGCTCTTTTTCTGCTGTCACCTTTGCCTCCCGCTCTTTCTCCACCAGATGGTTTCCCTCCTCGAGCTTTCCCTTGAGGTCCTTCACCTTCCCGTTCAAAGTACGGCAGGCGTCCATATATTGCTCCAGCCTGTCAGTCAGATTCTTGATGCGTTTCTGCTGACGAGCTAGTAACTCTTCGCTCTTAGCTCCTTTGACCTGCATGGCCTTCATGTGAACCATGGCCTACGGGACAAAATCTCCGTCAGCCCACCAACATTAAAACTAACGAAGCAGAAAGCAGAAGGGAAAAATACGTACCCGGGCAAGGTCAAAGAGACCTGAGTCCCCCAACTCCCCCACGGACTGGTCGACACAAGGATCGGCGTCCTTTTCCCTGAAGATGGACTCCAGCATCTCTAGCACATACCCCTTGTGGGTAAGGAGACTACGCTCGGCCTCCTGGCTGACGGCACCATGGGCGGACATCAGCCCTTTCCCGGCCCCATGTTTAGGAGATGGAGGTTTCGTGGGGTGCCCCCTAGGGGTGACGGTTTGCTTTTTTGACAGGCGGTCTTCAGTCCCGTCACCCTTCCTTTTTGGCGCGCCCTTGATGACGACTTTGGGAAGGGACGAGGATGCCCCTTCTTTCTCCTTTCCCTACCCCTCCTCTTTCTTGCGCACAACAGCAGCCTTGATCTACGCCCTCAACTTGGCAGACTCCATTTCTGCAAGGCAGACGAGCCAAAAAATGTAAAAAAGATAACGGATGGCCTCAAGTGAAAGTGACCGGAATGAAAAGATTATCAAAGCTTATGTTGACGGGAGAGATTGTTTAGGCGACGGGCTTCTTCTCTAGGCTCAGGCCCCTCGCAATAAGCGTGCAGAGCGTCGAGGGTGATAAGGTCACGGCACTTCCGCTCCTCCAAAGGTACCTCCGTCACCTTGAGAATAAAAGCCTTCTGCTCCTTTGTGATCTCCGGACGGGTGCTAGCTGAAAAAAAAAAAAAAGGGCAGACGGATGAGAACTTCGGGACAAATAAGTCTAAAGAAAAGCTGACGGCGACGACCTGATTCTCTGACGAAGGCCCAGGTGTTGTCAAAACCTTGGGGCATTGTCTCCCACTTCTCTTGACGACACACCCAATTTGTTCCTTCTACAAAGAAGTACGTGCCCTTCCAGTTCCTATTGGAGTCAGGCATATCCGACACTAGCCTCAACTCCTTCTTCCTCGCAGAGAAGTGATAAATCCCCTAGGACGAGGCGATGTGGTGGGGACGGTAGCACCAGAAAAACTCGTCAAGTGTTAGCTGACGGTTTCCCCCACTTAAGCTACCTCATAAGATCTCAGCCCCAATGAACACCCTCCAAGCATTGGGGCCAATCTGATTGACGGACAGCCCGAAGTAGTTGGCCAGCTAACGGTGGAGCGCCGTCAGAGGCAACCTTATTCCCGCCGCGATCATGGTGTCATACATGCCGACGTCCGCGGTCTTCCCGGAATAACACTTCTCTCTTTCTAAAGGAAGACGGATCGGGATGTCGCCCGGGATCTGGTAATGTGCTCGCAAGGAATTGAACACTTTGTCCGTCATCGTCGGCATAAAGTAATTAACCGTCCACTCCTTAGGGAGAATGAATGGACGATTGTCCCCGAGGCTTCCAGACGTACTCTCCAAGGCGTCGTCACCCCCAGTCGAACTCTCGTCACTCCCACTCTCCTCCGCCCCGTTGCCATCAGCCTCTCCCTCACCAGCCACTCTACCTCCTCTATAAATCTCCACATCCCGATAAAAAGACTGGACTGACGATCCACCCTCTAGCGACCTAGAAGAACCTTCCTCAGGCTCTTGGCTTGATTGGAAGACCTCGTCATAGCCCACTCCCTTGCGGACTGACAACTGCTCACTTGTTGCCTCCCTAGACATCTTACTACCTACAAGCGACCGAGGGGGGGGGGGTTCTAAGAGCCCAAGTGACGACCTTTCTGATAAAATCTCTTTCAAATAAGCATGCGAACAAAAAGAAAATAAGAGCAAGAATAACTCACCAAGTTATGGAAACGGCTTTGATGAAGCTGACGGTATCAATAAGCGAACGGAGACGAAAGCGCGTTGATGATCTCGAATTCTTTAAGCTGACGGTTTCTCTCTGATCAGCAGGAATGAAATAAAGGAGAGAAATGAGGGAAGTGGGACATATATAGGTAAGGATATGGGCGCAAAAGATGAAGCGACACCCCCGTCTGGGCACAGGGCCAGTTGATCCAGGACACGTGTTCCGACATCAAGACTGCTCGAGAAGACTAGCCATTAATGCCTTGTCTGCCACGCTAAGATATACTCCCCAAACCGGCAGCTAAGGCTGACGGGGTTGAGGAGTAGGGGGCAACTAATAGGGATAAATTGTCTGAAGGGTGCCGACGACCTACACGAGCTGACGGGACAATGTAGGTTGATGGCCCTTTGCGTTTGTCAGACAAGACAGACACCCCTAGTACAAGTCGATGGATACGCCACACCAAAGAGATGAAACTCAAACCAAAAAGAACCGACGGGATGAATAAGCGACGGGGGGAAGCTGGAGGCACCAAAATATATCTTGCCATATACGCTTCATCAAGAGGAGGTGTCTTGTCGCATACGCTTTTATCTTAGCATATATCTTGCACAGCACGCTTGTCCACCAAGAGATGTCTTGTGCTCCACGCCAATCGAGAATAATTCCGGTAAGGAAGTATCTTCCCAAACATGCCATGGTTAAGATTTCTCGCTACTATAAATACCCCTAAGCCCTCACGGATTGAGGTACGCATAACTCCACCCGACTCTGGCACTCTAGAGTTGTGAACATTACTAACTTAATCATCGGAGGGTCGTTGGCCGGTACCACACTGGTACTTTCCCTTTGAGGTTCTCTTGACTTGTGCAGGTTCATTTAAGTATGTGAAGGCCCTGTAGCTTACTGAGGAGATTCGTGACATCATCAGTAATGTTGGCAAACCATGATCAAAACGTTTTAGTCTTGTTTAGACTTGCTTAAAGTATTTGTTTTTATGTAAAGTTGGAATCGAGTTACTACACGATTTACTGTGTAAATTTGCCTAACTCGATCGATCTAAAATTAGACTCAATCGATTGAAAGTCGTGCAGATTGTTTTTCTGCAATATTTCCAACTGAGCCCAAGCCCATTTGACATGTAGGATTTTATGTTTTGCCTTAAGTATATAAGGGAAAACCCTAGCCACGTTTTAGGTTGCTCTTTATGCAGTGTGTGTGAATTTTATGTGAGATCTAGAGGTGTTTGCCTTCACATACACTTAGGGTTTCCAATCTCAAGATTGATGTCGAGAGCTTGGTGATCAATTCAATTGATGTTTCAAGAGCTTAAAAAGATACAAGCGGGAGTGTTTGTGTTTACTGTGAATCCAAGAAAGAAGTAGTCTGTGGACTCCGAGCTGTCACGTGGTCGTGGTAATAAGTTTCCTACTCAAGGTAGCAATAGGATGTTAGTGGTCTAAGTTGCTATTGTGTAAACTTCAATTCTTTCATAGTGGATTCGTTTTACCTTGAGGATACCTAGGTTAAATCCTCTCCAGGTTTTTTACTAGTTTGGTTTTCCTAGGTTATCAAATTGTTGTGTTCTTTATTTTTCCACACTTTGCAATGATATGATTTATCTGTGTTAACCTAGATGTGCATAATTTACCTAAGTTAATCATTTGGTTAAAAAACTAGGTTAATTTGGTTGTGTTTTAAGGGGTCTAAAAAGGTACAGTGAGATATGTGTTTGGACTAAAAACTTCTCAAATAATATGTAATTAGAGAGATAGGAGTAGAGGAAAACTAAGAGAAATGTGTAAAGGATTGTGGATGTGCAATCTCTAACTTTCAAATCGATTTCTAAGGTTTTCTCTCTGAAATTTTCCTTACGATTTTTTGGGTAATGTGGGCTTATATAGTATGGGTAAAGAAATGAGAAAAAACACACAAACAAGTTGGCAGTGCATCTTCCAAGTCAACCAAGTTGCAAGCCACTCGCGAGATGCTATCATGCACTTAAACTCTTTAACTTCCAATATGTGCTCTTCACATAACCTTTCGCGGGTTGCTCCATTTGTGAGTCAGTTGCGAGTCAGTCGCAAGTTGCTTTGTTCTTCACAATTCTTTACCAATTTCACACACTAACCCGTTACATTGAATTCACAAACATACAAGGAAATGATTGATGAAATACAATCAAATTTGACACAGAATTAAAGCCAACAATAACAAAATTGAAAATCACAACTTTACAATAGTATATTATGCTCAAAGCCCAAAGTTAAAAATCTTTGGCAAAAACATAATTTGACATACTAAATTCCCTAGCAAATATGCTAACTCATGGCAAACATAAATTATTTATACATATTACTCATCTCATAAAATTATTTATTCTACAAAATTTATAAAAATTATACTTATTTTACCCATAAGAAATTACAATTACATTACATCAATAAAAGCCCATGTACATTACAAACCCATGGCAAAAACTACTTATTTTGTAGGGACATGCAAGCCCAAGAGCTCAAAGACAAGGCTCAACCAAAATAATCCAGCCTATGTGCCAAATCTCAGCAATTGAAACTCATGTGGGTGACTAAAATGGTTAGGCTAGTTACAATTCAATTTTAGCACAACTAGACTAACAACTGGGACCCATTACAATCACTTTTAGCTTGCCAAATGAGGTCAGAGGGGGACACTTGTCAAGTTGAGATGAAACCCTTCCATGGCAAGTTGATTTTTAATTATTTTGACAAGACATAAAGGTTGGGCTGATGTGTGAAGGCTGAAGTTAGCCTCTCTCTCTTTCTCTCTCTTCTCCAACAAATTCAATCCAGAAGTTAAGGGAAGCCATAACTAGGCCTTAGAAGCTTCTGAAATTACTACTAAATAGCTCATTACCTTACTAAAAATATGTATTATTTGGTTCATGAACCAAATGCATGAATCCTAATGGAAAAACATAAGGAAATGTGGTTTGGAGGGCATTAATGAGATCTCTAATAGAGTTTCTAGCAAGGGGCACCAAAATTGACACCTGGCTTGAGGTGATACAATCTACCCTAGGAACTTTGATACTTGCAGTTGATAATCAAGATCACTAGCCCTAATACATGCTCTAATCTTAAGCTGAGGACAATCTAGCATTTAATGCTAAATCAGAATCACCAAATGATATTATTTGAAACAGTAAATACTTCTTAAAGCAAAACATACCATTCTTGGCCAAATCCTAGGATGGATCTTCTAAAAATTTATTGCTAATTAGGATAGATTTTAGTTGAGATTCTTTGCTATATACCCCTTTAAAATCAGCTATAAATAGAGGCCCTCATCAACACACCAAGACACACCATAAGAGAATGACTAATCTCTCATAACTTCTCTACTTACTCTCTTGCTCTAATTATCTTCTTAACTCTTTAATGAGGTTTTGAGCTTTTGAGTTCTTAGTTCTTAAGTTAGTAATTGAGCTCTTCAATCCTTAGCTCATAAATACCCTTCACATTACTACTCAAATACTTCTCCATCCTCCAGCAAAATATCCCGGTGATATAGCTAAATACTCTTTAACTACTCATTCATACTACCAAAATGACCCCTACTACTTACTACACATACAACTATTATGAGCATACCCTGGTATAAAAGTAATTTTGCTGCACTAGCTGGAATCTCTCTCTCCCTTCATCTCATACTTAGCTTTCTCCATCATTTGTCATAATGGATCTCATAGTATGCGTCTATTGTTTTACAATTGAAGGCTATAATGTATTTGTAACTATAAAATTTGTCCCTCATGTTATTATATGGAGGACTCTCTCTCAATGTGCCCCTTCAATAATAATTTTAGATGTAGACACTCTGCTTAATTTATGAAATCACTAATGGCTAAAGGTTTATACAGTTCTGTTTTATTTTATTGTTGTAAGCACGACCCAAAGACTATCAGTGAAACTTTTGGGAAATTCCATTTTTATGCTTTTTGCCTAGGTTAGTCGCAGCAAGGATCATGGAAAGGCCTGAAACATTTTCTATAGCAAACAAGTGAGCATAAATCAAAATGCCTATTGCAACGAAGAAACATCTCAGCAGTAAAATATTCCAGCAGTAAAATGTTCCAAGAGTAAAATAAAATAGAATTGAATAAACTTTCAGCCGTTAGTGATTTCATCAATTGAGTAGAGTGTCTACATCTCCAAAGTCATTATTCGAGGGTCCCATTAAGAGAGAGTCTTCCATTATAATAACATGAGGGAAAAATTCTATAGTCACAAATATATTATAGCTTTCAATTGTAAAGCAATAGAAAAATACTATGGGATCCATTATAACAAATGATAGAGAAAATTTAGTGTGAGATGAAGGGAGAGAGAGAGATTCTAACTAATGTAGCAAGATCACTTTTATGTTAGGGCATGCTTATAATAATTGCATATATAGTAAGTAGTGAGGGTCATTTTGGTAGTATGAATGAGTAATGAGAGAGTATTTAGCTATGTTATTGGGATTTTCTGCTGGAGGATGGATAAGTATTTATGAATAGTAGTGTGAGGGGAATTTATGAGCTATAGGCTGAAGAGCCTAGTTACTAACTTGAGAACTAAAAATTCATAAGCTTAGAACCTTATTAAAGAGCGAAGAAGATAATTATAACAAGAGAGAAAGTAGAGAAGTTATGAGAGATTAGTCATTTTTTGTTGTTGTGTCTTGGTGTATTGATGATGAGCTCTATTTATGGTTGAGTTTAAGCGCCGGGGGGGGGGGGGGGGTTAGTAAAAAATCTCCACTAAAATCTTTAGAAGATCCATCCTACGATTTAGCCAAGAATGATATGTCTAGCTTAAGAAGTATTTGTTATTTCAAGTAATATCAGCTAGAGGTTCTAACTTAGCATTAACTGCTGAATCGTCCTTGACCAATGAGATTAGAGCATGTATTAGGGCTAATAATCTTGGTCATTTGTTGCTAGTATTAAAGTTCCTAGGGTAGATTGTGTCACCCCAAGCCAGGTGTCAGTTCTAGTGTGAGGGGTATTTATGAGCTAAGGGTTGAAGAACTTAGCTACTAACTTGAGAACTAAGAACTCATAAGCTCAGAACCTTATTAAATAGTGAAGAAGATAATAATAACAAGAGAGTAAGTAGAGAAGTTATGAGAGATTAGTCATTTTCTTTTGGTGTGTCTTGGTGTGTTGATGAGGGGCTTTATTTATGGTTGAGTTTAATTTTGGGGGGGGGGGGGGGGGTTTAGTAAAAAATCTCAGCTAAAATCTTTAGAAGATCCATCCTAGGATTTGGCCAAGAATGGTATGTCTAACTTTAAGAAGTATTTGCTATTTCAGGTAATATCAGCTAGAGGTTCTAACTTAGCATTAAATGTTGAATCTCCTCAGTTGATGGGGTTAGAGCATGTATTAGGGCTAGTGATCTTGGTTATCTGTTGCTAGTATCAGAGTTCCTAGGGTAGATTGTGTCACCCCAAACTAAGTGTCAATCTTAGAGTCCCTTGTTGGAAACTTTGCTAAAGATCTTCTTGGTACCCTCCAAACCACATTTTTCTGAGTTTCCCCATTAGGGTTCATGTGCTTTATTCATGAACCAAATAATACATATTTTTAGTAAGGCAATGAGCTATTTAGTGATAGTTCCAAAAGCGTCTAAGGTCTAGTTATGGCTTCCTTTTGCCTCTTGATCGAATTTGTTGGAAAAGAGAGAGAAGGTGGCTGACTTTAGCCTTCATGCATTAGCATTTATGTCTTGTCAAAATGATTAGAAATCAACTTGCCAAGGAAGGGTTTGATCTCAGCTTGACAAGTGTCCTCCTTTGACCTAAGTTGACCTAAGTTGACAAGCTAAAAGTGATTGTAGTCTTATACTGAAATTGAATTGTAACCGGCCTAACTATTTTAGTCACCCACATGAGTTTCAATTGCTAAGATTTGGAACATGGGTTGGATTATTTCGGTTGGGCCTTGTCATTGAGCTATTGGCCTTGCATGTTCCTACAAAATAAGTAGTCTTGCCATGGGTTTGTAATATACATAGGCTTTTTATTGATGTAATGTAATTGTAATTTCTTGTGGGTTAAATAAGTATAATTCCCATAAATTTTGTAGAATAAATATGTCATAAATAATTTATGTTTCCCATGCGTTTGCATATTTGCTAGGGAATTTAATATGTCAAAATATGTTGTGCCAAAGATTATTAACTTTGGGCTTTGAGCATAATATAATATTTTTGCCAAATAATATTTGGGCTTTGATAGAATAATTGCATAACCAAAAATTAATAGTTTTGAGTTTTTGATGAAATGTTGCCAAAGTAGTATTGTGTTTTTTGTAAAATGTTGCCAAAATAATATTTGGGGCTTTTGATAATATTTTGGGTTTTTATAAAATGTTGCCAAGTGTGGATTCGAGCATCGATAAATATTGCCAGGTGTTTCTCATGGGCTTTGTAATAGGTGTCGTGTATCAACGGGATTTATAAAGGGTGTCGTGTTGCAATGGGGCTTTGTAATGGGTGTTATGTAGTAATGGGCTTTGTAAAGGGTGTCGTGTAATAACAGACTTTGTAATGAGTGTTGTGTAGTAGCGAATTTTGTAATAGATGCCGTGTAGCAACGAGATTTGTAAAGGTGCAGTGTAGCAATGAGCTTTGTAATGGGTTTCATGTAGGAACGAGCTTTGCCCGTTGTAAAAAATTTGTTGGGCTTTATGGATTTTGCCCATAAGATAAATGGGTATGGTCTTTCATAGAGAAGATTTAATTTTGTGGCCCAATCTTGGTAATAATATGAGAAATATTTGTGTAGGCCCAATTTTGGTAATAATATGAGGAGTATTTGTGTGAGCCCAATTTTGGTAAAAGTATGAGTAATATTTGTAAGGGCCCAAAATAATTTATGGGGCTTATATGGGTATTTTTTGATGAGTGGACAAATGAAATTGGGACATGTGGCATACGAGAAAATTTGTACCTCAACAGCCCCCACCCAATTTCCAATTTACCACACATTTGTGAGAATATCTAATATAAAATTGCAATAATAACATTAATTTAGAGTAAAAAATTCCCAATTTACTTTTCTATTCGTTAATTTCACTTAATAATAATGTATTCGAAACCACCCTTCCCTCCCTCATCTCATTTCATTCCCCTCCTATTCCACCATATTCTTTGATTGCTATGGATTTTACATGGACCATTTGGTTTAATTATTTGAGCAGAAAATGATCTCTGTCCATTAGAGCACGATATCCTATAAACAACACAGAGATACAACGATTCATTTTTTTTTTCTTCTTTCTTCTCTTTTAAACTCATATTGGTGGATATTTTTTTGATACATTGATAGTTAGAGGGTGGGGCAATTTAAATCCGAGTTGTTTCAGAGATATAAGGAGATTTCAACTAGTAGAGTTATAAGGCTCTAGGCCATATAGGTAGATTTTGGTGAGATGAAAGGTCTACATAGTACATCCATGCATTTCATAAACTTTTGTTTTTGGGGTGAGAATGAAGCTACAATTTCTATTAAAAAAAGGCATATCAACTTGAATTCAATAACAACATTAAGGGGTGGTGAAAAATCTTCCATTTACACCAAAAAACTTGTGACATTTTTTGCATATCTAACCTAATAAACTTAAAAGATTCTACAACCCAATATATATAGTCCCACTCATATGCAACCCAATTATACCTTGAATTCATGCAATCTCCTTGAAATGTTTTAGCAGTTCATATAAATTACAAAAAACATTACAATGAAAATCAAATATTTTTTTTTTAAAAAAGTGTAGAAATTCAACTTGTTATATTTGTGCAATCCAAGATAAACATGTTATGCTGAAATGCCACTTACAATTTAAAGTGATTGACCTTTTATGTAGAACCCAAAGGTAATTAATCTTTGTTCCACTACCAGCTTAACTTCTCGGCCTGATTGTGTTCACACACACACACACACACACACACACACACACACACCTAGAGATTTGATGAAAAAATTATTTCACCCACAAACCTATAATACTCATCACACCTCTAGGTATTTTGTGATTGAAAAATGTAGTAAGGGGGTCTTCGTGCATAGAATCTCTCCTTAGGTGCTCTAGCCTTTTCTTGCTCTAGGAGGGCTACTACTCTGGCCATAGTGATAAAACGTTGTTTTGCATGCTATGGGACACCTCTTGCTGGTGTCTCCTCTTTGTCTGTCGTATGCTCCGGGTCATGCTGGCTCCCTTTGTCCTTTGTTTTGTCTGTTTTCAGCTGACGGATTTCTTCCATCATTTGCTGTTGTGAGTGCTGCAGGGACTGCAAGACTTCAATGAAGACATTGGCGTTGTCAGTGGGGATTCTTGGCTATGGTTGGGGTTTAGCCCCCATTCTATTAATGCCTTTTGTCTAGTTAGGCTGCTGTTGGTGAGCCGTCATTGGCCTAGATTCTGCCTGCGAGGGCACGACACTCATGTTTCGCGTTGTCCTGGATTTTGGGGGCATTTGTCTGCGAGGGTTTCTGTCTCTATCTGCTTCCCAACTCCCCAGTGGAGTCTTCAATTTAAATGTGGTGGGTCTTTTTGTAATGTTGGGCTGGGTTGCCTCCTGCTATATTGGACCCAAGTGTTCTAGATTAGGGAGTTAAGACCGGTCCAATTGTAGCCTACTTTGGTTTGGCTTATGCACAAACTATGCCCAGTTTGCCAGGACTTTGGTTGCATGCCCACGGCAGGCGAAGCTGCTATAGGATACGGCAGACATATATAATGATAAAGATAATTAATAGAAAACGTGTTTGCCGCTAAGACTGAAAGTGAATAAAGGGCATTGGCAAGAAATGCCCTGCTCGTAAAGTAGCAGAAATAAATGGGAAAGAAACAGTATTGAACTTATTAAATCAAAGAGGGAGATATCAGTTTGCTGTGCCAAGTCAAGTCACAGGGCCGAATTCAAGAAGAGAACCATTTTCTCAATGCGAATAATCTCCCGTAGGAGGAAATTAATTGCTTTGAGGGAGCGAGCCTAAATCACTTGTGCCAAGAAGGATCTTTTTGCTCTTGATAGAAAGCATGGGCTTTTGAGGGAGAAAGGGGATTAACTTATTAGTGCATGCCTGCCGTTCTATGCTTTCTCTATTTTCTTTCGTTACTTCTAATTCTTTTTCTTTTGCTCTCTTCTTTTCTCAGCGTTTGCTTATTTTGTTGCAATTCTCTCCTGGAGGTTACTGTTACTATGTTCGTGTCCCCCCCTATGCATGGCAAGGGTCCTTTATATAATGCTTGCTGTGACCGAATTTTACTATTTTAGCCTTTAACTACCTTTGTCTGGTCTGAGTGTTTTTGCCAACCACCTACTGGTTTGTCAGTCGCCCAGCCACCACCACTTACCTGTGTTGGCTGTGCCACAAGACAAAGGAGACTATTTTATTTGTTTGCTTGCCATGGCACTTTTTCCTGCTGTGGTGTGGGTGCTCTTTCTCTTCTTATCCCTCATGGCACGCATCTAATGATTCCAACTCATCCTTGCTTTTTTTGGGTGGTATGTCATCCCAGCAAGACATTTCTCCCAAAAGAGCCCGAGCAGGAGCCCTAGAATAGGTTTTCCTCTCTCCCCACCGCCAGTCCATGCCCTCTTACCTTTGACCCATGACCTCACCACTTCCCGTATTGGCTGGGTACATGCTGGTGATGTCTGGGCCTGGCGCGTGCTTTACCTTTTAAGTATGTCCAAAACTTGCTTGCTGCTCATGCGCTCGCCGTGGTCTGGAGGTTCATCTGCTCATTCTACCATCCATCCTTAACTTCTTATGGCGTGGGTTATCTTCGGATTTTTCCTCCTTTTATGGCTTGCTCCTAGGCCCATTTACTTTCCTTGGGCATCCTCGACCCTTTCTAACTTTGTGTCCCCATGGGCTTTTACCAACTCCTTTGGGCTTCCCTGACCCAATTACTTTATTCTTCATCCTTGGGGCTCATGGGCTTTCCATCAACCCCTTACTTTCTTTACTTGCATTGCTTCGGGCCTGCTGTGGCCCATTCTCACTTTCCTATATCACAAACTGCCCATGGGTTTGTTACTTCTCTCTTTCCAAGCTTTATTAGGCCCGCTTGCTTCCTCAAGGCCCATTTGTTTGCTTTATGGCCTTATGATCCATTATTCCTGCTGCTTGGGCTTAATGGCTTTTCTAACCAATCACTAGTTCATTCCTGCCTATGTTGCTGGGCTTCTTCCTTTTATTGGGCTTCCCAAAATGAGCATCAACACCAGTTGAGCTAACTAGAACCTACAATATTTTTCATATATACTAAGTATGCATTTGGATACCGCTTATTTTGCTGAAAACTGAAAAAAATAAAAAAAATATTTTTTTTACTGTTTGTTACAGTGTTATGCATTGTTCATAGGCCTAAAATCACTGTTCATGGCCAGTGAATAGTGCACAACACGCTGACTTAAAAAAAAAAAATGGCCAAAATGTAGCAAACGCAATGTGCAAACGCGCAATGCAAACAGAGCTTAAGATAGAAGAACCTGCCTTTGATGAATTAATGCTCTTATTAGATATAAGCCCTAGCCTCCTCCTCCCCCAATTTTTTTTTTTTTTTTTGACCAGTTGGCTCAATTGCAGAAGCAGTTACCAACAACTCACTTTGTTATGAGTTGTTTAAAGAAAAATTCCTTATTATGTCTATGAAATTCCTCAAATATTTGTATGGTTTTATTTTGCTTTCCAGTAACCTCCCCCTCACCCCCCCCCCCCCCCCCAAAAAAAATTCAAGAGGTTTTTTTTTTTTTTTTTTTTTTGAGGTTAGTTAATAAAAATCAAGGGGCTGTTTAAGTGTGTGTGTATATATATATATATATTAACAAAAATAAACTTAGACCAAAGAGAGAAAAAAGGTTATATACTTGTGTTCTTTATAATTTGAATGACAATGAAAATAAAATAAAATTGTACAATAAACTTGGTTTGGCTTTTGTAATTTCGAGTTAGGAATTATGTTTCATCCAAAAAAGAAAAAAGAAAAAATAAAAAGAGTAAGGCTTTATGTTGACTTGTTCTCTTTTGTAAGGATGAAGTATGAAATGGTAAATGTTTCTACTTGGTAGCTGGTACTATATATAACATTTGAGAAGTTCCCTGTTAACTTCTTTGAGACTAGATTCTCAAAGAAAGAAAAAAGAAAAAAAGAAAAAGAAAAACTTCTCTGAGACTACAAGTCTATTTTTTTGCTAAATTTTAGACTACAAGTCTATAATAAATCAGAAAGACACCTTTTATTATTATTGTTATTATTTTTTGCTTATCATCTTTGTTTCTTAGATTTTAAGTCTACATTCACTAAGATGATTTAGAAAGTGGTATAGGTTGTCAGGGTCTACTTTTAATGAATTATTGTGATTTCAACATAATTAGTTAGCTTAAATGATGGTGAAGATAGGAGTATGATTAATTCCAATTACTAAAACCTTAGTCAAGAAGCTAAGAATTTTGTGCTTCAGTAACATTGCTTAATTCTTCTTACTGTAAATAGTTTAGACTTGAATGTCTCTCTGTCACTTTTTGTAACTAAAAAAGCAAACAAACAAACAAACAAACTGGACTAGGAAAAGTTCCTAAAAGCACGTTCTGTAATTTTTCCTATTGTTCAGCTATATTGAATAATATTGTAATACGAGTCAACACAGAAAAATCGATTGATGTCTTAATCTGATGATAAATAGCGATCTTCTTGGGGCGGTAAGAATATCTTTTATCATATCTAAAAAGAACAATAGCAGAATTTTTAGGAGCCTTGTGTTCAAAACTTTGTGTAGAAACATTATAGCCGATTGGTCAAAATTGTTGATCTGTATGTTGACTTAATTCAGGCCTCAAATATCTGATTTGAAATATATATACATACATATATATATATATATATATATGAATTGAAATATATTTAATTTAACAAAATCGACTATTTGTATATATTTTTAAAGTCTTTGACCATATGTAACTAACTCAATTTACTTGAATTTGAGCCTCATCTATCACCATTATCAATTATTTTATTAATTTGCAATCATATGCATCACACCATATATTTGGATGGCCCAAATATGAGATTTTAGGGTATTTTATGGGCAAGTAGTAATTTCAATCACTCATAAATTTATTCTCTCTTCCATTCAACCTTTTACTAGAATATTAATTTCTCATTTAAACTCAATTAGCACGTGAAACTCTCACTTCTTCACATATAAGTTACCAATTTATTATTGAATCAAGTCCTTCTATAGTCACAACAAAAATTCATCACAATTTCACAATACTTTCAATTTTGACTACCACCTTACACATGGTGTCTTAAAATAAAAAAAATTGAAATCGCTGATTGTTCCCAGTCCAGGTGGTGAGGTTGTACGCAAATTGAAGGATGTTTTGAAATTATTGTGAATTTTGTTGTGATCCTAATTTTATTGTATTTAAGTAATACATTTATTTTTGAGGAACATTTAAATTATTTTTAATATTTAAATACTCCAACATTTAAAATATCAAAAAAATTATTTTATAAAAAAAACAAGATTGAATCGGTGTCCAAATATTATTCCTAAAAAATCAATGTCCAAATTTGCCTACCACCATACAAACAATCCTCTTAAAAAAAAAATATTAAAATTGCAGATTGTTATGTTTTGATTTTTTTTTTTTTTTTTTTGTGTTCATAATTTTATTGTATGTAATTAATTCATTTAGTTTTTTTTAGGAACATTCTAGAACATTATGTATCAACAAATTTATTTTAAAAAAAGATAAAAAAAAAAAAAAAAACAATCAATGTCCAAATTTGCCTTATTTTCTATCTTTCATCTAAAAAAAATTGCCTTCCAACCTAAGACTAGACAGCATGGCAAGCCAAGTGTCACACTCTTACAACCTCTGCAACTAACGGTCCTTTTTCACCAACATTCCCGGCAGGCAACAACAATGGTCCACCATCAACCTCAAGTGCCCCATCCACAAAATACCCATTTTTTTTCATTTCTCTTCATTCTTTTCTTAGTCATTGTTGTTTTTCATTCTCATTGTCGTTTTCTTCATAACCAAGCTGCTTAGGAGGAAAACCTTTTCCTCCTACCCATTGTAGTCCCTTCCGGTAATCCCCCTCTTCCTCTTTTCTCCTCCATTGCTGTGTGTTTGTGTATCTGGGGTGTTAATGTTATTGCTTTTTTTTTTTGGGTTTCAAAGTTTTTGGTATTAACATAATGAGATGCAACCATGTTGTACACTTTTGGGGTTTGTTTTATCTGTGTCTTTTGTGTTGTTTGTGTTGGTGAATATGTATGAGCCAATGGGGTTGCTTCATTTGGTATATTGTGTAAAATGTATGTTTTCTTGATTGCATATGAAAATATGTTGTATTTACTTTGGGTGTGATTTATTTTTGACATTGTGTCATTTGCATGAGGCTGGGCCTTGATGTGATGACAAGTGCCTTCCATCTAAAGCAACATGTTGTGGGTTCGAATCCTGGAATCTCCAAAAAATTGAGGATAAGGTGGCCTACCAATGCCTTTCCCAAACCCCATAGAGGTGGGAGTTTTGTGCATTGGGTATGACGTTTTGTGTCATTTGCAATGATAAAGATTATGGGAGGGGAGATCACCAGGGGAAGGTGTTTAATTTGGCTTTCAGAATTTAGCGTTAGGGATGAGCGGATTGAACAAATGGAGGCATGGCATGAATGTGTATGGGAAATGGGTTTAGTTTGGACTGTGGATTTTGTGGAACCTGAAATTCATGATTTATTGGTTGTGGAGTTTGGGTGTTTGGAATTTAGAGAGAATTGCAAATATGTTGGTACAACAATGCAAATAGATTTGGATTTGGGGCTCGGCTACCAGGAGAAGTAAACTAATAATAATGGTTCTTCTTGAATAATTTCTCATTTTTGAATGGCATTTTCTCTGTTGGAGAGATTTTCAAAGAAGTTGACACAAACACACATATGCTAAAAAAGGAGGAATTTCATTTATTAATATTGGTTCCCAGAAAATTATATGGAAAACAGAAATTTCATTAAATAATTTAGAGTTCAAAGTTATGATTTCAGCTCGCAGTATATCTAAATGCACCTTGTGCTCTGTGTCTAGTAGAAGGTCTGCTTGTGGGTAATGATTTGCTTATTTGGGATTTGTCTCCTCATTACTATGCCTGTATTGTGCTCTCAATCCTAAAGAAAGTGTGTTGTTTATACATATTTCTTCTAAGTGGTCATCTGGCTTTGTCAATTTAATTTTAGGCTCCTTTTGTTACATGACAAGTCCTGATTACTTTATGTTTATCTGTATTCAATTTTCTTCTTAGTGTTTTGTGCTCTTAAAAGAATATGGTAGAAGAAGGAGAAATTTGAAAATGGATTTATCTTTTTATGCAAAAATTTTCCTTTCTTTCTTCTTTCCGGGAACTAAATAAGGGTCAAGGTAATTTAATGAACGTTCATGAATTTGGAGCTGGTATGAGCTTCCACATCCCTGGAAATTTGGAGTTACATAACAACCTAATGGCAAAATTACACATTCTATCCAAGCTTTTTAATGTTGTTAAAAGTTATTTTAGAGCATTTTTTGGTGGTCCATTGATAGCAAATAATTTTAAGTGCCACTTACAAATAACTAGCTAATGGGAAGCTTCAGACTTATGTTAGTAGTTATTAACCTGTATTTTTAGAGGTGTGGATTTGAAGGAATTATGGTTTATTTTTTATTTATTTGCTTGCACATATGTCTTTCACCTTCATTTATGTAATGCACACATACAAACACATGTAATACATTTTGTTAATACTTAGTGCATTACTGCACACCGAATTGCTCTTGTTTTCGTTGTCATATGTTATAGGAAAAATTCCATAGTATTGCTATGATGGCTGTTAGCTTCAAATATTGGGATGATTGCATTGACCCTTCCGACATGGAAGCAATGTGGAATATTCCTGAAGTAAGCAATGAATGGTTAGAAGCTGGAGAGTCTAGAGACCAGAAAGTTCACCTATCACGTGATCCAGACGGACAACCTTTTTTGACACAGATTGAGATGAAGGTTAACCAAATTTCTTTCTTTTATGGAGAAAATCATAGTAACTGTTAGTCATCTTTTAAAGTAATATATGTTCTTTAATTACATTTTTCTTACTTTTGGATTTGACTTGGTTCAAAATTATATTTTGGTTTTCTGAAAGCTTAATTTCATCTTGAAATGATAACCCTCCAATATTTCAGGAAAAAAAGGTCATGCGATAAATTTAAGTTGATATTTCTTGATCTTCATTGTGATATGTTTAGATGCAACATTAATATTTGTATTATAATTTTAATTTGTTATGATATTTTTCTAGGCTGTGGCTGAGATTATTGCCTCCAGGCATTTCAATTCACAGATAGATCTGGTACATCTTCTTTTCAAAAATGTCACCCTACTCAAAGAGTTACTTCTGCTTATATGCTAAATCATCAGTTGGACTTGAATATATATCTGAATGTGTGTGTGTGCGTGCGTGCATATGCATTTAAATGTTTAAAATCATTGTTTGGATCTTTAAATTGGCATCTATTCTCATTTGTTCAAAAGAAAAGTGCAGTGTTTTACAGAAAACACTGTGGGAGATGGTTTCAGGATTATACAAACTAAACAGATTATGAAGCCATTAATAATGGTCAACTGATTAAGCAGGGGTACTTTTTGTCTAAAAGCTTAGTATTTGCTGCAAACTGTTCATAGTGTGGATTTAATGTCTGCAAATGATCTCTCTTCTTTTCAGTTTCTACTTTCCTGCCCTTAAGATTGGTTGATGCGTTACTAAAGTGCTTTAATGGTTTTCACTTGTGATATGTGTTTGGCCTTAGGATGAATGGTTGATTGGTTGGTATCTGTTATCATTTGCATCATAATATTTTTGACAATTTAATAGTTGGGTGAGGGGGAATTTGAAACTTGGATATCTCTATTGGAAACTTTAGGAAGTGTTAGTTAAACTACAAGGCTCTTGGCACCATTTGCATCATTATGAAAATGAATTACTACCAAATGCACCTATATTTTCTTAGATTTTTGTTTTAGATGATCAGAAAACAGGATTATATTCTTCTTTTATGATCTTTCGATATCTTTTCATCACTTAAGTTATTACAAGTGAACTTTTACTAAACTTGTTTATGTTCTATTGGCCTTCCCTTGCTTTCAGTCTCTTGTTTTTCATTTGTTTAATTATTTCTGTTAGCTTTATAATTATAATTCACCTTTGGCCAATATCAATGACAATTTACTTTTGTCACATATCTAAGTCTATGCTATATATCCATGTATAGTCTCTTTTTCTTCTCTCACGGTCATTTCCGTGACCTATTCTTATTTTGTCCCTCTTGACTAAGCATATGTTAAATATATCATCTTCGAAGTTCTTGACATCCGATTGGGGAAAAATAGCTGTCTTTAACACAATTACTCATCTTAAAATGCCTCTGCTATCACCATGGTGAAGATCGAACAGTGCTAATTTAGCATACTTCCAGGAATTATGATGAAACTATGTTTTTAAAGTTCTAAGTTAACTGGTCTCCTGGCTTGGCTGTGGATCGAAGTTCTCTGCATTCCTTTTGTTCCATTATCACTGGTCACCTACTTGTGTATAATTATCCATAATTTTGTTTTGGGAGGTTTGAAGTTGACAGAATTAGCAACGTGAATCAACTTTATTTCTAAAGCCTTTGCCTTTTGTAATCTATGTCATGGCTGTCTTAGTGAAGAAGAATCAATGAATCTTTGTCTTTTATGTGGTTTTTGTTTGAGAATGATTTATGGTATCTTTATTGAATGCTTCATCAAAGACCTGCTTAAGTAAGAGAATGTTGATGGAGAATATAATTTTGATGGTTTAGTCCCGTAAAGAAGATACAAATGACTAATAAAATACTTATCATTACCAGACATTGGTGATCAAATTTTCATCCTCAAATTCAAATGAAAATAAGGATTCTAATACTGGAACTTTGCGAAATTTGAGGTTGGAGCCAATCTAATGCATCTTTCACATAAAGCAAATATAAATGAGAGTGCGAACATGTATTCAGCAGAAGTGCATTTGGGCCTCTTCCTGGTCCTTTTGGAAGCAATTTATGGCTAAGTTTAAAAGCATAGACACATGCTTGCACACACACGTATAGCTGGTAAGATTCTATGTTAGTTGGAGTCAGGTATTCGTACCTTCCTACAATATGCATGTCTAACACCTGTGCATGCCCATGTCACATGTGGCTAACACAGGTTGTTCATAACTTTGAGCTGATTATGTGACAAAAGTGAGAATGTATCTTCCAGTTAAAGCATCACTCAGCTTGACCACACTTGGGCCCAATGATGTCCATCTGGTCTTCCAAGGAGCTTTTCTTTGACTTCCTTTGTTACAAAAACATATAATTCAAATTGAATCATTGACTTCTATTGTAATGTTAGTAATGACTCTAATTTTCTGATATATATACTATAGTTGAGAACAATGAAAGAATCTTGAGTACATAAGTTTGTGCTCCTTTTCACTTGATGCCATATTTCTAACCATGATTATCAAGGCTTATTTTGGATTTCCTCTAAAATGTCATTAGTGAGAAGTGGAAAAGCTTAGACACTATGTAATTCATAAGCTGGCAGTGCAATTCAAAAACTTAAAATTTGCTTTTGATTCCATCTATGGCTTTAAAGTAGAGTGTAACTTTTGCATGAATTGATAAATGAAGCATTTTTTTTTTCAAAATTACTAAGTGTTAGTTGCAATTCGATTTGAGTTTTCCATGTTTGACTATCCTTTCCTTGTTACAGGACATGATATGTGCTATTGCTGAACTTGAAAGCGACAGACAGCCTCTTGCTGTTCGGTCTGACAAAAAGAATAAGGAGCCTACCATAGGGATCATGCAAATTTCAATAGATTCTGCAAAGTGGCTGTTCAAGTACTAACTGCATGTCCTGATCCTCTTTCAAATGTGTAAAGGTTGACAATATTTGTTTATGCGCTTTTAATATTATTTTGGTTGGATGAAACTGCAACTTGCTTGCAGTGAGTTGGGTTACAGGTCATACGAAGTGGTAAGGAATCCAGAGCTTCTGTACTGGCCTTTTGTAAGCGTATATCTTGGTGCTGCCTACATGAAATGGCTATCAAATTACGACCAAAAGTAAGTTACCAAATATTGGTCTGGTTGATCCATCTTCCTTTCATGTTTGTGGCTCCTAATATATCCATTTGTGTGCAAATAACATTTAATAGCAACAGTTGACTTGATTACCATATTGAGTTTCTTGAGTGATAAGATATTAATGCCATCCTATCTGCAGAGAGAGAACTGAAGAGTTCATAATTAGGGCATATAAAGGTGGTACGAAAAAGGCAACTCATAAGTCAACTTTGCCATATTGGAAACGGTATCTTTGTGTCAAAGAAAGTCTTCCATCCAGGTGGTTGTTTGCTCTTCATTATGATGATTTGTATTTATGACAAGCATATCATTTTGAAAAATATTTAGATCACCGATAAGAGGACCAGTGGAAATATGTTGTGTGCTTCACCAGGATGTGGGTATGTGGTATGTTTGATGAACAAGTAATGAAAATTTTCTGGATATGATTGAACATTTCCTATCTTTCCTTTCTCTCAATGAGTGGGTAAAAGCTTTGTTTTGTCTTCATTTATTTATTCATAACACTAATATCTAGTTATTGTGGAAAAAATGTGAGTTAGCATGTGGCATGGTGCTAAGGATTGTCATGCTGAATATTTATAATTACTACACATGTAACTGCATTACTGCAAAGTAGAATACTTTTATGAAAAATCAGTGTCTTGTAAGATCACTTTAATAAACTCTGAGATGATCTGAAACTGATTACTTTTTTATCATATCTTTTTTCAGAAAAATTTTTGAAGATGGTCGAGATGTTTCTGCTTCTGCTTCTGCTGCTCCTACACCTCCACCTGGTTCTGCTACTGCTTCACCTCCATATGCTTCTTCCCCTCCACCCAATTCACAGCCCACAGGTTGTCCTTTATCCAGTTACTTTATTTTTCATGCACGGCTTTTGTATTGTTATCTATGAGCTGAAACTGTCAACGTGCATTGTCTAAGTGGTATCAGACATCTCTCCATTCCATGAATACAATACCAAATTACTTCTTTTATAAGGAGTAGACTTTACTTCCACTCAAAGAAAATCAAAATAGGAATTTGAGGCAATTTTCTTTCAATTTGCTTATTTGATCATGTTATGATCATTGAGTTCTTAACATTTTACTCTATTTTTGTATTTTTTTTTTAATATATTAAGATGGGTCATAATTCATAAGAACTACGGAGATGGTGAAGCAAAGTTCTGTCGCTTTTTTTCTTACGATTGGTTGTTTACAGACAAATGAAATGGATCAAGAAACCATGATTTTGTGTTGTACCCCATTCTTATTGGGGAGGAATTGCTATTAGCGCTAAAGCTCATTGTCTGCCATTCCTTGTCTTGTCCTTAGTAACAATGTAATCAATATTTTGCATAGTTCTTAACATTTGAATCTATTTAGAATAAAATATAACTTGTAATGGATCTACTCTAAATGAATTTCTATTCTACCTATCACTGTTAAAACCTTATACCTCTATATCAATAAAGTTAGCATTTTTACTTCCATTGTAATTTTATAAACTTCCCAATTTACTGCTTTTAATGGGAATAAATAAAGATAAAAAAGGAGGTTTCTATAATTTTTAGAGTAAAGTAAATCAAGAAGCATTAATGCGATGCTAGCTGACTTGTTCTAGTGTGCATATTTATTATTCTTTGATCAATGATGTGGTGCAAATAAAGTAAAAGATGCTATTAACAAAGCAGATCATGCTAGATGACTGCTAAAGATCAAATTATACTAATACTTCTTTGGTACAAATTATGCTCATACGGATTAGAATTTTTTCATTGTAAAAACAAAATTATCTCTGAAATCATAACAAATGCAAATGACCTGGATGACCAATGCACCCTTTTAAAAATATTTAGTGTGTTGTAACGTTTAATCGTTAATGCTTCTTTAGTTGTCCTTACATTTTTTCAACTTCAAATCATGCAGATTTTGTCATTAACTTCCTAGTCTTGCTAGGATTCCTCCATATTTGGTTTTTTTTTTTTTTTTTTTTTCATTTATACTTTCATTTTTATTTTTGTTACTAAAATGGAAAATCTCCTTTGTGTCTCTGATGAGGAAGCAGGGGTATACTCATATTGGGACACCAAAGCTTCTCCAGAAGACATGGAAGAATTGTGGAGCCATTCTGAGGTCCTGAAAGAGTGGACTAAATCAGGAGAGATACGGGGAAAAGTGCGCTTTTCCCATGATAACAAGAAGAGACCCTATCTTTCACGGGTGGAACTGAAGGTAAGAATCCATTAGAGTGAACATTCCTAAAGTTTGTTAATTATTAGGTCAACAATGCATATTTGTTAAGAATTTCTTCATACTTAACCTACCACATTCTGATTTTGTTTGCTAAATTGCTTAATAATTATAAGTAAACATATTTATATTCTACTTTTCATGAAATAGATGGGATGGATTTGATGAATGACTTTATATATAAAGTTTGTAACTGAGTGGGGCATTAAAGTATTGAATTTATAAAAAATATAAAGTTCTTTTGATCTTAATATAGTTATTATGTATTGCTAAAACGTGGGAAGTTATACTGATTTGCATTTTAATTTTAATTTTAAGATAAGATGGTAGATAATGATAATGGCCTAGTTTAATATCTTAATCATGCCCGTAATTCTTATACTGCTGTTCCACAATCAAAACTTATATGAATGTAACATGTCACCCTCAGTGATACTAAAATTTTCTTGCAGGCAGTTGCAGAAATCATTTTGACCAAACACTTCCTCACAAAACATATGAAACCTGTAAGCATGCACTTACTAGAAAAATTCTGTGGATCTTGTAATGGAGATGGTGTTATGTACCTTTATAATCCCGATCATTGTAGTACCTTTTTTTTTTTTTTTTCATTACTATAATTTGTTTATATTTTTGCTTTTCTTAATTGAAAAATCTCCTTGATATATATATATATATATATATATATTTTGATAGGTAGTGTGTATATCTATATATATATATATATATATTAGTCTTCACTTATTCTGCCCTATATTCAGAGAATGGCTGTTTCAGATACATGTAAGATACTGCAGCATTTTTTTTTTTTTAAGAAAAGTTTAGAAACAGCTGCATATTTAACATAGATGAGAGTGTCCAGCATGAAAAAGAAAAAGAAAATCCTAATTTGAGGAATGACGCAGTGCCTCACTCTGGGATACAGAGGGAACTTTTATACACGAGATGCAGACACATAACTAACATACTCAAAATGTGTGTGACATAATGTACAATTTGGTTTTACCAGTAGTAGTGGTGTTCTTATTGATGAGAGTTCTTGACAATAGATTTTAGTTTGAGAGTGTTCCAAAACAAGATTGTAGGGGCAAAAACTCCAATATAGTTTTTTTAAAATTTTTTTTTGTAATATGCATAAAATGTGCATATGCAGACCATCATGCACACACTCTAGAATGCTGTGTCTAAGTTATTTCCATGATCTTTTTCTTTCTCTTAATTATTTTTTGGTTTTAGCCTGTTAGAGACATTTCAAGTCCTTGTGAATTGTGATGTGGGGTGGTGTGTGAAATTGTTTCAATTTGTTCTTGTTGCAAACAAGTCTCTTTAGTTTTTCACTACATTGCAACTTATAAGTTAGGTTCATGCCCCCCTCACCTTAAAGGGATTTTTGTTGTTGGCATGTCGGGGCATGGCAGTTTATTTTATTTTATTTTTGAGAATAGGTATGTTACGGTCATGTCTAGGCCTTATCATGTGTGACATTGTGCAATGTAGGTTCATCAAATTGTTGGCTTGTTGCATACTATAAACTATAGAGTTTAAGAGAATATGCCAAATAAACATTTTCATTTTTGGATAATTTAATAATTTGTATTCATGTTTTTCATGAAATTCTTCATTTACTGTAAAATTTGAAAATGCACTTTCCCTTTCAAGCTCTCACTTCAAGTTTTCTGTTTGTATATTGTGCAAGCATATAATATTTCCTTATTTCTTATAAATCAAGCATCAATCTTCCCATTCACTGTATCCTGTGGTGATTTTTTAATTGCATTCTACTATATTGCTAGAGTATTTTTTGAAGGATTTTTCTTGACAATGGTAAATCTTGAAGTGTTAACACTATATCGGCAGTAGGGTGGGGCAAGAAAAAAAAAACGGTAAATTTATACTGTATTAGTTTTCCCCAACCAATGCTGCATGTTGCAAAGTCATCTGTTGGATCTGTGATCTTTCAGGCTCGACCTAGCAGTTGCGGAGTTGAGATCATTGATTTTTCTGGGTTTCTGTGATGTGGAGAACTTTAATATGGAAGATAATATTCTTATAGTATGATTATAATATTCCTTTCTTTAAACAAAATTTGGAGATTCCCAGGAGTTAGGGAACCAAGAACATAATTATATATATTTTAAATTTTAATCCCAACTTTTTATGTCTTCCGTACCATTCTTCTGCTTATTGTACATTTTTTTTTTTTTTTTGTAACTCATTTTTTCCTAAGACTTAACTTTCTGTACAGACATGTCTTTGTGCTCTTGCGGAAGTCGTTAGCCTGCGTTTTGTAAATGGAGTTGGACCACGTACTGGAATAATGGGAATTGACTATTCGACAGCTTTCTGGCTTTACATGTATGTGACATAAACATACTTAGCATCTGATTTACTTTCACCTTTTGGCCAATCATAACAAGAAATTTAATTACTTTGGCCCCTTTGGGGGGTGTTGGGACATCTTTATCAATATGAATTAATTTGATTTTAACCTTGTTTAGTGTCTGTAGTGACTAATTCATCCGTGCAAGCGGAGTGTTTGCTAGATTGATATTGACTAATCAATGCAATTAGGTCATGTAATTTGAACCTAGTATGCCTGCATTATAAATAACTGTCAAGGATAAAGTTGAAAAAAAAATCAAACAAAGCCGTTTGTGATATATATATATTTTTTAAACAAATGTCTGCATTTCTTGAACATCTTCTTGTGTATAGGGAATTGGGCTACAGGGCTTATAGAGTTAATTCAGCTGATGATCTAACCAAGCCATTCGTGTCTATGTACTTTGGTGCAGCCTATTTGGTTTGGTTATCAGAATATGAAGGGAGGTAAGCCTGTTGACTTCAAAAAGTTTCATTTAGCTGTGTGAGATTTGTTGTCTACATTAATATTTCCTAAGCAACTAGCAACTCATTTCTTATTCAATGGTTGTAAATAGGAAAAGGACTCCACAGTTTGTTGTTCAGGCTTACATTTCAGGGCCAAAGAATGTGAATCTTCAGGAAACAGGTCCACTTTGGCTTAAATTCGTGCAAGCATTGGGCAATTATGAAGACATAAAGAAGTATGCATTTTCTCACTTCTTAAGTGAAATCAGAGAATTTTCAGTTCTTATGACCCATGAATTTTTCTTTTTCTCAGTAGGGATCAAGGGAACTGCTCCATTCTGTAAGAGATGATCATCTGTGGTCTGTCCTTATACAAAAACCAAACAAGAGTGAACGTCATTATAGATGAATGATTGGTTTTATAGAAACAATTTAGTGACATATCTCTCAGCAATTTTGTTTCTGCAAAAAGCACAGGGGAAGACAAATAAAGAATCCTCTTTTGATTGGATGGATTTTAGTTCTAATCAATTTATTGGACACTCTTTGATCCAATTCTTGTAATATAGATCATATATTACTTAAATGTGAAAAAGGATTGTCAATGACTTAAATCCAGTTTGGATAAAATTTTCCAAAATAGAAAGAATCTAAATAAAGGCACATACTCTGGGATAAGATGCCCCATTCTCAAATATGATGGTTCCAAGTTTTCATATATTGTTTCACACTTTCAAATTCAAGGCCAAATAATGGAGATGGAGATATTGGAGAATGTTATTGTATCAACTAACAATATTAATGTCTCAAAAACCAATTGGTGTCTTGGACTGATGATAATGAGCACAATTATTAGAAGCGGGCGCTATAGGTTAAAACATTAAAAAAAAAAAAAAAAAAACTAACAATATTAATGGCCCACAATAAGTTGTTGGACATGAGATATGTGTTATTGGCAAAAAGAATATTTTCAACAGAAATGTATATGATTCAAGTCTTCCATTGTTGTAACTATTGTAACTATCAAAATATCCAAAAAATAAAAAGTATTGGGCTATGGTATTCATACCTACTTAGAGCATACACATTCAATTGGTTAATATTGTATTTCAAGTCGATTTTGCTCTTCTTTAATAGAAATCACAGCTTTATTCTCCAAAAAAAAAAAAAAAAAAAATTAAATCTATTTCAAATTTTCAACCTACAAAAGTGGACTTCTGGTTAAATTAAAATTAAACCCCTACATTCTTGGGACCAGTAATACGAAGGAGAAAATGGGCATTTGCCCCTATTTTAAAACTATGCAGTAAAATATCTTTGTTTTGAAACTATTTAGCAAAATGTTCCTGTTTTTTAAACTCAATTTTAACAAAATCGAGTTTTGCGTAAAACTCGATATTTTCAAAATCGAGTTCTGTGCATATTTTTAAGTGTAACTCGACATTAGCAATCTTGAATTCCACTTAAATTTTCAAAAAAATTTAAGTGATTGAACTTATCTAGAACTCGATTTTCAAAAAATCGAATTTTATTGAAATTCAATTTTTAGAAAATCAAGTTACATTGAAACTCAATTTTTAGAAAATTGAGTTGCAAAATAGGGACATAGTACTTAATAGTTTCAAAATAGGGACATTGTACTAAATATTTTTAAAAATAACAACAAAAGCCCATTTTACCCATAATAGAAAACTATATTAAGCTTCAAATCTCAATTCCACCTATTCTAGACAATATATTTACACTCATACCAACGAATCCTCTCCTTTTAAGTTTCTCCATCTCTCTTTCCCAATAAAAAGATGCATGTTTGCTGGGTTATTTGACCATGGGCCATTCTTGCAGCAGAAAAAGAAAAATTTCAAGCCTGTATTGAAACTCGATTTTTAGAAAATTGAGTATCAAAACAGGGACATGGTACTTAATAGTTTCAAAATAGGGACATTGTGCTAGATATTTTAAAAAATAAGAGCAAAAACCCATTTTCCCCGTAATACGAAACTATATTAAACTTCAAATCTCAATTCAACCTAGTCTAGACTATATATTGACACTCATACCACGAATCCTCTCCTTTTAAGTTTCTCCATCTCTCTCTCTCTCCAAGTAAAAGCCCATTGTGCTAGATGCATGTTTGCTGGGTTATTTGACCATGGGCCATTCTTGTAGCAGAAAAAGAAAATTTCAAGCCTGTACTGAGGCTCAAAGTTGATTCAAACAAATGCCATATTTGGAAACATATTTTTATGAATAGTCTTTTCTACTTTTAGGCTTATGCTAACGAGTGCGGAATTTATTTTCCATTTGCCTTTAACTTATTCATTTAGTTTTTAGCTTTTATGTACAACAAAAAGCATTCAAACAATCATATTGGTAATAAAAATATTGATTTCAATAATTGTTTGTTGCATATAATAACGAAGTTTTATAGTTATTTTATTTGATAACTCAACTCAACTTTGACGGCTATTGTTCTTTGTAATTGCGCTAAGAAAATTTTTGTTGGGTTAACATTTACTTTTGTCTTTACTCAATAACTCCCCTAAATACAGAGAGGGGGAGACTTTTTAACCTTCAAGAACACTTTTCCTTTGAAGATCCTGTGCACTACATCCATCTAATTCCTACAAATAGAGAAGTTTTGTTCCACTTTCACCAATGCTACTAGTCAAGTTAATCAGCAAAATAAGCATCTATAGTTAATCAGTTCTAGTTTAGTAGTATGCTTGATACTATATGAAAAAAAATACTACGAATGTAAGTTTGATGGTGGTACAAGGTTGTTTTTGTAAAAAATTGAATTTCTTGCTAATGTTCATGTTGCTCTACTCTGACATCCAACAAGAAGATATTGAACACTTTTTGGTTTACTTTGCTTCTCGATTGCTTTACAAGATAACTTTTCACCATCAATTTAAGGAAAAAAGGAATCTACTGCTGCAATATTGCAAGGCAAAGCTCAGAATCATACACAATCTGATTTCAATTCTTATTACATACCAGCTTTAATTAGACTTTTCATCATACTTGCCTCATATATCATTTTAAGACAATCTCCATCATGCTACCAAGATATATCTTTCAACCCCAAATGCAAAAGTATGTTAAAATTTCTTTATGCCAATCAATTGAACTACTCTGTATATGACATAATGAACTTAACAGCTAACAGATTCTTACCCTATCTGATATGCCATTTTCCAAAGAAACATTGCTAGACAAAAATGTGTTCACCCCAAAGAGGTTGAAGTCAGAATATTTGAAGCTGCAAAACTGAGTGATCATAGCAGCAGTGCACATATCATGGTACAATGGCATGTATCCCAAAAGAGAGTCTACACCATTATCACGGATCACAATTCAAAGTAATACTAAAAAGAAGAGGCAAAATTAAGCAGAGCAAAGGGCCAAAATATCAGTCACAATCTAATATATAGACTACTAAGAAATAACATTGTCATAAATGACGAAACAAGAAAGTTAATAATTTCAAGATAGTAATATTAAGAAGAATTATTGGCATTTGTCCTGGTGAGAGTCTAAGAATTTCTTTGCCAAAAGACAACTAGAATAGACCTGGTCACTAGAAACCTTTACCAACCATAAGCAGAGTTACCATTAACAATTCGTCTTCCCCATAATAGAAAAGTGAAAAAGGAGAATTTTAGGATGATAACAAACTTCTGTAATAAACTGCAAACTTGTTATAACAATTGACAAAGTAAGCTACAATTAAAAAAAAAAAAAGCTACTCTTTTCTAGATTATAGGTGCTATGCATATGGGTGGGGTATCAACAGAAACTGTAGGGAGCCTAAAGTAGTGGTATGTTCATCATTTGGAGGGACACAACTTAGTAATCAAATAAAGGAGTGATTGTAGGCTTTGTAGCTCTACTCTAAAAAAATCATATTATATTTTAAAATAAATTTTACTAACTACATGAGGATTGAGTTAATGCCAAGTAGGTTCGCACCTTCTCAGAACTAACCAATTTGTTCCCAAGCACAACTTAGTCCCTAAACAGGGTTAGTAAGGTAGTTATTCTGTGACACTTCTCTCTCCCACTCTATCTTAGACCTCTTTTTCCTCTCAAACAACCGTCATGACTACCAATACTCAGATGGCAAGACACCCAACCACCAAAGCACAACACACCAAAGGTCCACAACCCACAGACACCGCAATTCATGACACAACCCACAAGTCCAAACTCAAATCGCACCCAAAAAAAACCACCACAACCCACAAATCTACACAAATCTACTCGTTGAGACCACAACCACTGCCTCACCACCATCGTTACAAAGCCCACCACCGCAAACTAAAACCAGAAATTGGAACCCAACCACCGCAGACCCACGGTCACAGCTACCCAAATCAAACTAATTCAAAAACCCACGGCCAAACCAAACCAATTTCAGCCACCCAAACCACTAAACCCACGCACCACCACCGTTGAAACCAAATCTGTCATTATCGACGCCATGAGATCAGTGTCATTGTCCCTTGAAGAACGCTTGCCCAAATCGGAGAAGTATCCAAACAAAGGAGAGATTGGGTTTGAATTCATACCCACAAACCACAGTTCACATACACAGAAAATACACAACACTCAAACAACTCAAGGTTCACAAACCCACCCCAGAAACACCAGAAAATTCAACAAAACCCAGCTCTTCTCAAACCCAAATCCATCATCAACCCACACAGAAAAATACCAAATCAAACCTACTCCAAGCCAAACCTCAAATACAGTAGTGAAGAAACCAAGATTCACCGCCGATCGGTAGCTGTTGGTCTCACCGATTATGTATCGGTGGTTAGAGTGAGAAGGTCTAGAGTGGTTTGGGTCAGAGAGGAGAAGAGAGATAAGGGAGAGTTAAGAAATTAGTTTACAATAATAAGTGTATTATTGCTTCAAATTTGAGCTTAACACTAATATTATTTTTTTGCCCCAACAATAACAACTAATAATAACTTGTTATTTAAAATTTGCTGTAAAAATATTGTAGACATATCATTTCTCAAACTTATAAAGAGAAATGATATATTCACAATATTTTCACAATATTTTTACAACAAATTCTAAATGGCAAGTTGTTACTGGTTGTTATTATTGGGGCAAAAAAGTAATTTTAGTATTAGGTTCAAATTTGAAGTAATAACAACTAACCACCTATGATTTATTGTAAAAATGTAAGGTCTGTAACGTGTGTTTAGGGACTAAATTGTGATTGGGACCAAATAGGTTAGTTTTGAGAAATTGTGGACTTTTTTTTTTTGATCGGAAACTAGAAACTTTCATTACTTAAAAGGAAATTACATCATGATTTAGAGCTTGTTTTAAGAAATAAGGATTCTTTTCTATTCAAACTAGATAATCAACAATGCTACAAGTATGTTAAGCTAAAATATGCGCAGACATATTTTCCTTGCGCTTTACGTGAGAAAACCTAACATTACGAATATCATGACAAGAATCAAGGATCCCATATATTATAGGAGCAACCATGGCAGCTACATGAGAAAGATCAGCTAGAGCCCTGTACACATTAAGTGAATCCCCTTCTAAAATGAAATCTTGTATTCCAAGATCTTTTGCAAACTGTAGACCAACCTCAAAGGCTTTTGCCTCAACTTCCAAAGGACCTAATAGAGCACTCACTTTCATGGACATTGCAGCCATCACCAATCCATGATAGTCCTGAACAACAATTCCAATTCCAGCTTCCTTCTTTGTCGAGAAAACAGCCCCATCAACATTCACTTTAAACATATTCTTCGGAGGTGGACACCAATGCTCAATTTGATCCTGAACAGCCTTAATTGAAAGCTTTTTGGCACCAACATACTCCAGCAAATCTTGACATGACCATTGTAGTAGCTCTAATTCCCCTTTCTTTTTTCCTCCATTACGAACTTCATTACGATTAGTCCAAATGCTCCAAGCAATTGTAACCACCAATGCTAAAGTATTTTCCTCACAATCATCCAGCATCATCATTTTCCATAACAAGTCAAGAAAAGAAGGGAATAAATCAATAAAACCAGGTTGGAAAATTCCAGAGCATTTCCAAATATTTTGAGCTCTAGGACAAGACCAAAACACATGTCCTGTGGTTTCTGACTCTAGGTTACACTCAACGTAGATATCCTCAACTAGAATCTAATAGTGTTTCAAAATCCTTATTGTAGATAATATGTCTCGACATGCCCTCCACACAAAATGTCTAATCTTATGAGGCACATCTAATTTCCAAATACGCTTCCAAAACCTTTTCATATTACTCTCATTTGAACTAGAACCTGAAGAATCCAAAGGAGAAGCAGCCAAGATATCAACAGCCACCTTATAAACACTTTTGACAGTTTGTGGACTTGATTGGCATTACCCCAAAACATGTTTGTGGACTTGATTGGACAAAGTTTTGCTCCAAAACATGTTTGGAGCATTGGGCTCCAACCACCAATAGGAAGATGACATTAGTGAGTCATGCATTGCACATGACAAGATACATTTTATCTTCCTATTTAAGGTAGGCTCCAAACATGTTTAGAGCCAAACCTTCTCCTATATAACCAAGCCACAATGTACATGCCTATAGTCGAAACAAAGATTCAGCTTGTAGTATCAATTAGATACCCAAATGAAGATTCAACTTAATGCTTTCTTCTTTTTTCACTTTAGGATATAGTTTTGCTTAACACTAACCAAAACACAACAATTTATATAAGCAAATACATCAAATACTGATACAGACCACTAACATGACAAGCCATGCAACATTAGCCCCAGAAATCCAATACGAAAAAAGAGCATAGAAAATCAAAACCCAAAACAATCAAGTAGGAAACAATGAAATTAGCATAACCAAACAAATGAATAAAAACACTAATTATGTATAAACCTGAATCAACAAGTGCAGGCAAGGAGCTGAGAAATTAGAGGGACAAATGGGTGAGAAAGACTGAGAGTAAGTATAAGAGAGAACATAATGACTGTGTGTGAGTTTTTATTAGGACCTAAAAATTTCACAGCAATGTCACTTTTGAACTTAGTGGCTGTACATGTCATTAACCATTAATCCATTCACTTTTGATTTACTTTGGTAACTAGTATTCACTCCTCAAAGTCACAATATTGTAGAAGAAAAATGAATTATTTATGAGTAATTTATATATATCTAAAAGCTGAAGCATAACATTTATTGTTGCTACGCTCATGTTAAGTCACATTAACAGCCACATCATCGGTCTCACTAACTTTCTTTTTTTCTTTTCCCTCCTTTTACAAATTAACATTTTCCCAATTATTACTCTATCACATAAAAAAAAAAAAATCCATCTCCTAATTAACGTTTTCTAACTTTTCAACTTTCCATTTATTATTCCATTAATCTTAATTTGATAATAATCAAACTTCAACTTTTTGACTCTCCATCTCCCCAATCAAGCAGTTATGAAAACTGTTCAATTGCCACTCTATTAGGATTCCACCAACAAAAAAAACCTACTGATTTGTTGTCTATATATATTTGCAATTGCTCTACCTCACTTCTACAAATTTGGAAAGTCCCTCTAAAGTGAGTTTTTATTTTTTCCCCATATTCTTCAAATTTCCAGATTAATTTTGTTGGTGATGTGCCATTGGAGAGCTCAAGTGCCAACAACATTGGTTCCTGTGAACCAACCAAAAAAAAATCTCAAAACCATGGTTGATCACAAGGATACTGACACAAGGATTGGTCACGATGTGTAAAACAAATGAAAACATTTCCAATGATAAAACCATTACATGATGCAAATAGTCTTATAGAAAGTTCAAAAAAAAAAAAAAAAATACCGTTAGCAACTTGCAAAACCTTTGCCAGCCTTGACTCTATGCAACCTCTGCAAATGACCCACTAGCCTTCAATAGTCCTAGAATATGTGTACTCATTCTATATTTCCTTTGATTTGGCTACGCGGTTTCAATCTCACAAACATTCAAACTGGGATTGACATAAGTGAGTATTTGATTGAGCACTTGGTGTGGCTATTTTTTGATAGCCATTTCATGGGGGTGAAAAACAAAGGCTCTAGATCAAGAACACAACTCTCTCAGTTGTTCAAATAGCCAACAACAAAAGAATCGCAATGAGCTCTTACAACTATAGTTTATATGGCTGTTAATCATGGATGAGTTTTTTTCCACGGAGGGATACCTCTTATGTGTATTTGTGTGATGTATTCACCATTATGGATAAATAATTCTCCTTGTGTATGCATAGCATAAATCAATTCTGTTGTATGTACATATTAGTTGTGTCATGAATGCAGATGCATAACTTAGTACAAGATATGTTACTTTTTTTGGTTTTGTATTGTAACAAATTTAGATATTATAAGTACAAGATATGTTACTTTTTTTGGTTTTGTATTGTAACAAATTTAGATATTATTATAGAGGAGACTAATTGAATTGAATTGAGTTTCCTATCACAAGTCCTCTCTCTTCTTCTAATTGTTTTGATTTAATTTTTGTTTGAGTTACTACCAAGCTATTTTGAAAGTCAAAACTTGAATTTATATTACAACACAATCTTGGCTATGTATTTGAGTGTGCCTATCGGTTATTTGACTAATATCAAAGGTACTTTTGTGATGATTTTTTATTATCATGATACTATCTTTAAGAGAATGAGAATTTTGAATAACAAATTTGAAACTTAAAAAAAATTTAGTTGTAAAGAAAAAAAAATAGGAAAACATAACCACCATAACATAATTTAGAGGAATATGAACCATCTAAAAATGGATAAATATCAATCAAATACACCAAAAAATAATAGAATGATATATTTGTAGAGATAGAAAGATGAAAAATAATTTTAGAAATTGTTTAATTTTTTAAAAGTGCTACGTCTACAACATTTTCACAAGAAGTTATAGTTGGCAAGTTGTTATTGGTTTTAATTTAAACCTATCATCACTAAATTTATTTTTTTGTCCACCAATAACAATCTGTTACATATGATTTGTTATGGAAGTGTTGTAAAATTATTGTCGACATAACATTTCTCTTAATTTTTAGGGAGAGCAAATTATTTTCAACAAATTTAGGAGAACAATTTATACTTATGTCAAAATTACAAAGTAATTATTTATTTCCATGCATCGCATGAATTTACGACCAGTTGTCATAATACACTTATTCATTCCTAAAAGAAAATTACATAACACCTAACATTATAACAGTTCTAGTCAAACTCAAAAATTTACAAATAAAATTGTAATGAATCGACCACTAAAGTTTTCCTAACGTCTAATGAATTCAACAATTTTTCTAATCCATTTTGAAACTCTCCTCTCTCAAGAAACGTAATTTGTTGAGCACCTCTTCAGCTGTTGGATGGTGACTTCCTATTGCCGTCAAACTAAGGGCTAGCTTGGTGATTCTCTTTGCTTCAAGCTGATTGCAGCCACTATTTATCAAAGTCTGATGAAGTACATGTCCACTTTCTTCGTACTCTTCCTTTGCCATTGTACTCACATGTTTGTTATTTGGTCCAATGACTTTAGCCCTCTTTGTGATTAACTGTATTGTAATCACTCCAAGGGCAAATATGTCAGTATATGGCGTTAATTTCCCTGTCAAGACCAATTATAGAAATTCATTTCAAAAATTTATCGAATGCATAAAAGAAAAAAGAAAAAAAGGGCAAGGAAAAGCAGAAATATGGCAAGTAGATACAAAATAAGCATTCAGGATCATCTATTAGAGTATATTACCCAACTTTGACATAATAACTCTATCCATAAATTAAAATTCTCAAAAGCAATCTTAAGATGCACATTCTTTGTTAGGATATATGCCCTTAAATCCTATTGTATGATGCTATGTATGATATTATGTATGACATTATGTGAGAAATGATGTATGACTTAATATTGTGTTTAATAAAGTTGTTTTATTCTTATCTAAAATAATGGTAACATGAATATTCGGACATTATCAAATAGTCCATGAGATGCATAGTATGTGATTTATGTGAAAAGTCACAGAAGATATAAATCACAAGTTCTTTGTAAACTTAGAATTTTGGTTCGTAGTCGGTGATGAAATTGGGCATTTCATCTGCGAAGACTATATAGTGGTATTAAATATAATTAATGGTAAATTTGGACTTGTCAAGAGTTGACAGAAAAGCCCAAGACCCATTGGAGCTAGTGTCTTATTTGTTCCCTTTTGGTCCTACTCCAAGCCACACACTAAAGCCCAATTGGGAAGGCCCAAAAGGCTAGCCCAATTAGATAATCAGTTATGTGGAGAGAAACATACAGAATTTTATATTGAATGAAATGGTTTGTATATTAAAAAAAAAAAATATATGAAATAAGGAAGAGAGACACTCTTTCATATTCTCTCTAGATACATAGAACTAATTGAGAGACCACACATCTTGGGCATCAAGTGGAATTGGAGTGAAGATTGAAAGTGTTCCCGAGTAACATTCTTCATTCGGTTTTGAATTTCACCGCATCAAGGTACACTCTCTTGTTCTTATATTCTGAAACTTACATAGTGCATGTTATCAATTGCGAATGAAGTAGATCCGTTTATTTTTCCGCTGCGTATGTTTTGTATTCGATGCAAACATGTATATAACCCAACATTCTTAACAAATAACTCAATAAGCTCTATCATAACAAACAAACAAAAAAAGGCTAATCATTTAATATGCTAGTTAGGAAGTAACTAATTACAAGCCCTACCAACTAGCTGTAGCACACAAGCCTAATTATTTAATCATGTGTAATAATTTGTAGACTTATTACCATGGCTAATATCTTAGCACAAGTTCTCTTGTTAGGCAACCTGGTTGCATAACTTTAATACAAGACAGGCAGCCATGTGTTGATCATCTCTAGATGCTTCATAATTTTCAAGGCCTTGTCTTTGTGAAGAAGAGATGAAATGAGTATCATAAGCATTAACTAAACAACAATTAACTTTGATACAAGCACAAACCAAGGATTATGCCAAATATTGCTCAAATATCTATTTAAGATCTTAGAATGGACTTTCCAGCTTAAAACAAGCTCATACAGAACATGTGCCATTTGCATAAAATTGACAATTAAATAAGACCGTTGATTTTGTTTTTAATGGACATTGAGCAACAAGAGAAGCGGATAAATGGTGGAGTGCAAGATGGATTCAATCCCTGAAATCCCAAGCAAGGGAAAAAGTGGTAGTTTGATCTCTCCTAGAACAGTGAAGAGGTAACAGGGACGGAACCAGAATTCATACCTAGGGGGGGCCAAAGCTTAAAACCCAAAAAAAAAAAAATTATGAAAATAAAAACTAACATCTATTTTATATTTAACAAAATACTACATACAAAATAAATATTTCTTAAACATTTCATATTATAAAACACATCAACAAAACATAACATACAAAATAAGTGTTTCTTATTTTGTTTGTGATTTTTGTTTAGTCCATATATATATATATATATATTGTAGTTAAAGGAGCATGAATTTTATTTATTTATTTCTTTTCTTGTAGATCAATATCTAAAATTTTTAGTGGAGGAGAGACAAATATATATATATATATATATATTTAAGGGCAAATCTTAATTTTTTTATACTAGTTTTTTATTTTTTATTTTTTTTATAATTTGGGGGGGGGGGGGGGGGGGGGCGCATGGCCCCCCTCTGCCCTGGTGTAGGTCCGTCCCTGAGAGGTAACACTCACTACAAAAAAAAGGACTTTAGGCCGCGTTTTTAAAACGCGGCCTCAGGTCCTAAAAACGCGGCTATAGGCCCAATAAGGCTATAGCCGCGGTTTTTTAGGCCGCGTTTTTAAATGTGGCCTAAACCCCGCAACTATAGGCCTATGGCCACACTTTTAGAAACGCGGCCTAAAACTAAGGTCTATGGCCGCGTTTTAAACGCGACCTAAGACCAAGGTCTATTCAAAAAAAATAATGCTGAAAATTTTCAAAAATATTCAAAAAAAAAATATAATTCAGATTAAGAAATATGTACAAAATGCAATTTAAATTAAACACAAACCCAGCAATTTGAACACAAACCCAGCAAAAAATTTGAACACAAACACATCACATATTTGAACACAAACCCAGCAAAAAATTTGAACACAAACACATTACATATTTGAACAAACACAAACCCAGCAAAAAATTTGAACACAAACACATTACATATTTAAACAAACACAAACACAAACACAAAAACAAACACAAACACAAACACAAACACAAACACAAACACAAACACAAACAAATTAAAACCCAGCAAATTTAAACAATAACACATTACATATTTGAACAAGAACATAAACACAGTAAAATTAAAACCCACCCAATCTGGCTTCGAGTTCTGCACGCCGGTCCAAGCCGCCACAACCCACCCAATCTGGCTTCATGGCTCGGAGATGGAGCTCTCCAAGCCTCCACCTCCGATCGGATCGGAGATCGAGGCCGATCGGACATGGAGATCGGAGATATGGAGATCGAGGCTTCTGAAATGGAGATCGGAGATGGAGATCGGGATCGGAGAAGGAGATGGAGATGGAGATCGAGGCCGATCGGATCGAGGCTTGGAGCGCCTTCATCTCCATCTCCGAGCCTCGATCTCGGATCGGAGATCGGAGATGGAGGCTTGTAGCTCCAAGCCTCCATCTCCGATCGGATCGGAGATCGAGGCCGATCGGAGATGGAGATCGGAGATATGGAGATCGAGGCTTCTGAAATGGAGATCGGAGATGGAGATCGGGATCGGAGAAGGAGATGGAGATGGAGATCGGAGATGGAGATCGAGGCCGATCAGATCGAGGCTTGGAGGGCTTGGAGGCGTGATGAGCAAAAAATAGGCTTAGAGGCGTGATGAGCAAAAAATGCAGATGGAGATGGAAATTATTTGAGAAAAGGGCATCAGTAAAACGCTGAGGCTGCGTCTCCAAACGCGGCCTCAAACTCTTTTTTTGGGCCGCGTTTGGAAAAACGCGGCCTCAAGTGAATATTATGGGCCGCGTTTACAAAAACGCGGCCCGTTGAATGGACCTAAGCCGCGTTTTTAAAAACGCGGCTTCAGTCCGTTTTGGGCCGCGTTTGCAAAAACGCGGCCCAAAAAAACGGGGCCTAAAGGCCCCGTTTTTTGTAGTGACTCCGACATATTTTTTCAATAAGAATCTTATTCCTACAAAAAATCAAATTGCCTTTTCCCGGGGTGGGGGGGGGGGTGGTTGAGAGAGAGAGAGAGGGTAAGAAAGAGTCAATGCCAATCAAGTTTTGGAGGAATTAAGTGAATGCAGTAGAAAAATACAAGAGAAATGGTTATGGGCTGGAGATTTTAACTAGATATTAGCAGCGGAAAATAAACTTTCTATTAAGGTTATAGAGTTAAAAGAAACAAGAGAACTCCGCAATCTACTGGATCAAACAGGGATGATTCCTATCAAATCAGGAGGGGGATGCTTTACATGGGCTAACAAGGGGCAGGGGGAACAAGAATCATGGAACATATAGACAGTCTTCGTTAATTCAGAATGGTGTTAGCAAGTTTCCCTCATACCGCAGCCTTGACCATGCCAATTGTTGTCTCGGATCACGAACCTTTTGATATTAAATACATACAAAAGACCCCCTTTGTGACAAGACCTTACAGATTTTAGAACAGCGAGGTCATAAAATGAGAATGGGCAAACGAAGTACAAGGCTCACTGGGCTACAAGCTGGTAACAACACTCAAAAGGCTGTCAAGGCAATTAAAGCACTAGAACAAGATTGTCTTTGGCAATCCTTAATAGGAAATCAAAAGAACTTCATGCAAACTTCCAAAATTGCATACAAATTTTGACAAGCTTGGTGGAAGTCAAAAGGAAGGCAGAACTAAGCAACAGCTAGAAAAACTGCTAAACAGAGAAGAAGCAATATGAGCACAAAATGGCAGAGCTGACTAGATTATCAAAGGAAAACAGAATACGAAGTATTTTCATAATTTAGGTCAGATGAGAAGAAGTAACAATAGAATCTAAACTTCAAGAGATCCACAAGATGGGTGGATAGAAGACATGGACCAAATCCAATCTTTTCTACTGATTCACTTCATTAATAGTGATATATACACCACTCTCAAGGAATGGACAATACAAGAGCTAGAACAACAATTGATAAAGCTTCCATTGCCAGGACTTACAAATTTACAATAGGATTGCTATCAAAAAGATTCACTGTGGAAGTAAAATGTCACCTCTCAATGTCCCTAGACCAGATGGAACTCCGGCTATCTTTTACAAACAAACATGAGAAATGCCGAGTACCTCTCTAATTTCATCAACTCTATCCTCTTATACACAGGGTTCCTTCTGAAACAGCTAAACAACACTCACATTGTCTTGATAGCCAAAAGGGAGTTACCTAGAAACCTCTAAGACTTTCGTCCAATTGGCATGCGTAATGTAGCTTATAAGTTAGCCATGAAAGTGCTTGTTAATTGACTCAAGCCAATCATGCAGAAATCATTTTGCAGTACCAAAATGCCTCTGTTCAAGATAGAGCCATAACTGACAAATTTTCGTTTTGGCCAATGAACACCTAAACTACACATGGAAGAAGAAATCTGGTATGAAGGGTTGGGCTGCTATAAAAGTAGACATTTCCAAAGCCTAAACTAGGATAAGTTGGAATTCTATTCTTGTAACCATGAAATGTATGGGGGTTCTCTTCACAATGGCAACAACTCATAACTCAATGCGAAACAATGCTAACCAAAACTCTTGGGCAAGCAGGCCCATAGGGCAGATGCAAACAAAGACAAAATTATTTTGCAACTTTTGGAGGGCAAAAAATGAAGAAGCACAAAAATAACATATTGACATCTTAGGAAACATTTAAGCCAAAATAACAAGGGGATTGGGTTTTAGAAAAGCTGAAACAGTCAACATATGTTTGCTGGCAAAGAAGTACTGGAGATTGATAACTTACCACTGCTCTAAGATTCAAAAGGCATGTAACCTATAGACATGCCTCGCCATGCACCCTTGCCCTTATTAGCACAACCAAAATCTATTAATTTCAGAACTCCCTCCTGCATGAATAGAAAATTTACTTCAGCATAAAAGATAAAATAAAAACCTTAACTTAAGAAAAAATTTATTAATATTTTATTCAAACCGATATATAGCATTTTCAAGGTTCGCTTCCTCACTAACCGCAGTTAAGACAACATTTTCAGGCTTAAGGTCGCCATGGATGATGGGGAAATGATGCATATAAGCCAAACCTGAAGCCAGGCCTTCTAATATCTCTACGGTCTCCGGCCAAGTCAATCCTGTAAATCCTCGTAAGTCAAATCCATGCCAAATTAAAACTATAATTTATCCGAGTTATATATTCTTTACACTATGTACCAACACAAGACAAACTGATCTTGCCACAAAAACAGTTGGGAAATTAAACAGTGGGCAAAGCTTACTTTGTTTTACATGCACAATTATCTTTACCATAAAGACATCAAGGTCCAAATGCAAATTATTGAACAGATTCGTTCAGATAACTAATAGTCTATGTAATTTCTTTGCAAAGGAAATAGAAATAATAAATAACAAAGATCATTTATATTCATATAACAAAAAACCATATATATATATATATATAAGAAACTTACTAGGAATGGCCGCTTTCAAAGTTTCACCTCCAAAAGCTCATAAACAAGAAACAGATTGTGCTGGCTTTCAGAAAATCCAATCAGTAAGACCAAGTTTGGGTGGTGAAGCATTCCCAAACACAATTTTTCAGCCTGACATTAAAAGCAAAACAGAGCAAGTAAAAAAACATAAAAATGTGAAACTAGAAGAAAACAAAGAAAATGAAAGCCAATGGTAAAACGTAGGTAGCTCCTTTTTTGCTACCTCATATTGCTGGACTTCTTCAGTGTTCTTAAAGTGTGACCTCTTCACAGCTACATATTGTTCAGGCAGATTATGAGGGTTGTTCTCTGGAATCATCCCATGAAAAGTGCTTCCAAAGCCCCCACTCTGACCAAGTTGATTTGCAAAATTATTAGTGTATTGGTTGAGTTCTTCAACATGGAAATGGACGAGCTTTGCATTTTGATTCATTGTGGTGTATGTAATTGTGATTGCTGTTGTTCTGCGTAGAGAAAGCAAACTAAAAAGTTTGACGTCTATGTGCAACAAGATACAAGATTTAATCCTCCTCGGACTCCTACCAATTCATATCGTGCAACCACGAAATAGTATTAGTTCTATATTTGTTACTTGAACAGAACAGTCATTTTATTAGTGTATTAGGGAGTTTTTCAAAGATTCTAAAAAAACTTCAAACTTCAAGTGGGACCCTTTTATCATTTTATTAGTGTGTTAGGGAGTTTTTCAAAGATTCGAAAAAAAACTTAAAGATTCGAAAAAAAAAACTTAAAACTTAAAGATTCGAAAAAAAACTTCACACTTCAAGTGGGATGCTTTAGAATGTCTTTCGTACGTTTTACTGTGTTAAGGATCAAGTGGGACGCTTTAGCATGTCTTTCGTACATTTTACTGTGTTAAGGAAAAAGTTGATGTTTACAAGATAAGATTTAATCCTGACTCCTACCAATTTATATCGTGCAACCACCGAGTTCTATATTTGTTACTTGAACAGAATAGTCATTTTACACATGGTTAATTACAATCACGTATACAACTCATAGTCCACACTCCTCGATCTTTAGACCTATTCACATACTATCATTTGTATTCGTCATCTGTGGACAATCTTTAGACCCTATTCCTCCATGATAGTCCACACTCCTTTTTTTTTTTTTTTTTTTTTTTGGTAAGCCATGAAAGTCCACACTCCTTTTTTCTTTCACTACAAAAAACGGGGCCTTTAGGCCCCGTTTTTTTGGGCCGCGTTTGCAAAAACGCGGCCCAAATTGGACTGAAGCCGCGTTTTTAAAAACGCGGCTTCAGTCCGTTCAATGGGCCGCGTTTTTTTAAACGCGGCCCAAAATAAGGCCTGAGGCCGCGTTTTCCTAAAACGCGGCCCAAAATTAGAGCTTGAGGCCGCGTTTTAGACGCGGCCTCAAGCTTTTTTCCGAAGCCGTGTTAATAGAACGCGGCTTCAGAATGGAATTGGGCCGCGTTTTGTTAAACGCGGCCTCAATTTTGCCTAAAGCCGCATGTTAGACACGCGGCTTTAGGCTTTGTATATATATATTTTTGACCGGGTGCCCTAGCCTTCATCATGTTGAGATCTCAGACTACCCATGTTGAGATCAGACTACCCGAGTCTCCCACACACATCGGAGCTTGGAGATCAGATCGGAGATGGAATCCTCCATCTCCGATCGGATCGGAGATCGGAGTTGGAAGCTTCGATCTCCGATCGGATCGGAGATGGAGGATCCCATCTCCGAACCATTCGGAGATATGGAGGCTTCCATCTCCGAACGGTTCGGAGATGGAAGCCTCCACTTGACCTTCTATTTGAAATCTTAAAAATTCGATTTTGTCTCCACTTGACCTTCTATTTGAAATCTTAAAAATTACAAGTGTTTAAATTCATTGCTTAAACTTTTTGGACAATTAATAATTTATTACAATTTATTTGTGTATGACTTTTGAGATAATCAATAATTTATTACAATCCATTTGTGTTTGAGTTAGGTAAATGTTTAATAGTGGCTAATGAATGATGGATTTCGGGATAAGAGATGTTATAGCCATAAATTATTTTATAACATTTTAACAAAATGTTAATGTAACCAATCTCTTATTGGTTTTTATCTAGACCCATATTAATATCACTTTTTTATTTACCAATAATCACTCACTACAATCTCTAAAAAAAAAAAAAAATCACTCACCACATTAACAATTTTTAAAATAGTTTGTATCTCTAACATTATTTTTCGGAATAACTAACAAAGATTAACTTATATTACTAGATTTATTTTTACCATCAACATCCTTATATGTTGGCACCCACACTACATTCTATCAATAGTCAACATTTCTTAAAAAAAAAAAAAAAAAAAAAAAACTTCCCCATCACATTATATTGTCGATTCTTTTAGAAATAATTTAACAATTCACAGTAATCTAATAAGTTCAAAACAAATAATATGAATGTTTCACATATGATCTTGATGCATTTATATAAATTTATTTTAGGCTAAAATGTAAAACTCACCCTCTAAGTTTAACCACTTTTCATTTCAGTTCTGTAAGTTTGCATTTTATCATTTCAGTCCTCTAAGTTTTAATTCTCTTCAATTTATTCTTTTGTTAACATTCCATCCATATGCCGTTAATCATATTTAATTATTTTATGAAATCAAAAATATTAGACTGCTAGGATTAAAGGGCACTGCTGCTTCATCAATAGTGCATCCTTTAACCTTTTACATCAACATCAGTTCTTCACTACCCTTCAAAATCTCAAGAATGGAACCATAGCTGCAAAAAACCCAAGGCAAACAACAATTAATAAATGCCGACACCAATTCCTTTAAAACCAATGAAAGCTTAATTTTAAGTTTTAAGAGAGCAATCAACCTACACAAACCAACCGGTATTGCTGAATGTGTGGAAAACCAAGCAGCGTTCTCTATCATTCTCTTCCTTATCTGAAACCTAGGATACAAGCTCGTTTGCCGACGCTGCGATTCACTGCTCAATTCTTTGGCCTAAATCAAACCACAGCAGCTTGCCGACGTCAACGACAAAAGTGAAGGCATGAAAGCCCGTGGAATTGTACCACTCCACATATTTCTTGAGGTGCTTGGTCTTGGAACTGAGTCAACCCAACAACACCACGGTCATTACTTGCTCTTTGTCGTTAAAGTATGTTCTGACAATTGAAAAAAGTTGGGTTCTATTTTGTGTTCTTCAAGTGTGGGGATGGAGTGATGGACGACAAGGGTGAGGGTTAATTTCTGGGTTTTTTTTTTTTTTAAATTTTAAATTAACATTTTTTTAACTTAAAAAATAAATAATAACAAAAAATTAAATATGGTTAACGGCAGACATTGATGGGTGTTAACAGGAGAGTGAATTGAGAAGAATTGAAACTTAAAGGACTGAAATGACAGAATTGAAATTTATAGGACTGAAATGAAAAGTAGTAAAACTTATAGGGTGAGTTTTGTATTTTAGCCTTTATTTTAATAAAATATAGATATTATTGGTACATGGATTGAGATTTGGAATACCAAAATATTATATTAGAATCTAATTCAATTTCTATTGTCCCTTTGCTAATAACATGTGGATTTCTCTCCAATATTTTTACTTATTTTGTGTTGGATTGCGGACATCTACTAGAGCAACCATAGATGATGCATGCTTGTCACGTGTCCGGTACTGGTAGTAGAATATTCCCAATATATATATATATATATATATATATATATATATATATATATATATATATTCTTCTTTTATGTAACGTATCTACTTATTTAACTATTTGTTCATGTTGTTTTTTATTTATAATTTTTTTTACCTAATTGTATTTTATTCTTTTTTTTTTCAAATTATATCATCTAGTATATTTAGTAATGTACATTTTATTAGTGACACATGCATTCAATAATTTAAGAGAAATGATATGTCTACAATATTTTTACAATATTTTTACAATAAATCTTAAGTGGCAGGTTGTTATTAGTTGTTATTGTTGGAACAAAAAAGTGTTAGGTTTAAATTTGAACTAATAACAACTAAATACCTATGATTTGTTGTGAAAATGTTCTAGACGTAGCACTTCTCTTTAAATAGACTACAAATATATAATACATATATTAATATATATAATATTGATTAATTATACAAAGAATGGAGAATAGGAGGATTGACTCACTTGGAACTTCTTTTTTTTAATAAAATTAAATATAAAAAAGGCCAAAATTACCATATCCGTGACTAATTTTTTATTTTTATGTTATATTAAACGACAAGTAGCATACCAAGGTCTCTTAGGTCTTAATTTTCTGCCACGTCTAACGACAAAATTGTTATTGTTGTAACCAAATTTCTTTCACTGTGCTTTTTTTTTTTTTTGGGCTAAACCCGAATGTGCTATTGAATCTTATGTGGTAATTGGGTTTGAGTATGCTCGTTCAGGTCGAATACATATGATTTGGATCTGAAGAAAAAACTAAAGAGAGACAGAGTTTCCAATGTAATTGAGGATCACTCATATGAGTTTTCTCTATAGTCTATACAATAGCAAACTTGCAGTTTGAAGGTACAAGAATTGCTACTTTGCATCTCCATTGATTTTATTTTTTCCCTTCATTGATTTCTCAATTAGTCCCATTATTTTCACTAGAAGACAAACCGATCTATTCATATGCTTCACAAATGGTTGAACTTTTTATTTTTTTTCACCAAAAAACAAAAAAACTTTTTATTTTTAATTTAGACTACCATAGTGTCGTATGCCTTCAACAAACCCAATCCTCTTATGTTTGGAACAACAACCATATTTGCTTTTAGAACAATAGCAGGAGCTCTGTCATATTTATTTCCAAGTAACACAAAAAAGGGCAAAATTACCCTCTCTTCAATTAAAAATTTTAAACCACTTCTACTACTACGTCCAAAATTACCCCCTCTTCCTCGCTTCATCATTCTCTCTCTTCTTTTTTTAGATTATTCTAATATGGTGTAGTGTAAAATAGAGAATGGGATGTAAAGTGGATTGTTAAAGAATTAATGTAAATAAAATACTAAATTTTTGGTAATGCAAATGCAAAATGCTTCTTCTTCACTTTTTTTCTTTTTTTGTTGCATTATAGGAATGTAGCTACAGTCTTGCCAAGTAATTAATTATAAATACGAAGTGTATGATATATGGATGTATGTATTTATGCAGATTCTTATTGGAAAAGAACATTCGTAGACCGTCTATATAAATTGCATTAAAAACGTCCACTTCATTTGAAGCTCAAAACTAATTTCTCTGACATAAACATCAAACAAGCATTCCTTCTGTTTTTTAAAAACCAAGCCTTCATTTTGAAAAACCAAGCCAATATTTTCATAATACTATTTGGTATGTTACAAACGACCAACATCAATTTTTTTTTGAGATCACAGAGATCTACAAATTCGCCAATTGCTAATGTCTAAGTGAATTCAAAATATAGATGGTATGGCTGTATTATTTACACCTTTTATATATAAATTGGAAGTTTATTGAACTCATATGATGTCCTACACAAAATGAAGTTGAGATTTATAAAGGCACTAAGTATGTATATGGCAAAAAGTATAGCTTTAGGCAATGAGAAAATGCAAAAATATTATGGCATGGGAAGCGTTGAATGCTATGTACTTATGTTTATTCGCACATACAACGAAGCAAGTTTGAGAAAACCATAGCCCAGTAACTTTGCATGAATTTCAAAAGTGGACTCACTATATAATAATAATATAATTGTATATGATATAAAAATGACATATTATACTATTCAATAATGTTCATAAAATAAGTTGTCACCCATTAAGACATTAAGGTAAATTGAAAATTCAAAAATAAAATAAAAATAAAAATTTAAATCTATAAATTAGGATAAACAATTAATTTTTAGCTATAACTATTTGTAGTTACAACTTTAAAACGTCATATGTTTTATTATAAATAAAAAAGAAAAGGCTATGAATACACGCGCATGGTGCACGTGATTAGGCTAGTAAACACTACCATTATCTTTACTTCCAAAAAATTTCAGATTTATGCCGGATTTTCCGGGATTTAGATTTTTGGTGCTTTTATGAAATTTTAATTTTTTTGAAAATATATCTTCCTATAAATATCCTATAAAAGTTTCATTTGATAATATGCATTGGAAGAGGCTACAACTAGCAAACCTTGGACTTGTATTATGATAGCCTTAGTGATTTTTGAGATGAGAAACACAATTATAGTCAGTAGAGGCAGAGAAGGAGTAAGAGGAGGGCTAGAAGAAGGAGCAAAATATTCAAGAGGCAAAGAAGACAAGAAGAAGAAAATACCTATGAAGTTGATGTGTGTTGATGTGATCGGATCAATGAATTACCAAAATCTTTTGAAGTTGAGGTATATCTAAACAATAAACATTTTAAGTCATCTATTTTTTTTTTCTCTATTGTTAACACACACCCTGGTGGGTTTTGAACTGATGGCCTCAGCATCTACCCAAACTAGTGAGAGGAAGTGCCATTTGAGCCAAAGCTCCTTGGCCCTTTCAAGTCATTAATTTATATAAATATGCAAAAGAGGAAGTTGAACCTTAAATCCCTAAAATGGTTAATGATTTAACATGTGGTTATGCTATCTTTTCATTGTTTCTAAATGATTGTGTTTTGGCTGAAGTATAATTGAACGAGCATACCTTCTAATTCACTATACAGAAACTACTCTTTTTCTCCCACTTTTTTTTTTTTTTTTCTCCTCTCAAGTTTGTGTCTTTCTCCTTGTTTATCTATCCTCATCTCCGTTCTTCTATCTTCTTTAACAAACTTTTTGAACGATGCAAAATAAAAAGAAAGATGGAGTGGGTGAAACGTGAAAGCATCTCATGCCATTCAATTGGACCATATATAGTAGCCTTGCAACACTATTTAGTATTTACATGTACATAGGCTTGTATATCTACACATCCATGTAATTGTTATTCTAAAACTTTTTCTTGGACTTCTTTTTTCCTCCTTTTGGACTATCTTTTCAAACTTCAATTTTATTCCAAAATTAGTATACATAACATAATTGATTAGTTGGCTTAGTTGGACATATTTATATATACAAACGTTAATCCTATCTTTTTTAATTAGTATGAATATCGTTAGTTGAAAGTTAAGTTGTCTCCATAGATTAAAGTGTTCGGGTTGTTGAGTTTGTTGTGTAGGATGAAGAAGAGGAGAAAATGGAAAAACATCATTCGATGTTAAAACTGAAAAAAAAAAAAAATTTTTTTTAATTTGAGAAAATTACTTTTTATTATCCTAAACTATACATTAAATTACACTTTACACTATAAACTATTCGAATGCACATTTTACACTTTAAATTATCACACTTATAACACTTTGCACCCCAGTGTTATTTTTACTGTTATGTTTCACAAAATGCTATTGCACATGACAAATACATGCTTAAAAGGACTAAAATACCCCACTTCAAAATCAATTAAAACAAAAACTTTTTTTTTTTTTTTTTTCACATCTCTCTCCCCTTCTCTCGTGCGTGCAGCCTCTTCCCCAAATCTAGATTTTTATAAACCCTAAATCCCCTAATCGAAAATTGCTTCTGCTTCCGACAGTTTTCAAGCAGCAATCTGTTCGCATATCTGAGAAGTCTTGTCTTGTTGAAACAAAGAAGGATAAGTTAGTTGATGAAGAATTTCTACTTTCTAGCTGTACGCTTGACTTCTGGAAAAGATAACGGTCGCCCAAATATAAGACTAACTGATTTTGTCTTGCATGATGAAAATGGTGTCCCGCAGCCCCTTGAGATGTTGGAATTTGATGACATGTTCATCTCTGGTCTTATATTATTGCTTCTTGAAGAAAGTTCAGACAAAGAAAAGGAAAAGGGAATCAGATGTGAGGGCTTTGGACGGTTAGAATCATGGGACATCTCTGGCTATGAAGATGGTTCTCCAGTGATATGGCTTTCTACTGATATTGCTGATTATCATCGCCTTAGACCTGCCAGTAGCTACAAGAAATTTTATGACCATTTCTTTGAAAAGGCCCATGCTTGTGTTGAAGTCCATAAAAGGCTGTCAAGATCTGCTGGAGGTAACCCTGACTCTACTCTGGATGAATTGCTTGCTAGAGTTGTATGTTTAATGATTGGAAACAAGCACTTTTTTGCCCAAATATTTAGAACAACTTAAAAGGATTTGAAAAAAAATTGGGTTTTGTTTTAATTGATTTTGAAATAGGGTGTTTTAGTCTTTTAAATTTGTTTCAGCTAAGAAAGTTGCACGTGCGTTACATTCCGTTAAACATAACAGCAAAAGTAATACCGGAGGTGCAAAATATGATAGTTTAGGGTGCAAAGTTTGCGTATAAATAGTTTAGGGTTCAAAGTGTAACTTAGTACATAGTTTAGAATGATAAAATGTAATTTCTTTTTTTAATTTATTTATCATGTTATTGATGTGACACTGATCAATTCATTGTCAAAGTTTGTAAACATGTTGTAAAATTGTTAGTAGCTATAACTCTTTCTAGACATTAACCTGTGGAATTAAAAAACAGGTACGAGTAAATGAGAGGAAACTTATTCACATTCTTGATAGCTCCATTTTCTGGATCATAAAGTCGTTCGCAGAAGAAAATGTTCTCAAAGATAGCAGGGCTGTCCAAAGATGGGGATATATTTTTGCTTCCTAAGTTCAAAATTTCGTCGTATTGCTGTAACATGTATTTTCAAATCTTATTGACTGTTAGGAAAATCTTGGGTAAAATGAACACACATACTAAAATAAAAAAAGAGGGAAAAAAAGCAAGCATACAAGACATTACTTTTCAGAAAGTAGGACCAAAAGCAGTTCGCACACTTTGGAAAAATCTTAGTTTTGATTTCTCAGAACTTTTCACACCACAAAAAATCATGGTGCTCTAAACAGGCCATCATTTGTGTAAAATTGGATGCTCTCTTGGTGGATTCTACTTAAGGAACATGTGAGTCGAATCTTCAACTTCAGGTTGAACATGTGATTTTACCTACAGCTATAGCTTCTCAATATGTGATTGCAAACTAAGCATGAATTCGCATATTCTCATCTTCAAGTTTCTTCTCATCATGTGCACTTGAAGAGGCTTCAACTACCAAGCCTTTAAACTGTATGGCTATGCCTTTAATGGTTTTTTAGATGAGAAACACAATTACAGTTAGGAGAGGAAGATGAGGAGGAAAAGAAGAACAACAAGAAATAAATACTTATTAAGCTAATAGTAAATATTAATGTAATCAAATCAGTGAATTACCAGAATGTATATCTAGATTTTCAATTCATGGTTATAGTATGGTATGAGTCCTCATCTGTTATCTAATCAACATTCTTCAAAGGATTTTCTAGCGACGAGGAATGAGGCAATTCAAACTGGTATTTAGTAAATATAGATATTGCATACTGGGTAGTAATGGTTTGAGTTGTTGAATTATTATCCTGCATATTATATATATATATATATATGTGTGTGTGTGTGTGTGTGAGAGAGAGAGAGAGAGAGAGAGAGAGAGAGGGTGGGGGGGGGGGGGGATAAATGTAAGAGTTTTTTGAGATAGTAACAAACAATTGTTTAATCCTAAACTGTAATTTACACTTTCCCATATTTTTCTCTCTAATAAATTTGCTATATAACTAATTTATAAAAACAATATTAACTATTGCACAATCTTCTATGTTGAACCCTCTTAAAAGGCTCAAGAACGTGAAAGTGAGGTGGTTAAATAATTTAGTTTAGAGTCAATTATAAAAAATTTTAATATAATAAAACAACATAAGATTTAACTGTTAGGATTAGTGCCCTTAAATCCTATTGTATGACATTATGTATGACTTAATGTTGTGATTGATAAAGTTGTTTTGTTATTATTTAAAATAATAGTAATATGAATATTTGGACATTATCATATAGTCCATGAGATGTATAGTATGTGATTTAGTCACAGAAGATATAAATTACAAGTTCTTTGTAAATTCAGAATTTTAGTTCATAGTCGGTGATAAAATTGGGCGTTTTATTTGCGAAGACTATAACATATCAATTAAAATGATTTGTCTTGATCATGGAAGTGGAGATCTCTAGTTGATATGTTGATATGTTTTAAGAGTTAAGATATATTGAACTGGACTACTGTGAGATTTATTATTCTCCTAATGACTGTCAAACAAAAATAAATCTTACGACTTTTATTTACCTCAACTCTTACTTTTGAGATAATAATGAACTTGATCATGAAGTGTAGGTTGTTTTGATATATTAAGAGTGAGATTTACAGTCACGATCAAAACCTCAGTATGTTGAGCAGTCACATTTAGTGTTGAGGGAACATATATTTTCAAGATGGAATTCATAATATCTTAATGGAGATATAAAATATTCTCTTGAGATAAGTTTAATGGGTTTGATTATTTAGAGTGTTAAGCTTAACCACTTTAGTAAGGAGTTACTAAAGTATATATTAATGAAATTGGATCTCATAAATATGTGATGAATGACTTAAATGATTAAACCGGGTATTCAAAGATTAAGATGTAGTAATTTTCAAAGTAACAGTCAACATTCATAACTTTGTATTACTACGAATATTTTATAAAGGGTTGAGTGTATAATAAAGTCTCGGAATATAATTTATTAATAAAGCCTAGAGTGCAATTATATTTATATAGTGGTATTAAATATAATTAATGATAACTTTGGACTTGTCAAGAGTTGACAGAAAAGCCCAAGGCCTATTGAAAGTAGAGTCTTATTGGTTCCCTTTTGGTCCCACTCCAAGCTACATATTTAAGCCCAATTGGAATGGCCCAAAAGGCTAGCCCAATTAGATAATCAGTTAGATATAAGGAGAGAAACATACAGAATTTTAAGAGACACTATTGTGGAATGAAAAGGGGTGTATGTGAGTGTAAGTCACTCTCTTATTCTCCTTTGAACTAATTGAGAGACCACACTTCTTGGGCGTTAGTAGAATTGGAGTGAAGATTAAAAGTTTTCCCAAGTACCTCTAATCTTTGGTTTTGAATTTTACCACACCAAGGTATACTCTCTTGTTCTTAAATTCTGAAATTTACATAGTATATGTTATCGATTGCGAATGAAGTAAATCCTTTAATTTTCTGTTGCGTATGTTTTGTATAAGATACAAACCATGTTTTTTTAACAAATTGTATCAGAGCGGTCTTCAATTTTGAATTTGTATAAAATGTTTTGTGAGTTTTGGAATCAAAGATAATAATTTCATGATGTTAGAAGATTTTGCAATCAATTTTCTGCATAGTCATTGAAATTATTGTTTGATGAAAACTAATATTGATGTTATGATGTTATTTAAGTTTGATATTAAGTATGTTAGATTGAACTTTAAGGCTGTAGCATCAATGGAATTCAGTTTTGGTCTCAAACTCAATCTATTATGTTCATATGATAGTAGTTTGTGCATGAAAACCATTGAAATCTACTTTAGAAAAATTCTGGAAAATTCAAGTTTCATGTTTTTTGATCGATAAAAAATATTTTCGATCGATCGAGTGAGACAGGATCCCTCTGTCTAATTCGATTTGTTAGGACATATGTGAATCATGTTAGGAACATATGTCAATATAGAATTAGTTAATCTTTTGACAAAACACACTTTACCTGTAATTGGGTAGATCTAGGATGTGTTTATTACTTCAAGGAACAAAGTTTCAAGTTCAAGTGTTAAAGCTATGCAAATTTGTTCAAGAATCAAATAAAGAAGTGCTGGATTTTAAAACTCGACAGCTAGCTCGACAGATAGAATCTATCGAGGTTTAAAAGATAACTTTAGTTCGATGCTCGACAATTGCTCGATAGATACTCTATCTATAGAGATTTATGAAAATCAGTTTTTCAGATTTGATTTCACTCCAATCCGTGAGTACACGTTTATGCTTTCTTTTCTCACAACCCTAAACATATGTAAGGATTATTTTAAGGGCCGTCAATGGTTGCATAGTTGCACGAGTGTGAAGCAAAGTGTTATTCATGCAAATTGTGACCGGAGACAGAATTTGCCTTAATTCATCTTTCTTTTGAAGAAGCTACTGCGTTTGTACACCGTTAGGTTTTGTGACCAAGGAGTTTCGTGATTTTCATCGTGTTGATGAATTGAAGAACTTTGCAGCCAACATCTTTCTCAAGTTGGTGATTAAGTCGCCAATTGGGATCCGCGCATCTATTGGTTAGTCACATACTGGGAGCCGTGCATTGAAAATGAGAGATTGTTACTACAGAACAAGTCCAAATGGGTATTGGGGTAAGGGTTTAACTGTAGGTTGCTATAAGGTACTAAGATTCCTTTACTTGTAACCGCTTGTTTTGATAATAGTGGATTCTTGAGAGTGGTGACCTTAAATTCACCCAATGAGGTTTTGCCTTAGTGGTTTTCCCCATTTGTAAACAAATCACCTGTGTCAAATTTAATTTCCGCTACATTTAGTTATTTGGTGATTTATTTATGCTACCACGCGTTTTGCATGTTAATTGGATTAATTAATTAACTTGGCTAATCAATTAATTAATTTATCACAAGGGGTTAATACATTCTTGGCCTATCACGATTGATATTCGATTGCTTGTCAATCGATCGAATGTTCTTTTCCGATTGATTGAGCAACAATCGAGTACCAATCGAGCTAGGCAAAAAGTTTGGTACGAATTTTTTAATTTTTTCGACCGATTGAGAAATACATTCGATCGATCGAAAGATGTGAATTTTGAATTTTTCTAAGTTTTTCACGTAGATAAAGTGCAAGGCTATGTGTGATGAGATTACACATGATTTCTAATTAAAAACCTTTCTTTTAAAACATCTAGTGGGAGAGAGATACAAGGGTTGGATCTCACGGCCTCCATTGTCGGTTCATAGTAGTATGAAATATATACTTTGTTTTTGCTTCAAGCTTAACATTCCATGCGGAGAGTATTTATTTCATGGTGCTACAAGATTGAACTTCTTGGTTTATAGTGGTTTGATCAAACACCTTGTCTTAGCCTTGAGCTTTGCATTCCATGCGGAGGGTGCTTTGTATCATGGTACTACAAGATAAACCAGTTAAGGAAGATGAAATGTGGCTACACATAATTCTAGACAATGGTATATACTAGACTAAATATTATAGTATCCTCTATGCTGAGTTCATACAATTATTATTTAGAGGCTAAATGTAAAACAGCATATTATTAGTGTTTGATTAGAGTTATCATGATAACACTAATAATAAGAATAGTTTTCAATCAATTATAGTATTTAATGTTCACTCTATGCTGAGGTAGAGTGAACTAATAATAAGAATATTTATAAATATTGGTCTCCTGTCAACTAATCAGTTTTATGCCCCCCATAAAAAAAAAAAAACCCACTAATCAGTTATGTCGGACCGTGTGCCTTACTGATCTATCCAACGACTAATTGGTGAAGGATGACGGGTACAAATCTTTTATAGCATTTGATCGTAGACCAAGCCTATTGGTATTGGAGCGAATTGTGAAATCCCTCACAATCCCTCCCTCACAATGCCGCTCCAACGACTCGCACCTATGATCGGGCTCTGATACCACTTGTTGGACCGTGTGTCTTACCGATCCATCCAACAACCAATTGGTGAAGGATGAGGGAGCACAAATCTTTTATAGCATTCGATCGCAGACCAAGCCCATTGGTATTGGAGCGAATTGTGAAATCCCTTACAAGTTTGGTCCATTGAAACCTAATTTGTGTCTAGACATATATGAGTTAGTGTTGGCCATTGAGTTGAGTGCTAAAATCAATGTGTGGGATGCAATATGTCAAGATCTAAAAAGTGCATCCACTGTCTTTGGAAATTCTTATAAACAAAAGGGTTGTTCTTGATTTTGTCATTATTTTTGTATCTAAGAATCTTGTTCTTTGTTTCAAGACTAGTCCTTTTCCACCCCCACAAGTGTAACTCCTAAGCTTTGTACTTTGAGAAACTCAACGTGGATAGAAAACATCTTTGATTAGCGAGACTTGTACTTTCAACATGTTTAGTTTAAAAATAAGCTTGATACTAGCCAGGTTTTTTTCGAGTGATAAATAATATAGCCATATGAATTTGAACACTTCAGCTCTCACTAATACAGCAAATGTAGGTTACTTAGCACTGTTGAAATTTTGTAGACGAAAGATGATTTGTAGATGCACAAAGAGTAATAAACCTTTCCAGAATTACATTTATTCCCCGTTCAATGTATACGTCTCTGGTAGTTTAGCAGGCCATGTACAAGCTTTCACATAGACTACTAATATTATATGATTATATCAATTTGTGAGGTTACATTAAACCTGCATTGAAGCATGGCCAAAGAAGCCTTTGCATTATAGTAGTCAAAGCTCAATTAAAAAACCATTGCAATTGGAAACTACACTTCTGTCGATTACTTGCTTGAACCCTATGGAGTATTAACTGAGATTAATTTGGAACTTAGTGGAATAAATGGCAGTTCTGAAATTGACAAATCTCTTTTGAACAAAATTTTAAAATATCAAATTTTTAAATAAAATTTTGACATGCCTAATATATTCATTTTCATCTTCTATCGGGAATAATCTTTTTTTTTTTTTAGATGAAAAATAATATACCAAAGAGAAACAAGTCAAAACCAAAAAAAAAAAAAAAGAGAAACAAGCGAGGGCCTCAACCATCTCCAACTTGAGGGACAAGCACCCAAGAAGGAAGAAAGGAGATAGAGATAGACCCATCTCAATTACAAAAGGCCACCCAATAGGCCACATTATTAGACAAAAACTTTACAGTCTTAGGAACAAAAATGAAATCCCATAAAGATAAAGAGGTAAGAGCAGCTTTCTAATCGAAGAAGAATAGAACAGAGAAGCAAGGGGGAAAAGCATATAGGTTCAATAGGGCTTCAATAGGAATGATCCTATTAATTGTTCATTATCATCTTAGGATATTTCATTTTCTTACTTGGAAAATTTGTTTTATGCATTAGGCCTGAAAAGGTCTGTAGACATCATTCATGAGTACACTTGCCTTTTTTGTGTGTTTATCCATTGTAGCAATACATAGTCGTAATCATTAAATGCTTTTGTCAAAGATTATTATATAGCTGAGGAAAGCCAACCCGCACCATATGATAGGTTATCATTTCAATGTTTTGTTTTATTCATTAGCCAAGTAAATTTTTTTATTTTTCTGTTTAGAGATCCTTGGATTTGTGATCCAGTGTACCAGAAAGTTAATCTTACCTCTGCGCAATAGAGAAAGGTTTGAGATTACAGATAATGCTTTGATCATCATAATTTTTTTTTGATAATTTAAATATTTCAATTGAAAACACTAGGAGATTTAAGCTATCCGACTCTTGACTTGATCGTCACATTTTGTTAGTATACGAATTTTGTCAATGATATAATACTTTTGTTTTAAGCTTTTCTCATTTGGTAGAAATTGGTGCTTCAATGTGTATTCATTGTTGTTCATGTGACTTGAACCCATTCTTGAGAATTACTCATTCTTGCTCATATGATTGCTCTCCCATGTTTAACTAGAGATTTCACGGATGTTTGGCAATCATATGGCCTCGAAATGCAAAAGAAAATCCTATGGGTAAAAAAAGGATTGTATTTTCAGTGTATCTATTGCAGAGAAAATTACCTTGTGAGAAGTCAATTCATTGGATATTAATATAACAGTTAAGGACATCACCTAATCCAAAAGTTTAAACCAATGAGATTTGGTCCAAGTATGTTATATTAACCACTAACTCTTGTTATTATTATTTCACGAGAATCATCACTTACAAGTATAAGTCCAGTAGTACCATCGTGCATGATAGGATACAATAGAATATGATTTTTTTTTTGGGGGGGTTCCTTTAGACATATGCACAATTTGACCCTATAGGGCTTAGCCAAAACCGGATATTGGTCCTTCGGTAACGAACATCCCCAGCTGCTATTACCGAAATTGTCTCCACGACTTCAACCATTTTGGTAATTAGATATATCGACGGGAACACTCGATGGCGATGTCTTTATTGTACTTAAGGTTTGGCTTCTGCTTCTTTTGATGGTAACTATGTCAATTACTAAGGACAATCGGATGCCCCTCAACAAGCATGGGGCCTCATCTCCTTTAGCAAAGAGTAATCTACCAGAATGAGTGAATTTCGGCTGGGAACTTGCCTCATTCTCTTGGTTTGACCATGGTATACCTATTAGAAAAAGATTCAATATCTATTATCCAGTTTTGCAAGAGATCCAAGTATTGTAAGAGAGAAAATGCACATATCTAATATATTATCAATACTTACCTTATAAATGTGACATATTTTTATTTTTATTTATGATAATTACACAAATGTGTGTAATTCAAAAGGTTTTAGAGCTAAAGGTTGTTTCTAGTGCAAAATGTTCTCATTCCACAATATTAAAAATCTATCACTAAATATAATGCAAAGATAGCATATACACACGGTAGATTATGAATCTTGTTAGGGTTTTAAAGTTCACTTTCTCTCAGCTTAATTCCCATCTTTTAAAATTATATAGATGAATTGAAAAGGTCAAGCCTTGCTCCAAAGGCACTCCCTCTTCTTACAAAGGTGTGTTGATGGTGAAACTATATTTTCAAAATTAGAGGTGTCTACGAGTCGGATCAAGTTGGGTTTGTGTTCAACCTACACCCGACTGGATTAGATTAGGTGGAGGAAAACTCAACCTGCTATCGACCAATAAAGCTCGGTGGATCTAGAACTTCATGGGTGGTGTGCAATTTAGTCAATGTTGGTTAACAATAGGGAGAGGCAAAGAAGTGCTTAAAACATCAAAGATTTCATGGAGATCTCACCAAATTTGATAAGATCTTGTCAGATCTAGTGAAGATCTCACCAAATTTGGTAAGATCTTGCTAGATCTATTGGAAATCTCAACAAATCTGGCAAAGATCTCATCAAATTTGGTAGATCTCCACTAGAATCAACTATTTTCCATCGAATCTAGTAAGTTAGATTTTGGTGGAGGAGAACCACCACTTGATTCACCTGTTTTGAATGCAAACACCCGTCGTTAACTAATAGAATCATCGGATTAGTCGTGGTCTATGAACAACCCTATTTAGAACCCACTAATGTGTGTGTGTGTGTGTGTGTGTGTGTGTTAAAATTAGGAAAAAAAAAAAGAAGACTTTTAATGTCTAAAAATACCTTCAAAAGATTGTGGTAATTCACTGATCCGATCACATCAACATGTATCAGCAACATAAGTACTTTCTCTTTCTTGTTCTTCCATGTCTCTTGAAGATTCTGCTACTTCTTTTGGCCATCCTTGTTCTCCTCTTCTGCCACTTCTAACAATATGTGTTTCTCATCTAAAAAATCATTGAGATTATAACCATCCAATTCCAAGTTTTGGAAGTTGAAGCGTTCAAATGCACATGATCAAAACAGACTTTTGTTGGATTTATAGGAGGATAAAATAGTTTTTAAGGAAACCAAATTTTATAAAGGCACAAAAAAAAAAAAAAAAAAAAAAACTAAACCTCGAAAAATACAGCGTAGAATCTGAAATTTTTTGAAGTAAATATAATTGCTATATGCATGCATCACATATGACAAGAACAAATGTCATATTCTTATTGGTAGTTAGACACACACACACACACACACACACACACACACACACACACACACAAAGAGGGAAAATAGTGTAATACTGAAGTAATTAGATTCATGAAGGGAAAAAAAATCTAGTTCAAAAGTATGGAAAAATTTTGGAAATAGACTTGATTGTAGTTTAAGAATAAAATTTCACTAAATATTTTTTTTTTATTGGAAGTGAATTTTAACAAATCCACCATTGGATTATATTTTCTTTTTATACTCTTCATTCTTGCGAAATTCTAGAAGATTAAATTTCAATAACTATGTTATCAATCAAATGTTTAAATTTTAAGTTTTTGTAGTTTTAAATTATGTATAAAAAATAATTTTATGGATTGAATGATAAATAAAATCCGATTGGCACAAAACATGACATGTGTGTTAAAATTTTTAGTGGATGTTGTGACCTTAGGTTATAACAAAGTTTGTAGTCAAACTTTGTCACAAAAACATTTGCCAAATAAGTAAGATTTTTAAGATTAGCTTAGCAGGATCAACCTTCACTTTTTATAATAGTTTTTTTTTCCTAAGTCATTTATTTAATATAGGAGACTAATTTAGTTGCTAAAATCATAAAATTGACAAGTTTGGATGCTTACAAGATGCAATGACTAAAAACAACAATATTTTCTTTATTGTCTCAATCTTTACAAACAAAAAAAAGAAGGATGCCGAAATTTTAGAATATTTGTTTATACTATTTTCTATTACCCTATTCAATATCTATTAAGAAAATCGAATTTGATTAAGCACACTTGTACTAAAGATAAGTTCTTCGAAGAAGAGGAAAAAATTGATAATATAGACACCTAGGGTTGTGACTCTGAGTGATTGGACTCAATATATTAGAATTACGATTAAATAAATAATTTTTCTCAAAAAACAATAAATTAAATAAATGATTAGATTCATTATTTCCTATCAACATAAGTAAGGATGGTCATACCCATTGGGTAATGGATATCCAACCCTACCTGATCCAAATGTTCCTGGTAATACCCGGTTCTTCATGGGTAGAGCTTAACCGGGTAGGATATGGATATTACCCGAATTGTTCGGATAGGGTATGGATATTATCCAAACCCGACAAAAAAAAAAAAAAAAACCTCTCTCACCGCAATACACTCTCGCTGGCATTAAGATTAGAAGGGTTGTAATGGTCCTAATGGACAGTCTTAGTGGCGAGATGAGAGAGGCCATCACCTTGAGCATTTCCCATCAAATCCTCGAGCAATTCTAGCTTCTGGGCAACCTTGGCCATGTCTAAAGCTCGAACTTGGTAACCCAACATAGCTAAGAGCTCGTCCATGCCACCATCTTGTTGTACTTCCTCTTCCCAACACATCTTGGCTTTTCTAGTACTTGAGCTACCAATCACGGATGAGTCAAGCAAGCGTTGGAGATCTCACCGATCAAAACCCTCGTCAATCTTGCCGACCTCGAAGTCCGTCGACATCGCTCCATTCTCGCCGACCTCGAAATCATGGAAAAGATGAGAGAAGGGTTGTAGGAGGAAGAGAAAGGGTTGGCGAGGAAGAAGAGGGAGAGAGAGAGAAGGGCAATCACTGTAATTTTGACGAAAGTCGGGGTTTTAACCACATCGTTAAGCCTCGTCGTCGTCATCATGACTCAGCTTCTCTGAGTTCTATATATCACTATGTTTGTTTCTTGGGAAACTGTGGGGAAAAAAAAAAAATGAACAGAAACGGTGCGGTAGTGAAGAGAGAGAGTGAGAAATCTACCCTATAGAACAGATACGAACGGAAACTATGGGGACTCAGCTTCTCTGAGTTCTCTCTATCACTTTGTTTGTTTCTCGGGAAACTGTGGGGAAAAAAAATAAGATATGAACAGAAATGGTGCGATAGTGAAGAGAGAAAGTGAGAATTTAAGGATAAAAAGACAAAAATGGGATTGATGAAGAAGTTGCTGTATTTAGATTTATTTTAAAAAATAGTAATAAAAGAAAATGGGTTTCGGGTTTCAGGTAGGGTATGGATATCCATGGATAATATATTCGAGTAAGATTCGGGTATGGATACCAATGGGTATTGATAATCGGGTATCTATGGGCAAACTTTTCGAGTAAGGTATGGGTATACCCGATCCATACCCTACCAATGACCATCTCTAAACATAAGCTGTTGGGATAATTAGTAATTTTTCATAAAACCAGAGCAAGAAGTCTTGAATATTATATTTTTCTTCACTTGACCTTCTATTTGAAATGTTAAAAATTCCAAGTGGTTTAATTCTTTATTTAAACTTTTTGGACAATCAATAATTTATTACAATCTATTTGTGTCTGACTTTTGGTATAATCAATAATTTATTGCAATCCATTTGTGTTTGAGTCAGGTAAATGTGTAATAGTGACTAATGAAGGATGAATTTCAGAATAAATAACAAATATTAACTTATATTACCGCATTTATTTTTACCATCAACATCCTTATATGTTAGCCGTCACACTACATTCTATCAACAGTCAACCTTTAATTAAAAAAAAAAAAAAACTTCCCCATCACTTTATATTATTGATTCTTTTAGAAATAATTTAACAATTCACAATAATCTATTAAGTTCACAACAAATAATATGAATGTTTTACATATAATCTCAATGCATTTATATAAATTTATTTTAATAAAATATTGACATTATTGGTACATGATTGGGATTTGGAATACCAAAATATTATATTAGAATCTAATTAATTTTAATTATCCCTTTACTAATAACATGTGGATCTCTCTCCAAGATTTTTACTTATTTTGTGTTGGACTGCAGACATCTACTGAAGCAACAGTAGATGGTGCATACTTGTCACGTGTACGGTAGTAGAATATTCTCAATATCCTTCTTTTACGTAACGTCTCTACTTATTTAACTATTTGTTCTTCTTGTTGTTTTTGTTTTAATATTTTTTTTTACCAAATTGTATTTTGTTCTGTTTTTAAATTATATCATCTAGTATATTTAGTTTAGTACATTTTATTGGTGACACATGCATCAATAATTTAAATGTGTATAGACTACAAAGAGATAGTACATGTATTAATATATATAATATTCATTAGTTTAAATGTGTATAGACTACAAAGAGATAATACATATATTCTAATTGTCCTTTCCTTTTTTCATTTTGTGAAAAATTGCGGGACAAGTCTATGACAGAGAGGGAAACTTATCATTTATTTCTTTTTAGGTTCAATTGTGAACACTTATCCTATTATCTTTTATGTTGAAACTCTCTTAAAAAAAATCTAGTTATCTTTTTCCTTTCTTCCTAAAAAAAAAAAATTAGTTATCTTTTATTTAATCTTCTTTTGTTAAATCTTTGGATCTTATTCTTGGTGTGTATTCTAATTTCTAAACATCATTTGTTAGTTATGAATTCACTTTATTATCTATTATGACTCTTAAATTGAAATATGTTTGACATTATATAAAAAATAAATGCCTTACAATATTTAAAAATATATTTAATAATTGATTAATGTTTGTATTCCCATTGTGTCATCAGTCATGTCATAATTTTTCAAAAATTGTTGTGTTGTTACGTCGTATCTGTACCTGTACTTATGTTCATGTCCATGTTAGATCACTACAAGTTTTGATGAAATATTAATTTTATATTAGGTTTCAAAGCCTTTAATGACCATGTCAATATAAACAAGCCTGAAAAAACTAGAAAATTTTTAATGATTTAAATTGTCAAAATTTAATGAAAGAACATGGGAATTCAAACCTAACTTTTGTAGGAAGGAAGGAAGATATAGTTGATTCCATTATTGTGAATTTCTTATGAATAACACAAAAGTCATTAGAGAGAGCAGGCCCAGCTTTAAAGGAGCTCAAGTTCTAGGGGAAGCTGGTTGTGAATGGGCTTGTTGTGTTGCAAGGTGGGGCTTGTGAGCTAAGCTTTGTAAATTAGCTTTGTCGATGCCTTGCGGCTGCTGTCGACCACCCATTGCGGTGATGCTCGCATGTTTATACATGTGCACAAACTGTGTGGAGGAGGGGTGTCATACCTCAGGTGTGTGACTAGAATATAAGTCGATTTTAAGGATAATACCAAGGGTAAGTGAAGTCGCTGCCAATTATTGGGTTTTTTCTAAGGTGTGATTGGTCACCCGACTCTATTTGATTTTATTACCAATCTTAGGTTAAGATAAAGGTCATTTTTCCTAATCTAATATGAATGGATAGAAAATCTTGATTCTTGAATTTGGAAGTCTAGTTACGTGTGGAGAAGGTGTTAGGCCCCCCACAATGTTTGTCCGTAGATAGTCCTTTGTTTTGGTAAAATCATAATTTTTAGACATTAGCAATTGAAAACAAGCTATTAGCATTAGCTTTCGGGGCTTTAAATGTGTTGGGCTTTGAGGTTTGATATCGGAGTGGGTGTGGTCCCGATCGATGCTTTCCAAGTGTGTTTGAAGTCAATGCCATTTCTATGGAGAAAATTCGGCAGTATTTCGCCTTATTTTCGTAGCGAAAATCCGGCAGCACTTTGCCTCAGATGCATCATAGCAATCCAAATGCTATTCTCACCATGGTTTTGACATGACAATACAGCAATGGGGATGCCCCATTTTTCACGGTGAAAATCTGGCAAAGTTTCGCATTTGATGTGCTATGGCACACTCGTAGGGTTTTACGTCTGTGTATATAGCGTGTATTGACATACTCACACTGTGACAAGCCGAAGCACTCTAAAGTGTTAAAACATGTTGATACGTGTCACATACATAGGGAAATCGATGTCACATGGTGACATAGATCAAGACATTCACACTGTGATGATCATGCACATAGTATAGTATGAATATACACCTACGACAATCGCCTTGAGCACATACCCATATTACAAAGTCAAGAGCTCTTATGACTAGAGAGTGCTTACGCAGCCGCGAAAGTCCATCATACAAAGTGCACAATCACCCATATACAAGCAGATATAGATATAGATACATCATGCACAGTGCTATCACACAGAGCGGGAAAGTAAATCAGACATTGCCAACGTTCCAAGGGTATGGCCCAGCAAGGTACAGGAAATGTAAAATAGATATTGTCATACCCATAGACACTGGCGGCTCTACATGACCACCCTGAATTGATTTTTTTTTTTTTTTGTTAATACATTAACATTTTTGAATTTTAAATTAATATGGGCTGTTGACTACCCTAGAAAAAAATCTTGACTAACTTGAAAAAATCTTGAACACCCTAAATAAAAATTTGAGTCCATTAAAAATAAATTTTGATCTCTTCAAAATTTTGGTCCATTGAAAGTTGAAATTTTACAACATTTTCACAACAGATTCACAAATAAATCTTAAGCAGTAAATTGTTACTGGCTATTATTAGTGGACAAAAAAGTGATTTCTGTGGTAGGTTCAAATTAGAACTAGTAAAAACTGCTTATTTAGGATTTGTTGTAAAGTGTTAAAATGTTGCGAACGTAACACTTCTCAAAAATTGCCCAAACAAATACAATTTAGCCCAAATCAAATGTTTAATTGCAATTTTTAAATTGTGTTCTCAAAAAGACACACATTTTCAAATGGCCAGTCTATTAGTGTTTATTTTAGTCTTTAGCTGAAATTGTTAGATTTGTGTGATATATTTTGTACATACGCATATGCACTAAATTAAGTAATGCCTGAATACTTTATTGAATAAGATTAATATAACAATTGAATGCCTAAATTGAATATATTGACTAAACTTATAGTTTACCCTTTATTATTTTGCGCCATGAATAAATTTCTTATAAGGAAATCACTTGTATTGCAAGATTAATTGTAATACCCCACATACTTTATTTTAGGTTATTATTAAAATTTTCTTTTAATATTATTGATGGGCCGTAGGTATTCTTTTTTATTAGTAACTACAACCCACTACCTCACTAAGCCCACACCTCTAATACAAATAATTAGGGTTTTATAGGAAGGGTTTTATCAAGAGGCTAAGAGGTGTTTTTCTTTGGAGTATGGACAACACAGACTTATGCATGAACATGTAGGCAAGCGTGCAAAGAAGCAAAAAAAGCAAAACGGGTAGTGCAAAGCAAGCAAGGCAAGCATATCAATATCGCATGGATAGGAGAAGGGTGTATAGCAAGCACATCGACACCACAGAGTTATATCTCAAAAGTGGTTACATCCTAACAAACCCTAGGAGGGACGGGTGTAACCATAAAAGCACAAACCCACAGAGGGAACAAAGCATGACAAAGCCTAGATCTAGAGAGACTAACATATAGATAAAGCATAGAAGCAAGGAAGCAAACATCGACATGCAAAGGAAATGATCCAACCCATTTAATATAGGCCTAGGTGTGTGGACGTAGGCCTAGACCACATGATCTAGATCTACACCCCACCAAAAGGGCCAAAAAGCAAGAAAGAGAGATATTGAAGGAACAAAAAGGAGCTAAAGTAGCACATGGCATAGCAACCAACATAGATCTGAGCATATAAGCTTGGCATAGAGCACATAAACACATAGATCTAAGCAAAAACATGGCAAAGAAAACATAGGTATGTAGATCTAAGTATAAACATGGCAAGGAGCCTAAAAGCATGTGGATCTAGGCACAAACGTGAAATGTAGACATATCCTAACACAAGAAGGCTAGGCCAACAATATCAAAGTGAAAAATCATGGCATAAGCAAGGAAACATGCTATAAAAAGTATAAAGACATGTTAGGAAGCAAGAAAATGCTAGGAAAAGCAATAAAAGAATTTTAGCATGCGTTTGCGTATAGAGTTTTCCATGTTTTGCATTTTTTTAGTGGGTCCCATGGGTACTGTTCACAAACCACCAAGAACTGCAAAACGCTGCCATGGGTTTTGTTACAATGTTTTCCCTTTAAAAAATTATTTTGCTATAGTGTTTTCAGTAATAATTTTTCAGTTTTCAACAAATAAGCGGTATCCAAATAAACCCTTATTAAGCAAAAAGAAGTTAGGAGAAGCTATAAAGAGAAAGGGGTGTGGATTGTAGCTAAAAAGTTACATCCACACCCCTAAACCTCAAATCCAAGGTATGGAACCAAGGAGAGGAAGATTAGGTGCAAGAACATTACCTTGAAAATTGTAGAGAAAAGATGAAAATCTAAGGTGTTTGAAGGTGTTTTGATATGTTGGATGTGTTTGAGAGAGAAATTAGAGAGAGAAGAGAGAGAGAATCTACCTAAAAACTGCCTAGAATTTTTTTTTTTTTTTTTGTACAAAATGAGGGGTCAGGGGACATTTATACTGGAAAAATGACTCTTTAGCTTCCATCGCACCTTGTAGGGCTGCCGGCCACCTTGCTAACGTCAGCAATTCTGGCCTTTTCCTAGTTCAACTTTTGACGCATATATGAAGGCCTTCCTAGATTTGGATTGAGCTAATCTTGGTGTCCTTGGAAAACTCTAGATGTCTAGTTTTCAAAACACTTAAGATATTGAAAATCCAACGGTTTGATCAAAATTTATGGCCTTAAGAAGTGTGTTGATGCACTTTTCATGGTTTTCTGGATATCTCAACTGTTTTAACTCTGATTTTGACCCATGAATAGTTGTTGAAAAGGAAATTTGATAATCTTCATGACGGTACTAGTCCCAAATTGTTTTGATAGTCAGATCAAAATTAGCGTTTCTGGTGCCCTTAAGAGTCAACCTCGAGTCAAACTTGGTTAAAGTTAACAAAAATCACCGAGTAGCTCGGGTTTGATGTAAAAATATGAAAAATGTTGTTTTGGGATGATTTTGACCCAAATTTAACTTTTGGTCAACCTAAGGTTGACTAGGGGCATTTTGGTCAATTTGACTAGAAAAGGCACTTCGATTGCTCTAATGCCCAAACAGGTTGCCCCAAGTTAATCTAGATGTTTCCACGGACCTATGGAGAAAAGATAATATTTTTAGAATTTTCGGGGTCTGACATGCAAATCAAGAGCGAACAAATCAAGTCCTTTACTTCTTTCTTTCCTTAAGCTATCCTTTGTTTCTTTTTTATTGATTTCTCCCTCCTAGCTTTTTTTTCTGTCCTCCTTGACCCACTCGAGGTAAAGCAGGGGTGAGTTCTGTTAGAGATATATTAGACATATTAGCCCAATGTAATCGGCCCAAGCCCACTTCTACTTGTACAAGTAATTTAGGGTTTAATCGCCTATATATCCTCATATTATGGTTCATTGTAACACAGACTTTGTATTACACTCTTATACAATAAAGATGTAACCCTTAAGAGTTTCCTTCTTAAACATAAGCTGATAAAGCTGAACCACGTAACCCTCATATTTACAGTGTTCCTATACTATGTTTCCCCTTTCGCATCCACTTTAGCATATACAACATGGTATAACATATTAAGTTGCAAATATATATTTAACAAGTTCAACCTCCTTTGGAAGTAAGGATGGAAGTTCTAATTCACGATCTTTAATAATTGGAACAATTCCTAAATATTTTTTTTTTTTTTTTTTTTTTGTTTTCCGTTGTTAATGCACTTACAATTTTATTTTAACAATAATGAATAAAAAGGTGTTGTGATATAGATTTTGAAAGGTTATAAATTCAAAATTTCATAGAAGAAGTTATCTACCAAATGTTTTTAACTTAAACCTTACTTAAGAGTTTTTACTTTTAAAGTACCAATGTAGAAGGGGATGTAGCTCAAAAGGTAGAGCAATAAAAGGGCGTTTGATGGCACAAGGATTGATACCTTGCATCTCCATTAATTTTTCCATTTATTTTTTCCGTTAAATTTTTTTTGGGCTAATATGTTTTAATTGGATATTTGCTAAACATTTTTAAGTTATTTACTTTTTCTTTTCTCTTTTGGTTGCTAAAATTGGATATTAATTAAATATTAAAGGGGATATAGCACAAATAGTAAAGTAGCAAACGCGCTACGTGAAGATATGACACCTTGCATCTCCATTAATTTTTCCCTTTAGTTTTTCTTTTATTTTTTTTAAATATAATCTTTATTTATTGGATATTTGCTAAATATTTTTTAGTTATCTACTTTTATTTTCTTTTTTTTTGGTAGCCCAAATTGGATATTTATTAATTGGATATTTACAAAACATTAAAGAGGATGCAGGTCAAATTTAGAGCAGTGAACATGCTATTTGAAGGTACGAGGTTCAATAAATTGCATCTCAATTCATTTTTTTCTTTTGAATTAATTTTAAAAAAATTGTCTTATCCTTATTAATTGGACATTTGCTAATATTTTTTTTTATCTAGTTTTTTGTTTTGTTTTTTTTAGTAGTCAAAATTGACTATTACGGGTAAAATTTAATGAGTTTTCTCTATACAATTATAATTTTATTTTGAGTGTATGAATGAAATTCATACCTCATATCTCATTTATTTTGTACTTTATTTTGGCTCATTTTTATTAACCTGATATTTTCTAAATATTTTTTCTTTATCTACTTCTCTTCTCTTTTCTTTTTTGGTAGCCCCAAATAGACTAATAAAAATTAATGAAAACTATGCAATTATAATTTCATTTTGAGTGTAATAAAAGAAAGGTAATTAATTCTTGCAAACAAACTATTTTACACAACTCTAAAATAATTAATAATCAATTTATTTTGGGTCTAAGCCAATAGCTTTAAGAGGGAAACTTTTATTTAAATATTACTTAAATACTATTTATTTAACTTTTGATATCATCTTTTATTTAAAATCTGGCTACTACTTGTGGATTTACGAAATTACTACTTATCGTTTTTTTATTCAAATTTCACTTATAGTTTCTTTTCAATCGATAATAAGGCTAATCTACTTAATATTTCTTTTAACATTTTCAACTTAAAATAGGATCTTATCAATTTTAATTTTGAAAAATTATTTTCACAAATGCAATTGTAACATGTACAGCTAGTAATAATTTTTTTATATAAAAATTCTCATCATTTCTATTTTATTATATATATTTTTTATATCAAAAGTTTAGAATTTTCTTTTTATTGTTTTTCTGATGTGGCTTTTTAAAATTAAAATTTTGTCGTGGCATTTTAAATTCAAAATAAAATTTTTAATTATTATTTAATTGCCACGTCAGCATCTAATATGGAAATGATACACTCCGTCTGCCACATAGGTGATTTTCTTTACTGAGGTGATGGTAGAGACCAAATGGTAACAATTTTCGATTTTTAGGAACCAATGTAGTTGCTCCCAAAATGTAGGGACCAGTATGTGAATCAGCCCAAATTTAGAGACCAAAAGTGCATTTTAGGCATGACTTAATTGTGGCCCTATAATTGTACCAAGTTCTAAAGTGTAGACAAACAACCTATATTTTTCTTGTCACTATTATCTAATTAATGTTTTCTATTTTATTAGATAAGAACTCCTCTTTTTTTTTTTTTCTTTTCTTTTTTTTTCTTTTTTTTTTTTTTTGTTTAGATAGTGATTCTCTCTTTAAAAAAAAATAGTTGTGAATTGTAATCTGTGCAAAGTTAATCCATTTTTCTGCTCCTCCATTTGAAAATCAAAGAATTGATTTTATGCAAATTGAACTAACAAACTCAATTATATTATTCTCAATTAAGATCACTGTGAAGGCATTTTTTATGAAGCTTTTAAATCTTATGTCTAAGGGATCAAATCCAAGTTTTGTCAATCTATATTATCGTTTTAAACAAAAACTAACTTTTTAATTAGATAGTTAATATGTTGGACATATTTGTTTTAGATTCTTGTAAGAGAAATGTTGTTTCAATTGTCCTCAATAAGTAAGAGGAAGAGTTATTTTGGTCAGAAAAAGTGATGGTTCAGTTGGGTTCAACCCAGTGGGCCATGTTGGATCCAATTGGCACTGGCCCGTTATCCTTCCACTGCAAAGAGTGGGAGGTTGTCGCTGCTCTGTGAAACCAGCCTCACGCATTGCCCTCACCTTTAGGAACCACTGAACTCAGAGCCTTCGCTTAAGTCCATTGGCTCATCTCTTTGCTTGGAACGGGCGGGCCAGACTGAAAGCCTCACTGAATCCGACCAACTGGTTTGGACCAAAGTCCCATTACAATTATGCCCCCACTTGGGTTACAAGCTCACGTTACTGAACTCGGCAATATGCAGGCCTTGTTTGGAATCTTATAAACATTTAAGAGATCATTCATTTTGTCAATGTGGGATTGGTATCTAGCAATTGGTTAGCATATTTCAGCAACAGCTGAAGGAATTTTCATCTTATGTTATTGAAAAAGTGTATTTATTTGTTTGTTTAACTTTAATGCATTCAAAGGCTAAGGAACAGGAATAGTTTTTGATAAATGGTGACTAAACAGACCAACATTGTCTAAAATTTGACAAAAACATAACATCAGATGGAAGGTAATTAAAAATAAGGAAACATTACATTCATCAAAGCTTCCCTCCTAGCTATAGCATCTGCACAACGATTTGCTTCCCCATAGCAATGCCTAATTCCGACTTTGAGGAAATTGCCTTAGATGCATCCTTCATTCATCAATTAGTGTAGTAAACCCATCATTAGTTACAGTAGGACCGTTCATGAAGGAGACTACAACATTTGCATCAAGTTCTATGTTTGAAATTTGAATATTCATCAGAGCACATAGAAATATTCATCAGAGCACTCGTAGACACCTCTAACAATAAGCTTGATACTAACCAGATTTTTCTAAGCAGGGGCGGACTTAAGGGGGGCCAAAGGCGGCCCCAGCCCCCTAGTCATAGTAATATTTTTGTTGGTTCATATATTTTTTTCATTTTCGTTATTGGGTCCCCCTCTTTCAAAACCTTAGGACCCCCTTCCCTTCCAATTAGCCTAGCCACCCCAGCCTAACTATTAACTATCCAACCCATAAACTTAACAAAAACAAAGTTTAAAAAAAAATTTAAAAACCTATTAGCGTAATAGTTACAAACCAATCTCCAGGAAAAAGAAAAGAAAAAAAAAAGTCAAGTTTTCTTTTCATAGGTGATTGCAATGTAATGTATTAAGAAATAATAGTATTTTGTGTCTCTTATCTTTGTTGGTAGATGGTTGCTTCTTATTGTATTATGAGACAATGATTTTGTGTATTTATCTTAGTTGATAGTTTGTTAATAATATATGGATGCTTATTCAGAGTTATTTTTTATATTTTATTTATTTTTTGCTTATACTCTGGCTCCTTAACTTGAAATCCTAGGTCCATCCCCGTTTCTGAGTGATAAATAATATAGCCATATTCTTTTGAACACTTTAGCTCAAATATACAACGAGTGTAGGTTACTTAGCACTGTATGCATTTAAGCATGGCAGAAGAATCCTCTGCATTATAGTAATCAAAGTTCAATTAAAAAACCATTGCAATTGAAAACAAAACTTCTGTCAATTACTTGCAGAATACTATGGAGTATAATTTAGATTAATTTGAAACTTAAGGGAATAAATGGCAGTCCTGCAATCAACTGATCTCTTATGTACAATTTTTTAAAATATTACCTTTTGTACAAAATTTCCTTTAAATATACTTTTGCCAGACCTAATATATTCTCCTTCATCTTCAATTGGGAATGATCCTATTCATTTTATTTTTTTATGAATAATAATATATCAAAGAGAAACAAGAAAGGGCCTAAAGCTATCTCCAACTTTAGGGACAAGCAACCAAGACGGAGGAGAGGAGATGGAGATAGGCCACCTAATGAGGCACATTGTGAGGAAAAGAAATTACAGCCCTAGTGAAAAGATAAAGAGGTAAGAGCTGCTTTCACTTCAGAGAAGACACTTCAGAGAAGAATGGAACAAGGAAACAAGGGGGAGAAGCATATAGGTTCAAGCTTCAATAGTAATGATCCTATTAATTTTTCAAATCATCTTAGGATATTTCTTTTTCTTTCTTGGAAAATCTCAATTGTTTGATGCATTGGGCCTGAAATAGTACGTAGATATCATTCATGGGTACACTTGCCTTTTCTGCGTTTGTCCATTGCAACAATACATAGTTGTAATCATGAAATGCTTTTGTCAAAAGATTATAATATAGCAGAGGTAGACCTACCCCCACCGTATGACAGGTTATCTTTTCAATATTTTATTTTATTCATTAGCCGAGTAAATTTTTTTACTTGTCTGTTAAGAGATCCTTAGATTTGTGATCCCAATTTATCTAAAATTTAATGTTATCTCTGCCCAGTAGAGAAAGGTTTAAAATTACAGGTCATGCCTTCTTCATCACAATTCTTTTTTATAGTTTGATAGTTACAATGAGAGAAGGAGTTTTGAACCTTAAACATCTCAATTGAAAACACTAGGAGATTTGAGCTATCCAACTCTTGACTTGATCATCACATTTTGTTAGTGTACAAATTTAGTTATTGATATAATGCTTTTGCTTTAAGTTGTTCTCATTTGGGACAAGTTGGTGCTTCAATGTGTATTCATTGTTGCTCATGTGACTTGAGCCCATTCTTGAGAATTATTCATTATTGCTCATGTGATTGCTCTCCCATGTTTAACCAAAACTTTCAAGGATGATTGACTATTTTCTGGCCTCGAAATGCAAAAGTAAATCCTCGAGTTAAAAAAGGGATAGTATTTTTTGTATCTGTTGCAAAGATAATACCTTGTGAAAAGTTAATTCATGAGTAGTTAATATAACAGGTAAGAACACCACGTAATCCATAAGTTTAAACCAATGAGATTTGGTCCAATTACATTATATTAACCACTAACTCTTATCATTATTTCCTCGGAAAAAAAAAATCTCTTGTCATTATTATTTCACATGAATCATCACTTACAAGTGTAAATCTAATAGTACCACCGTGCATGATAGGATACAATGGAGTATGATTTCGGTTTTTGGCACAGATGCACACTTTGACCCTTATGGGCTCAGCCAAAACCGGATATTGGTCCCTCAATAAACGAACATCGTCAACAGCTATTACCGAAATTGTTTCAACCATTTTGGTAAGTAGAGATACTATGGGGAAAGCTCTAAGGATTTCTTTGTTATACTTAAGGTTTGTGTTTGGCTTCTTTTGATGGTAATTAAGCCAATTACTAAAGACAAGTGAATGGCCCTCAACAAGCATCGGGCCTCGTCTCCTTTAGGAGAGTGTGATCTGTCAGCATGAGTGAACTTTGGCTGGGAACCGGCCTCATTCTCCGGTTTGACCATGGTATACCTATTAAAAAAAATATTCAATATCTATTACCCAATTTTGCAAGAGATCCAAGTATTGTAAGAGGAAAAATTCATGTACCTAATATATTATCTATCAACATAAATCAATACTTATCTCATATATGCAACATTTTTTTATTTTTATTTATGATAATTACACAGATGTGTATAAATCATAAGGCTTAAGAGTTAAATGTTGTTTCTAGTGCAAATGGCTCTTTCTCTTCTCGCAGGGGTGGGTTGATATTGAGACCATATGTTCAAGACTAGAGGTGTCTACGTGTCGGATCAAATTGGTTTTGTGTTCAACCCACACCCGACTTGATTGGATTGGGAGGAAGAACTCATCCTGCCATCGACCAATAAGGATTGATGGTTCGCGAACTTCATAGGTGGTGGGCGGTTTAGTTGACGCCGAATAATGATGGAGAGAGGCTGAGAAGTGCGTAAAATAGCAAAGATTAAGTGGAGATCTCACCAAATCTGATAAGATCTCGCCAGATTTGGCGAAGATCTCACCAAATTTAGTAAGATCTCGTTAGATCTATTAGAGATCTCACCAAATCTAACAGAAATCTCATCAAATTTGGTAGATCTCTGCCAGATTTGACTATTTTCCGTCGAATCAAGTAAGTCGGATTTTGGTGAAGGAGAACCACCACTCAATTGGCCTATTTTGAAGGTGAACACCTATCGTCAACCAACTAAATTTTTGGTTTAGTCGTGGGTGGAGTGGGTCTGTGGGCAACTCTATTCAAAACCCACTAGTGTGTGTGTGTTAAAATTGGGGAAAAAAATAAAACACTTTAAATCTATAAAAATACCTTTAAAAGATTCTAATAATTCACTGATCCAATCACATCAACATGTATCAGCTCTATAAGTACTTTTTCTTTCTTGTTCTTCCATGTCTCTTGAAGATTCTTCTACTTCTTTTGGCCCTCCTTGTCCTCCTCTTCTGCCACTTCTAACTATTAGTATTTCTCATCTAAAAACTCATTGAGATTATAATCATACAAATCCAAGTTTTGGTAGTTGAAGCCTTCAAATGCACATGATCAAAAGAGATCTTTGGTTGGATTTATAGGAGGATGATCTAGCTTTTATAGAAACCAAATTTCTACAAGGGCACAAAAAAAAAAAACCAAATCTCGAAAAATATGGTGTAGAATCTGAAAATTTTTGGAAGTAAATATAATTGTCATATGCATGCATTACGTATAACAAGAACAAATGTCATATTCTTATTGGTAATTGGAGACCAATGATTATTCTTTATGCATGTATGTTTAAACGTTTTTTTTTTTTTTTTTGTTGTAATAAAAAAATACAATGTTTTAAGATCAGCTTAGTAGGCTCATCCTTCACTTTTCTTAATAGGTTTTTTTTCCCCCCTTAGTCATTTATTTAACATAGGAGAATAATTAAGTTGACAAGTTTGGATGCTTACAAGATGCAAAGACTAACAACAACAATATTTTTTTTATTGTCTCAATTTTTACACAAAAAATTGAGAAGGTTGCTGAAATTTTAGAATATTTGTGCATACCATTTTCTATTACCCTATCCAATATCTATTAAGAAAATCGAATTTGATTAAGAGCACTGGCACTAAAGATAAGGATCAGATCCTAGTTTTATCAATTTATATTTTCATTTTAAACAAAAACCGACCTTTTAGATTAGATAGTTCATATCTTGGACAGGTTTGTTTTAGATTCTTATAAGAGAAATGTTGTTTCAATTGTTCTCAATAACAACGGAGGAGGAAAAGTTAATTTGGTGATGAAAATGAAATGAAAAAACTAGAGAAATAAAAACAGAAAATCGAATTTGATTAAGAACACTGGCACTAAAGATAAGGATCAGATCCTAGTTTTATCAATTTATATTTTCATTTTAAACAAAAACCAACTTTTTAGATTAGATAGTTCATATCTTGGACAGGTTTGTTTTAGATTCTTCTAAGAGAAATGTTGTTTCAATTGTTCTCAATAACAACGTAGGAGTAAAAGTTAATTTGGTGATGAAAATGAAATGAAAAAACTAGAGAAATAAAAACAGAAAAAGTGATGGTTCAGTTGGGTTCAACCCAATGGGCCTTGTTGGAACCAATAGGCACTGGCCCGTTATCCTTCCACTGCAAAGAGTGGGAGGTTGTCGCTGCTCTGTGAAACCAGCCTCACGCATTGCCCTCACCTTTAGGAACCACTGAACTCAGAGCCTTAGCTCAAGTCCACTGGCTCATCTCTTTGCTTGGAACGGGCTGGCCAGATAGAGCCTTACTGAATCCGACCAACTGGTCTGGACCAAAGTCCCATCACATTTATGCCCCCACTTGGGTTACAGGCTCACATTACGGAGCTCGGCAATATGCAAGCCTTCTTCGGAATCTTATTAACATTTAAGAGCTCATTCATTTTGTCAATGTGGGATTGGTATCTAGCAATTGGTTAGCATATTTCAACAGCAACTTAGGGAATTTTCATCTTTATGTTATTGGAAAAGTGTATTTATTTGTTTCTTATACTGTAATGCATTCTAAGGTTAAAGAGGAGGAATAGTTTTGATATTACATAAATGGTCACTAAACAGGCCAACATTGTCTAAAATTTAACAAAAACATTACATTAATAACAAGGAAACATTACATTCATCAAAGCTGCCCTCCCAGCTAAAGCATCAGCACAATGATTTGTTTCCCTATAGCTGTGCCTAGTTCTGACTTTGAGGAAAGCATTCATCAATTAGTGTAGTAAATTCACAGTTAGTTGTTAGTGCATCAAATTCTATTTTTAAATTTTGAATATTCATCTCAGCACATAGCAATTTCCCATTTCTAAGAACCCACAGCAAGACTCTCCACTTCCCTTGAAAAAAGAAAATGGCTTTGGATCTTCATGTTGAAAGATTTTCTTGTTTCTTTACAACCATAGCATCTATATTCCAAATAGAAAAAGCTGTCCCATTGAAAAATTTTATGGAGAACTATGCAGGGTAGCTTGCTTCCTGCAAAAATCTTGAAAGTTTTTATTTGGAGTACCAATTGAGAAGAGAAAGTTGCACCTTGTAAGCTGGAAAATGGTCACTCATCTGAAAGCCAACGGATTTTATGGAACTATGATGTCTTATTTAGACAAATTCATTAGGCCATGAAAATATCCATAGGATTAGTCACTTACATAAAACTCAAAACTTTAATAAAATTTACATCATTCCTTGAAAACAAAGAGATGCATATTCTCCCTTCTTTTATTCCTATTTTGTTCAAAGCAGGGCTTCTTTGAACAGGCATCTTTATTTGATATGTAGAAGTATGAGGAGAAACAAAAAATAAACTCGAAACTAAACCATTGTACAGATTGGACAACAATCTACTGGACAACTACCACTCCTATAGCAATATTTTCCACCTTTTGATTATTATTAATTCCATTGCTACACAAAGGAAAATCTGTAAGCTGGAAAGTTGTCTATAGTTACTCTGCTAGATAAGCAAATTTGCTAAACAAGCCGGCTAAACACTATTGGTCCCTTTCCAGCATGTTAAGCTTTGAGTTCCATGTCTTTGGATGAAGGTGTTGTTCCCAAAACTTAACAAGCATGGCACTTTCATATGTTAAAGTTAAACCTCCGAAGCCAAATTGACTTCCTCATTACTAACAAGCACCATCTATTCCCTTTATTCTCTGCAAATTTTTCAGACCTCAATTTCTAATTAAATTTTGTTCTTCTGTTAGTGATCTTTTGAAGCAATGGAAATCATCTAAAGAAAATAAAAACCTTTGGTTTTATCACCCACAAAATGAAGTCTTCCTGGAAATCAGTCATTTAGTAGAGCACCAAAAGAAACATATATGACCAGCAGTCCAACTAAAACGTGTTCTCATTCTTCATATTATTTTATTTTATATATTCTTGCTAAAGAGTGAAAAAAGGTATTTTATAAATTGGATATATATACATCCGCCCTCCCATAGTTTGCAAGAGGATGCATATATCCGATGATAAGATAATTATTGTTAAAGCATTAATATAATCTAATTAGACACTTTAAAGATATTATTCTTTTGTAAATTGGTTAAATAACTGCATAAATTATCATGGGCACTTGGCATGGTCTTCATATATATAGTTTAAGGTCTAGTATTTTAGTATCAATTTCAATGGGTAAAATCTCTTGTTTGACAAAAGAAATTTGAGGTTTAATCCCTACATAGACTAACCAATAAGTGTCTTAACATGATGATAAAGGACAATTATTATGGAATGAACATCATAAATTGAAATACTATCTTATCTGAAAAGAGAAATCTCAACCACTTAATATACGAGTTGGCCATCATAAACAAGGTAACTTAATTAGGATCTTGCTTATGAATTCTAATTCAGGTAGCAAGAGAAAGAACGTTAGACAGATTTATTTCTACTTTGTGATGAGTAAGAATTTGAAAGGTAAAATTTTTGCACATTGTGATGTGACCAACCCAACATTATAGTATATACACATTTGCTTCTTACACCCCCAAAGAAAAAGGTGAGAGAAAACATTGGCATTTTTGTAATCAAATGCTAGAGAAACATTGCAATTATCAAATCTAAGTGTCATTAATCTACTGTCTCAAAAAAGAAAAAAAAGTGTCATCAACCTAAATAACACTTTACCAACATGTTATTTTTAGTGTCCTCCATGTTCTCACTTTAACAAAAACCAGACTTCGTAAGAGCTAATAAGGATTGATCCAATGAGCCCGGGGAGAAATTGTTAAAATGACAATGAAATGAAAAACCAGAAAAGGGAGAAAAACATGTATCAACTCTCTTTCTCTCTCTCTCTTAACTACTATATATAATTAGATGTTTTTCCAAAAAATAAAAATCATACATGATTAGATAATTATAGTGGATTCCAATTAACTTAAATGATAAAATCTCTGATGGTTGTATAAGAAATTTGGAGTTCAATCTCCACCTACACCAAAAACTGATTGGTGTCTTGATCTAATTATAAAGAAATATCATCAAGAGCGGATACCATAAGTTGAAATTCTCTCTAAAAAAGAAGAAGAAGAGATAATTATAAAACGGTTATTTTATTATAGATTTTATGCAACATTTATGGGGTTTCAAATGTAAGTAATTATTTCTATATTAATTTATAATTACATTGTTCATTATGAAATGGTAAAATGTGAAAAGTAAATAGCAATATATATATATATATATATATATATTAGTAAATAATCTATACATGCACCATCACCTTTAAGAGTATTAAGTACAAAATATTTGTCTAAAGATCCTTCATATAAAATTAGGGACGAATCTGGGCAAGGACGGAGCTAGAAGTTCAATTTGGGGGGGGGGGGGGGTAAAAAAGATTTTTGTTTTCTCATAAAAATCTAAATTAACATTCATTTAGTGCTAAAAAAATGCCAACAACAAAAAAGACACAATTTACTATTTTTAAATAGATTGCAATATAAATATTTATTAAAAGAGAACCTGACATTCTTTTAAATTTCAAAAATCATTACAAAATGTTACAGCAATTTGTCTAAAAATCATCTTCAATTTTATTATAAATCCTATTTTTAACTATAAAAACTAATTATATTTGCTAAATAAAGGAAAATAGGATAATTAAAAAAAATCAACACAAACTCACAAAGCTAAACACGATATTAAATAGTGTCGTAGTGCTCAATGCAGACCCAAATCACTAACAGGTAAAGAAAAAGTAGACCTGAAGCTAATAAATTAGGATTAAGTAACTATTGCACAACTTTTTTGCGTGACATAAAAGTGTGAGTAGTGAAGAAAAAATTATCGGTCCATGTGTAAGTGATAGGCAACCATTCACAAATCTGTCATTTCAAAGTTGTGACAAAAAGTTATGAAATAGTTTATAGTCCCATTTCCAGTCATAAATTAAAACTAAGATAGTAAGACAAACAGGAAAAAAAAAGGGTTAGCTGTCCACCACTTCATTATTTATTTATTTTTTGGGCGAAAGACAATCAATCTTTGGGTCTAACCACCACTTTTATTTATTAATTTTTTATTAGTAATCAAGTCAGTTGTCGCAAAGCCACTTAAACACTACCAAAAACTCAAGTCAGTCGTGGCAAAGACGCTCATTGATACAACTAATATTAAGGAAAATCTCATGGGCCCCCGCAGGAGAGGGTTGGGGTTCAAGTCTCTAAGAGTGAGTTTCACATATATATACACTTAAATTAGGTTAGAGTAGAAATTTTATCTTGTATAAAAAAAAAATTACTATTTAGAACACCAAATATCAAAAAGACTACTGTACGAGGTGTTTCAAATACTATATATATTAAAGTAGCAAAAGTAATTTTTGGTTTGTAAAAATAATTTTTTTTTTTGCAATAGTTGATGCTCTTAAGAAACAATATTATTATTATTATTATTATTTTGTCATTGCTATTAAATGATTGCATCTTAATGTATTAAGAAACAATGATTTTGTAAATTTTCTTAATTGATAGTTTGTTAATACTATATAAATACCTATTTAGTTTTTTTTTTTTTTCTTCTTATACTTCATTTCCTACCTTGAAATCCTAGGTCCGCCCCACTATAAAAATACTTTAAAAAAGAGTGTCCTCCTCTGCCTTTCCTTCATGCTAGAAATTTAGACCCCTTAAAACCAAATAGATTAACCTAGTTATCTAGCCAAGTGATTAACTTAGGTAAATTATGCAATTCTAGGTTAACACAAATATATCATATCATGCAAAGTGCAAAAAATAAAGAACACATGATATGATAATCCAGGAAAACCAAATCGGTAAAAAACCTGGGGAGGATTTAACCTAGCTATCCTCAAGGTAAAATAGAATTCACTATGAAAGAATTGAAGTTTACACAATAGTGACTTAGACCACTAACATTCTATTGCTACCTCGAGTAGGAAACTTACTACCACGACCACGTGACAGCTCCAAGTCCACGGACTACTTGTTTCTTGAATTCATAGCAAGCACAAGCACTCCTGCTTATATATCTTGAAGTTCTTGAATCAGCAACTGAATGATCACCAAGCTCTTGACATCTATCTTGAGTTTGGAAACCCTAAGTACATGTGATGGCAAACACCTCTAGACTCACAAAAGATTCACATACACAGCATCAAGAAAAAGTCTAAAAACGTGGCTGGGGTTTTCCCTTTTATACTTAGGGAAAAACATAAAATCCTACACGTCAAACAAGCTTGAGCTGAGTTGAAAATTCTGTAGAAAAAATAATCTGCATGACTTTCGATCAGTCGAGTCTAATTCTCGATCGATCAAGCCAGGTGTAGAGAGGGAAAATTCCCGACCTATCACAAGCTGACACATCATACTACCAAGTCCACAAAATACAGCCAATTACAAAGCGCCACATACTGCTGCTGAATTTTGCTATCACTACTCAGAAACCAATAGAAATTTGCCAAGTGTCATTAAAATAAACTAATCACACATCAGCACGTGTAAGTGATGACACAAGCAGTCCAGCACGTGTAAGCGATGACACAAGCAGTCCAACACGTGTAAGCGATGACACAAGCGGACCAATCAAGCTGTGACATGTGTCACCAATCAGACTCCGCCATGTGTCACTCACCTACCTCTAAACTCCTATAAATAGAAGCCTTCCGAAGGCATTGAAAGAGGAAGAATCCATTTAGAGCATAAGCAGCATCAGAAAAGACTCATAAGCACTCAAAAGTATAGAAGCTCTGCAAGAATCAAGCCTCAACTCCTTCAAGAACTTCAAACTCAAATGCAAGGAACATTAAAAGCAGAATCATCCAAGCTGTCAGCCTAGATCTTGAAGTTTGCTAGAATTAAGCTCACAAGCCTCCAAAAACCTCAACAAACCATAAATCAATGAAGCTCTATGGATTCAAGCCTCTAAAGCACCGAAGAACTTCCACCACAAACCTTCGAAGATGAAGAACGCACCAAGAACACGAAGAACGTGAAGAACAAGGGATTTCTAACAAGCTCATAGCCAGAGATTCATTGTAATTTTGTTTCAAAGATCTTCGATCCATTCTTCAGCCACATTGAAGTATATCTAATGTTCGAATCAAAATCACATCACCACAATTCCAATCAACAAAACTTTCAAGGAGATCGAATCAGAGGATCACTCTTTTGTAATCACAGAGAATTGTACCACACATTCATTAATACAAATTCGCATTTGTGAAACTATTTTACTTGTTTAATTTATTTCAAACTAGAAATTTAGTCATCTACATATTCTGGCACGCCCAGTGGGACATCTCTGCCTCTTATCTCTTTTTCTTTCAAAAGAAAAGAAATTTGATTTGCTACCAACTTCAATGGCCTCTAGCAAGAATGTCCGAAAATCAGTGGTTGATGCTTCCATTGTCGATGATTATGTCGGCCATATCACTCGCAGTCGATCTAAGGCACTTGACCGACTTCAACCCCAAGCAACCAAGGAAAGCGAACCTCATACTGTCATCTCTCTAGACTTTCTTGCAAATAGAGAAACTACCTCCAAGGATTCATTTATCTCGGAAGATTTGGAGATCGATAATGAATCATCCACAACAAAAACCTTTTCTATCGACTCTTCACCCATAATGAGAATCTTAAGGAATGAAGTACCTCTGACTCATCCTGTTTCATCATTTTCTCCATCATATCTAGAGGTCATGCCAGTGATGATGACCAACACCTCTACCATGGAAGAAAAGATGGCTGAAATGGAACAAAGGGTGACCCTTCTCACAAAAGCACTTGAAGATAAGGATGTCCAAATTGCAACCCTGATGAACAAACTAGAGGTACAAGATTCTGGTGAATCAGATCTTAACCTTGAGCACCCACCTGGCTTTACCTTGAAAGGAGATAACGCTAGGGTAGATAAGGGAAAAGGAGGTGAAGGCACTTCTCAACACGGACATTCCACCTCAATGGCCTCAATATCTGTCCAACAACTGCAGGATATGATAACAAACACCATTCGAACACAATATGGAGGTTCTTCTACAAGTTCTCTCATATATTTGAAACCCTATACCAAGTGCATTGACAGTATGAGAATGCCGAACGGGTATCAACTCCCCAAGTTCTTGCAATTTGATGGCAAAGGATACCCTAACCAACACGTTGCTCACTTTGTCAAAACTTGTGAGAATGCAGGGACACAAGGAGGCCTCTTTGTAAAGCAGTTTATCCGTTCACTAAAAGGGAATGCCTTTGATTGGTATACGGACTTAGAACCTAAATCAATCGATAGTTGGGAACAACTTGAAAGAGAGTTTCTCAACCGATTCTACAGCACGCGTCGCACAGTAAGCATGATGGAGCTTACCAATACCAAGCAATGGAAAGATGAGCCCGTCGTTGATTACATCAATCGGTGGCGTTCTTTGAGTCTAGATTGCAAGGATAGATTTTCTGAAATATCTGCTATAGAAATGTGCATCCAAGGCATGCATTGGGGACTTTTGTACATCCTTCAAGAGATATTGCCCCGAACGTTTGAAGAATTAGCAACTCGTGCACATGACATGGAATTGAGTATCTCTAGCCATGGAAATACAAAACCTCTCATACTTGAGGAAAGAAAAGAAAGACGGGAAATAAGGAAAACTGACAAGAATGCAAAAGGTAATATCAAAGACTCAATGAATATCAACCTTGCCCCAGTCAAAATTTCAACAAATGTGAAGGCCAATGAGAAGAGGCCTGAGGAAGGCCAACGGCGTGAGATACGCCGCTCATCACTTAAAGGAATGGGAACAAAAGATGTATATTTTCCTAGATGTCGATATGCCCGAAATGCTAGAATGACTGCTCAAGTTGAAATTAATTGAATTGCCAGAATGCAAAAGACTAGGAGAGATAGGAAAAGTTGATGACCCAAACTATTGTAAGTATCATCGCATCATAAGCCATCCAATCCAAAAATGCTTTGTTCTTAAAGAGCTCATCATAAAGCTAGCCAAGGAAAGGAAAATCAACCTAGATTTTAATGATGTTTCTCAGTCAAACCTTGCTACATTTGCTTGTGTGTTACCTAGTTGCATGTCTCCAACTACTAAGCATGGTGCAAATACCACACTCATCCAGTTCGGTTCTCTGGAACCTGTTCAAGTTCAGCTCTCACAAAAAGCATCTGATTATAATGCAAATGAGGATAAAGGGTCAACCGTGGATGAGGAAGAGGGCTGGACGATGGTTACTCGCAAGAGATGGAAGAAGAAACGAGCATTCCCTCTTCATCTGATCACCCAAGAGTCTAGAAGAGCACAAAGCCAGATTCAGCCTTGGTCAAGAAGAAGGAGTAATAAGAGGCAAAAGAGACTGAGAACAAAAATGTATGACGATTCGGCACAGACCCAAAAACCTCAAAAGCTCATCACATTGGAAGAATTCTTCCCCAGAAAATTCTTTCAAAATGACTCAACAGAGGCTGTTCACATGGTCTCTCGTCACGAAATTCATGACGAAAAGGAGGATGTAGACCATGGTGGTCCAAATGAGACTTCGTCATCCTTAAAGGAACTCCAATCTCAGGTTAATGAAGTCGAATCCTCGCAATCCTCCACCTCATCAAAAAAGGTACTCACCCAAGCTCTTGAAAAGCCAGAGATGTACATCTCTTATACCAATACGCTTCAACAAGCATAGGGATGTTACGCATGCTCTCCGAACTTAACTTTCACTGATGAGGATCTATTGTTAGGCTCTAAGCCCCACAATCGTCTACTTTATGTCTCCAGTTATGCTCGTGAACAAAGATCGATCGTATCCTCATTGATGGAGGTTCAGCTGTTAATATCCTACCAAAAATGACAATGAGACGACTTGGTCTTACTACGGAGGAATTATCGCATAGTCGTTTGGTCATTCAAGGTTTTAACCAAGAAGGACAATGCACAATTGGCATGATACACTTGGAATTAATCATTGGAGAATTGACAAGTAACGTTTTGTTCCATGTCATTGATGCCAAGACAACCTACAACATGTTGTTAGGACGTCCATAGATCCATGGAAATGGAATAGTGCTGTCAACTTTGCATTAATGTTTCAAGTTCTTTCAAAGAGGAATAAAAAAGGTCAATGCCAATTTGAAGCCCTTCACTGAGACTGAAGCTCACTTTGCTGACGCGAAATTTTATGTAGAAGATGACATTCTTAGTGAAGTCCTCCCAGTTGAGATTCCGTCCATAGAAAGTAAGCAGGGTGAAAATGAGCATGTTAAATTCATCACTAGAAAGGATATTCCTTCCCCAAAGGAAGGTCCAGAATGTGAGAATGATCATTCTAGTGAATCTACCAGTAATTCAATGAGAGCAAAAATTTCAACTCCTTCCAATAGTCTTCCATTCCTCCGTTTTGTACCATTATCACGCCATAAGAATGGACAATCACCATTCGCAGAATGCCTTCAATCCACAGAAGACATGGGAAGGGCTCCTGCAAAGCTCACAATGGAGGATGTAGCCGTATTGAAAGAAAATCATGTCATGCCTTTAACTTCATCCACAAATCCTTTGCCCTCGAAGCCATTAAATGGATTCGTGAGGTCTTCACAAAGTCTGACAGAGGATGGTATTCTACCAAATGAACGGACGAAAGAATAGTTTGACACAAAGGCATATAGGCTGTTAGCCAGAGCAAGCTACGACTTCTCAAAACAAGAGGACCTAGGGAAACTAATTCCAGAAGCCATCGGCGAAGAGATGCATGGCCTTAGCAAAACATAAAGGAAAATGCGGTTTGAAGGGCATAGAATTCCTATCCCAAAGACCGGATTAGGTTACACTCCAGAACAACCAGCTCAAATATGGATCAAAAGAAGAATCAATGCTTCAAGTTCCCAATACATAATAGTGGAGGTCAGCGAAAGTTCAAAACAAAGAGAAGATCATTCTTCATCGCGCTTCTCAGTGTTCGATCGCATCAAGGCATCATCATCATGAATCACAGTGTTCGATAAGTTAAGTACAACTTACTTAACACAAAATCGAGACACTCTTGCTTGAAGATCAATCTTTGATCGATTGGGGGCAACAAGAAGGCCTGTTGATAGTCATCCTCAAAATTCAATAAACTTCGAGGTTCAAGAGGAGAAGAAAGCTAATGATGAGATCCGCAGTAACATTCCTTCATGCATGAAGCGTAACTTTACCCTAGACATTAGCACTGAAGGATCACTCAAAGTCAAAAGGCGAATGATTGTTCACACTGGACAATCATTTGTACACAATGAGCAAATTGAAGAAGTATCATCCTCATTTCATATTACAATAGAAGAAGGTACACTTTCAGATGCTGAAGCAACCAATGAAGAGGTTGATGAAGCTCCCCCAGCCTTGGAAGATGGAAGACAAGCTACAGTTGATGAACTTAAAGAGATCAATTTAAGAACTATTGAAGAACCCCAACCCACTTTTATTAGTGCGCTTCTCACTCCTGAAGAAGAAGAAGGATACCTCAAGCTTCTGGGAGAATATAAAGATGTGTTTGCTTGGACTTACAAAGAAATGCCTGGGCTCAATCCAGGTATTGCCCTACACCATTTAGCAGTAAGGAAGGGCATACGCCCAGTCAAACAAGCCCAAAGACGCTTTCAGCCGGAGCTTATCCCTCAAATAGAAACTGAGGTCAATAAGCTAATTGAGGCAGACTTCATTCGTGAAGTACAGTACCCCGAATGGATCGCTAACATTGTCCTTGTCAAAAAGAAGAATGGACAAATTCGAGTATGCGTTGACTTCCGTGATTTGAACAATGCATGTCCCAAGGATGATTTCCCATTACCCATTACTTAGGTCATGGTTGATGCCACTACTGGTCATGAAGCTTTATCTTTTATGGATGCTTCTTCAGGTTACAACCAAATTCGAATGAATCCTAAGGATGAAGAGCTTACAGCTTTTCGTACTCCTAAGGGCATTCACTATTACAAAGTGATGCCTTTTGGACTAAAGAACGCTGGTGCTACTTATCAACGGACTATGCAAAAGATCTTTGATAATGTACTTCATAAAAATGTGGAGTGTTATGTCGATGATCTAGTAGTTAAAACAAAAAGGAGGGAAGACCATCTGGCAGATCTTCAATTTGTGTTCAAACGCCTAAGAAAGTATTAGCTTAAAATGAATCCCGACAAATGCACTTTTGGCGTAACATCTTGGAAATTTCTTGGTTTCATTGTGAAGCATCGTGGTGTTGAAATTGACCAGTCTAAAATAGAAGCTATCCAGAAAATGCCAGAGCCCAAGAATCTACGAGAACTTAGAGACTTGCAGGGAAAACTAGCCTACATATGACGATTTATTTCGAACTTGGCTGGTCGATGTCAACCTTTCCATAGATTGATGAAGAAGGATGTGCACTTTGAATGGGATGAGGCTTGTAGCAATGCTTTTGCACGCATCAAAAGATACCTGCTTAATCCTCCAGTCTTAGGTGCTCCTATCCCAGAAAAGCCTTTGGTGTTGTACATTGCGGCACAAGAAAAGTCTTTAGGTGCTCTTATGGCACAAGAAAATAAAGAGGGGAAGGAAAGAGCCCTTTATTATCTAAGTCGAACTCTCAATGGGGCTGAATTAAATTATTCTCCTATTGAAAAGATGTGTCTCGCTTTTTTCTTTGCCATAGACAAACTGGAGCACTACATGCAAGCATATACGGTCCGTTTAATTGCAAAAGCAGACCCAATTAAATATGTCCTCTCCAGGCCAGTGGTTTCAGGTCGAATAGCTCGATGGGCAGTCTTGCTACAACAATATGACCTTGCATACGTCCCACAAATAGCTGTCAAAGGACAAGCATTGCCAGATTTCTTAGTTGATCACTCAGTTCCATCTAATTGGGAGTTCTCCGATGATTTCCCGGATGAAGATGTGTTTTTCATTGAAGTGATGCCACCATGGATGATGTTTTTCGATGGGCCTGCACGTTGAGAAGGAGCGGGGTCAGGTGTAGTGTTTATTTCTCCACAACGACAAATACTTCTATACTCGTTCTCGTTAAGTGAACTTTGCTCTAACAACGTAGCTGAATATCAAGCGTTGATTATTGGTCTACAAATGGCCATTGAGATGGGCATATCACCACTTGAGATCTTTGGGGGATTCTAAATTAGTTATCAACCAAATCTTGGAGCAGTATGATGTTAAGAAAGAAAACCTTATCCTTTATTGCAAATATGCGAAGAAGTTGCTAGCAAATTTTGTAGCCATCACATTGGAGCATATACCAAGGAATGAGAATAGACAGGCTGATGCGTTAGCTAATTTGGCTACTGCATTAGCATTATCCCAGGAAGAGACAACCAAAGTTGCTGTTTCCCAGTGGTGGGTGATACCTCTCTTGGTTGAAGAAGAAGAGCAAGCCAACATCATTTCTGTATGCCTTGTTGAAAAGGAAGATTGGCGACAAGCGATCATTGGGTACCTTCAATATGGAAGATTCCACAATGATATACGCCATAAGACTGAAGTACGGTGAAGGGCTGCTCGATTCATTTACTATAAAGACACTCTCTTCCGCCATTCCTTTGATGGTTTATTTCTCCGATGCTTAGGAGAGGAAGAGGCTAAACAAGCCTTAGAAGAGGCTCATTCTGGAATTTGCGGCGCACACCAATCAGGTCCCAAGTTACACTACAGGATCTAACGAATGGGTTACTATTGGCCTACGATGGTGTAAGATTCCTTGGAGTATGCTAAGAAGTGTGAAGCTTGTTAGTATCACGCAAACTTCATCCATCAGCCGCCAGAACCTCTGCACCCGACCGTAGCTTCTTGGCCTTTTGATGCGTGGGGACTTGATGCAATAGGGCCATTACCAAAGTCATCCGGTGGCCATTTGTACATCTTGGCTACAACTGATTACTTCTCGAAATGGGCGGAAGTTGTGCCTCTTAGGGAAGTGAAGAAAGAAACGGTGGTCAATTTCATTCGAACTCACTTGATCTATCGGTATGGTGTCCCTCGGTATATCATAATTGATAATGGCAAGCCGTTCTACAATAGGCTAATGACGGAGCTATGTGAGAAGTTTGGATTTAAACAATACAACTCCTCCATGTACAATGCCCCGACAAATGGATTAGCTGAAGCCTTTAACAAAACGCTTGGCAGTTTGTTAAAAAAGGTGATATCGAACAACATTTCGAACGCCTACTCAAGCAACACCATATTCTCTTGTTTATGGAGTGGAAGCTGCCCTTCCTTTAGTACGCCAAATCCCATCATTACGAATTACCATTCAAGAAGGGTTGACTGAAGAATAAAATGCCAAGCTCAGATTGCAAGAGTTAGAGGCACTTGATGAGAAAAGGCTTGAGGCCCAACAACGCCTTGAGTGCTACCAAGCTCGTCTTTCAAGCGCATTCAATAAAAGAGTTAAACCACGATCATTCCAAGTAGGTGACTTAGTCCTTGCCGTTCGAAGACCTATTATCACAACTCATCATACAGGCAATAAGTTCACTTCAAAATGGGATGGACCTTATGTTGTGCAAGAAGTCTACACCAATGGAGCTTACAAGCTGATTGATCATGAGGGTGTAAGGATCGGCCCCATCAATGGAAAGTTCCTCAAACGCTTCTATGCTTGAAAATCCAGGATTGCTCCTTGGTAAGAGCTTAAACTACCCACTGTAACGCTGCAAGAGTACATGATGTCTTCCCAGTACTTTTGAAAGCGTACCAATAAGGAGAAATTAATCTCACTCTATGTCACCAATTGCTAGTGTGGCGTAGTGGTTGGATGCCCATGTCGCCCTTGAGGGGTCTCAGGTTCGATTAGTGGTGATACCCACTATTACACACTGAGCCCCCCTTTTTGCAAAAAAAAAAAAAAAACAACAAAAACAAAAAAAAAAAAAAAAAAAAAAACAAAAACAAAAACAAAAACAAAAACAAAAAAAAAAAAAAAAAAAAAACAAAACAAAACAAAACAAAACAAAGAAAAAAATCATCAAAAAAATCATTCAAAAAAGAATCTGTTGAACTATGTGATGACTTGATCCCTCTCCAGGGTACGTAGGCAGCTTAGTACTTGTCACTAAGTTCAGTCACATGAAAAGAAGAAGGATTGCCAGTCTAGCTTGAAGAGTTTCCAACGGTCATCAATATGTTTTTAAGGTCCCCTTGGTTGGTAAGACATTGCTTAAAGACAGTCAACCGCTTAATAGGATGATCAAAGATCGTTGTAGTCGAAAATGAAGAATAAATGAAGTCTGCACAGCATTGCCCATCTTCTATGGACATTCTCCCACATTTCTGAAGTATGTTCTGCATCACTTATCTCTTGGGGGCATCTTTTTGTACCATGCAAGTCTAAGCTACATCGTCTCTCTTCTAGGTTGTGCCACTTTATAGCTCTGAAATTTGAACCACTTCATCTCCCTTCTGAGTGGTGTCGTTTTATATCATGTCTCTGAAATCCTGATGTCTAGCTACAAGGCTATGCACCCTCAATGTCTAAGCTATGTTGCCTCTAAATGATGGTGCGACTTCATAGTAGATGTAAGTGCAAATGTTGCTTCATGGCAAAGATGAAGTGTTGACGTAGCTTCATGGCAAAGTTGAAGTGTTGACGTAGCTTCATGGCAAAGATGAACGTTGATGCGACTTCAGTGCAAATGATGGTGCGACTTCATAGCAGATGTAAGTGCAAATGTTGCTTCATGGCAAAGATGAAGTGTTGACGTAGCTTCATGGCAAAGTTGAAGTGTTAACATTGCTTCATGGCGAAGATGAATGTTGACACGACTTCAGTGCAAATGATGGTGCGACTTCATAGTAGATGTAAGTGCAAATGTTGCTTCATGGCAAAGATGAAGTGTTGACGTAGCTTCATGGCAAAGATGAATGTTGATGCGACTTCAGTGCAAATAATGGTGCGACTTCATAGCAGATACCAGTGCAAATATTGCTTCATGGCAAAGATGAAGTGTTAACATAGATTCATGGCAAAGATGAAGTGTTGACATAGCTCCATGGCAAAGATGGATGTTGATACGGCCTCAATGCAAATAAAATGTCGAGGCAGCTTTATGGCAAAAGAAGAGTGCTAGTGCAGCTTAATTGCCAAGACAAAGTCAAGTACTAGTAATAACATCATTGTATCAAGAATACCGGTGATAACATTGTTGCTTAGATGACTGCTGCTATAAGAACATCAAGGATGGATATCGCCAAGAGACTATTGTTGCAAGGCAATAATTTGATAACATGGAGACAAACATCACAGTAAGAACGTTGTATTCAATGGAATGTAAAGTCGCCAAATAAAGATGGACGTCAGGCTAAGAATGTTGATGAAAAGCTTGATGCTAAAGCCCAAAGAACAAGGAAAGCATGCTACATAACAAAAACAAGCAACAACAAAGAACTTGTCAGAAGAAAATCTCATGGCACGTCTAAACTAAAAAAAAAAAAAAAAAATCTATAAAGAGGGAGAGCTCCAATTTTAATCTCTAGTCTGTCAAAAAAAAAAAAAAAAAGGGGTTAGTACAAACCAAGCATGTGAAAAAAAAAATTATAAAAGAAAAAGAAAAAGAAAAAGCATAATTTCTCTACGTATTATGCTACCCATTCTGAAGACTATGCTAGTACAAACTAAGGCATGCTCTAGGAGGCTTTATATAGAAAAATTCTGAGATAACAGACAAAAAAATTGGGCAAGCCATTAAATGCTGCCACCAAACAGATTATTTGAAGTCAAATTTTACGACTCAAATGCACTCATGCTGCTTGAAAGAAAATGATGCACTAGACCTAAGATAAGGTTCTAGCCTGCATATTGTTCAAAGCAATTGTGCTGCCAACCTTGAAAGCAAAGACGCTTGCTGATTAACCAATGTCAAACACTGTCAGAACCAGTAGACAAAAATGGCAATAAGTTCAATAATGCTTGCCGTTTCTTCTTTCAAATTTCTAGCAACTTCTGACAAGATTTCACAAAAATCAACCCACCGAAATCTTCTAAAGACTTCGAGCTTCAAAACCCAGAAAAATCATCCACAGTGGAGCCATAACAAGCCGCCACGCGCGGCCACAAATCCCAACGCCCACTGGATTTCACATTCAAATTAGTGCAAATTTGAGAAATATTTTACAAAACTGATGCCACCACTAGACTCATCGGCCTTCGATCTACAAAACCCAGAAAGATCATCACCAACGGGGTCCCCACGCGCCACCACGCGCCGCCAAAATCGCGCGATGACGAAATGGCTTTGTCCCTTAAAACGGTACAAATCTGTTCACAATTCATAAAACTAACCTTATAGGGGTCTTCTACGACCTTAGATCGGCAAAACCATGAAATTTTGGGACCAAAAGAGCTGACACGCACTACCACGCGCCGCTAGAAGATCCGGTATTTCCAGCGTCATTTCACGCGCTCGCACGCGCCGACGTGGATTGCCATGCGCTCGAATTTTCAACGCGCTACACGCGCTTCATGACGTCATGGATGACGTCTTCATGACATCACCATCCACTATGGTCTGACCCGTTTGTGTAGGCCGACCCGGTTGGACCTGCTCATCCTGACCCGGTCCAAACCGCCTGAACTTAAAAAAAAAAAAAAAAGAAGAAGCTTTGACCAAATTGAACTTTGACTTAGACCAAAAAGTCAAATTTTTCAAAAAGAGCCTGTCCCACTCAGCTTTTCGAGTACTTTCCATTTTTGGGGTTTGTTTCTTCATTTGAAACTCGAAAATTGTGCAAACAGTCCAATTTCCAAAAAAATTGACTTTTGCATAAATCTTGACCAAAAGTCAAAAATTTCAAGAAAGGCCTGTCTTGCCCAATTTTTCGCGTAGATTTCGATTTTGGAGTCTATTTATTCATTTGAGAATCCAAAATTGCTCAAATGGTGTGATTCTACAACTATTGGCTTTAATGTGAATTATGACCAAAAATCATGATGTCTAAGCAAAGCTTGTCCTATTCAGACTTTTGCAAAGATTTTGATTTTGAAATTTGCTTATTTGTTTTGGACTTGGAAACCAACAATCTGATCCACTTCTCCGAAGTATTAGCAGTGTCTGAAACTTAGGCTCCCAAAACCAAAATTGGAGATTCATCCATTTGGTCTAGATTCCTTCAAGGTTATCCTCCATACTTCATCAAGGCTTCTCTTTCAAAAAAATAGACGAACTGTCACAAGCGTGTCCTAAACTGGGAATTACTTCGAGTCACCAATTCAACCACTCCCGTCCGATGCCTACCAGTCTCCAACCTACCATTCCCATTCGATGCCTACCATTCTCATCCTCCGTTCTCACCGAAAATTCCTCATCCGCCATTCTCACCAAAAATTCCTCATCTGCCATTCTCAACTACCTATTTACCACTCTTCGTCTCTTTGCTATAAATAAAAGGTTTGGATTCATTGAAGCTCATCAAGAAAAACACACTGAATCATCAAATGAAGATTCGCTTCTTTCAAATTTTCAAACCCTCATTCTCATAGCCATTTCTTGTTATAGCCTCATCATTCTCAACACCGAGCAACCAACATTGCTTCATAATCAGTTTGAAATTAACCCTCTCATGGCTCAGTAGAAATCTTCTTCACAACATCATTGTAGTTTTGAGATCCAAACAAATTTTTTTTCTCCCCTTAACGGCCACATTTGTCCATAAAATTATTCATAACAAGGCCTACATTGTCGTTCCACGCTTCCTCGGATTTGGTTGACCAGGACATCTAAGTCCAGCAGAGACACCTGTTCCTATACTTATGGCTCTCGTAGTCTCTCTTCAATTGCTTGGTCTTCCAGCAGAAGCAGCGGTTCGGAAAAAACAACAACTTGGCTAGTTTCTAAGACCAGAATCACAAGTTAGCTCCATCTTTCAATTTTTTGTGCTTTTCCAACAAGTGACAGTAGATGAAGATGGTAAAAAGTGTTGGGGTATCCTACAAATTGCCTTCCACCCAACACTTACGATGACCACCAAGGTACCAGCTCATCAGAGATCAGCCTTTGGAGCTGGTAATGGTCGCCAAAGCCTTATACCATGTCCTCACCAGTGTGGGACCCAAAGGTCGTCGTTGCTAGTACCTCAGAACACACTTTTCTAGAATTACTCCAACTTAAATTCCGCTTGAAGTATTTCAGAAAGTACTTTTCTGAAATTACTTTAACTTAACGTCCGTCGACATGGTCCCATCACACATGCACATTCGATGACTTGTCATCGGACCTTTCCCAGCATGCAGTCAGTATCATATCCCAAGGTGTACAACCTAGAAACATCTGCACTAGAGAGTCCCCAACATACAGGACCAACACCATGGTGTCATGTGTTTCACTCATTCACTTTGCTTCATCCCCGTCTACTTCACCACCTAGCATGTAGTTGGTCCCACATCCCAAGGTGTACTCCCCAGAAACACCTACACTAGAAATTCCTTGACGTACAAGACCAGCTCCATGGTTTTGTATGTTTCACACAGTCACCATCTCCTTTCCATCTTCATCGTCTTCTTCTTTTCACAATCTCCCTCAACCCAGAATCATATGCTTGTGAAATTACTTCAACTTAACTTGAGTGATACAATGACACATGCACATTCAACCACTTCCCCACATGTCCTCGCCGTAATCCAAAGAAGATTCCTTCGAGATAACTTCACCAAGAGTTCTTAAAAACACGAGGCTAGCCGCATAGCTTTGCATGCTGTACCCAGCCAACATCCACTACAAAAAAAACGACCTATTGCGGCGGGCCAAAAACCGCCGCTAAAGCCCCAAAACCGCCGCTAAAGGTGCATTTGACCTTTTAGCGGCGGGTGCTATTGCGGCGGTCGATCCCGCCACCGTTGCGGTGCCGCAATAGATCTATTGCGGCGGTCAAAAAACGCGCCGCTATAGATACACCTTTTAGTGGCGGTTTTTGCTTATTGCGGCGGGCAAAAAACCGCCGCTATACAATGTTCAAATTCTTCTCAATTGACCTTTAGCGGCGGGTGTCTACTTTTAGCGGCGGGCATAGGGCGCCGCTATAGATCATCAACTAAGTTGGGCAAATTGTACTTTTAGCGGCGGGCCAGTCCGCCGCTATATGTACGTGCCTATAGCGGCGGGTCAATCCGCCGCTAAAAGTACGTACCTTAGCGGCGGATGGACCCGCCGCTATATGTTTGAACCTATAGCGGCGCTTACCACCCGCCGCTATAGAGGTTAATTTAACACATAAAAAGTGAACCTATAGCGGCGGGTGGTGACCGCCGCTATAGGTTCTTTTTTTTTTCCTTTCCAGTAGGCTTTAAAATCACTGTTTATGTCAAATATTCTCAGACCTGCTTAAACCCTGTAATAATGCTTAAAACCTGTAATACTCTCAGCTTTACTGACACAATACCACAAATATAATTAATTAACCCTACAAATGTCTCCAAACTACCATAATATTAGCATAGATATATTATCAAATACATAACGTTGTCTATAACCACCATCATAAGATTAACAAAAAAAGATGTGGTCCTTTGAATAAAACAACCGGTCAAATTAAGCTAATACAATAATCAAAGTTCCTAAGTGTTTAAAAATATCCTTCAACACTTGCAAAAAAAAGCGGTTGTTCTTTTGTAGTTCTATGTACACAAGAAAGTCCTCAAACATCAAGATAAAACTTATAAGCTACTTGGTTGATAGGATGCGGCTGATGATTTTTGGAGAGCTGGAGATTGTTGAGCCAAAGGAACGTCCTACATACAAAGTAAGATTACTCAATAAGAATTTATAAATGGAATAAAATGACAAGAAAATATTACTAAGGCAAAAAATTGGAATAAGTTAAATGAAGACATTTATACGCACTTACAACAACTAAACCAAATGCTTACAAAGAGAAAAACATTGACTAAGTCTTTGTTAATATACCTGATTGCATTGGGAAGAAATGTGTTGCATTTGTTGAAGCATCCGAGCCATTCTTTGCTCCATTTCTTCAAACTGACTAAGCTTTTCCTTCATCTCATCAAAACCTGCAAGTTGTTTGAATTGGTCACTGCAGCTATTTGTTTGAATTTAATTGGGGAATCTAATGTATTGCACATAAGGAATTGTATCCAAGTTTTGCTTATAACTATATATACAAACATGATTGAGGGAGCTTCCTTTCACCCAACCTTATCCTAACCCTATGCAAAACGGATAGGCCAAATTTGTCCAATTTTACATAAGAAAGTTTACAATACTCCAAAAAAGAATGTAATTCTTTATTTATTTGCCGATGATATAAACCTGTGCTAGCATTGCATTCACAGCACATACTTCTTTGCTAAAAAAACTTCCATGCTACATCTTCCCAAAGCTAAAAAGAATGTATTTGAAACTATATTTTAAGTATTAATAGACAATAATTTAAACACAAGTTGATACAATACACGGCAAGATACCACAATCAACAAGAAAGGCTTATGATTAATTTTATACATAGAAAGCAAACCCATTACACTTCTCAGAATAGAATGGCCAATAGAGGCAGTAATTTAACAGAAAACAGCCAAACACACTCAAATCAACAATTTTCAAAACAAAATAGAAATGGAACTCAATACAGAAAAGACGAGCCAAGCAAGCAATATTTCCAATCCATTACATAACAAAGCAATACAAACACTCACATAGAGAAAGAGAGGCAGAGATCCTATAGAGGTTACTATTAGCAGAGTCCAGAACCAAAAGCTCTCCACCAGGCAACACCTCAACCGAGTAAGGCTCAATACCAAGCTTGCTTCCATCAAACACAGTCTCCACAGTATACCCACTTTCAAACTTCATCATTGGACGCCCAGAAATTGCTGTACACATTAAAGTCCCATGAAACCCACCATTTTAGATTACCATCAAACAAAAACAGAAAAACAAAGAAAAATGTGCCTAGTACCAGAGATCTATGCCATACCTGTTTTGGTGGTTGATTTGAGTGACCACAACCATTTCATAAAGAAAGACACAGCATTTGAGAAAATCCCATTAATAATCTCTGCACCCACAACAGGCAAAAAAAAAAAAAAAGATACACATCAAATTCAGATCATATAAGAGCAAGCATTTTGAGCTCATAAACACTTACAAAACACACATTATAAACTAAACCCAGTACTCACTTGCTGGAGAAGTAGAGGTAGAGGCTGATGATACAGCTCCAAATAGAACCAAAAGGGTGAGACCCAAAACCAGCACATTCTTGCCCATTGCTTGTGTGCTCAAAATGAAACCCAAAAAAAAAAGTGCAAAGGGGAAAAGCAATGTGGCTGAGTGGGGACAGTGCTTATAGGGACCACTGATACTGAGTGAGTCTGAGAGAGTGTGAGAGTGTGAGAGGGAAGAGTGTAAGAGTGAGAGAGTATCAAATGCTGTGAGTCTGTGATTAATGTCTTTTTTTTTTCTTTTTTTTTTTGATTTGCGTGGTTTAGTTAGTTAAATAAATAACTAACTAAACCACAAAATTTTCTTAGAAATCTAACACAAGCATCATAAAAAAATGGCGACCAGGTCAAGTTGCCTAACATGGCATGTAAAAAAATTCACCGCAATTCTATATCATATAAACAAGCACTTCAATATAGTTCATTTTGCTCCACTAAAGGTACTATTTTTCAGTCTTCCTCTTCTCATAAATGATAAAACCAAGAGAACAATATGGTCTTTTGGGACCCCTCCGCCATTAACCTAAGTGCTCTATCATAGATGTGGTGATTTAACAGAAATTATTTGCTAATATTCATCCTTATGCAGCTTGTCTATTCCTATTGACTCTTATATGACCACTCAAATAGCCAAAGCCAATTCAAAGGACGTTGATGCTGTACCTACCCTGATGTACAAAAATGCTTATCACTCAAATAGCCAAAGCCAAAGCCAAAGCCAATACAAATTGTCTCTAAATGCTTATCACTTTCACATAGATTAACCGTTGTTTATTTTTTCATTACTCAAAGCCGGCTATAGTTGTGAAAATTGTTGTAAAATTAGTTGTCTTAAAACTTTTCATTTCCTTTTTAGACGCACGAATGTGGCCACTTATAGAAGCTTTAGGCGGTGGGTCTAAGGCTCTAAGCTTTATTGCGTGTTTCTCGTCTTTGCTACAGTTTATAGTGTAAAGTAAAAGGTTAAAGATTGTTAGGAATGGATGCATGCAGCTAGCGTTGTAGATGGTCACAGAGCATATTCCTTCACTTGCTCTTTTCGTGTCAATTGCTAGTATACTACTAGTCTTGTACTCGAGTAAACTTTTTTGGTGGACACGATGTTACGAAAAAGTTAGGACGAAAAAGAAGGGGTTAAAATCTTTTTTTTTTTAATAAATAAAGTTTTGTTATTAAAATAGAAGGGAGAAAATTCACAATTTACAGAAAGGACACAGAGCATAAGCAATGGTTTATATATGTTGTTCGACCTATAATATCCACAACATAAAATCCTTAATAACTACATTTTTCTAATCTGAATTGAGTATTGCAAGAACCCAATATGAGTAGGGTTATATATATATATATATATATATATATATATATATAACACAAAAATTGACCTATATGGACCATTGATTACGCCTGAATCAATGATAATTGATATGCTTTAATTCATAGCATAATAAGGGATTATGACTAAAGTATAGTAGATACATTAAGTCATATAAAACATGTGCATATACTAACTAGCATAAGGTCGCCTGTGTTAACCTCATCATCATAATGTTCTAATCCAGACTAACCAACTTCAGGATAGAGATTTTAATAGGCTCTAAAAATCCTCCACAATTTTTTAGCTCAGGTAGGTTGGCTATAAGTACACGCACAACATCGCAAGTTTACGTCACAATGTGTTACTGTATATATATGAGCATGGAAATTAAAGTAGGATGGCAAAATATTTAGCAAGTTAACTAGCTAGGAGAATACTAAAAAATCTTAACCTCGGTCATAATCTTTGGCCTGTTTAGAAGCACTAGAGGATGAATTTTGCATTTCAAAAGTTTGGGGGGACATTGTAATCAAGGTGAGAAATGAGGATGAAAAAGTATAATTTGCTCTAAAATTTACCAATATGACTCATTGGTTAGTGGAGTCATATAGTTAAATTCAGTTACAGAACTTAAGGTATAGGACTTCAACGAATTATACCTAAGTTCTGTCCAATATAAGAAGAGATGCAACAACTCTTCGGTACAATTAAGGGGTAAGAAAATCCTTCTTTTTTTTTTTCCATATAAATTTTGTTCATAAATAGTGATAAAAAAAGAAAGACTTCATTTATCTAAAGAACTCTTTGTTTCCCTAGGTTCCTTTCTTAAATGTATTTTTACTGTATTTCAAGATGAATTATTCATTGTATCAACTCTTGAGTTCTAATTTTTCTATTTTTCTAAATAAGCTTCCCCCGCATAACTATTTTGTTAGGCCACCATTTTATTAAATAAAAATTCAGATGTTTTTTTTTTTTGGTTACATTTCTTCGCTTAACACAATAATTCTAGCATCTATTATAGTCCATAGCTATTACTCTTTGCATTGAAAGATTATACATCAGTTTAACGCACGTGCCGCACCAACACAAAAAAAGAGATGCAATATACATCAGTTAAACAATTGTGCAGGGAGATTAATAAGAAAAGCAGGGAGATTGATTCCATGAAGATGTGGTGATTTAACATAGCACAAAAAAAAAAAAAGATAGCACAAACCCAAGGGGGAGGCGAAGGGTCGCCGATGCGAAAGGCAGCTGAAGCGTCGCCGTGAATCGTCGCAATCGGCGAGCTGAAGCGTCGCCGTTGCGATCGGCGAGCTGAGGCGTCGCCGTCGCGATCGGCGAGCTGAGGCGTCGTCGTCGCGATCGGCGAGCTGAGGCGTCGCCGTCGCGATCGTCGAGCTGAGGCGTTGCGTCGCGATCGGCGAGCTAAGGCGTCGTGTCGCCGTTGCGATCGGAGCTGAGGCGTCGCATCGCCGTTGTGATCGGCGAGCTGAATCATCGCGTCGCCGTTGCGATCGGCGCCGTGAATCTTCGCGTCGCCATGAATCGTCGCGAACGGCGACTTGAATCGTCGCGATCGGCGAGCTGAAGCGTCGCCGTTGAGCTCGATCGGCGACGCTTGAGCTCAATCGGCGACGGTTGGCTTGATCGGCGACGTTGGCTTGCTCAAGCGGTGGCTTTTGAGCTGAAGCGTCGCCGTTGAGCTTGATCGTCGCCGTTGAGCTCGATCGGCAACGTTGAGCTCGATTGGCGCCGGTTAAGATCGATCGGCGACGTGGCTTGATCGTCGCCGTTGAGCTCGATCGGCGACGTTGAGCTGAAACGTCGCCGGTTTTTTTTTTTTTTTTTTTGACAGCAGATGGGAGCAAATGGTTTTTTTTTTTTTTTTGTTTGGGTGAAGTAAATGGCTGAATATGTGAGGATGAGGAAGAGAGAGTGAGGCGGCTGGATATGTGATAGGGTAAAAAAAAACCCTAACTTTAGCCTTTTGTTTTTATCCGTTGATCTTTCTTGATGTATTGTTTTTATCCGTTGATCCTTTTTTTTGAATTCTGATTCTTTATTTATTTATTATTTTTTTGTGCTACTCCTCCAATGTTTTCAACTTTTCTTTTCTTTTTTTCTTTCCTAGCCGTAACATGCTCTTTTTTCTTTTTCTTTTTTTCTTTTTGTTTTCTTTCTGATACCTTTTTGATAAGAACATAATTTTTTTTAATACCTTTTTTTTTTTTTTAATACCTGATGTTTCAATCAACCCATTTGGGATGGCAACTTTGTTATTACCTTTAATTAAAAAATGATAAAAGAAAATTGATAAAAGAAATTTAAATTCTTAACGTAATAATTATTCTTAATCCTAAAATTTTGGCTTTTTTGGGAGGGGGGGGGGGGGAGGGAGAGCAAAGTGAAACGTTAGGAGGGAAACAAATTTTTGGGAAATTTTAGGTGGGAAAAATAAAATAAGACAAATTTATTTTAAGAAAAAAAATAAAATAAGGCAATTTTAATCAATAAAAATCACCAGACCACTTTCTCAAAAAAAAAAAAAAAAAAAAAAACACAACAAAAATGATCACACATTCTATCTTATTAAAAATTAAAAAAAAAATGATCATAGCTATTATTAAATTTATGTAAAAATTTTAATATGTGACTAATTACGTTTACTTTTTTAAAAAAATAATATAATTAATTAGATGGTCAGATTGAGAGAACGTAACCATATAAGTACACAGCACATGTCCATCACGCACCATACTTAGATTTGAAATCTAACCGTTGGATTTGAAGAGTATAATGAAATGATCATTCTGGTAAATTATGGTCACAATCAAACGGTTGGATTTAGAGAAAGGCACGGTCAAAGTTTGGTCAAAATTTAGTCAAAGTTGGTTAAACCTGATCAAACTTAATGGTGGTCCCGATACCACTAGACTTGGTAAAATTCATATTCAAATCTTGATCATTAGGATTGAAGAGTATGGTGACATATTGGTGTTGGTAAAATTTGAGACCAATTGGATGGTCAGATTGAGAGAATATATATAGCCATATATACACAACACATGTCCATCACATGCCATTCTTAGATTTGAAATCTAACCGTTAGATTTGAAGATTTTAACGAAAGGTTAATTCTGATAAATTATGGTCGTAATTAAACGGTTGGATTTAGAGAAAGGCGCGGTCAATCACTTATTATTGAATGTTACACCAACAAATAGCCTATTATTGAATTCATATTTTGAAAATCCAACCGTTGGATTACATGTTCTATATGTTCTTAACATGCATGCCAATTTTCATGCCAATCAGGTGTAATTTACCATTTGATCTTTAAACTCATCTTTTATGTGTTATTTTAAACTATAAAAACTTGAATTTAAAAAATTGATTAATGATATGACTATTAATCTTTGATCACCTCGAAATTTTTTAAGCATGAAAAATATATGAAGATGATGTAATCTAACGGTAGATTTGTCAAAATTCACATCAAATTAAGAAATATGGGGTTAGGTTCAAGTTACACCTAATGTAACTCTAAAAAATGTTACACCAACCAATAACTTATTGTTGAATTCATATTTTAAAAATCCAACCGTTGGATCACATTTTCTATATGTTCTTAACATGCATGTCAATTTTCATGTCAATCGGATGTAATTTACCATTTGATCTTTAAACTCATTTTTTATGTGTTATTTTAAACTACAAAAATTTGAATTTAAGCAATTAATTGATGATATGACTATTAATCTTTGATCACTTTGAAATTTTTTAAGCATGAAAAATATATAAAGATAACGTAAATTAACTAAAGATTTGTCAAAATTTACATTGAATTAAGAAATATAGGGTTGAATTTAAGTTACACTTGATGCAACTCTAAAAAATGTTATACCAACCAATAATTTATTATTGAATTCATATTTTAAAAATCAAACCATTGGATCACATTTTCTACATGTTCTTAACATGCATGCCAATTTTCATGCCAATCGGGTGTAATTTACCATTTGATCTTTAAACTCATCTTTTATGCGTTATTTTAAACTTCAAAAATTTGAATTTAAACAATTGATTGATGACATGACTATTAATCTTTAATCACCTTGAAATTTTGTAAGCATGAAAAATATATGAAGATAACGTAATCTAACGGCAGATTTTTCAAATTCACATCGAATTAAGAAATATAAGATTGGGTTCAATTTACATTTGATGTAATTCTAAAAAAGGTTACACCAACCAATATCTTATTGTAAATTCATATTTTGAAAATCCAACCGTTGGATCACATTTTCTATATGTTCTTAACATGCATGCCAATTTTCATGCCAATCGGATGTAATTTACAATTTGATCTTTAAACTCATTTTTTATGCGTTATTTTAAACTACAAAAATTTGAATTTAAGCAATTAATTGATGATATAACTATTAATCTTTGATCACCTTGAAATTTTGTAAGCATGAAAAATATATAAAGATAACACAAACTAACGGTAGATTTGTCAAAATTTACATTGAATTAAGAAATATAGGGTTGAGTTCAAGTTACACTTGATGTAACTCTAAAAAATGTTATATTAACCAATAACTTATTGTTAAATTCATATTTTAAAAATCAAACTGTTGGATCACATTTTCTATATGTTCTTAACATGCATGCCAATTTTTATGCCAATCGGATGTAATTTACCATTTGATCTTTAAACTCATCTTTTATGCGTTATTTTAAACTACAAAAATTTGAAATTAAACAATTGATTGATGACATGACTATTAATCTTTGATCACCTTGAAATTTTGTAATCATGAAAAATATATGAAAATAATGTAATTTAACAGTAGATTTGTCAAGATTCACAACAAATTAAGAAATATAAGGTTGGGTTCATGTTACACTCGATATAACTCAAAAAAATGTTACACCAATCAATAACTTATTATTGAATTCATATTTTGAAAATCCAACCGTTGGATTACATGTTCTATATGTTTTTAACATGCATGCCAATTTTCATGCTAATCGGGTGTAATTTACCATTTGATCTTTAAGTAGGAAGACAGAAAAAATAAAGGAAAATTTAAAGGTCTATTGCGGCGGTCCAACCCGCCGCAAAAAGGAGTGCATATTCCGCTAAAACTAGTCTGTTGCGGCGGGTAATTGGCCCGCCGCAGTAGTACGCCGCAAAATACTATAACTATTGCGGCGGGCATATGAAACGCCGCAATAGATCTTATGTACAGTGGCGGGCCAAAAACCCGCCGCAATAGGCGGCATATAGCGGCAGTTTTTGCACCCGCCGCAATAGCTCGTTTTTCTTGTAGTGATCCTCGCCTCTTCCCTATCTTCTGCACCCTATGATTGCCGCCAACAATCCAAAATACTCTTCTGAAATTACCTCAGCTTAACCTCTGCTAAAATCTTACAAGCACATCCAACTTCTTGCAAATAATTTTCAGCCTCACCAACCCACTCCAAGTACCATGGAACACTTTTGTGAAATTACTTTGACTTTACCTCTGCTGAGAAGGCTCGGTCACGCAAGTATATTCAAATACTGGTAGACCCCTTTTCGGTCTCATCAAAGCCTTTCATGTGGGTGGGTATACTCTTCGGAAATTACCTCATCTTGTGGAAAGCTTCACCGCCTTTAAAGAGGCAAGTGTAAAAATTCGTTTTCGAAACTCATTCCCGCACCACACTCCGAAATTGTGTGCATGAACGAGTCTCGAAGGGGCATTTGTAGAGAGGAAAAATTCCCGACCTATCACAAGCTGACACATCATATTACCAAGTCCATAAAATACAGTCAATTACAAAGCGCCACATACTGCTGCTGAGTTTTGCTATCACTACTTAGAAACCAACAGAAATTTGCCAAGTGTCATTGAAATAAACTAATCACACATCAGCACGTGTAAACGATGACACAAGCAGTCCAGCACGTGTAAGTAATGACACAAGCAGTCCAGCACATGTCAGCGATGACACAAGCAGTCCAACACGTGTAAGCGATGACACAAGTGGACCAATCAAGCTGTGACATGTGTCACCAATCAGACTCCGCCACATGTCACTCACCTACCTCTAAACTCCTATAAATAGAAGCCTTCCTAAGGCATTGAAAGAGGAAGAAGCCATCTAGAGCATAAGCAGCATCAGAGAAGACTCATAAGCACTCAGAAGTACAGAAGCTCTGCAAGAATCAAGCCTCAACTCCTTCAAGAACTTCAAACTCAAATGCAAGGAACATTAAAAGCAGAATCATCCAAGCTGTCAGCCTAGATCTTGAAGTTTGTTGGAATTAAGCTCAAAAGCCTCTAGAAACCTCAACCAACCATAAATCAATGAAGCTGTAAGGATTCAAGCCTCTAAAGCACCGAAGAACATCCACCACAAAACTTCGAAGATGAAGAACGCACCAAGAACACAAAGAACACGAAGAACGTGAAGAACGAAGGATTTCTAACAAGCTCATAGCCAGAGATTCATTATAATTCTGTTTCGAAGATCTTCGATCCATTCTTCAACCAAATTGAAGTATATCTAGTGTTCGAATCAAAATCACATCACCACAAATCCAATCAACAAAACTTTCAAGGAGATCGAATCAGAGGATCACTCTTTTGTAATCACAGATTGTACCACACATTCATTAATACAAATTCGCATTTGTGAAACTATTTTACTTGTTTGATTTATTCCAAACTAGAAATTTAGTCATTTACACCAGGCAAATTTGCACAGTAACTTCTGCAGTAACTCGATTCCAACTTTATATAAAACCACATACTTTGAGCAAGTCTAAACAAGACTAAAACCGTTTTGATCATGATTTACCAACCTTACAAAATGAAGTTCTAATACATTAGTTCCTAATTCCTTAGAACCTAACAAACTCCCCCTTTGGCAATCCATGACAAAACACAAACTTAACATAAAGCTCAAAGTTTACAAAAAAAGCCCATTACAAAACAATAGCCCAACAAAAACAAATTCAACCTAACTACTATCTATCAGTTGCAAGTGTAGACAGCAGCACGACTAAATCAACCTGTATATTTCTATAACACTTAAAAAACACATAAACGCATGTGTGGAAAATACAAGTAAAAAAAAACTTCTTAATTTCACATAACACAAAATAATGACATATATCATGAATAACCTCATAAATATAAATCAATAAACAATGTAACACAATGTGAAACAAGAAATATACACAATCAGTGTATCTCCCCATATTATGGACAACCAAACAAATCAAAAAAAAAATGAGCCAAAAAGATAAATACTACATGAAGCACCTAGATACAATCTAAAAGCTCCACAGAATTACAAAACTCAAGTATCACAGGGAAATCTCCCCCTAAAAACAAAATCTCCTCTACTCACTACCTATAATGTACTCCCCCTTTTTGTGACGAATTGCCAAAGGACACTCACTCATTACCAAAAGGAGGTGGCGAAAAAGAACGTCGAAGACTCTCCAAATTTACGCAAAGCACTGAGCTCATCAAGCATGTCCACCAAAAGTTGACCATAAGCCTGGACGGTCACGATGGTATCCAACAACCAACGAAGATCAGAATCATCCAAAGGTGAAGGTGGAGGAACAGTACCAGTAGCAGTAGTTGGATCAACAGACGTCTCTGCCGTAGAAGCACCTGCAGAAGAAAGAGGTGGAGGAGGTGTGACATCAAAAGGCTCAACTCTAGGACACTTAGAGCTAGCTCGAAGCTGAACAGCCCTTTGCCTAAGAAATGTGGCACCAATGGGAGCAACAATATGAACAGGCTCAGAAGCAAGAAAATCACCTAACCTTAAATGTAGTAAAATCTGACGAATGAAAATAGGGAAGGACAAAGCATGAGCAATGGAACTACTTCTATGCACCTCATTCAAAGAACGAAGAAAAAAGGTGAGGAAAACTGATAGGAGTATTAGTGACAAGAGCGTACAAAAAACACATCGCTCAATAGGGATAGTGTGTAGATGAGAGATATGCCACAGAGAATGACAAGCAATCCTAAAGAAAAGGTAATGTAACTCTGAAAGCTCAGCAGATGTGATCCGAGAATCAGAACCCCACTAGATAGAAGTACTAGTGATGTATGACATGATGTCGTCAAGAGGAGGAGACTCATTATAAGGATAGACAGGATGAGAAACGACAGGTACCCCAAGAGCATCAGACACTACCGAAGGAGTAATGCGATACTCTACACCTCGTATCCAACTCTTTACCAAAGTGTTGGAATCATAGACGTGGATAGAGAGGTTCGAGTAGAACTCTCTAATCAGGGTAGCCGGAGGTGGATGATCTATATCTAACAAAGGTAACCAACCCCAACGCTCAAAGTTACGTCTAACCTTTTCATCCAACTCATCTAATAGGACTCTACGCTCACCCCAAATGTTCCTCCTGAGGTTAAGTGTCTCATAGGTCTCCTGATGTTTCTCACTCAGAAACCTATCATTATCAAAAGATGGTGAAGAAGAAGAGGTCCTATGGGCTCTAGTTTTCCTAGGCATGATTCTACAGACCAGATAGAGAGACATAGAAAGAAGAGAGACAAAAGAAAAACTAAAGACAGACTGCAAGTTAGCACAAAAACAACATAGAAATAAAAATTCTACATGATGCATGAACATTATTTCCAAATGATGCATATTCTAATGCAATGAAAACAGTTTAATTAAACTCCAAATTCGTAAAATTGGCTTGAGCATGAATGTTACATCAAAAAATCCTATATTTTGAAAAACCCATTTTCACAAACCTCAACAAATTGATCAATTGATCATCACACAAGATAGAAATCACAATATAATGATCAAATGATGCAATCTAACAAGCCAATTTCATCAATTGAACACAAATTGAACAAAAATCCCAAATTGGGTATATTTCAAGCCCTAAAAATTCCAATTTCTCACAGATCACCAAAGTAATCAAATTAAACCATAAGGATTAGGTATATATAGTGTCCCAACAAAAAACCATTGATTAAATGTGAAAGAAATGGCTTAAATTAACAAAAATCCCAAAAGGAAAGAAGTCCGAAAATTACCCCAAAATGCATGATTTTAATGCATGAAAAATGAAAATATAAAAGAAAAGGAGGGGTAAAATAGACATATCGGCCTTGAGAGAGAGAATCCTTGCAAAAAATTTGAAAGAAAACGACAAGAGATCCTGTTGGAAGCTTGACCGATCGGTGAGAGAGAAGGAAAGTTTGAAAATTTTTGAAAAAGTGTTTGAACATGTGAGGGAAAAAGCCTTATAAAAAACTCTCAACACGATTTTCGATCAATTGAAAATTAGGTTCGATCGGTCTAAAATGCTTCGATTGATCCATTACCAATCGAGCATTGATCGAAACAGACAGACAGAAGCTGTTCAAAGGATTTAAACGCAATTTCAATCGGTCAAAAAACAGGTTCGATCAATCGAAATTCTGGAAAAATCAAATTTTTGAAAAACAAAAAAAATTTTGTGTAGAAACTCCTCAAAGCATTAAATTTTATGAATAAAATGCATGAGTATGAGATGAAATGCTTTTCAAAAACACTTGATTTGATCTCAGTTTTCCAAAATTAAGATTTTCACTCAATTCTTCTCAAATTCTCAAACAACAAACATGTTTTGCATAAAGTTCAATGAATCTTTAAACTTGGTTGGTCAAACCAAAATCACACACAATAATATGTATAAAGTTTAGCAAGGAGTAACTTGTGTAGTGTGTGCAACTAGTAAAAACTTGAGAAACATGTGAGGTGATATGTGAATAGTAAGCAATTACAATTTCTATAAAATTTATCACATACAATTGAAAGAGACTATCACCTAAAGAGTTACATCATATAACTCTCACATCTTCTAGAATAAAAGCTTGCAATCATGTAAGTTTCTTGATTTGCCTCATAATGTACACACCAATTTTATTTGAAAGATTTAATTAAAGTCCAATAATGTACACACCAATTTTAGCATTTAAACCGAGGCTACACCTTATGTACTTTTTGTGCATGTGCTACACTTTCTCGAGTACAAAATCTTACGATATGCACTAAGGTGTTCATGATTGGCTAGTAAACAGTGGTGAGATGGTTATTTATGCCTTTCTCAATAAGATCAAGTCCAACAATTAAAGGCATGTGACTTCAAGATCAAGACAAAATTATCAAAAACTATAAACATCTTTCCTACACAACATGCACTACAAGCTCAAACTAGTAAAGTGCAATAAAATAAGCTTATTCAAGCTAAACAAGATACATAAACATGTTATGTGAAAAAGATTAACCAACCTTGATTTCAAATTCAAGAAAAATATAGCAAAAACACATTTTGCAAAACTCCTTTATATATATATATATATATATATATAAATCCTAAAATGAAATGCATGAATGTTATGCAATGCAAATCCTAGTAAAAAAATGGTCATAAGAAATAAGGCAATGAAGCACAAGGACCATGTCAAACAGACTCAATTAGATCGAGTTTTTTGCATCCAAAACCTTTTAGATGCAACTCTTGCATTGGAGTTATTATTTACATTAGAATTCTGAGTAACTCCAGGATTGGAATAAAGGTTTAATGCCTTTATCAATTCACCAATAAGTACCATAGGATCTTGTGCTTGAGGCACAGGTACTTTTGGTTTATTTGCTAGCTTAGCAGCTTGCAACTTGAAACAGTTTGGACAAATGTGCTCAGAATTTCCACAAAACTGACAAATCCAAGCAGGCTTATCATGCATCTTGCCCTTTGGAGGATTAGGAACCTTAGGTTTAAACTCTTGAAGATCAACCCTAATCTTCCTAGGAGATGTAACTTCTACAGATTTAGCTGCCTCACTCACAGAGGGTTGACAACCTCACTCATAGGAGATTCAGTAAAAGGAACAAAGTTTGTGGAATGGGGTTCAGGCACAGAGATGCTTTCTACAAAACCTAAGCTAGTTTTGTCAAAGGGAGACTTTTGACCACTTAGCATGTGTTCAAGTTTGGAGCTTGCAAACCTATTAGTTTGTTCTCTAGTAACAGACAATTCAAGTTCCAAATTTTTAATTTTATCAAGTAAAAGCATGTTCTCAGTCTTCACATTATTCAAAAGTTCATTAACATCAAACAATTTCACAATCAAATTTTTATTATCAAGTTCAAGAGATGCAATTTTCTTTAAACCTAGATCAACATTCATAGCATCCTTTGTAGCTACTTTGCAAAATTTTTTGTAGGCTTCTTGTAAATCTGCATCTTTAGAGAGTTCCCCATCAGAAGGGTTCTCTTCAACAGACACACTTTCATTGACTACAACAGTAACAGTGAAAGCAATGAAGTTTCCGTCCTCATCACTACCAGATTCATTGTCAAAAACTTCATCATCACTAAGGGTTACAACCATAGCCTTACCCTTAGACCTCAAGTATGTAGGACATTCAGATTTCATATGATCATACCTTTAACATCCAAAACATTGTTACCCCATAGAATTATTAGAAGGTTGACCTACTTTCTCTTTAGGTTTTCTTAGTGTTATTAACCTTAGTGGGATCATTTCTCTTAAAATTTCTAAGTTCAACAGTATTCTTACCTCTTGCCATTCTGTTATTGTTCCTAAGAAAATCTCTAAAGTTCTTGGCAAGGTAAGCAATCTCTGTAACAGAGAGCTCATCATCAAATCCACTAGCATCAACATCGTCAACAGACATAAGAACCATTGATTTGGATTTACTAGTCTTAGGTAGGTCCAACTCATAGGACTGAAGAGATCCTACAAGTTCATCAACAGGAATGGAATCCACATCCTTACTTTCAGTGATGACACTCACTTTAGGTCTAAAATCCTCAGTCAAAGATCTAAGAATTTTTCTAACAATTTTAGGTTGATCATAGATTTTACCCAAATTATATGCAAAATTAACAATATCATTAAATTTAGCATAGAACTCATTAAAAGATTCATCATCAGTCATTCTAATACTTTCAAATTTAGTAGTCAATTTCTGCAACTTATTAATTTTAACTATTTTTGTGCCTTTATGCACAATTTGGAGGATATTCCAAGCAGTATGAGCAACCTCAACATTAGAGATTCTCTTAAATTCCTCCATAGAAAAAGCATTAAAAATAGCATCCATTACTTTGCTATTAAAAGCGGCTGCTTCTTTTTGAGAAGTTTGCCACTCACTCACAAGAGTAGTGGGCTTCTCCCATCCGTATTCAATAAAATTCCAGACTCTTTTATCAATAGATTTTAAGAATACTTTCATCATTACTTTCCAATAAGCATAATTATTCTCATCAAAATGAGGTGGAATAACAAGAGAATGTCCGTGTTCCATGACAACCGGAGTCAAGGATCAGCTTTTATATCAAAGGATCTACTACACAAAGCTACTTGCTTTGATACCACTTGTTAGAAATTTAGACCCCTTAAAATCAAATAGATTAACTTAGTTATTTAGCCAAGTGATTAACTTATGTAAATTATGCAATTCTAGATTAACACAAATATATCATATCATGCAAAGTGCGAAAAATAAAGAACACATGATATGATAACTTAGGAAAACCAAACCGAAAAAAACCTGGAGAGGATTCAACCTAGATATCCTCAAGGTAAAACAAAGTTCACTATGAAAGAATTGAAATTTACACAATAGTGACTTAGACCACTAACATCATATTGCTACCTCAAGTAGGAAACTTACTATGACAACCACATGACAGCTCCGAGTCCACAGACTACTTCTTTCTTGAATTCACAGCAAGCACAAGCACTCCTGCTTGTATATCTTGAAGTTCTTGAATCAACAACTGAATGATCACCAAGATCTTGACATCTATCTTGAGTTTGGAAACTCTAAGTGTATGTGAAGACAAACACCTCTAGATCTCATAAAAGATTCACATACACACACACAGCATCAAGAAAAAGTCCCAAAACGTTGCTAGGGTTTTCTCTTTTATACTTAGGGCAAAACATAAAACCCTACACGCCAAACGGGCTTGGGCTGAATTGGAAATTCTGTAGAAAAAAAAATCTGCACGACTTTCTTGATCGAGCCAGGCAGATTTGCACAACAACTTCTGCAGTAACTCAATTCCAACTTTACAAAAAAACCACATACTTTGAGTAAGTCTAAACAAGACTAAAACCATTTTGATCATGGTTTGCCAACATTACAAAATGAAGTTCTAATACATTAGTTCCTAATTTCTTAAAACCTAACACTTCAATTGCTTTTTGTTATTACCTATTATATATTTATATCTATTAAAAAAGGGGGCCAGCATTTAGTATTGTATTATCTAATTATAATATCCAGCATTTTCCTCTACTCTGTCTTTAGCATTCCCAACTACTATGTCTATCTTGCTTGGCAATACTTTTAGACTTCCAAGATCCAACTGTTATACCCACAAACTGTAATAAATACGTGTTATTCTATTGTTGGGTTGACTAACTTTAATTTCATTTTTTACCACCGCGCACCCTTGGTGCAGTAATCGCTCTACAAATATAAATACTTGTGGGATGTAGGAGGTAAGGGCCGGGGTTTAGTTTCCAGGAGAGAACTGCACACACATATACATTTAGATTAAGCTAGAGTAAAAATTCTTTCTTGTATAAATAAATAAAAAAACTCTAATTTCACTTTTCTTATTTCTATTCTTTGCAACTCTTTCACTTTCTTGGCACTCTTCATTCCTCAAATTTGTGATTCTCGCAAAGCCCTAAGTAGAGCATCACCTGAGATAATCTGGCTTTGATTCTTCCTTATTACAGTTGCTATAATGTTTTAGTTGTTACTGCTCTCAAACTACATGATTTGGTTTTGATTCAGTAAAGCATCCATTAGCTTATAACAATGATAAGTGTTTTCATTCCATTTGTTGAAAAGCTGTAGTACGAAATAAATGCATTTATTTAAATTAGTATTTTGTGGCCATCAATTTTAAATTTGTCTAATCAGTTTTCTTAACTATTCCTCTTTAGTTAAGAAAAAGAGGAATAGTTAAGAAAACTAATTAGAAAAATTTTTAAAAAATGGTCACAAAATAATAATTTAAATAGTCTTTCTCAAAAAAAAAAAAAAATGAATCCTCTTTGAAAAGTTATCTAAAAAGTTTGCTTCTAAGAAGAAGAAGAACAACAAAAGGAGAGTAGTGCATGAAACAAAAGGAGTAAAGAAATACTCCTGAGAAAAAGATAAAGAAATAATTAGAATGTCACATATAAGAACAAAATATACATGTATACTTGATAAATTAAAATAAAATCAATAGGGATGTCATGAAATTTTTAGGTCTAATTAATTATAATTACTTATGGATGTACTGGATTACATTTTTTTCTTTTTTATTTTAGTGACATTAATACATAACCAAAATTAATTTTCCAAAAATTAAAACAAATATATATAGGTATTATAAAATAACTAATAATGAACACGTGTATCACGTGAGACATCCGCTAGTTTCTCAATTAGTTCCATTATTTTCATTAGAAGACAAACCGATCTATTCTTATGCTAGATAAATGGTTGAATTTTATATTTTATATTTTAGACTACCACAGTGTCGTATGCTTTCAACAAACCCGGACCTCTTATGTTTGGAACAATAGCCATAATTGTTTTTAGAACAATAGTAGGAGCTCTATCATATTCATTTCCAAACAGCAAACCCAAAGTGTCGTATTATTTACATCTTTTATAAATAAATTGGAAGTTTATTGAACTCATATGATCTCGTACACAAAATGAAGTTGAGATTTATAAAAAGCACGATGTATGTATATGGGAAAGAGCACAGTTTTAGACAATCAGAAAGTGCAAAAATATTATGGGAAGGGTCGAACGCTATGTACTTATGTCAATTTCAAGAGTGGACTCACTATATAATAATAATAATAATAATAATAATAATAATAATAATTATTATTATTATTATTATTATTATTATTATTATTATTATTATTATTATTATTATTATTGTATATGATATAAAAATGATATACTAAAGGTAAATTGAAATTTGAGAAATTAAAAATATAAATATAAATCCATAAATCAAGACACACTTTAATTTTTTGCTATAACTATTTGCGGTCATGACTTTGAAATGTCATATGTTTTATTTAAAAAAAAAAAAAAAAAAAGGCTAAGAATACACATGCTAATGCACATGGTGCATGTGACTAGGCTAGTAAACGCTACCATTATCTACGCCAGATTTTCTGGGATTTAGATTTTTGGTGCTTTTTTGGAATTCTATTTTTTTTTTTTTTTTAATATATCATCTTCCTATAAATATCCTATAAAAGTTTCATTTGATAATGTGCATTGGAAGAGGCTACAACTACCAAACCTTGGAATTGTATGGTTATAGCCTTAGTGATTTTTGAGATGAGAAACACAGTTATAGTTAGAAGAGGCAGAGGAGGAGTAAGAGGAGGGCTAGAAGAAGGAGCAAAATATTCAAGAGGCAAAGAAGACAAAAAGAAGAAAATACCTATAAATGTAATGCATGTTGATGTGATCGGATCAGTGAATTACCAAAATCTTTTGAAGTTGAGGTATATCTTAATATTTCAAGTTATCTTTTTTCTTTTTTTCTTTTTTTCTCTCTCTCTATAGTTAACACACACCCTAGTGAGTTTTGAACTGATGGCCTCACCATCTACTCAAACTTGTGAGGGGAAGTACCATTTGAGCCAAGGCTCCTTGGCCCTTTAAAGTCATTAATTTATATAAATATGAAAAAGAGGAAACTTATAGAAAGTTGAACCTTAAAACACTAAAATGGTTAATGATCTAACATAAGGTTATGCTATCTTTGCATTATTTCTAAATGATTGTGTTTTGGTTGAAGTATTATTGAACGAGCTTGTTTTGCAATGGAAATAACATTTAAGCCCGTAAACCTTCTAATTCACTATAAAGAAACTTCTCTTCATCTTCCACTATCTTGCACTTTTTTTCTTTTCTTTTTTTCTCAAGTTTGTGTTCTCTATTCTCCATTTCTCTTCTTCCATTATAATTTTTACCTCTTTCTCCTTATTTATTTATCCCCATCTGCACTCTTCCATCTTCTTTAACAAAGTTTTGAACGATGCAAGACAAAAAGAAAGATGAAGTGGGTGAAACGTGAAAGCATCTCATGCCAGCCATACAATTGGACCATATATAGTAGCCTTGCAAGTTGCAACACTATTATTTTAATACTTTTTCTTGCACCTCTTTTTTTCTCCTTTTGAATTATCTTTTCAAACTTTAATTTTATTCCAAAATTAGAATACATAACATAATTGATTAGTAGGCCAAATTTATAACTTTCTATGATTCTATCACTGATACAAACTTCAATCCTATTCTTTTTTAATTAGTATGAATATCGTTAGTTGAAAGTTAAGTTGCCTCCATAGATTAAAGTGTTTGGATTGCTGGGTTTGTAATACAATAATACAAAGAGGAGAAAATGGAGAAACCTCATTAGATGTTAAAACTGAAAAAAAAAAAAAAAAAGAAGAGTAAATATTTATTTTAATTTATTTATCATGGTATTGATATGAGGCTAATCAATTCATTGTCATGTTAGTTTGTAAACCTATTGTTGTAAAATTGTTAGTAGCTATAACACTTTCTAGACATTAACCAGTGGAATTAATAAACAGATTCGAATAAAGGAGAGGAAACTTATCCATCTTCTTGATAGCTCCATTTTCTGGATCGTAGAGGCGTTCGCTGAAGCAAATGTGCTCAAAGATAGCAGAACTGTCCAAAGATGGGGATATATTTCTGCTTCCTAAGTTCAAAATTTCCTTGTATTGCTGTAACATCCATTTTCAGAAGCAAGCATACAAGCATGTGCTGGTGAGGCTCTTTCTAAACAGGCCATCATTTGTGTAAAATTGGATGCTCTCTTGGTGGATTCCTGTTGAAGGAACATGTGAGTCGAATCTTCAACTTCAGGTTGAACATGTGATTTACCTACAGCTCCTCAGTATGTGATTGCATGCTATTGCAAACTAAGCATGAAATCACATATTCTCATCTTCAAGTTTCTTTCATCATGTGCACTTGAAGAGGCTTCAACTACCAAGCCTTTAAACTGTATGGTTATGCCTTTAATGGATTTTTTGATGAGAAACACAATTACAGTTAGTAGAGGAAGATGAGAAGGCAAAGAAGAACAACGAGAAGTAAATACTTTCTAAACTAACAATGTAATCAAATCAGTGAATTACCAGAATGTATATCTAGATTTTCAATTCATGGTTACTGAAAATTTTATTGAAAATATCAAAACTTTGTTAGCAAAATGATTTATAGTATGGCATGAGTCCTCATCTGTTATCTAATCAACATTCTTCAAAGGATTCTCTAGTGATGAGGAATATGGCAATTCAAACTGGTATTTAGTAAATATAGATATTGCATACTGGGTAGTAATGGTTTGAGTTGGAGAATTTTATCTTGCAAATTTTATATATATATATATATATATATATATATGTGTGTGTGTGTGTATACATATGATAAATGTAAGAGTTTTCGAGATATTGACAAACAATTGTTTAATTGTACTTATAAACTGTAATTTACACTTTCACGTATTTTTCTCTCTAATAAATTTTTTATATAACTAATTTATAAAAACAATCTTAACTATTGCACAATCTTCTGCTATGTTGAACGCTCTGAAAAGGCTCAAAGATGTGAAAGAGAGGGGGTTAGATAATTTAGTTTAGAATCAATTATAAATCATTTTAATACAATAAAAGATCATAAGACATAACTTTATTAAGTAATAAAAGCTAACCTGTAAAATAAAGTATTTATTTCGGTATGAATTTTTTAATCTAATATTTTTTTTTTAAATACTTAGCTTGGCCCCCTTAGAGCATCACCAGCAGCCTCTTCAAATTTTTCTCTGTTTGAAGAGTGAACAATTCATTTCACCTTTTGCGTACTTACTTTTTCAAATATATTTTCCAACAGACTTTATATCATTTTCTCCATCTCATTTAAATATTATTTCTTCATTCATTATTTATTCTTTTTTTATCATCATTTACTCTTCCTATATTCATACCCAACAATTATATTTTTCAATGAAAAATGTTATATTCATAATATTTTTTGCAATACTTTCGCAAGAATCACATCAAAATCTTAGGTGGAAAGTTGTTACTAGTTCTAATTTAAACCCACCATTGGAATTATTTCTTTTACTCACCAATATTAGCTAATAACAATCTATTACTTAAAATTTATTGTAAAAATATTGTGGTTGCATTTCTTAATTGTCATTTCTTATTTTTTATATTATTTTTCCAAACTTAATTACATCCATACGTTTCTTTTCTTTTTTTCTCTTGGTTTTTTCTCCACCACACACCTATCCCACTCCCATCTCTATCTACCCTTCTTTTTCTTTTTCTAGTTCATTCCGGATCTCACTTCACTTTCTTCAGCTCTCTCATTCTTTCTCTAGCTCTCTCTCTTTCTTAATTCTAGAACACTCTCTACAGTGATAAGAAACAGAGAAATTAAGAACAAGCGATTGCTTTCTCCACCGTTGATCAAAGGACACAAGCAAGCGTTGTCTCTTTTTTGCTCCACCGTGGGTTGCTTGCTTGCTCCACCGTGGGTCAGATGGCTTCTGTCTCTTTTTTTTTTTTTTTTTTTTTTTTTTTTTGCTTTAATTGTTATGATTTGATTAATTTTAAGATTTTGTTTTTGAGTTTGTATTTTGATTATGCTTGAGTTTAGAGATGTTTAAAAGAAATGATTGTTGTGTTTGTAGCCGTTGTGAATGTTTGATTGAGATTGAGTTTAGAGATATTTGGTTCTATTGTTACCGTTGTGATTATTGATTGAAAATTATATATTTTAATCGGTTGTAATTATTGAGACTGAATTAATTCTTTTGCTCATGAACAGGTCTCTGTCTTTTCTCTTTTTTCTTTTATTTTTCTGATTTTATTTGGTTTATGAGAAAAATTATTTTTGTGTTTGGATTGTATTTTGTGTTTTGTAGCCGTTGAGATAAAGAAGAGAGAAAGAGAGTGAGGAAGAAAGAGAAAAGGAGGAAAGAGAAAAAAATAATTTTTTATTCAACCGGGTAATATTTTAAGGGAGGATATTGTTTATAGGAGCTAAAGTAATTGCTACAGTGCTCTCCATGCCTGGAGAACTATAGCAAATCTAAAAAAAAAATTGGAGATGGAGAGGCTGTTGAAGGGAGTTTTTGGGGTGAACAGTGGCTTTTTTCTCCAAAAAATAGATTTAGCCAGCCTGCTGGTGATGCTCTTAGCCTTAGATTAATTTCCAGACTCCACCACTGCACGTAATAGGTACCTCGCTCAGCTAGAAAACTGTGAGCTTTTTATTTTAAGGGCACATAGCAGAGGAAAAGCAAGCTAATTTTAAAATTTTATTAATTTGTTTTTTTTTTCAATTTAATTTTCTTGATGGGTTCGTGAGAGGTTAAAATGCATGTAACTTAGTTGGAGTGGAATGCTTGGAAGGGTCCACTCTCCTTCTATCAAAATGAAAAACACCATTTATGTTGCTTTTTTTTTTTTTTTCCTCATTCATTCTTAATGGCTTTGTATTTTATCATTAGAAACCATAAGTATTATTTCTCTCTCTCCCCCTCCCACCCCCCAAAAAAATTGTTTTTCTTACCTCCATAAAATATACTTCGTAATATTTAAAAAAAAAAAAAAAAAAAAACTTTGTTGTAACTTGATTGATGAGACACAAAACAAAAAATGCAATTTTTTTTACTATTGTATATAAGCTATCAAATTAAAACACGAAATTATATGTAAACAAATATTTCTTTGTAATAGATCCAAGCGATTGAAGGGACTGATTGTTCTTGCATCAAAATGATTAAATGATAATATTAGATCTAAAAAGATTAAGGTCGTGAGAGGTAGAGAAACTTCAAATTGCATGCAAGATGGGAAAAAGTTTAAATTTTTGTGGCCCTTGACATGGTTTTGTTGTTATGTGTTTCTGAAATTATTTTTTCTTATTAGCAGGCAATGAAGGACTCCGTCATTGACCCATGTTTAGTCCGGGGAGCGAATTCACTCAAATGATGAGAAAGACTAGTGATGCGTCTTGAAGTTATGTGAAACTTATTAAACCTACTAAAAAAGGGAAAGACTGTACAACTTGTAAAGTTGTGATTTAGAATTATTTTGTGTTGACTTTAATTCCGTGCCAAATTTGATTGTAATTTTATTCAATCATTTTTCCTGTATTTATGTGGTTTTTAATCGTAACGGTTAAGTGTGAGAAAGTGTGAAGACTCAAACTTAAAATGAAGAACAAGTGGATTTCGCGAGAAACTCATGAGAAACTAACCCACGAAGTAGCCACGTGTAGAGCACATGACTGGAATGCAAAGAGTCATGACAACCTGGAGTTTTCACAAATGTCTTGCAGGTAAGACATTCTCGCGAAATACTCGCGAAACATTCTGTTTGGCTAATTTGTCATGTTTGTTTTACCAAGTCTTTGCCCACACTATATATACCCTCATTACCCACATATTGTAATGAGTGTTTTTCAGAGAGAAAATCCTAGAATACACACTTGAGATTTAGAGATTGTTATACCCACAATCATCTATACATTTCCTTATAGTTTTCCTCTACTCATATCTCTCTATCTCTAGATCCTTGAGAGGTTAATAGCTCAAACACTTACCACACCCAATCTGAGTGTCTAGTGAGGTTTTGGTGCTACTGGGAAGTATTGGAAGGATTCAATCATTGGCGGATGCAATCGAGCATATTGTGGGATCCGAGAAAGCTAGAGAAGACAAGGTTCCAAGAGGCCAGTTGGTAGCAGGAGCTTGCAGGGCTCAAGTACATTGGGTAGACTAGGCTCAGAGGGTCTTTTGTTATTCATGTCCTCCAACTTTATTCTCTAGTGAATCAATTACAGCTTAGAGGGCAGCGGAGAGGTTTTTCGCCGAGTTCTTCGGTTTCCTCTTAAATAACACGTCTTAGTATTACCTTGAGTTTGCATCTCTCTTCCCTACTCTTAAGCTTTACTTTATATCGTTGATAATGGATGAATATGGCTTAGGGTAGTGTTATTGGTTGTTTGCGCTCATTTACTCTTATTTCACACTTAGTCTAAGTTAGAGTAAAATCAATTTAGCCATAATTTTATTTTGGGGCTCTAAACAAGCTCTTGTGTTTTTGTACAAATCTGAGCTTTCAATTGGTATCAGAGCGGATACACTTATCGGATTTCATTATCTAAGTGTGATCCTAGCCCCTTGTCTTGCTATGGATATAGCTATGGCAAACGCCAACATGAAGTGTAGTTCATGTGTCCGTGATAATGACTCTATGAGCATCTTTGGAGATTGCCCTAGCAATGAGCTTTTAGAGTTATTCAAGTCTAAGAAACATGCTAGAATTTTTGAACACATGCTGAAATGTTTAGAGCATAGGAATCATGAGCTTCATAATAGATTGTGTGAGTCTAACTCCTTAATTGCAAAATATAAGAGAAGGAATAGACATTTGTGTAATAAAATTGATGGTTTGAATAGAAAGCTTCACTCATCAATGCATGATGTAAAGGAAGATGAGTCTCGCTCTATTGGTCAAGAATGTTTGTCTCATGCTTGTCTTTCTATACATACCACATTGAAAGTGTTTAATTCATGTTTGTGGTATCTTGACAGTGGGTGTTCAAGGCACATGACTGGAGATAAATCACTCTTCAAAAGTCTTAAAGAGAAGGAGAACAGTTATGTGACGTTTGGAGATGGTAGCCACTCACAAGTCCTAGGAAAGGGAACTGTTGATATTCTGGGACTTCCTTTGTTGGCTGATGTTTTGTATATCAAAGGGCTAAAAGCAAACTTCCTGAGTATCACCCAAATATGTGATGAAGACTTTCTAGTTCAATTTTCAAAGAAAGGGTGTCTAATTCTCAATGAAGAAGGTGTACAAGTCTTGAAGGGACTTAGGACCACCGACAATTGCTATGGCGTAGTTCCCAAGCCAAATGTATCATGTTGGAGTGCATGAGTACATCTTTTGGAGTTATGGCATCAACATTTTGGGCATGCAAATTACAAGCAAGTGGCGAAAGTTTCAAAGCTTGAAGTTGTGATTAGTTTGCCAAAGTTTGGAAATATTGAGAAAAATGTTTGTGGTCCATGTCAATTAGGAAAACAAACTAAATGTAGTTGCTACATCTCGCCCTTTGGAGTTGTTTCATGTGGATCTAATAGGTCCAACGAGAACAGAAAGCATGGGTGGGAAAAGATACATCATGGTTGTAGTTGATGATTTCTCAAGGTACTCTTGGGTGGAATTTCTTAGAGAGAAGTCGGGGGCATTTGACAAGATGGAAAGATTGTGCAAAGGGCTCCAAAATGAAAAGGGAGTTTCCATAGTCAAAATCAGGAGTGATCATGGGAAGGAGTTCAAGAATGGAAAATTTGAAGCTTTTTGCAATGAGCACGGTATCAAAAAGGAATTCTCAACCCCAAAGACTCCACAATAGAATAGGGTGATTGAAAGGAAGAACCGAGTGATCCAAGAGATGGCAAGAGTAATGCTTCTCAACAAAAATATTCCACAAAAATTTTGGGCTGAAGCGATGAACACATCTTGCCACATTGGGAATAGGATTTTCTTACGAGCTGGAACAAAGAAAATGTCATATGAGATTTGGAAGGCAAAGAAGCCTAAGGTGAAATATTTCCAAGTATTTGGAAGTAAATGCTATATTCTCAATGTTAGGAAGAATCTTGGGAAATTCGATGCCATGAGTGATGAAGGGATCTTTCTAGGATACTCCGTAAATAACCGGGCATATAGGGTGTACAACAAGCGGACAAAGATGGTGATGGAATCGATAAATGTAGCCATCGATGACACCATTCCATAAAAGAATGCTGGTGAGGATGGCAAAGTTCCAAGCCTTAAGAAAAATAAGGGTGATGACAACATGTCTCAAAGGGACGATTGTGAGAGACAATCACTGGAAAAGGAGTCTAATCCTACTACATCAAGAAGGGAGACTAGATTAACTCAAAGATCTTTAAGTCCACTTACACCTCCGAAAGTTCAACTCTCAATCTTTTATGATGAAGAACCCTCCACTTCCAAGAAACCTTCTTCAAGAGTAACTCTCAATCATCCTAAAAGCAACATAATTGGTGATTTGGATGAAGGACTCCATTTGAGAAGAGGATTGAGTTATAGTGTAAATCATGTGACTTATCATTGCTACCTTGTGCAATTCGAACCCAAGAAAGTGGAAGAAGCTTTGAAAGGTGAAAATTGGGTAGAATCCATGCACCAAAAGTTACATCAATTTGTTAGAAATGATGTATGGGAGTTGGTACTGAGGCCTAAGGACACACATGTAATCGGCACCAAGTGAATCTTTAAGAACAAGACCGATGAAGATGGTAAAGTTGTCCAAAACAAGTCTAGATTGGTGGCTCAAGGATACACTCAAGTTGAAGGTGTAGACTTTGATGAGTCATTTGCTCCAATAGCAAGATTAGAGTCAATCTAAATTCTTCTCTCCAAAGCATGTATTTTGAATTTCAAGCTATACCAAATGGATGTGAAGAGTGCCTTTTTGAACGGACTTTTGAACGAAGAAGTATTTGTTGAGCAACCAAAGGGGTTCCAAGATCCTCATTTTCCGAACCATGTGTTAAGATTGAAGAAAGCATTATATGTGCTAAAGCAAGCACCAAGTGTATGGTATGATCGTCTCACCTCATATCTTTTAGATCATGGTTTCAAGAGAGGTCAAGCCGATCGAACACTTTTTTTCAAATTAGATGAGAAATCTCTCCTTATTGCTCAAGTATATGTGGATGACATTGTATTCGGATCGACAATTGATCACCTTGCTCAAGAATTTTCGAAGGAAATGAAAAAGGAATTTGAGATGAGCATGGTAGGGGAGCTAAACTACTTCTTAGGCCTTCAAGTGAAACAACGGAAAGATGAGATATTCATATCTCAATAGAAGTATGCCAAAAATCTCGTAAAGAGATTCGGTTTAGACTCCAAGACACATGCATCCACTCCAATGAGTTCCTTAGTAAAATTGAGCTCCAATCCAACCAGTGTGGAAGTAGATCCAACACTCTATAGGAGAATGATTAGCAGTCTCTTTTACCTCATTGCCAGTAGGCTAGACATAGCCTTTAGTGTCGGAGTATGTGCACGTTTTCAAGCAGCTCCCAAAGAGTCCCATCTGGCAACAGTCAAAAGAATCATCCGCTATGTCAATGGTACATCCAACTATGGGATTTAGTACTCAAGAGATTCAAATGATTGCCTAGCCAGATACTCAAATGCTAATTGGGCCGAGTGTGTCAATTATAGGAAGAGAACCTCGAGAGGTTGCTTCTATCTCGGAAATAATTTGGTGTCTTGGATGAGCAAGAAACAAAAATCAGTGTCTCTATCAATGGCTGAAGCAGAATACATTGCAGCAGGGAGTTGTTGTGCTCAACTATTGTGGATGAAGAAACTCCTTCATTGTCAGGTTATAAGGAATTAAGAACTAGTGTATTAGAACTTTAATTTGTAATGTTGGCAAACCATGATCAAAACAATCTTTAGTCTTGTTTTAGACTTGCTCAAAGTATGCGCTCATTGTGTAAAGTTGAAATTGAGTTACTGCAGAAGCCACTATGTATATCTGTCAGACTCGATCGATCGAGAATTAGACTCGACCGATCGAAAGTCGTACAAATTATTTTTCTGTAGAAATTCCCAACTCAGCCTAAGCCCGTTTAACGTGTAGGGTTTTATGTTTTGCCCTAAGTATAAAAGGGAAAACCCTAGCTACGTTTTAGAGTTCTAAATGCGGTGTTTGTGAATCTAATTGTTAGATCTAGAGGTGTTTACCTTCACATACACTTAGGGTTTCCAAACTCAAAATTGATGTCAAGAGATTGGTAATCGTTCAGTTGTAAAATCAAAGAGTTTCAAGATATACAAGCAGGAGTGCTTGTGCTTTGCTAAGAATTCAAGGAAAGAAGGAGTCATGTGGTCGTGGTAGTAAGTTTCCTACACGAGGTAGCAATATGATATTAGTGGTCTAAGTCTCTATTGTGTAAACTTCAATTCTTTTATAGTGAATTCGGTTTTACCTTGAGGATAACTAGGTTAAATCCTCCCCAAGTTTTTACCGATTTGGTTTCCTGGGTCATCATATCATTTGTTCTTTAATTTTCGCACTTTTGCATGATATGATATATTTGTGTTAACCTAGATTTGTTTAATTTACCTAAGTTATCTGTTTGGGTTTAAGGGGTCTAAAAACCAACAAATGGTATCAAAGCAAGTAGCTTTTTTGTTTTATATCTTTTGATCTAAGAGCTGATCCTTGACCCATGTTGTCATGGAACACGGACACTCTCTTGTTGTTCCACCTCATTTTGATGGGAATAACTATACCTATTGGAAAGTAAGGATGAAAGCATTCCTGAAATCTATTGATGAGAGAGTCTGGAACTTTGTTGAGTACGGATGGGAGAAGCCCACTACTCCTGTGAGTGAGTGGCAAACTTCTCAAAAAGAGGCAGCCGCTTTCAATAGCAAAGCTATGAATGCTATTTTTAATGCTGTCTCTATGGAAGAATTTAAGAGAATCTCTAATATTGAGGTTGCTCATACTGCTTGGAATATCCTCTAGACTGTGCATGAAGCACAAAGGCAGTTAAGATTAATAAGTTGCAGCAATTGACTACTAGGTTTGAAAGCATTTGAATGAATGATGATGAATCTTTTGATGAGTTCTATGCTAAATTGAATGATATTGTTAATTCTGCATATAATTTGGGTGAAATCTATGATCAACCTAAAATTGTTAGGAAGATTCTTAGATCTTTGACTGAGGATTTTAGACCCAAAGTGACTGCCATCACTGAAAGTAAGGATGTGGACTCCATCCCTATTGTTGAACTTGTAGGATCTCTTCAGTCCTATGACTTGGACCTACCCAAGACTAGCAAATCCAAATCAATGGCTCTTAAGTCTGTTGATGATGTTGAGGCTAGTGGATTTGATGATAAACTCTCTGCTACAGAGATTACCTATCTTGGTAAGAACTTTAGAAGCTTTCTTAGGAACAATAACAGAAGGGCAAGAGGCAAGAACACTACTGAACCTAGAAATTTTAGGAGGAATGATCCCACTAAGGTTAATAACACTGAAAAACCTAAAGAGAGAGTAGGTCAACCCTCTAATAATTCTATGGAACAACAATATTATGGATGTCAAAGGTATGGTCATATGAAATCTGAATGTCCTACATACTTGAAGTCTAAGGGTAAGGCTATGGCTATAACCCTTAGTGATGATGAAGTTTCTGACAATGAATCCATCAGTGATGAGGATGGAAACTTCATCGCTTTCACTGCTACTACTGTAGTTAATGAAAGCGTGTCTGTTGAAGAGAACCCTTCTGATAAGGAACTCTCTGAAGATGCAGATTTACAAGAAGCCTATAATAAACTTTGCAAAGTTGCTGCAAAGGATACTATGAATGTTGATTTGGGCTTAAAGAAAATTGCATCTCTTGAACTTGACAAAAAGAATTTGCTTGTGAAATTGTTTGATGCTAATGAGCTTTTGAATAATGTGAAAACTGAGAACATGCTTTTACTTGATAAAGTTAAAAATTTAGAAGCCTAGAAGGAACTCTCTGAAGATGCAGATTTACAAGAAGCCTATAATAAACTTTGCAAAGTTGCTGCAAAGGATACTATGAATGTTGATTTGGGCTTAAAGAAAATTGCATCTCTTGAACTTGACAAAAAGAATTTGCTTGTGAAATTGTTTGATGCTAATGAGCTTTTGAATAATGTGAAAACTGAGAACATGCTTTTACTTGATAAAGTTAAAAATTTAGAACTTGAATTATCTGTTGCTAGAAAACAATCTAATAGGTCTGCAAGCTCCAAACTTGATTACATGTTAAGTATTCAAAAGTTTCCCTCTGACAAAACTGGCTTAGGTTTTGTGGAAAGCATCTCTGTGCCTGAATCTCATTCCATAAACTTTGTTCCTTCTACTAAACCTCCTAAGAGTGAGATTGTCAAACCTTCGGTGATGAACCTGTTAAATCTATAGAAGTTACTCCACCTAGGAAGATTATGGCTGATCTTCAAGAGTCTCATTCTAGAGCTTCTAATTCTTCTAAGGGCAAATTGCATGATAAGCCTGCATGGGTTTGTCACTTTTGTGGAAAGTCTGGGCACATTTGTCCAAATTGTTTCAAGTTGCAAGCTGTTAAGCAAGCAAATAAACCTAAAGTACCTGTGCCTCAAGCACATGATCCTATAGTACTTATTGATGAATTAGTAAAGGCGTTAAACCTTTATTCCAAATCTGTAGTTGCTCAGCTTTCTAATGTGAATCATAACTCCAATGCTAAAGTTGCATCTAAAAGGTTTTGGATGCAAAAGACTCGACCTAATTGAGTCTGCCTGACATGGTCCTTGTGCTTCATTGTTCTATCTCTTATGAACATTTTTTTTACTAGGATTTGCATTGCATAACATTCATGCAATTCATTCTAAGTTGTTTATTTTTTATAAAAATAAAAATAAAAATAAAAGAAATAAAAAAGGGAAGGTAACAAGTTTGGGTTATGCAAAATGTGTTTTTGCTGTATTTTCTTGTATTTGAAAACAAGGTTGGTCAATCTATTTATGCATAACATGTCTATGTACCTTGTTTAGCTTGGATGGGCTTATTTTATTACACTTTACTAGTTTGAGCTTTGTATTGCATGTTGTGTGGGAAGATGTTTATAGTTTTTGATCACTTGATCTTGATCTTGAAATCACATACCTTTGATTGTCGGACTTGAACTTATTGAGCAAGGCATAAATAACCATCCCACCACTGTTTATTAGCCAATCATGAACACCTTAGTGCATATCGTAAGATTTTGTACTCGAGAAAGTGTAGCACATGCACAAAAAGATCATAAGATGTAGCCTCGGTTTAAATGCTAAAATTGGTATGTACATTATTAGACTATGAAAATTTCACAATTCAAATAAAATTGGTGTTACAATATCTCGGCTATTTAATAAGTTTCTGCTCAAATAAATTGGTGTGTATATTATGAGGCAAATCAAGAAACTTACATGATTGCAAGCTTTTGATCTAGGAGATGTGAGAGTTATATGATGTAACTCTTTAGATGATAGTCTCTCTCAAATTTATGTGATGATTTTTGTTGAAATTGGGATTAATTTCTATTCACATATCAGCTCACATGTTTCTCAAGCTTTTACTAATTGCACACACTACACAAGTAACTCTTCGCTAAACTTTGAACATGTTATTGTGTGTGTTTTTGGTATGACCAACCAAGTTTGAAAATTTCTTGAAAATTGATGCAAAACATGTTTTCTGTTTGAGAATTTAGGGAGATTTGAGAGGTAATCTTAATTTTGGAAAACTGTGATCTAAACAAGTGTTTTTTTGAAAAGCATTTCATCTCATTCTCATGCATTTTATTCGTAAAATCTGATGCTTTGAGGAGTTTCTGCACTAAAATTGCTTTGTTTTTCAAAAATATGATTTTTTCAAAATTTCGATCGATCGAAGCTGTTTCTCGACCAATCAAAATTGCGATTAAATCCTTAGGTCAACTTCTGTCTATTTCGATCGATGCTCGATTGGTTTTGGATCAATCGAAGCATTTTTGACCAATTGAATCTGTTTTTCGATCGATCGAAAATCGAGCTGAGTGTTTTTTAAAAGGACTTTTTCTTCTCGTGTTCTTCACGTGTTCAAATCTTTTCAACTCCTTTTTCTTCTCTCACCAACTGGTCAAGCCTCCTTTTGCCATTTTTGTCATTTTCCTCCAATCTTTCTGCAAGGAATCTCTCTCCCAAGGTCGGTAAGTCTATTTTACCCTTCTTTTTGCTTTTATTTTCAGTTTTTCATGCATAAATTCATGCATTCATTGGGTATTTTCGGACTTATTACTTTTTGAAATTGTTGTTGATTCTGGTTGTTTTCTTTCAAATAAATCAATGGGTTTTTGTGGGGACACCATATACAAGTGTTACATGTGGTTTAATTTGATTAATTTACTGATTTATGAAAAATTTGAAAATCTAGGGCTTCAAATTGCCGAATTTGGGGTTTTTGTTCAAATTGATATAAATTGATGAAATTGGCTTGTTAGATTGATTAATTTGATCATTATATTGTGTTTCCTATTTGTTGTGATGATCAATTTCTCAATTTGTTGCGTTTTGTGAAATTGGGTTTTTCCAATTTGGGGATTTTTGATATAAAATTTTTGCTCAAGCCAATTTTGTGAATTTGGATCATATTTAAACTATGTCACTACATTAGATCATGCATCATGTGAATATCTTGTTCATGCATCATTTAGTTTATTTTATATTTTGTTTTTGGTGCTAATCTTGCAGTCTGCCCTTGGTTTGTTTTTCTTTTGTCTCTTCTCTTTTGTGTCTCTCTATCTATGTCTTTAGCATCATGCCTAAGAAAACTAGAGCTAATAGGACTTCTACCTCGTCACCATCTTTTGATAGTGATAGGTTTCTGAGTGAGAAGCATCAGGAGACTTTTGAGACCCTTAACCTTAGGCGTAACATTTGGGGTGAGCGTAGGGTCATTCTAGATGAGGTTGATGATGAGGTGAGGCGGAACTTTGAGCGTAGGGGCTGGCTACCCTTATTAGATATAGATCATCTGCCTCCGACTACCCTGATTAGAGAGTTTTACTCGAACCTCTCTATCCACACTATGATTCCAACACTTTAGTTAAGAGTTGGATACGAGGTGTTGAGTATCGCATTACTCCTTCGGTAGTGTCTGATACTTTTAGGGTACCATTGGTTTCTCATCCTGTCTATCCTTATGATGAGTTTCCACCTCTTGATGATGTGATGTCATGCATCACTGGGTCTTCTATCCAGTGAGGTTCTGATCTTCGGATCACGTCTGCTGAGCTTTCTGAGATCCACTATCTATTCTTTAGGATTGCTTGTCATTTCTTGTGGCCTATCTCTTATCTACACACTATCCCTATTACGCGATGTGTGTTTCTTTATGCTCTTGTTATTGATACTCCTATCAGTTTTCCTCATCTGTTTCTTCATTCCTTGAACGAAGTGCATAGGAGTAGTTCTATTACTCATGCTTGTTCTTTCCTATTTTTATACATAGGATTCTTCTTCACCTAGGTTTAGGTGTTTTCCCTGCTTCTAAGCTTGTTCATATTATTGCTCCCATAGGTGCCACCTTTCTAAGGCAAAGGGCTGCTTAACTTCGAGCTAGCTCTAAGCGTCCTAGGGTAGAGCCTTCCAGTGTCACTCCACCTCCTTCTTCTTCTGCAAATGCTCCTTCGGCTAAGACGTCTACTAACCAACTGCTGCCTCTGCTGCTGTTCCCCCACTTTCTCCTTCGGATGATTCAGAAATTCGTCGGATTTTGGACACTGTCATGACCGTTCAGGCGGCTCATGGTCAGCTTTTGGTGGATGTGCTTGATGAGATTCGAGCTTTGAGAGCAGATTTGGCGAGTCTTCGACATTCTCCTCCGCCACCACCTTTTGATGATGAGTGAGTACCCTTTGACAATTCGTCACAAAAAGGGGGAGTACATTGTGGAGTACTTTGTAGCAGGGACGAACCCAGGCAGGGGCCCAAGGGGGCCCGGGCCCCCCCTGGGCCCAAAATTTTTTTTTTAGCAGCTATTTTTTTTTTTAAAGAGCTTGGGCCCCCCCTTAAAATTTTACTCGGGCCCCCTGTTCTTTTGCTCCGGCCCCCCTCCTCCCCTGTTATTTTGCTCCGGCCCCCCTCCTAAGTCACCCAGCCCATCACCGGCCAGCCCACCCCACGCCCACCAGCCCATGACTCGTATAAGTGTAAAAAAAAAAAAAAAAAAAGAAACAACAGAAAAGAAAAGAAGAAAGCCCTCAGGCCTCAGCACAGTCTTGCAAACGCAGAAGGAGAAAGTGAGAAACAAAAAAAACACACACACACTGACTCAGTGACAGGGAGAGACCGAGAGGCGAGAGAGTCATAGAGAGATCAGAGAAGAGAGAGACCCACACGGCCACGTCTGACGCCGGCGAGACCCACGCCGTGAAGCACGCGACGCCGTGAAGCACGAAGACCCACGCGGGCCACGCCAGCGAGACCCACTTGCTCCAGCCAGACCAGCCTTCCCTTCACAGTTCACGCACTCTGGCACTCACCCACTTGCTCGATCTGCTCCAGCCTTCAATCACAGGTATTTACATTTCACTTTATCTCTTGCTTCAAATTTCAAAACCTTGTGATCTGATCTAACTCTGAGGACTGAGAATCTGAGATTCATATTTCATAGAAACTGTGCAGTCTGTGCTTGTGCCTTGTGATTCATGTTTGTGTTTTGTACTGATTGTGAAATGTGAATTGAATGAATCTGCTGAGTGCTGCGTGAGTGCCTGTGGTGTTTTTTTTTTGTTTGGCTTTGTGACTCTGTGTCTCTGTCACTCTGTGTTTGTGTGTTTGTGACTTGCTGTGTTTGTGACTCTCTCTTTATATAGATAAGAGAGATAGAGAGAGTCAGAGAGAGTAGATTAGTTTGTTGAGTCAACAAAGAAAAAAACTTTTTTCTTTGTTGACTGGTGGTTGGGCATGATAGGGACAAATGGAGGTGGACTTGGGCAACAGACAACAAGTGACAGACAGAAAAAAAAAAAAAAAAAGGAAGTAAAGTTAAAAGAAAAGTTTTTGTTAGTTGTGAAAGCACAATATATTTGTCGGTAGTGGGATTCGTTGGGTTAGTGGGATAGTGACAAAAAGATGGAGACAACACAACACATAGACATAAAGATGGAGACAGCACATTGAACACAACACAAAGACTTAAATAAAGGCATACCAAACATAAAGACATAAATAAAGGAAAACCAAAGATAAAAAGAAAAAAACAAATCATATAATATAGACAATTGTCACACATATTTTAAAAAATAATGGTGATTCTTATATGATTATTATTTTATTTGTAAATCATGAAAAAATCAACTACAATGCTTGATTTTTTCAAAAGAAAAGGTTCAACTTCAAATTCTTTCGATGTCAACGTGGAATTGCCAACAACTAATGTTGCTATTCCAATTCCTGAAAATGTGGAGGATGTTCCAATTCTCCCAATTCCGGAAAATGTTGATGTTCCAATCTCTCAAACACAATTTCAAAGAATTGACCTTGATTCTTTGGATTATGATCCCGGAACACGCAAACAAATATGGGAATATCATGTTAATCAACGTGATGAAATTCGATGGGCTTACATTATAAAAGGTCCGCACCAACCTCCTCTAAAGACATTCAAAAAAAGTGGAAAGCACAATCGTAGCTTTCAAGCTTCTTGGTTTGAATATAATTCAACATGACTTGAATATTCTCCTACGACAGATGCAGCTTATTGTCTACCTTGCTTTGTCTTTCATAATTCAAATGGGGTTGCGGGACAAAATACATTCACTGTTGGTGGGTTTAGAAATTGGAAAAAGGTTGGTGGCAAAGATTGTTATTTTCAAGGTCATATAGGAAAAGATCCTAACTCAGCTCATAGAGTTGCTGAGCAAATGTGTAAGGATTTGATGAACCAATCGCAGCATTTACAAAGGGTAGTTGATCATTTCACTACTGAACAAATTGCAAATAATCGGTTGCAACTGAAGGCCTCAATTTTTACTATCCAATATCTTGCCTTTCAAGCTATAGCTTTTAGAGGTCGAGATGAAAGTTGTAGTTCATTAAATCGTGGGAATTTTTTTGAAGCATTGGGTATTGTGACTTTTTGGAATGAGAAGGTTGCTGAAATAATAGAAAAAGCTCCTAAAAATGCAACTTACACATCACCTAGGATTCAAAAAGAAATTCTACATGTTTTCTCAGTCAAAGTGAAGAAGGCCATTCGGAAAGAAATTGGTGATGCAAAGTTTGCATAATGGTTGATGAAGCTCGTGATGAGTCCATGAAAGAGCAAATGGCTGTGGTTTTTAGATATGTTGATGCAGAAGACTTTGTGAAAGAACGCTTTTTTGGGCTTGTTCATGTTGTTGACACTGCGGCTTTGACTCTAAAGAATGGGATATATTCTTTGTTATCTCAACATTGCTTAGATATACAAAATATTCGAGGGCAAGGATATGATGGAGCAAGCAACATGCGAGGTATGTGGAATGGATTACAAGCTTTGATTTTGAATGATTGCCCATATGCTTACTATATCCATTGTTTTGCACATCGCTTACAATTGGCATTAGTAAAATCATCAAAACAAGTTGTCCCCATCAGTCATTTTTTTCTTACATTGCTTTTTCTGATCAAAATTGTTAATGCTTCATGCAAGCGTAATGAGCAATTGAAAGTTTCCAATGCTAATGAAATAGCACGTTTGATTGATCTTGAAGAGCTTGAGACTGGAAGTGGACTTAATCAAATTGGCACTTTACAACGACCTGTAGAAACACGTTGGAGTTCACATTTTAGATCAGTTTCTAGCTTATTAAAGATGTTTACTCCAACTGTTGAAGTTTTACAAAATATAATTGATGATGCAATTGATGGAGAACATCGGGCAGAAGCAGAGTCAGCTTATGAGGGTTTAACTTCATTTGAATTTGTCTTCATCTTGCATCTTGAGAAGGAAACTATGGAGATCACTGATAAACTTTGTCAAGCTTTGCAAAGCCAATCTCAAGACATTTTAAATGCCATGCATTTAGTTTCATCTACTAAAGCACTTATCCAAAAATTTAGAGATGATGGATGGGATGGCTTACTCACCACTGTGATATCATTTTGTGAGAAGCATTGCATTGATGTCCTGGATATGAATGCTCGTTATGTTGTGAGGCGAGGTCGAGCTCGTAATCAGTAAGATAACGTTACAATTGAGCATCATTATCGAGTAAATATTTTTTATGCTACAATAGATTCTCAACTACAGGAACTAAATTATCGGTTTGATGAAGATGCAATGGAGTTACTTAGGCTTATCTCAGCTTTAGAACCTCGAGAGGCATTAAAATCTTTCAGAAGTAGTGATATTTGTTTGTTGGTGAAGAATTTCTATCCACAAGATTTCACAGATTATGACAAACAAGTGTTGGAGAAGGAGCTTTATCATTTTGAGCATAATGTAGTCCAGGATCCGGAGTTCAAAAAATTGAAAAGTTTATCTGAGTTGTCTCAATGGTTAGTGAGAACTGGAAATTCAGAACACTATAAACTTGTTTATAGAATGGTGAGACTTGTGCTTACTCTTCCAACTTCTACTACTACTAGAGAGTGAGCATTTTCAGCTATGAAAGTTGTCAAAACTGACCTTCGAAACAAAATGGAAAATGATTTTTTGACGGACTCTTTGATGTTATACATTAAAAAGGATATAGCTTTGACATTTAGTTTGGATTCAATCGTAGATGATTTTGAAAATTTGAAAGAGCGTCGAGTTCCCTTTTCATAGATGATTGTATAAAGAAACAATAGTGTTTCATGTCTTTTGTTTTTGTTAGTAGATGATTGTATCTTAATATATTAAGAAACAATGATTTTTGGATATTTGTCTTTGTTAATAGTTTTTAATATTATATGGATGCGTATTTGAAAATTTTTTTTTCGCTTATCTCCAGCCCCCCCCCAACTTAAAATCCTGCGTCCGTCCCTGCTTTGTAGGGGAGTTTTTTGTCTTAGGGGGAGTTTTTGTTTCTTATTGTGATACTGTGGAGCTTGTGGAGCTTTTAGATTGTATCTAGGTGTTTCATTGTGTATTTACTCTTTTTGGCTCATGATAGGGGGAGATATATTTTGAGATACATCTTTTGTATGTTTCTTGTCTCACTGTGCTTCATTGCTTATTGATTTATATTTATGATGATTCTTCATGGTATATATCTTTATTTTGTGTTTTGTGAGATCAAGAAGTCATTTTCTATGTTACTTGTATTTTCCACACATGCGTTTATGTGTTTGTTAAGTGTTACAGGAATATACAGGTTGATTCAGTCATGTTGCTGTCTACTTTTGCAACTAATAGATAGTAGTTAGGTTGAATTTGTTTAGTTGGGCTTTTGTTTTGTAATGGGCTATTTATTTTGTAAACTTTGAGCATTTTGTTTAGTCTGTGTTTTGTCACGGATTGCCAAATGGGGAGTTTGTTAGGTTCTAAGGAATTATGAACTAATGTATTAGAACTTCAATTTGTAATGTTGGCAAACCATGATCAAAACAATCTTTAGTCTTGTTTTAGACTTGCTCAAAGTATATGCTTATTGTGTAAAGTTAGAATCGAGTTACTGCAGAAGTCACTGTGCATATCTGTCAGACTCGATCGATCGAGAATTAGACTCGACCGATCGAAAGTCGTGCAGATTGTTTTTCTGCAGAAATTCCCAACTCAGCCTAAGCCTGTTTGACGTGTAGGGTTTTATGTTTTGCTCTAAGTATAAAAGGGAAAACCCTAACTACGTTTTTAGAGTTCTGAATGCGGTGTTTGTGAATCTAATTATTAGATCTAGAGGTGTTTACCTTCACATACACTTAGGGTTTCCAAACTCAAGATTGATGTCAAGAGATTGGTAATCGTTCAGTTGTAGAATCGAAGAGCTGGTAATCGTTCAGTTGTAAAATCGGAGAGCTTCAAGATATACAAGCAGGAGTGCTTGTGCTTTGCTAAGGATTCAAGGAAAGAAGGAGTCACGTGGTCGTGGTAGTAGGTTTCCTACACGAGGTAGCAATAGGATGTTAGTGGTTTAAGTCTCTATTGTGTAAACTTCAATTCTTTCATAGTGAATTCGGTTTTACCTTGAAAATAGCTAGGTTAAATCCTCCCTAGGTTTTTACCGGTTTGGTTTCCTAGGTCATCATATTATTTGTTCTTTATTTTCCGCACTTTTGCATGACATGATATATTTGTGTTAACCTAGATTTGTTTAATTTACCTAAGTTAATCACTTGGCTAATTTTCTAAGTTAATCTGTTTGGGTTTAAGGGGTCTAAAAACCAACATTCATGATTATGGAATCTCTCAAGACAGCATGTGCGTCTTTTGTGACAACACTAATGCAATTAATCTATCCAAAAACCCGGTTCAACATTCAAAGTCTAAACATAATGAAATTTGATATCATTTCATTCAAGACTTGGTGGAGGAGAAAATTGTGTGGCTAGAGTTTATCAACACCGACAAACAGAAGACATACATTTTTACTAAACCCCTTGATGGTCCATGGTTTAAATCTCTCCGTAAGACCATTGGTGCCGGTATCATCCCTTGACTCATATCCTTTGTGTGACCTACTGTTGATTATTGGTGCATCGTTGCTATTCAGGTCTCACATGTGCATGTTTCTTTTTCGTGTTTGTGCTTGTTGTTTTTGTTAATCTTACTTTACTTGTTCTGTTTTTTAGTGTGTTAAAAAATTCAAAAACCGATAAAAAGTGAAAAATCTCAAAAATTTTGATCGTTTGTGTTGTGTATATCATATGTGAGTTTGGCCTAATACCTCTGTATTAATGGTGTAGTGCATTTACGAGCTTAGCTTGCTATATATACACATTTTCTAAGTGTGAACGACATCTAGAAATCTACGTTTTGATTGTTGTAATAGATCTTCAAGCTTGTCATGAATGATTAGTCAATAGTCTTTCTTGATCTTGATACATGAGTAGACTTATGCATATATATTTCCTCACACATTTTTTTTTTTTCAAAAGCTCTACAAATGTCTATCTCGAAAAGAGATATTGAGCTAAAAAAGTCATCGCACATACTAGTATTTAACTAGGAAAAAGGGAAAGAGATTTGTATTAAAATGTATGGTGCCAAAGCCAAAGGCTCAATTGTCAAAGTTATCTCAAAATGTTTATGGCATCGCATCTCAAAAATTTGAGTTGTTTTTTATCGAAAGTATGAAATATGAAAGCCAAATGAAAAACTTTCAATCTATTGTAATAACATTGGTGAGGGGTCATATATGTTCATTTCTACAAGTGAGATAGGTCACTTGATTTTGTATTAGTCATGTATGACTTGATTGAATTGATCATTGAAGCTTCATACTAGACTATAGACTAGTTCATGCTTGATCCACACACACAATACACAAGTCTAATGTTCAATGAATGCTTATTCCATTTATGCAATTGTACATGTTCAAATGTGATGTGTATACTCAATTGCTTGTTGATCAAACCCAAAAAGATTTTGAGTATTTTATATGTTTTTGAAAGTGTTTTTATACTTTTGTGTGTTTAGAGTTTTTGTCAAAGTTGTCTATTTTTTGTTTTTAACAAAAAACTTTTTTAGATGCATTTTCGTGAGTAAGTCGCAAGTTAGCTCTTCCTAGGAAAATAAGGATGGCAAAAATAAGAAAACACTAAAATTCATACAGAGACTTTCCCGATTGTCTCGCGAGAAACAACTACCCGCGAAACAGTTTATATGCTTCAGTGGCATTTTCACAAGTAACTTCGCAAGAAGCTTACCTGCGAAAAGCGCGTGTTTTCAGTTTTTAAAGACAAATAGAGACAGTTTTTTCAAAAATTTGTGTTTTGCCTCCTCCAAGCCTCTCTTAACCTAAAACTCATTTTCTCTCAAAAATCCACCAAAATCTTAAGATCAATCACTTCTAAGGCTTATCTAAGGTATGTTTCAACAACTTTTTACTTTTGATTCCTTAGATTAAGCCTTAAATTCTAGGACTTCTACGGTTGGGTATTTTTTTGAAAGGGTTGGGAAAAACTTAAATTCTTGAAATTTTTTTGATTTTCTTGATTGGGCTATGTCCCATTTTGTTTGTTTGTATTTGTATTGGCCCCAAGTGGCATTTTAACATGTATTTAGGAAGCTTTTCACATGTTCATGCATTGTTTTACATGTTAATGGTTTGTATGCATACTATGTGTTTGATGAAATGCCCAAATGGCATTTTGGTGTTCTTTTGGACTCCGATAAGTACCAAACTTTTGGGATTACCATGATTATGCATATTTATAATGTTTTGATTATTGGTTGTTTGTTTTACACACTTTGACCCATGCATGCTCTATCATGCCTTGATCATACATCACATATGCATACCACATGCACACTTAATGCACACACTTGATCACTTAACATGTTTTGCACTTCACTCATGCTAGATTAGTTTTGTTACATGTTAAGCACTTAAAATATTGTCTGGTGTTATTAGGTTTTTTTTTTTTTTTTTTTTTTTTTCCAGGACTAGTTATTTGGTTTTTTTTCCAGGCTTTTTTTTTTTTTTTTTTTTTTTTTGCAGATGTATCATCATTCCTCTCGCGGTAAATAACATGTGATTGACCTCACGTCATCCCTTGTGTTAAAAAGGACCCGACATTCGTCCAATGACTTCCACAAAAAAAGAGTCAAGACTCTCAGACGTTCCTTAGCATCTTTAAGAATGCACCTATTGTGGTAGAAAGGAATGTGCAGTTTGACACCCTAGGATCCACTTTTATCCCTAAGATTTTTGCGAATAAAGATTGGACAAACCTGTTTGGAAACTTTGAGGATCCTGTTGATGAGTTAGTCAAGGAGTTCTACTCAGATGCTAGGTTCACAGGAGCTTAACTGAAGTGTTGGGTTCGAGGAAAGGATTTTATCATCACTCTAGACTATCTTGCAAAGATCCTTCGCATCAATCGTCTGAAAAATGTGGACATCTCTCCATATGATAACAGACTTGCTCCAGTGAAAGATATTCTCGACATTCTAGGAGTTGATCATGAGGTTACTGCCAAAGGCACATCCATTGGAACTACGAAGTTTGGACCAGAATTGAACACTCTCACATTGATCATGTTCTTCAACCTTTATCCATTGACCAACACTAGATTCATCAATATTGGAAGAGCACAGTTTTTATGTGATCTCATCACAGGAACTCCGATTGACATATGTGCTCACATTTTCCAGACTATGGGGAAAATCGTAGGACGATTAGCGGCACGGATGTGTCTTCCTTTTTGCAGTCTTATCATGAAGATCATGGTACTTAAAGGTGTTCATTCACCAAAAGATGGAACTCCCCTACTCCGTCAACGCCCAATATCCCTGATGTCTCTCCAAATGAGCAAAAGTCACTCTTCTGCTGAACGGGGAAAGCAAAGTCCCTCCAAAACACCAAAGAATGTTTCTTCCCCACATGCCACCCCTTTTGGTCATCGCTTAGCTATTCCCACTATCCCCGGGCATCTCGAGACTGCATTTCCTCACATTCCTAAGCCGCAGTCTACTAGCACTCAGTCGAGATCATCTAGTTCTCATTCTGATAGGTTAACTACCTTGGTTGAGGGCTTGCATGAGCGTATTTCAAGCCTTGCTAATGTTATCTACTCCACCAACAACTAGGTTCAGATGCATCTAACAACCATTGAGACACAGTTGGATGAGATTCAACGTAAGCTAGAGGAGAGCCTTTAGCTATTCATGCCAAAAAGGGGGAGAGCAACTCATTGTATAGTTTTGACTATAGCATATAGTAAGGGGAAGAGCATCACAAGAAAGGAAGAGTGCATATTGAAAGGGGGAGTTTTGTGAGCTTAAAAGGAGGAAGCTTACCTACGGTCACGCACTTTTGGATAGTCTAACCATTGTTTGGCTAGTCTAGTTTACTTTTTAAAGTTTTCATAACTTATGGATATTTACATTGCTTTCTTTTAAAGCTTTAAAGTACTTTAGTTTAAATTTCAGTTTATATTTAGTACTATTTGTGTATTTTGGTTTTTATAGCCTTCTTGATGCTTATTGATTTCTATTGCTTTTAGCTTTAGTTTCTTTAATGCATCATGCTTGTTGAACATGCAATTAATTTTTGCATTGCTCTTAATTGTATTGCGTGTTCGGATGATCATTTACAAAATAAATGTTCATTGTAGTCATTCCTTAATGACTGTTCGTGTTTAATCAAGTTACACTTCATAGATTATATCTTGTTTAATATCTTGATGGCATTTTACTTGTTCCTATACGTACCTTGTGTTCAACTTGTCATGAGCTTAATGAAAGTTTTGTTTATGTTCGAGTGTTTCAAGATACAGATGTATACGGTGCAAGTTCTTCACAGTTTCTAGAATTAGGTGTGAGTGAGTTTTGTCTATGTTCCCAAACTCTTGTTTAAGTCTAGAGTCTATTTAGGGGTTTTGTCACGAAATAGCCAAATGGGGGATTGTAAAGTTGTGATTTACAACTATTTTATGTTGGCTTTAATTCCGTGCCAAATTTGATTGTAATTTTATTCAATCATTTTTCCTTACATTTATGTGGTTTTTAATTGTAAGGGTTGAGTGTGAGAGAGTGTGAAGACTTAAGCTTAAAACAAAGAGCAAGTGTAAAGCACATGACTGGAATGCGAAGAGTCATGACAGCTTGGAGTTTTAGCGAGTGTCTTGCGGGTAAAGCCTTCCTATGAAATACTCGAGAAACTTTCTATTTGGCTAATTTGTCATATTTGTTTTACCAAGTCTTTACTCACACTATATATACCCTCATTACCCACATATTATAAGGAGTGTTTTAAAGAAAGAAAACCCTAGAATACACACTTGAGAGTTAGAGATTGTTATACCCACAATCATCTATACATTTCCTTATGGTTTGCCTCTACTCCTACCTCTCCATCTCTAAATTCTTGAGAGGTTGATAGCTCAAACACTTATCACACCCAATCTGAGTGTCAAGTGAGGTGTCGATGCTGTTGGGGAGCATTGGAAGGAGCCAATCATTGGCGGATGCAATCGAGCGTATTGTGGGATCTAAGAAAGTTAGAGAATACAAGGCTTTGAGAAGCCAATTGGTAGCAGGAGCTTGGAGAGCTCAAGTACATTAGGTAGTGAAAGCTCGAATATGTGTGAAAACACGAGCAATTTAGATCCCCAATTAAAAATTATGGCTTGGTTGCTTTTACTCTAACTTATCTAAGTGTGAAACAAGAGTAAATGAAGTGCAATAAATCGATAAAACTACTATAGTGCATAAACATGAACAACAAGCAATAAAAGTAAAGCACAAGAGTAAGGGAAGAGAGATGCAACCACAAGATAACACCAAGACGTGTTATCGAAGAGGAAACTGAAGAACTAGGCCCTTCGCCACCCTCCAAGCGATAAATCAATCCACTAGAGAATAAAGTTGAAGTACCTAAATAACAAAAGATCCTCCAAGTCTAGTCTACCCAATGTACTTGAGCCCTCCAAGCTCCTACTACCAACTGACTTAACGAAATCTTGTCTTCTCTAGCTCTCCAGATCATGCAATATGCCCGATTGCATCTGTCAAGCCTCACTTGCTTCTTTTGGCAAATTCTCAAAGTTTCCCAAGCTCCAAAACACTTTCTACACTTTGAAAAGGTATGGGTTGTGTTTAGGTATAAATCTCCTCTCAAGATATTACAATGGGAGAGGAAAGGAGAAGAGGCTAGAATGATTTCTCACTAAGGATGAGTAGCTCTCTCTCTAAAAGATGGGTGTGTGTGTTGTAGAAAACCTATCTAGGGTTTTTCTCACTGAATGGCCTCCTCACAACTTTTTTGGGTAATGAGGGTATATATAGTATGGGTGAAGGGTAAGAAAGTCACATTTAAAAATTCTCCAGGCAGAATATTTCCCTAGTACCTCGCAAGAAGGCCTTACCCGCAAGATACTTGCAAAACTGACAGCCTGGCACAACTCTTCAGCTTCTAGTCATATGCTTCTCACGTGGCTACTTCGTCGATTAGCTTCTTGCGAGCTTCTCGCGAAATCCACTTGATCTTCAATTAAGTTTGAGTTTTCACTAACTTAATACTAAACCCAATACAATAAAATCCCACAAAAATACAAGAAAACAAATTTATGCAATTACAACACTTTTTGCTCATGGAATAAGCTAACACTAATGTTATGCGAAAAATCATAACTTAACAGGTAGGCTAGGCTTGAAGGGTCTTTTGTTATTCGTGTACTCTAACTTTATTCTCTAGTAGATCGATTAATATTTGAAGGGCGGCAGAGACTTTTCATTGAGTTCTTCAATTTCCTCTTCGATAGCATATCTCAGTATTATCTTGTATTTGCATCTCTCTTCCATACTCTTAAGCTTTACTTTATATCGTTGATAATAGATGAATATGACTTAGGGTAGTGTTATCGGTTGTTTACGCTCATTTACTCTTATTTCGCACTTAATCTAAGTTAGAATAAAAGCAATCTAGTAATAATTTTAGTTTAGGGGTCTAAACAAGCTCTTGTGTTTTCACACAAATCTGAGTTTTCACAACCAACTTCCATAGCTTGTGAAAATTACACTTTAGCTTCCAAACAAATAGTAATTAACAGTATGGTGACAAAGGAAAAAGTAAAGCTCTTGCATGGAATGAGCGCATCTCAAGGAGAGGTTCTCAGATTACCTATCTTCTATTTGCTATTGAAAGGTCGGATTTGTGTAAAAACATAAGAGCTTGTTCAGACCTCCAATTAAAAATTATAGCTAAATAGCTTTTACTCTAACTTGTACTAAATGCGAAACAAAAGTAAATTATTACTACCCCAAGCCATATTCATCCATTATCAACAATAAAAGGAAAGCTTAAAGAGTAGGGAAGGAAGCTGCAAACACAAGATAACACTGAGACGTGTTATTGAAGAGGAAACCGAAGAATTCAGCGAAAAACTTCTCCGCAACCCTCCAAGTTTAAATTGATCTACTAGAGAATAAAGTTGGAGTACACAAATAACAAAAGATCCTCCAAGCTAGTCTACACCATGTACTTTAAAGAGTAGGAAAGAGATATGCAAATACAAGATAACACCAAGATGTGCTATCGAAAATGAAACCGAAGAACTCGGCGAAAAACCCCTCCGCGACCTTCCAAGTCGAAATCGATCTACTAGAGAATAAAGTTGGAGTACACGAATAACAAAACACCCTCCAAGCCTAGTCTACCCCATGTACTTGAGTCTTCCAAGCTCTTGCTACCAATTGAATTCTCAGGGCCTTGTCCTCTCTAGCTTTTTGAATCCTGCAATTCAACCCGATTGCATCCACCAATGAATGACTCCTTCCAATACTTCCCAATAGCACCAAAATCTCACTTTACATTCAGAATGAGTGCGGTACGTGTTTGAGCTAGCAACCTCTCAAGGATGTAGAGATGAAGAGGTAAGAGTTGAGGGAAACCACAAGGAAATGTGTAGATGATTGTGGGTATGACAATTTCTAACTCTCAAGTATATTTTCTAGGATTTTCTCTCTGAAAAAAATTACTTACAATTTGTGAGTAATGATGGTATATATAGTGTGGGTAAAGACATGGTAAATCAAAGCATAACTTTTTGCCAAACAGAAAGTTTCGCGGGTTGGCCTTACCCGTGAGACACTCATGAAAAAAACAGTCTGGCACGACTCTTCATCTTCTAGCCATGTGCTTTACACGTGGCTCTTTTCGCAGGTAAGCTTCTGGCGAGACAGTCGCGAAATCCACTTGTTCATCTTTTAAAGCTTGAGTCTTCACCGATCTCTCACACCCATTCCTTACAATTAAACACACATACATACAGAGAAAAAATTATTGAAGAAATTACAATCAAATTTGGAACGAAATTAAAGTCAACATAATATAATTGGAAATCACAACTTTATATATATTTTAGTGTAACACCATTAAGACCTCCATATTCTTTAGCACCAACACTCCTCCTTTGTTAAGGGAGGAAATCAGGATGTTCTTTCAATGCTAACTCCAATGTGCCCCTTGAAAAATATCTTGGGTTACCTCCCATTATTGGGAGAGGCAAGAAACAAACTTTTGCTAACATCAAGAGCAAAATCCAAGCAAAACTTTGTGGATGGAAAGGCAAGCTACTTTCACAGGCTGGTAAGGAGACTCTTATTAAATCGGTGGCTCAAGCGATCCCGGTGTATGTTATGAATTGTTTTCTTCTTCCCATAGGATTTTGTGAAGATATCAATTCTATGATGGGACAAATTTGGTTGGGTCAGAAAGAGAAGGAGAAGAAAATGCATTGGCTGAGTTGGAAGCAATTATGTTTAGCAAAAAATGATGGAGGTTTAGGCCTTGTTTGGATTTTGCAAAACTAAGTTTTGTTAACTCATAATCCAAAATTCGTGGGGCCTACATATGTAACATTGTTTGGATGATTTATGGTCAGTTCACTCAGTTAACAAAACTGAGTCTTTTGAGATATGGGTTGCCAATTACAAAAACAACCCAGCCATGTTTTCAAGTTATGAGTTTGTTAACTTAGTGGCAATTTCCGTAATTTTTCAGCACCATTAGGTCCCACATCAATGTGTAGTTCCATCACTGTAGAGCTGAAGCACCAATGGATATTTTCTCATAACTTTCCCAACTACCCATGCTTTGCACTTCATCTCACTTTTCGTTTTCCTTCTCGCAAACCCACAACACACTTCAACAACTGAACAAGTATTGAACTCCCGCCGATTAGCACAGGGCCGAGCTCCAAGTCAGCTCCGTTCACCAATTCCGTTTTCTGGTGAGACCTAAATTTTGCCCCTTCATCTGTTTATAGAACAAGTAATGAACTTCATGTCAATAATCAACTTAATTCCTTTGCCATTTTCTCACCCATTTATTTCCTCAACAACACCCATATGATTTGTAAATTCCAATCTCGTACTCCCTTCCCACATGAAATCCCAACCGAAACCTTAAAATTTGAAACAATACCACATCAAAAAAAAAAAAAAAAAAAAAAACCATGTATACTATTATCCATTCATCATTTCTCCAATTAACATAGACACATAAGCAAGCTTGCAACAATAAAGAAATAAACTTTATTGAATACCACGACATACCCAGAAAAATAAGTTCATTTTTTCCCTAAAATTTCAAAAAAGATGTGGGAAAAATTCATACACTAGTCTTGGTAATTTTCCTTTGGAGCCGTCGAATTCCTCTTGATGTGAATGCTACCGCCGATCTGATTTCAAGGAGCAGCGTAACTGGGTTCGGTTTTAGGGTTGATGATGGAGGATGGAGGTGTAGAGGTACTTGGTGGGTTCGATTTCAGATACAAGGAAGGAGGAAGAAGATGTAGGAAGGGTCCATGGCTTTGGTGCAGTTGGGCGAGGATGGAGGAGATGAGGTGCTGGGTTCGGCGCCTTTGGGGGGTTTTTTGGCTGAAGGAAATAAGACCCAGGATGAAAATAAAAGAGGAGACAAAAGAGAAGCAATCCGTGCAGGTAGCTGTTCTGTGTGCACTGCACAATGGCCAGTGAGTGGGTCCTACAAAAAGGGGAGTTTTTTGAGTTTTTGGATTGGAAACTGAACCAGGTTTAGGTGCCAAACAACGTTGGTCCTTCGACGTGTTTTGGGGATTTTTAAATTATAAAAATAAGTTACAAGGTAATAAATGATAAGTGATGATAATTTTTTTTTTTTTTTAGAAGCGATAAGTGATAATATTTAAGTGATGAGATTTTTGGAGATTTCTACGCAATCAAGATTCTTTGTTCTACAAAGTCTTTTAAGGCTAAATACTTTACTAACTCATACTTCCTTGAAGCCACTGTTCCTAATCATTCCTCTTATGCTTGGAGGAGCATTACTCAAGGGCGACAACTCATCCCTCAAGGCAATCGATGGAGGGTGGGGAATGGTTCTGAAATCAATATATGGTTAGACAAGTGGCTTCCCTCTGAGACTAATCATAAAATTGTCTCTCCTCGAACAATTCTACCAACCGAAGCTAGATTGGCAGATTTAATGGATTTCTCATCTCCTCTGCCCAGATGAAAGAACATGATCATTGATACAATCTTTTATCCTTTTGAAGCCTCCATCATCAAGGCTATTCCATTAAGCTTTCGAAGGCCTGATGACTCTATAATCTGGACTAGAAACAGATTGGGTGCTTTTTCAGTTTGTAGTGTGTATTTCTTACAAACAGGAACTTAAAGGAAAATCAAGCTTGCTCATCCAATCCATCTCGACTTCACTCCTTTTGGGATGGCATCTGGTCTGCCCAGGTTCCACCTAAGGTCAAAACCTTTATTTGGAGAGCATGTCATGACAGTTTGCCAACACAAACCAAACTCTTCGATAGAAAGGTATTGAATTCCTTTTCTTGTGTTCTTTGTACTGAGGAAGCAGACACTTGCAATCACTTGTTCCTGGAATGCTCCTTTGCCCAAGTCGTTTGGCTACAATCTTCACACTTGAGGGATTTCAGGTTCCTCCTCATATGAAGTTCATTGATGCAATGGATTCTGCACTTAAGAATTTACATTCACCAGTTTTTGACACTCTCTGCATAGCTTGCTGGATGATATGGAAATGCAAAACAAACTGGATTTTAACAACAATGCACCCTCCCACAAAGATCTTTGGTCTCAGGCAGATTTGTAAAGAGTGGAGTTCATGGAAGTTCAGCAGAGAAATCTGCAGGTAGGCAGCCTGACAGCAGCTACTTGGAAGCCTCCTCAGTCAGACTTAATTCACAAACTTAATGTGGCTATTTCTCAATCCAAGAAGTCTGCATCAGTGGGTTTTGGTTTGATTATCCGAAACAAAAAGGGTGAAGTGCTAGCTGCTCTCTGTGATCAAGTGGATAAGAAGCTGAACCAGCTGTGCACTGCAGTTTTTGTGATGAGGAAAGCTTTACTTTTCTGTCAAAGCATCAGTTTTTCCAAAGTAGAGATGGAACGCAATTTTGCTGAACTTGTGGAATTGTTAAATTCTGACAAGATTCGTTCATTGAAGGTTGCATGGACCCTTGAAGATATTTCATTTATTAGAGAGAGCTTTGATTTTATTTCTTTTTCTAGCTTTCCTTTACAATGTAATTGTGTTGTACTAGCTTTGGCTAGTGCTGCAAAAGAGGAAGAGGTGGACATTGTTTGGTTAGAAGAATGCCCATCTTTTCTCTTCCCTATTATACAATGTCAGGGACGAAATCACATATAGGCAGAGGGGGGCTGCGCCCCCCCCCCCCCCCCCCCAAATTTTTTAAAATATTAAATAGTATGTATATATTTAAGATTTTAGAAAATAAGCCTAAGAAAAATTATATTTGCCCCCCTCAAGAAAATTATATTTGCCCCCCTCGACTTCGAATCTTAGTTCCGTCCTGTACAACGTGATTTACATCAATAAAACCTAATATTGTTTCCTAAAAAAAAAAAAACCCATAAAAAAAATTTTAAAAGTTAAAGAGATTAAAAGTCTGTATTGTATACCTAAGAGTTAGGTCATTTTTTATTGAATATACACCATTGTCAATTTCTTTAAGACTTTCTCTCTTCTTCTTGTGTATATGTATTAAAATACTTAGTATTCTATATAAAAATAAATAAATATGAGGAACCCATAAAAAAGCAATCCATATCTATAGTCTACTAAATATATTTGAAAAGAAACTTCTCTCTCTCCTAATTTGCCTTCCTCACGTTGAAATCCCTTTCTAACCGGAGTTTTAAACCCATTGGATAGACTTTTTAGTGGGCCCAAATTAATGTTGAATGACTCTTTTGCCCTTCAATCAACAATTTCTACTTTTCCCTTTTGTTGGTCTTCTACTTCACACGTGGGTTTTAACCTGGGGTTCAATTTCCGCCTACACTGAAACTGATTAGTGTCTCGTTCTAATGATAAAGAGTTATCATCAGGAGCAAACATCATAGGTTGAGACTCTCTAAAATATATATATATATATATATATATATGTATATACTTCACACGTGGGCTTGGTCTAATCAACATCTCCTCGTGTTCTTTGTGGGCTATATTAGACGGCTTCTGTACTGGACTGCGTGGGCTTAGATTTAGGTAATTTCATAGCTTTATATAAATATATATATATATATATATTAATTACTTTAACTTAAGTTAAGTTTATAAGTCTATAAAGTTAATTCTTGAAAACTTAAACCCTATCTTTTGCCTTCCATACCCTATTCCACAAAAATTTTATACTTGTGGAGTAACTATTACACCAAAAGTGCACAGTGATAATAATGTCATAACTAGTTGTCAGCATCACATAAGTAGACTGAATAGACTAAAATTAACTGAATTTGACCAAATAGACCGAATTTGACCAAATGGAATAAAATGGAACGAAAGAAACTGAAATACTACACTTCACACGTGGGCTTGGTCTAATCAACATCTCCTCGTGTTCTTTGTGGGCTATATTAGACGGCTTCTGTACTGGACTGCGTGGGCTTAGATTTAGGTAATTTCATAGCTTTATATAAATATATATATATATATATATTAATTACTTTAACTTAAGTTAAGTTTATAAGTCTATAAAGTTAATTCTTGAAAACTTAAACCCTATCTTTTGCCTTCCATACCCTATTCCACAAAAATTTTATACTTGTGGAGTAACTATTACACCAAAAGTGCACAGTGATAATAATGTCATAACTAGTTGTCAGCATCACATAAGTAGACTGAATAGACTAAAATTAACTGAATTTGACCAAATAGACCGAATTTGACCAAATGGAATAAAATGGAACGAAAGAAACTGAAATACTACACTGATATGTTTGAAGTGCTCAACAAAAGTGTAGTAATAGAGTAGTCTTTCAGTGGAACTCTTTTTGATTGGTCTCGGGCTTGGGGACTCACGCCTAGTGATTCCCTCCCTTTTTTTCTCTGCTTCCTTTCTCTTTTGTAGCTTCTCTGTTGTTTTGTTTTCTCTTGTGTTTTTCCTATATTTTCTTGTTCCTTCTTGGGTTTGCTCTATGGCTTTTGTATAGAGTAGCCTTTCATATTTATTCATATATATCATTCTTACTTATCAAAAAAAAAAAAAAAATGTAGTAATAATAAATGTTGCTTTTTAGCTTTTAGACTTCTTTGTACAAGCATGCACACAGTTAAAATTATATTTTATCTATACAAAATTACGCCATAAGCTTGTTACAAATCTATAAATTTATAACTTTCCATTTATCAACATAACACTGTTTCTTAAACAAGATAAGGTACATCAAGCCATTTAAGCGCACAAACAATTTGATGAATGGGGCAGAATTCACCCATTACTGTTTAGAGATGTGCATGAAAACTTTTGGTCACTAGTTAACTGATGAGTTTGCTCCATTTCAAGACTGGTTTGTGCTCTGCCTAGACAAATATGATCATGTGTTGAGGGATGAAACCAATCTGTGTAGAAGTCAATAATGCCTACATCTTAAAAGTGCAAGAAATTTCTTTTGGAAATTATTACAAACAAAAGGGCTGTTATTGATTTTGTGTCTAAGAATCCTATTCTATGTTTCAAGACTAGTCCTTGAAAGTGTAAATCATATTATGATATTTCATATCATTTACATTTCATACTAGGAAAACTCAACAATTTGATGCATCAAGCCTGAAAAAGTATGTAGACATCATTCATGTGTGTTTGTCCATTGCAGCAGCTCAGTATTTTATAGTCATAGTCATGAAATGCTGAGGTATGCCTAACCCACAATGTAACACCCCAAACCCTTAAGAAGGATTTAGATGCATAACCTGTCTTATATAAAAAAAAATCAACAATGATATAATGGAACAGAGCGTAATATTTATCCTCAAATAAACTTCTTGAATATCATCAGATTTCCTTAACAATCCATAAAAACAAAACAAAACAGTAATATTCTTGAATGTAAAATCTCCAAATAACATCTCAAAATAGTTCCAAAATAATAATCTCATTGTCCTGAAACAATTTTGCTAAAACAATTCAGCAACTAACCAAGCTCCAAACGCAGTCATCAATCTAAGGCTCCACTGATCTACCACCAAAAGACACTCCATAACTCTAATCTGAAAGGATGGAAAAAGGGGTGAGCTAAAGGCTCAATAAGAGACTACAAACATGAGGATGTCTTCCAAAACAAAACGATAATATCATTGACAAAATATAGTCATCACGATACAATTAAAATTAGTTTAAACTGTAATATAATATATTCTATAAAGCTGTTAAAATAAAACACTTCACTATAACACTGTAAACATTAATAAAATAATGACCACATTTATATGCCAATATGCACCAAATAGGTAGAAACAATTTTATTTTGAAAATAAGCAATTTTCCACCTAAAAGAACAGTAGTAAATAAACAGTAACTCAATATGAAAAATATTAGTCAAACACAGACAAAAGCTGCTAAACACTCGGTGGGTGATTTCCCATGGGAACAATAACACTAACCTCAAAGAGGCAACACTAGCTCCGAAGAGCAACAATAACACTGCACCACACCACACTAACACTACTTCGGCCGAAGACCAACACTTAACCCTGTGTTGGCAAAGGTTGCAGACTGTCTAGTTGACCATTTGAAACACTCTTGACATATACAGTTTCACAAAAATATACAATAAATAATAGAGTTTGAGTATGTATAAAGCACTAACAATGGTATAAGTCTTTGAAACTTCACTTTTGCAATTATGTGTATGTATATATATATAAATATATTTTTACCACAATTATATATATATATATATATATATAAAATATATACGTCTTGAGAGACGTCATGTGTTGAAGTCTACTTACCTCTAGCGGCTAAACCAAGCTTCACTTCAATTGCTCGAAACAACGTCAACTAGAACCTAAATAATAATTAAACAATTCAATAAGGGCAGGTTCTTTAATAACCACAAAGTCCTCTTGATAAAAAATTCCTCAACCACTATGAAGATTTGGCAAGATAAAATTTAACGTGTCTTTCTAATATAACCCCAAACCTATTCTAGATTAAAATAATAGTATAGCATTCCCTAACCTAACATCTAATATTTATATAAGAACACGTTACCATAAGCAACCCTTATATCTCTCTCCCACTAGATGTTTTAAATTAAAGGTTTTTAAGATCAAGAACCATAATAATGCTAGACACCTTGAAAACATAATCCTAATCTCATTAGGAATAAATTCCATAATCCTAGCATTAATATATAATAAATATATAAACCAAGGCAAGCAACAATATGATGAATCCTTTAAAAGAATTTGCATATAAATCCATATCATATTATATATATATATATATATATAAAATATAATATACCGTTTCAATTTTTTAAAGCAATCATCATATGCTGCCATGAAGAACTTGCATATATATAAATATATGAAAACATGTTAATGGACATGAATCCACGAAACCATGCAAGAGTTATATATGATTCTATATATAGTACACGGATTCTTCAAGCAGTGCTTATATTGCCAAGCAATGCAACAACAATCCAAAAGGTGCAATCAACAAACACATGCACAGGACGGTTACACGGATTCAAAATGCATGCAACCACGGCAATTATCACATCCAAGACAATTAATATATCCAAGACAAAGCGGATTGAATGAATATATATATTCATGAGCCGCAACCCTAATCTATGATATTATAATCCTTTCCCCTCTATATAATTCTACCGCAACCCTAATCTATGATATTATAATCCTTTCCTCTCTATATAATTCTACAATAATATAATATAAACTCTAATAGCACAAATCACTATTTCAGCCAACAACGTGAATGTGAAATTTCCAGCAAAACACAATTTCAGCAATCTCAATACCACAAAATCGAATATCAGTTGCTGAAAATTACCTTGATGTCGTCTTGTCAGTTTGGCAGAATTTCTTTCACAGCCGCTTCTAGTTTCAAGGGTCTCTTTCTCTACCTTTCACATAGGAAACCCTAATTTTATTTCATTATAAAGCTGTTGCACTTGGGCTGAAAGTTTAAAAGCCTATTCCATGATAAGGCTAATTTCAGTTGGGCTGAAAATTTAGAAGCCCACTACACTAAAATAAACTTCCAAGACCCACTTATATTCCCACTAAACACCTTAATATTATTTTTATTATTGTTATCATTATAAAAATCACAATATAAAATTAATTATCTCCTCCAAAATAATTAAGCAATTTGTCAAATCTACTCTCTAAAAGTAATTAAATTAAATTTAAATGAGACGGGCGTTACACCCAAGACCCAATTGAATTGAGTGTTTGCTTGTTTTTGAAATTTTGTTCAGACCAGTAGATTCACGAGTCATCAAAACATTCACTTCTATGTCATATTACTATGTTGATTTTTGAGCAAAGCTTGAGTGGTTAGAATGTTCAGAATCTGACAATTCTGTGCTCTCCCTAGCTTACTTGAAAACTTAGTTGTCTCTATAATACGATTGAGCTTGTCCTATAAATCTCATAAATGATTTCCCTATTTTGTCAAATTATCCCATCTATATATTACTAAAAGCTGAAGCGTAGCATTTAATGCTGCTACGCTCACATTGAGCCACGTCAGCAGCCATGTCATTTCCATCATATTTTTTGTAATTGTTCAACAATTTAAAATTAGTTCTTTTCAATTTTAAAATACTAACAAATATAAAATAAATTCCACCATTATCTCCACCATAAAGCCCACTTCTTATTAATTTAATTCCCACCACTATCTCCACCATAATTCCACTTCTTATTAATTTAATTCCACCATCTATATATATATATATATATATATATATATATATATATACATATATATTACTAAAAGCTAAAGCGTGGTATTTAATGTTGCTACGCTCACATTGAGCCACGTCAACATCCATGCCATTTTCGTCGTATTTCCTAAATTTATCCTACAATTTTAAAATAGATTTTTTCAATTTTAAAATACTAATAAAACTAAAATTATTACCAACCTATCTCCACCATAAAAGCTGAAGCGTAGCATTTAATGCTGCTACGCTCACATTGAGCCACGTCAGCAGCCATGTCATTTCCATCATATTTTTTGTAATTGTTCAACAATTTAAAATTAGTTCTTTTCAATTTTAAAATACTAACAAATATAAAATAAATTCCACCATTATCTCCACCATAAAGCCCACTTCTTATTAATTTAATTCCCACCACTATCTCCACCATAATTCCACTTCTTATTAATTTAATTCCACCATCTATATATATATATATATATATATATATACACATATATATTACTAAAAGCTAAAGCGTGGTATTTAATGTTGCTACGCTCACATTGAGCCACGTCAACATCCATGCCATTTTCGTCGTATTTCCTAAATTTATCCTACAATTTTAAAATAGATTTTTTCAATTTTAAAATACTAATAAAACTAAAATTATTACCAACCTATCTCCACCATAAAGCCCATTTGTTTTAAATTTAATTCCACTAGCCCACATCTTCTAAATTTAATTATAACTTATAAGCTCAAACCCAAGCCTTCCAAACTGAAAACCCTTAGAAACCCACGGTTACTACCTCTTGATATTCTCACGTGTTGGTTCCCCTTCCCACCTTGTAACGGCAGAATCCTCACGCCCCTTTGGTTTCTCATGTGTTCCTTCCCCTTCCCTACCTTCTAACGGCAGCCTCTCTGTTTTCCTTATTCATTTCCTCACAATATATAAATACTGACAAAAGCTGAATGCTTCAGTTCAGGTATTTCTAAATCCCAATCTGTTTTCTGCTCTATCCTTTTTGCTTGATTGCTTGATGTTTTTTATTCCCTTCTTAAATTTTGTTACTACCTGCTACCTCTTGAGTGTTGTGATGTGACTTAAATTAGTTCGTGTAGTCTGTGCAAAATAAGGCAATATTGTTGCAGCTGAAACAATTTTCTATGTGTTTATTACAATGCCAAATATTGTAGCAAATCTCCTCTGTGTATGAATCTGATCTCAATGTTGATTGGAGTTTATTTTTTGTTGGCTGTGTTATGGGATGTAGCATTTCTTATATTTCAGTTTAGGAAGTTTTTTAATTTGAAGTTTTCTTGATGTTAAATACCATCTTGGATCTATGAATGCTTTAGTTTTGTTAAAAAAAAAAAAAAGATTACTTGGTGATAAGTTAATTAAGAGCCGTAGTTCTCAGGTGGTATAATAAAACCTGCTGCAATTGAATCAGTAAGCCAATCAACTTTCAGTATTAAGGTATTCACTGCACACCCATACAAGAATTTGGTAGTTTTTAGCTAAGACAGAGAAAGAGAATACCCATTAGAAAAAGAAATGCCACATCCCCCAAAAAGTTATGAAACCTTGTACTGTGAAAGATAATAAAACAAAATATTTTTAAATAGAATAGAAGTCAGATATTAAGATATTCACAAACTTTTCTATTTCAGAATTTAGATTAAGAAGACTATCGCCCCAAAATAAATTTTAAGAACTCTTATGGCTATGACTCTTGTGACTCATTTTAACCTTGAAGTTTCTTAAGCCCAAAAAAGTAGAAACTAAATGAGATGAGAGGAGCTAATTGCTGAACAGTCAAAACTTATTGTATACCCTGATGAATATAAAAGTAACCACTGATAAAGGAAGATATGTTAGCCTATATATAAAGAATAATTAATTGATCATTAATATCAAACATATTTCAGTTCTTTAATCTCCTCTACCAAATTCACCTCCTCCCACCCCCCCCCCCCCAAAAAAAAGAGAGAGAACCTCAATCACAAAGATGTCCATGTATCTACAATAGGCAGTAACATATAATTAACAATAACCCCCTTAAGACCATCAAAAGACTTCCTATATTTTGTGATCATAACTTAAACTACCTTGCACTTTAACCCACTTGAAAAGGACAACACTATTTTGCTGCAATCCAATGCCCATGTTTGTGTTCACTGTTATATCACAGATCCGTTCATTGAAGGTCACTATGTTGAATACATCATAGCCATGTTAAAGTATTGACTTCGTGTTTGAGTCATGTGACAAACATCTAGCATTTACCATGTCATACACTTATTTTATTCCTAAAAGCTAAAGTTCTTGATAATGTTCATACAATATTACACTGCATTGAATTCTAAAACATTACCTGAAAATAATTATTATATAATCAGACATAGATAAATAGCAAAAATAAAATTCTAAGAATATAAAAATGTTGAAGTCTAACTACATGACTATTATATATTCATTATTAGATATTAATTGGGTCTCAATCATATATTTTTATTAATTAGACATAGACAGCAAAAATAGCAACATGTCACAATATATATATATATATATATATATATATCTTAACAAACTGTATCAAAAATCTGATCTCAATGTTGATTGGAGTTTATTTTTTGTTGGCTGTGTTATGGGATGTAGCAATTCTTATATTTCAGTTTGGGAAGTTTTTTAATTTGAAGTTTTCTTGATGTTAAATATTATCTTGGATCTATGAATGCTTTAGTTTTGTTATTTAAAAAAAAAAAAAAGGCTACTTGCTGATAAGTTAATTAAGAGTTGTAGTGTGTAGAAGGATTTACATTTCTAAGACATTTCTAAAGGCATTATTTTTTTTTTTTTAACTATTTGCTTTGTCTTTGCCCATTAAACAATAAACTAGATCAAGAGTTGCACTTATCAAGTTAAAAAAAAAAAAAAAAAGGATCAAGAATTGCATATTGAGAAATTGATTCTTTCTATCTTTGATCTAAAAAAAAAAAAGAATCAAATTCAATTCCAGTTGCATTAACAAATTCTATTATTTTATATGGATTGTAAATAATATAAAATGTCTTTTTTAATGAATTTTTAATGAATTATTATTTATATTAGTTTAAAATATTATTGATTGATGATTGTGAAAAGGGGTTTTTATTTTTGCTCTGTTTTATGCTTTATCAATGGGTATCATGACAACAATCTAAAATTGACCTACCTTTGCAAGTAGAAAATTTGAATGGAAAAACATTTGTTTTCCAAGTATAATTAAATGAATATAATCTCAAGTTTAAGAAGATGGGAATTCTACAAAGTTAAGAAAGTTTTTGACTTTGTTATAGAAACTGACAAAAAAATTTAGCTTCAGAAGTGCATATTTTTTTTTAATATAGCAAAATTACAAATTTGATATCTAACTTCTACATGTCGTAATACATTTCTCAACGTGTTTTATTGATAAGCTTATATTAGTGGTACTTCAAATGAATGTAAGAACAACAAAGGAAGAAGATACAAACGTACTTTTAGTTGTCTTTCAATTTATTGGAAATTGATATTTTAGCATTTATTTGAGGATGTAAAGGATTGAAATCCTAATTTTAATACTTAAGTTTGATTTATATTTTCCATTTCGTAATTTAATGTTTCATATCAAGGATAGGAATCCTAATGTGAAATCAAAGATGAGAAAACAAAGAATTGTTTAAATCTTCGTACACAATAACTTTCCCGTGCATCGCACGGGTTAGCGACTAGTTTCTATAAACATTACCATCCTTCTTTCCTTACAGAGAAGGTCCTGCTTTGGGCCCTTTGGAAGAGTAAAGAAAAAATGTATCCTTGAGAAGGGAATACATGTTGGTAGAGGGTTTTGTTTGCGCTGTAAGCTCATTGCATATTAATGCTCTTGGATGGTTCAGCTGAAAAAGAGTACATGCATAACTTATGTAGAGACTAATCATTAATTGTAGGGTATCCACCTTGGTACCTCTCTTTTCTTGGGATATAGGGGCAAATATATTCTGGACCAACTGACTTAGGCTGCACTTAGCATTTAAAAAATAAATAAATAAATTTGAAGAAGAAGAAAGACTTAGGCAGCTTCATAGAACAGCACCTACCACCCGCTCATGGCAGTAGAAGGATAATGGTTCTGTGCCATACTATGTAGAATAATAAAGTCAGGTAACCGGAATCGGGAGAGGGTAAAAGGTTGAGATGATATGGGATTTTACTTGGTTAATTTGTTCAAATAATTTTAATGTTGGGCAAGGGTTTCTCAGCCCAATTGATTACTGCATGTTTGTTGTTTCAAAATGATGTTTAAATGAATTAAAGTTTGAGGTTTTTCTAATACACAGAATAGGAGTTATTAATGAATGAATTTATAGCAAATTTTCTAAAGTCACCAACATAGACGCAGAAGTCCCCTAAGCTATAGTATAGAGGTTTTGCTCCTTGAAAACCCCATATCCCTTCTCCACGATTTGGGTCCACATTCTTCCTCACCTTTCCCAATCTTTCTCCACCACCAAAAGATTCGACCCATATTACACCAACATTGCCACTCCCCCTCCCATCACAGCTTTCTTTCATTCTCACAGAAAACTAAAAAATCCATGGTAGAATGGATGAACAATTGAAGGAAATTGAAAATCTAGTAAACCGAAAGCCTCTTATAAAGACAAGGCTCTGAAGCTACTTGTGACACATAAAGACAAGGCTCTGATGATACCTGTAGTGTCACGACCCAAATCCATATCTCTATGGACTCAAAGTATTTGACCTAAAACTTACATATAAATACCTATACGTACTAAATTATTCCAACACATAAATATATCAAGCAAAGTTAAACCTTGTTAAGAATCAAGGTCGAAATATGTCCACAATAAAATCTCTAAAATAAAAGCACTTTTTTTTTCTTTTCTTTTCTTTTCTTTTTTTATTTATATATGGGAAAATACAAGCACTCTTAGAAAATCCATAGAAAATAACATAATAGAAATCTCTAATAACAAAAGGTCTGCAAATGCAATGAAAAATTCCAAGAATTGCATACATAGTTAATAATCCAGCCTCCGCAACTCCATGAATATACTGTAACATCAATTCTTCTCTCAGAGCTTTCAATCTCAATCTGAAATATAAAAATAGGAAGGGGTAAGCTTGACTATTCAGTAACAAAATATATAAAGACCCAACATGACAGACCAAGCTAACAGTAGAGTTTTTTTTTTTTTTTTCCCTTCTTTTCATGATAGATATTTGAACACATTGAGTAAGATAAGTTAGTGCTAACAGAATAATTATCTTTCACATATCAAGGTCAGATTGAAAAACTAAAGTGATATATATATACCCGACATGACAGACCAGGCTACCAGTAAAGATTTTTTTTTTTTTTTTTTTTTTTCCCTTCTTTTCATAATAGATATTAGAACACATTGAGTAAGATAAGTTAATGCTAACAAAATAGATGAAGGGTTGGCTTCAAGTTGCACCAAGTGTAACTCTAAGTTATGTTGCACTACCTAATAACTGTTTATTGGATTAATAATTCATAAATCTTACAATTGGATTACATTTTCTCTATGTTGTAGACATGCATACCAAATTTTATGCCAATCAGATACTATTTAATATTCAATCTAGAAACCCAACTTTTATGCACAATTTTAAATACAAAAATTTAAAATTTAAACACTTAGATCGATGACATGGTTATTAATCTCAAATTATCTTGAAATTTTACAAGCATGTAGAGTATAAGAAAAGCATTTAAACCAATAGTGGATTTGTTAAAATTTGCATAAAGATATTAAGAGGCATAACAAAACTTACAATTTCACTAGGTATAGCTTGAACTCAATCCATATATATATATAGACAATCACAGTCAAACATTTGCCACACAAATCACACATACATGAATAATTCCTGCATGTTTAATCCCTCTTGACAGGGCCATATGGTACTGGTATAGAACAAACACGTTTATATTATATCCTATGGGTATTTCAAACATCATAAATATGTCCAAAAAATATATTACTTATGTCATAGGGGAAATTTTTTAGCAATGAAGTATAGACAACAAATTGTTTCTCAAAAAAAAAAAAAAACAGTATAGTCAACAAACTTTTTTTCCTTGAACAAGTATCATATCCGAACAGTATTTCACAATAACGATTTCTGTTTAAATGCATTTGAACATAAATTGACAAACTCATAAGCTCAAAAATACTAAATTGATGCTTTTGAAATAAAATTGAGAAGTATAAGATTTTCCACAAAGATACAGACTACATATCAGAGCGCCCTTCAAAGATACAGACTAATGGCAACCACTAGAAAGACCTTCTTCCTTGTCTCAAGAGCTAGAATAAAAGCTTATATGCTCCTATTTATCAATTAACATATATTGATCTCAGAATCTAACATAATAACCCAAACTTTAATTATTTTTTTCGCGAAGTCCAAATGTATTGTTCTAAACGTGCATTTATTTTCTAAGCCTCATATGCACTATACTGAAAAGGGAATTCTCACCAACTGTGAAAGAGTCCAAAGGTCATGTATTCTAAAGTGATTGTCACAGCATGTCAGCCCACTTCTACCCCAAATTTAGCATACCGAAAGAATTATAAAAATCCCAAAATTTTCCAGATTTAATCTTCTATATGTTGACTAACTATAGCCCAAATTTGGTGTCAATGTTCGACTCCTAAACCGATAGAAAGAGTCCAAGTCAGTGCTGTTAGACTGTATTCTGCAATGAGTCAGTCCTAATTAGGCAAACCTCTGAGACCCTAAATGACAACAAAAACTTATGAGATTTCACTGAAATTAAGCTCCATGGGTTTGCTTTCTACACTAAAATTTTTTTTCTTAAATTCAGTACAAATTTCGATTGATACCAGATTTAATCCTAATGTACACAATATAAAATATAGTGAATTTGGAGGTTAGGTTTTGAAAAATATTTCTTCCTAGATTCAAATTGTCAACTTCAGCTGTGTAAATACATGGATTTAAGAGTTACTCTATGCCAATTTTACCACAATTAAATCCGATTATAATCCTCCCCAACTTCTTTTTCTCTCCTCCTAAACATCATAGGTATAATGCTAATAGAGTTATTCGCACCACATAAAGATGTCATTAAAGGAGAATATAATCACTGGGCAGCTCATTAAGGTTCTCTAGCAAATCCTAATGTATAAAACTAATATTCTATACCAGTAGATCAAATCGAAATAAAACTCATATTCAAGCTAGCTTTATGAATACATATGACAATTCAAGCTGCCCAACCTAAAGCTGTTTATATGACGTTCAAAACATACAAAGTAATCATGTTGGTTTTCATCAAGCTTATCTCACAAGTTTGACACGGCTTCATGCAAAGACTAACATGTTTTCGATGCCCAGTATTTAACCAATCTAAATCCTAAGCCACTATCACTAAAATTTTTAATCATACTTCCAATAGATTTTGAGGTTATGACCCATTAATGGCTCTGAAAGGTTATTCAGATAAAGTGAATACTTGACTGAGAATCAAGCCTGGCCATCGGTTGGCTGTGTCTAGCCCCATTGTCTCTCCCTTTTTATTCAATTTCTGCATCGTAGCTTTTAAAAATTATTTCTTTTCTTTTCTTTTTTCCCTGGGATGGGCCTTCCAGCATTGCAAATCATTAAAATTCGCTGACAATCTTCTAATCATTGCTAAGGCAGAAAGAAACCATTCTATAGCTATCAAGTAATCCATTAAGAAATTAGAATTATTATTGAGTCATTCTGTTAATGCCAAAAGAATGCGATTTTTAGAAAAAATGTCAATTCCTCAAAAGCCACAGAGATTTGCTCCTATCTTAATTCCAGGAAGCACCTTTCCACTCAAAATACCTCGGCCTTCCCAGATGTCACAATGACTCAAGAGCCGGACTCTCAATGAAGTTGTAGAAAAGATTTAGAGTCAAATCCAGGGATTGAAGGGACATGTGCTATCCCAAAGAGCAGGAGTCTCACAAATTTATGTTATGTCTTCTCTTAATTTTCAAAAAATCTGTTACCTTTAAAATGAACAGGTTGCTTTGGGATTTTTGGTTGGGGTGGGAAGGAGACAAAAGGCCTGTATACCTCAAATCTTGGGATTTCCTTGTGTAAATCTAAAGTAGTGGGAAGCTAAGCTTTTGCCAAATGGAAGACACAAACAAAGTACTATTGGCAAAGGTGAGCTATAATAGGCTAATAGGGGAAGACAAACCATGGGTGAAAATGCTCAAATGTAAATACTTGAGAGGCACATCCATCCGCACAGGAAAGCAATTCTGGGAGGCAAAGACCTCACCTATTACCAAAAGGAGCTTGGTTGAAAATTGATGATGGGATTAGCTTTAAGGTGTGAGAATACCCATGGATGCCAGCCCATCCTAATCTCAAACTACAGCCAAAGTAACCCCCAATACTGTCCAGATTAACTGGGTCTTGTACTTCATCACTACAAGTCAAGTCCGGTGGAATAAAGAACTTATTTGGGCTGATTTTAACAAGATTTAGCATTAAATAATCTCAAAATCCACTTGTCACATGATCAGCAAGCAGATCGGTTAATTTGGACCCTGCACACATAGGGGAATTTCACTACTTAATTGCCTTACAGAGTCAACCAACAACACCATCCTAAATTTACTGAACTTCTACCTAATATTGAATAGAAGAAATTATGGAGCAATAAGATTCATAAACATTTGAAAAGGCTAATCTAGAAGATTCAATAAAGTGTGCTTTTTAAGCTGAGCTGTGTCAACTCAAGATTTGAGATAGATGAAAAATCATGCTTTCTCTGTAATTATGGACCAGTTTCATGAACATTCGAAAACGTTAATCCAGAAGATTGCCTGCAATGTGCTTCCTGCGGCCAATCTTCAATATATTTTTGCACTACTTGCCCTGTAAAGTATTCATAATACAAGAAGTATCTCCACCTAAGAAATGCGAGTTTAAAATAAATAAATAAATGACTGTGCAATTATGGCAGTATGCTACACGAGAAAAATAACAGTAATTATCTGCCACACATTATTCTACAACAAGCCAAGGTTGAAGCAAAAGAAGATAACATGATGAGAGAAGAGATCAAAGAGATGGAGAAGCCTATTCCAATACTTTCAACATGCGGATCAACCTAAGGATGTGCCACTTGCAATGATGGTTCCTATTATTGAACTTTTAATTTCTGGAAAGTATAATGTCACCATTGGAGAGCAGGATGTTCCTCTGCCATCATTGGTTCAAGCACCAAAGGAAAGAAGAAACAATCAAAGTCAAGCTTTTTTACCCTATATCAATTCAGGGGATCAATTATCTTTCAAGGGTTGAGATTGGAAGTTAAAAATTCCACTTTTAATCACAGCCGTTGGATTAATTTTTTTTATTTATTTTAAACTTTATAGCTTTTTACCTTTCTAACTTTTCTCTCTCACATAAAAGGGCAATTGCACGGGATCCAAATTATATCAGGTTACCAGGAATTGTACTAGAACATTTCAAAACTTGAGGTCAAGTTTTCTCCAACCAAGGAAGATTGATGCAGATCACAAACAGTTCAAGGAAAAACAAGATTAAATAATAAAATGATACAATATTTGTGGTTTAGTTTTGATGTAGGGCTTCTTGGAACCTTTCACAGGATACCTAAGTTATTATTTGTGGTTTAGTTTTTTTTTTTTTTTTTTTTTTTTTTTTTTTAGGTTAGAAAGCTGTTGGATCAGTTTTGATTAAGTTTACTAGAATAAGGGTAATTTGGTAATTTTAAATTTTCGGGATTGGCTGTCCTTGGCTATACCAAAGACCCATAAGTATTCTTTTATGTTTTGAGTCTTTGCGATTTGGTTTAGAAGTTCTTTTTGTTGTTTATTAGTAATCCTAATCATTTTAGGAATAGGTTATTTAAGGTCCTAGTCCTTCTAGGAAAGGATTTAATAACTTATATAAAGGCTTTATTGAAGTAAATAATATTCATAGAGATATTGTTTAATCAAATTCCAGCAGCCTAGTTCAAACTTTGAGGGTGTGATTCCCTTTTCCTACCTAAATGTGATTGTTAAGAAAAGCCTAGGCATGATTGCCTAGCATTTACCTTTCTTTATTTTAGTTATATTCACTGTTTTAACACTAAATAGCTATCAACATATTCAAGATTAAATCTTTTCTTACCTAAAACCTTAAACATCAATCCTTATTCAAAAATCCTTCAAGATCCAACTAAGTGCTGAATTGCTAAAGCTCCTGCTTCACATGGTTAGACATGTGGCACACAAATCACACAAACAATCCTGTGATGGACAATTCCAACATGTTTAACCCCTCTTGGCAAGGCCAGATGGTATTGGTAATGAACAGATACGTATATATTATACCCTACGGGTAAGGTCAGATGACACCAATGACTAATAGATCGCCATATGTTATTACCCTGTGGGCAAGACTAGATTACACAGTCAACCAAGTTTCAAAATTTAAATATGAATAACTGTTTCTTACATAAACCTTAAATCACATTGTTAGAATACATAATCAAAAAAGGTGAAGATTCTGAAAATATTCGCATAGCATTGTAGTTCAAGTTAAAATATTGGAATGAAAAACAATTATAGGGGAATTTCTAACATAATAATCTGTCCAAAAACTATATTACTTATGTCATTGAGGAAAGTTTTTAGCAAATGAAATATAGACAACAAAGTGTTTGGCCCCAAAAGTATGACCGGATATCATTTTAGAACAGTAGTGCACAAATAATGAAATCTATTTAAGTACATTTGATAAAAGTAAACTGACAAACTCATTAGCTCAAAAATACTAAATTGTGGTTTTTTCAAAGGAAAGTTGAGAAATAGAAGATATACAACAACAACAACAACAATAAAAAATTTCAGAGCATTTCATATATGTTACTTACCTCGAAAGCTTAAGATACAGCATTAACTAATGGTAACCACTAGTATGACCTTACTTCCTTGTCTAAAGAGCTTGAAGAAATGCTCATATGCTCCTATTTATCAATTAACATATACTGAACTCAAATCTAACATAATAACTTAAACTCTAATTATTTGTTCCAATCCACTGCCCCAAGTTCAAACCCATTGTTCTACAAGTTTATTTACTTTTCTAAACCTCATATGCACTATACCGACAAGGCAATTCTCACCAACTGAGAAAGTGTCCGAAGGTCATGTATTCTAAGTGACTATCACAGCAGATCAGCCCATTTCCACCCCAAATTTCACAAACCAAAAGAATTCTAAAAATCCCAAAATTTTCCAGATTTAATCTTCAATATATTGACCAACTATACCACAAATTCAGAATCCAAGTCAGTGTTGTCACACTGTATTCTGCTGCAAGTCAGTCCTAGTTAGGAAAACCTAGTGAGATTTCACAGAAATTAATTTGGGTTGACTTTCTACAGTACAAATTTTGTTCTTTCATTCTGTACAAATGTTGAGTTAGGCCAGCTTTAATCCTTAAACAAACATAATCCTGAAAGAAACATAGACTAAACAGCAGAATTTTTATTTCCAGTTTTTCAACATACCTCTCTTGACTTAAACCAGTGGTCTCATAGGAGCTTTGAGGTTGTTCTACGTTGTCCTATCCTCCGCATAGAACAGAAACTCAAACTTGTGCCTCGTTCCAGCTTGAGTGATACATGACAAATCGGTTTACTTACGGTGTTTTACACTACTTGAGTGAAACAAACTAGACCATCAGCCCAAGAGCCTCGCCAACACTAGCGCACTGAGATATGCTGATTTTGTAATTGTGATCTGGGATACCTCTCATGGGGTTTCTATAGCCTCCATCTCATTTATAGCGAGCAAAGAGGCATAGAGTAACAGCCCAAGGCATTACTTCTTTAAGTAATACCTAGGACTTACTCCAAGGAGTTACACGGAGAGACATGCTAACTTTGGGCACTCCTTTATATCCCTTTCAGTTTCTAACAAATCCAAATGTACACAATTATTATCTTAAAAAGTATTACCTAGTGCACTAAACTTCCACTTTTGCGGGGTTTAAGAGAGGTCATGCTAAGTAATCAAACCCACAATTTTGTTTGGAGAGGCTAATTCCCAAACTTGAACCCGTGACCTGTGATGTTTGGTGGAAGGCCCTTGCCATCACACCAAGGCCCAAATTTTAAAATGTCGTACCCAGTGTACAAAGCTCCCACTTGTGTGGGATTTGGGAGAGGTCATTGTAGGCAACCTTACCCAATTACTATTCTAATCCGTAGTGAATTTGGAAGCTAGGTTCTAAAAAAAGATTTCTTCCTGTAATCAAAATGTCAGCTTCTGCTGCTCAATACATGCATTTGAGAATTACTGTCTGCCAATTTCACCACATTTAAATTCCATTACAATCCTCTCCAAAATTATTGGCTCCCAAGATAGGGAAGATAGGGAACACAGAGATATAGACAAAGTGAATACCCGACTGAGAATCAAGCCTGGTCATTGGTTGGCTGCCTCTAGCTCTCATTATCTCTCTCTTTCTAGTCAATTGAAATGATAAAACCCTAGTTCTCTATTCCTCAGCTGTTAATGTTAGTCCTCAACCACCCCCCCCCCCCCCCCCCCCCCTCCCCCCTAGGATGGGCCTTGCAATAGTGTAAATGATTAAAATTCCCTGAAAATCTCCTAAACCAAGCTATAGCTATCAAATACTGCATAGAGAAATTTCAATTATAGTCGAGTCATTCTGTTAATGCCAAGAAATCAAATGTCATTTTTATCAAAAACGTAAATTCCCCAAAAGCCACACAGATCTGTTCCTATCTTTAACGCCAGAAAAGCACCTTTCCACTCAAAATACCTTGGCCTTCAAGCAGCCTCTCCAAATAGCAACACTCTCAATGAAGTTGAGGAAAGATTAAGAGTCAAATCTAGAGATTGAAGGGACAATTGTTATCCCAAAAATCAAGGGATTGTCTAACAAGGCCAATACTAGTAGCCTCACCAATTTATATTATACCTTCTCTCAATTTTTCAAAAATCTGTTTGCTCTAAAATGGGTTGCTTTATATTTTTGGTGGGGAAGGCCTTTATACCTCAAACCTGGGGGTTTCCTTGTGTAAATCTAAAGAAGTGCAAGACTTGGGGTTTTGCCACATGGAAGATAAATGGGGAAGAAAAACCATGAGTGAAAATGCTCTAATGTAAATACTTGAGAGGCAAATCCTTCAGAGCAACTAAAGCAGCCTCCAAGAGCTCATGGCAGTGGAAATCAATTCCATGAGGTAAAGACCTACACCTTGGCTGTAAGGTGTGAGAAAACCCATCAATACCAATCCTTCCCAATCTCTATCTACAAGCAAAGCATTCCGCAATCCTGTCCAGATCAACAGGGTCATGGATTTAATCACTACAATTCCAATCCAGTGGAATAAAGAACTTATTAGGGCTGATTTTTAAGAACATTAAAACAGCAAACATCCTCATAATCCACTTGTCACAAGATCAACAACCAGATTAGGTAATTTGGACCCCACACACATCGGCAGAGTCTCACTGCTAAATTGGCTTACTGATTCAACCAACAACACCATCCCAGATATACTGAACTCTTATCCAATTTTGAATAGAAGATTATGGAGCAGTTAGATTCATGGACATTTGAAAGGCTGATCTAGAAGATTGAATGGAATGTTCTCCCTAGTTGAGCTATGTAAACTCAAGATTCGAGATAGATGACAAATCACGCTTGCTCTGTAATTATGGAGCAGTTCTCATGAACATTTTAAAACTTTAATCCAGAAGATTGCATGCAATGTGCTTCCAATCTTCAATATATTTTTGCAGTACTTGCCTTGTACAGTATCCATAATACAAGAAATATTGGACTGTAACCTTCAGGACTAGTAACTATTGATAGTGCCACTAGCATTTTGCAACCACCATTATATATCTATCACTAATAGAATGAAATCATTGTCCTCAAATCAAGGACTGCTGACACTTTCACACTAACACTAAAGATATGGGCTTGGATGACAGCTAAAGTAAAATAGAGTTGTGTGTAGAGGAGATTATGATATGAAAGACCTTTCACCATTATCCCTCACTCTATTACAAGAGTGTCATTTTTTGTTAGTGTGACTGGATCTTGATCTTTGCTTTTAATATGACATATATAATTGTAGGCTACAGCATCACAAAAATATTTGACAAATTTCATCCAGCCATTTTGTTTGAGTGTTGGCTTATATATATTAAACAATTGAAAAAAAAGTGCAATCATGGCAGTATGGTATAGGAAAAAATAACAATAATATTTTTGTTCATTGAAAGCTTACCACAAAGGTGCTTCAGCCACAATGTTTCTCATTCTTCTATTATTCTAACACAGTCCTGTTGTACAAGCACTTCCTCCAGCTGGCTTAGCATATTCATTGTTATGTGCACCACGGCTAGGCGGTCACAATTTATTAAAATCAGCTTCTGAAGTTTAGGCAGTGCTTGTTCTAGAAACACTACCTCTTTTAACTGATTGCATTGTTCAACTTCTAGTAACCTCAATTTTAGAAATGGTTGAGCAATAAATCCCAGAAATACACCAGTGTAAGCAGCATACAGATGTAGCTCCTTTAGAGAAGGCAAAGCATGGAGGACCTCAAGTGGGCAGTTTTGCAGTTTTGACCATTTGAGCTCAATTTTAAACAAATCATTAAGTTCACCAATCCATGCTGGAATTTTCTTCAACCTCCCTCCAAGAAATAGTTTGCGAAGCAGTTGAGGAGACTTTTTCATGTAATTCAAATCAAGAAACACCTCTTCGCTAGCTGAGTTCACAGACAAAGAAGAAAGATGCTCCATCTTCTCAATGGATGCACACAAATCCTTTCCATCTTCTTCCTTGAGTTCTGTGATCCCTAGTTTCCTCAGATCAGTGAAGTTCCCCAACTCTTTAACAATGCTTATGTCCTTATAGTTTGCACTGATAAGTGACAGCTTCTGTAACGAAGTGGAACACTCAATTCCTGGACACACCTGTGCTCCTACAGCAGCATTTGTTTTGCGTCGGCAATCAACAAACAAATAGAGCAACTTAGGAAGTTTAAGGGTCTTCTTGGGCAACTTGGCGATAAGAGTATTTCTAAGGTCCAAAACCATTAGGTTCTGAAGCTTCTTAATAGATTTTGGAACTGAATCTATCCTTGTACTCCTCAAACTTAAGTACCTTAGGAGGGTGAGGTTGACAACTTCTTCTGGAAAATGTTGCAAGGCTGCATTTTCCAGGTCTAGACTTGTCATCAACTTGAAGTTTTTGAAAAGTTCATTGGCCATTGATTCTGAAAAATTGTCTCCCCCAAACATAGAAAAGGTACGAACATAAGAGAGGTCTGTCCTCTGTAGCATGGAGAGGAAGCAATTGTGAAGAGATAAGCGACGGGTTTTCCCACCTCCCAAACCGGCACTTGGACTTCTAAGAACATTAATGAAGTTCACCTTCTCAGACATGTAAAGGATGAACCCTCTTGCAAGATTAGAAACTCGACAGCTCCTTATTCGTCCGTCAGAATCTCGACTGATCGCACGAACCATGCTCATTTGAACTAGCTCATCTAAGTACTCATATGCCAACTGCTCCAGAGTTGTACGTTCTCTTTTCTCAATGAACCCGCAGCCTATCCATTGGTGGATTAGTCTTCCACGAGTAACAGAGTGATCCTTGGGAAAATTGCAAAAGTACAAGAAACAATACTTGAGGTTGGGCAATAGATGGTAATAACTATGCCAGAAAATTCTGTGGCAGGTAAGAGAGACAGAATTTCCTGGTTCAAATTCAAGGCTATCAAGTGCATTCTTAAACTCCGTCACAATAAGTGGTTTATTTGACAAGAAATTGCCAACTGCAACAATTGCATGAGGTGATTCTTCACATCTTTTCACGATTTCCTCACACCAATGAACCAAATGATACGGGCATTTATCACCTTGAAAGACCTTCTTACAAAAGAGCTCCAAAGCCTCTTCTGATGTTAATGGATCAAGGTTGAGATCATAGATATAATCATGAGAGCTTGAACAAATAGAAGCTAAATTGCGATTACGAGTGGAGATGATTATTTTACTATCCTGTTTTATATTACAAGGAAGTAACTCTTTAATGCAGCGCCATTGATCTTGAGACCAAATACCATCAAAAACAAGGATGTATCTTTTTTGTTGTAAATGAAACTGCAAACTCTTTTCTTTGTTTCTTCCTGGGTAGAAAGGTAATTCCAGTTCCTGAAAAAGTTTCTCTAACAAGTCCTCACGAGAGGGAGGGACAGAAACCCAAGCATTGCATTCATAATCATTTTTAATCATTTCAAAGACTTCATGGATAACAGTAGATTTACCTAAACCCGGGTCTCCGATTACTGAAATTACTATGTCCCTTGGCTGATCTCTCCTTGAAACACGATTAAGAAGTGCCGCTACACGCCTCTGAATGCCCACAAGAACATGACGGTCATTCCTGCAAAATGAATTATAAGTCTCTGATACCTCTCCAGCTGTAGTAGAACTCGAAGCAACTGGAGAGGGACAAATGCGAAGTGTATCAAAGTCTCCGATGTTGTCGACTTTTTTCTTGATATCTGCCATGCGGGAGGACAATCGCCTCAGCGTAGGAACGTCCTTAACAGAGTGAGCAACCTCGTGAAGAAATTTCGTGATCCGATGATGATGGAAGTGCTCAGGAACTTCATACATGAACTCTTCAATTGCATCTTGAGTCTCATATGCTAAATCTTGCACTTGTTGAACTCGATCCTTCAAACCTGCTGTATATTCTCTTCCTGCCGTGTCCTTCAGGTAAGCTATCATAGTATTCAACCATTTTATTACTTCTTCGATGTTACGACGGTCGCCGACGGAACATACTTTGTAGAGAAACGGCACCACCGTGGTAAGTAGAGTTATTGCTCCTGTGACTGCAATTTCTGCCATTGTTCGTCTTCTCTTTCTTCGGTTCCAAGCAATCAGCTTTGTGACAGAGTTGAGTGGACGTACAATAAGTAAGATCCAAGATTGAAGATTGAAGAAGACAAAAGGAAGATCGAAGAGAAGCTGACGAGGTTGAGAAGAGATGAGGTTCTGTGGACTGAGACAAGTAAGATTCAGACAAAAAGAGTATAGTGCATCAAAAGGCCTCTTTTCTCTTTTCTATGAATAACAGAGATTTTATGATTTTGTAAGAAGAAGAATATCCAACTCCCAAAAACAAGAGGTCGACAACCATCCCCTAATTCACACGTGTATCACTATACTTACAAAAAGAACATGGCAAATTCCCCTTTCCAACTTTTTTTTTTTAATGGGAATTCACACGTGTACTTCTCCCCCTTTTTACCCCTTTCCTACTATAGACATTTTTTTTTTAATATATATGATGGCATTCTTACTATAGACATCAATCAAAGTCTATCAAAGACAAGATATTGATTTATTGGGAAAAATATTATTTCCAGCTAGGTTACATTCTACTCTTTTACGTTAATATTTATATTTATAATTGAAGCAGGCATGTTTATATTAAAAAAAAAATGTTTAACTATAAACATATTTAAACTTATCTTACTCCAACAAACCTAGTATGTACATGGTAATTAAAGAAACTATTGTATATAATTTTAGTCACATAAATCTTTTAATGAGTAATGTAACTTGTTTAAACAATATACATGGAATCTTTATACTTTGACACTTATTTTTTTTAGAAAGTTTATAATTTGACACTTAATAAATTGAAAAAAATAACTCTAAACATATTTAGAACCAAACTTTATCCTTTTTAGCAATTGGTTTCTCAAAAAAAAAATTATCCTTTAAAAAATGTCCATATTTTAACATATGAAAGTTGGTGTGAAATAAAAGATGTGAAAAAACCAATGTAAGATTATGAAAGCCTTAATTTAGAGGTATTTTAGAATCACACCCTCAGTGGCGGAGCCAGAAATTTGTCTTTGGAGAAGGGGGCGAATAATAAATGAGATGACAAAAAAAAATTTCTTTGTATATACTATATTCATATTATGTACAATAGTCTAAAATAGTACTATAAAGACAATTCAATAAACAAATTTAGTACTTTATAACTTTTTGGGTATTATTTGAAGAATAGTAATGGGAATTTGACAACCCCTTTCAACTCACTTGTTGACAACCTCTATGTCTTATACTTTACGTGTAAATGGGAACCTGTCAACCCCTTTCATACCTACACAAGGTTTGAGGCAGGGAGACCCTTTGTCTCCTTATCTTTTTCTTCTATGTGCAAACATCCTTTCCATTTCCCTTTTTCAAGCTGAAAGCTTAAATAGGATAAAAGGGGTAAAATTAGGGAGGAATGGACTTTCTTTTACTCACGTGTTGTTTGCTGACGATTCCCTTTTATTCTTTAGGAAGGACAAGAACTCATTAGAAAATATAATGAAGATCCTTGATTGGTATTGTAAGCTCTCAGGTCAGAAAATTAACTTGTCCAAATCCGATCTATACTGTTCTCCCAATATGCATGAGTCTAATCAGAATTCCTTAGCCCGAAGGCTGCAAGTGAATCTGGTCCAAAATCCTAGCAAATATCTTGGTTTGGATTTCAAATTAAGAGGGAATAAAGTTGTTGATTTTCAGTTTCTAAATGATAAGCTAACTTATAAATTGCAAGAATGGAAAGCAAAACTCCTATTGCAAGCAGGCAGAACAACTCTCATTTCATCAGTTTTACAATCTCTTCCTCTTTATACTTTCTCTTGTTTTAGGGTGCCTGAACGTATATGCAACAAAATGGATTCTATTGTGAGGGCTTTTTGGTGGGGGCATGAACTTGGAGAACATAAACTTCATCTTATCAAATGGGATCAACTTTGTCAGCCAAAGAGAAATGGTGGCTTAGGACTTAAGAAGTTTAGTTTATTGAATCAAGCTATGTTAGCCAAACAATATTGGAGAATCACTCAAAACTCTGATTCTCTTCTAGCTAGAACTTTCAAAGCTAAGTATTTTCCTAGAGGGTCAGTGCAAGAATACATTTCTAAGCCTCACCACCCCTGGATTTGGAAGAACATCATCAAATTGGACAACCCAAAGTTGAGGGAAGGGATATGGAGGGTTGGAAGAAGGTTTGATATTCCCCTCAACCATCAACACTGGTTTGCCCAACAAAACATACAGTTTAACCATTCAGGCTTAGTTACAGGAACTGTTGGTGATTTAATTGATCATAGTTCACATTCTTGGAAGTGTGACTTAGTAAGATCCTTATATACCCCTGCTCAAGCTTCAAAAATTTTGCAAATTCCCCTATCCAGAATTGATGCTATACAAGATAAACTTTGCTGGAAATACTCAAATGAAGGGCATTATGAGGTTAAATCTGCTTATCAGATTTTGGTTAAGGACTGCTCTGTCACACAAGGACCAACTCTCTAGCAAAAAGGGGTGTGGAATCTAATTTGGAGTGTGAAAGTCCCATTGAAATTTAATACTTTTTGTGTGGAAGCTTATGCTTGATAGATTGCCAATTATGCTGAGCTTATTTAATAAAGGCATTTCATCCCCAAATTTATGTCCTTTTTGCAATGAAGAAAGTGAGTCCACCACACACCTTTTTCTTTTATGTCCTTTCACAAGAGCTTGTTGGCATGGTTTAGGTTTGGGTGTTCATTCCTCTGACTTCACTAGCATAACTGTCCAACAATGGCTAACCTCCCTTCTACTCAAACACAAAAAGAAGGAAGCACACTCTATGGAATATTTGCAAGCTGTTTTTACATACCTGTGGTCAATCTCGACTTATAGAAACAGGGTGGTCCATGAAGGAATAGTTCCTAATCCTATGGAATTGAGTCTAACAGCACAAACTTTATCTTGCAGGTACAAAGAGACTTTCAATGACCAATCACTCTACAACAGGAACTCAAGAAGACCAAAACCAATGCAGCAACCCGTAGCAGGTCCTTGGCAAATCATTTTGAAAATCACAAGAGCAAGATGTAATAGGACCTATGAAGCACGGGTGCGTTTCGGGACTCGGGTGCGGGTGCGGGACTCGGCAATTTTTGAAAAAAGTGGGTGCGAGTGCAGGTGCGGTGGGACTCGGCGATTAAAAAATTATTAAAAATATTTTTATTTATATTTTCTATATATTTTTACTACTAAAATATTCTAAAAAAAATGAGAAATGACAGATTTAGGATGTTTAGGTCTCATTAAAAGAAGATTTCGGCTATTCCGGCGATTTTTGGAGAAAATTTCGGCCGGTTTCGGCCGTTTCGGTCGCCGGCCGATACGGACCGATACGGCCCTTTTCTGGCCGAAATTGGCCCGGTTCGGGGCGAATCAGCGCGAATCTAAGCCGATTCGGCGCGAGTCTGTGAAAAAAAAAAAAAAAAAAAAAAAAAAACTTAGACGCGGCTCCAACGCGCGGACAGCCGCGTCGGACGCCGCACCCCGCGTCGGACTCCGGTGCGGCACCCTCCCAGCCGCGTCCGTGCTTTCTAGAATAGGACTAAAAGATGCTCTTTTGCCTATGAAGCAGTAAATATGCAGGGAGTTAGTATGTTTTTCGGAGTTGCTTGTAGTACAACCAGATCAAAAGGTGGGGCAATGTTTGAAGCAATGGTGGAAGCTGCCATCAGAGCAAAGCACCATGGATTTCAGTATGTTTTGTTTTTAGGTGATGATAGGAGGGTTGTCCAGGCCTTTAGGAAGAAAAGACCAACTGATTGGTTAGACAAGACTAGATTAGCTTATCTTAATGCCCTTGCCCAATTTGGGCTTTTTTGTAAAATGCTTTTTGTGCCTCACATTATAGTCAAACATCTCTGGTCTATAGCAAAGATAGCAACTCAGGTGCCTCTGAACTTTTGCTGGTATAACCCAGCTCTTGTATAACTTTTGTCTTTATCTCCCTTTGATTGGTATCAAAAAAAAAAAAAATTTGGGAAGTTGAAGTTTTGGCATTAGGACAAAAAAAATATAGAATTTTCTTACTTATCATTGTTTTTTTTTTTTAAGAATTAATCACTTATAAACCTAGATATTCAAAATAATTACAACCTATTAAGTATAATGATCGACATAAAGAATTACAAACAGGTTGAAGATTATTAAAAATTAAACAAACAAGTATTAAATGCATAAAAAATTAACATAATAAAATAAACCCATCATTAAACATTACGTTATTTTCTTTATATGATGTATTATATATTTTATCATTTTAATAATAATTTGTTATATTTATATGCTATATGAAATTATATTTTATCAATTTAATAACAAATAAAAAATAGAAAAAGAGTGATTAAGGGAAAATAGAAGATGGAAGAAGAGTGCAGAGTCCACGTTACTTGGGAAGTAAAAAAGATACTACTATTGTTATGATGTGAAACCACTAAACTTTGTGTTTGAAGTGTGTGGTTTTTAACTTGTACGCATCTGCTCACTCTCTCGGGGTTAGAGTAAATTGCAGAGCTTACGACTTATGAGAATCATAAAGAAAGGATGAAGGAGCCTATCTAACTAGAATCCCAGATGCAGATCTATTGGTAGTGCAATCTATTGGGGTGGTCTTAAGAGGAAGTTGAAGAATACATGTTGTTACTTGGTAGTTGGTACCAAGATTCTTGCAAAACATAGCCTTCTTCCACCGTGAACTCCAAAGTAAGCCAGAAAATTTTTTAACAGGAAGGAGCAAATTTTTATTTATTTTGATGTTTTAAAGGAGGAAGGAGCATAATTAAAAACTTTTTTTTTTTTTTTGTCTTCAAGTTTATTTTTTATTTTTTGAAGGAAGAGTGTATTTTTTGAGATGGTTGTTAAGATAATTATGTTTTTATTATAGGTTTTTGGATGTCCAATTAATTTAATTTATTGTTTTAAACAATTTATTGTCATTAATAGAGTTGTAACCTTATTTAAAAATTGGGAGGGGGACCAAAGCAATCTTCTGTAAGAAGTGGACCATTCAGACAATGACACAATAACACGTTAGAGAATGTAAATTCTATCCATGTTTTCCAACTATAAGAAACTTTTCTTTTTTATTATTTAATAATAATTTATAGTTCTAAGCCATGCAAATGCTTATATTTGGCAATTTTCTATATAAATTTACGAAGCTTTCTACGCTAAGGAATTTCATATTTGAAAACTTTAAAGGGGCAACCAAATATATAAATTCTTTGATTATTTTTTAAGGTTGTTTGTAACTTTCAAATGACTGCATATTGCAAATTTTCGTGTTGATTTTAGTTTGTTATGTTTACAAAAGAACAAAATTTAGTTACAAAATTGGTTGTAACCTAAGATTACAACCTTACTCAATAAATTAAACATTACTACATATTTTGAAAATCTAACTGTTGTATTATATATTCTTTACGCTTTTAATACACATATCAAATTTTGTATCAATCAAATATTATTTACTATATGATCTATCAACTTATATTTTATGTATAATTTTAGAGTACAAAAACTTGCAATTTAAACAATTTATTGATGACATAGCTATTAATCTTCAATATTTTAGAAATTTTGCAAGCATGAAGTATATAAGAAGAAGATATAATCTAATAGTGGATTTGTCAAAATTTATCTTCAATAAAAAGATATTGAATAAGGTTGTAGTATAAAACTACAACAAATTTTGTAGTTAAACTTTGTTCTTTACAAAAAATAACAGAGAATGTTGCCAAATCTAAATTTGGAAAATTTGGCACTAACTACACTCAATAGAATTTTTAATTTTAATATTGAGCTTTAAAAGGATTTGGTTAAAAATTGATGTTGAAATAAGGGTCCTTTTCTACAATTTCTTAAACATTTCAAATATATTTTTATTTTACCCTTCTACTATTCATGAAAAAGGATTCCTAGGCTTGGAATTAATACTATGGTTAGGGACTAGGGTTTGGTTTGAATTTAGTTTTACTATTAAAACTCTGTAAATTAATCATGACTAACAATAATTGTATTAATGAACCAAAGGGGTTAAATTTTTTATTTTACAAAATATTTCAAAATGCACCACACATCGCGCGGAATATTGGTTAGTATATTATAAAAACTAGTAAGTTGTCCGTGCAATGCACGGATAATTTTGTGATATTTTATGTAAAACAGTTTTGAATAATGTTGAACATAAATTATAAAGAAAAAGTAAACTAAATTAGAGTAAAGAAATATATAGATTTTGAGATATTAAAAATTGGTTTAGTAGTTTCATTGTATATTTGTAGCCTTCTTAAGGTAAGATTATTATTTTTTTAAATCATGAAACCAAAAATAAATGCAAAAGAGTAACGGGACCATGAAATAAATTAATTTGTGTTGTGTTCACATATTTCATACTATGAAATAAAAGTATACCCAATTCTCTGATTATCTTCCACTCATCGATAGTGCGACATTAAGACATGGTGTGGGCAAGTGTGTATGCATATGTCCTATAGATGATTTAAAATTAAACCATGGTAGAATATGACTTTACATTGCGCACCAAATATTTTTCTACTTATATATCCAAAACAAAAACTAACTAACCAAATTACCTAACCTAAATCATATTTAAGCCCCTAATTTAAAAAGAAAAAAAGATTACTCGTAGGGGTTTCAGTGTCTTAATGGTGATGGGAGGTCAATATAACGAAGGTGGTGACCCCTCAAATTCCTCTTTATCTCTCTTTCAAATGTTTTGTTAGTCTCAGGTCTTTTATTTTGGTAATATATAGTGAAATAATGCCTTTTATTTAACAATCCACAACATTTTTGTGTCTTTCTATCTCTCTTTAGAGTCTTATCCCGTTAGTTATTACTATTAGCCCTTACTTATTATTTTTTTTTTTAAATACTAAAATAGTGGGTATGCTAAAAGACATGAAGAATAGTGAAAGATGTGGTGTAAGCTTAGGAAATTAATAAGATAACAATAAAATAAGATAATGTGAACTTTTGGGTAAAAAAAAAAAAACATAATGAAAGAAGTAAAAAAAAGGCTAAATACCAAATTAGAGTGCCACTTGGCAAGACCTCATGCACTCTCGCATGAGGTCTCTAAGAGAGAGACATTTTGTAACAACTCTCTCACTGTCTTTCTACTCATTGATAGTGCGACATTAAAACATGGTGTGGGCAAGTGTGTATGCACGTGTCTTATAGATTATTTAAAATCATGGTAGAATATGGCTTTACATTGCGTACCAAATATTCTCTCTACTTATATACCCAAAACAAAAATTATCCAACCAAATTACCCAAACCTAAATAATATTTAATCCCCTAATTTAAAAAGAAAAAAAAAAACCTGTAGGGGTTTCGGCGTCTTGATGGTAGTGGGAGGCCAATATGATGGAGGCGATGTCCCCTCAGATTCTCTCTCTCTCTTTCAGATGTTTTGTCAGTCTCAGGTCTTTTATAGTGAAACAACGCGTTTTGATTTTGTAGTGAAACTATGCATTTTATTTAACAATCCACAACACTTTTATTTCTCTCTATCTCTCTCCAAGGCCTTATATGGTTAGTTATTAATATTAGTCCTTAATTATTATTTTTTTGCTTTTTTTTAAAATATTAAAATGGTGGGTATGCTAAAAGACATGAAAAAGAGAGAAATGTGTGATGTAAGCTTAGACAATTAATGAGAGACTAATGAGATAATAGTAAAATAAGTTAATGTAAACTTTTGGGTAACAGTAAAAAAAATTTAATGAAAGAAGTAAAAAAATGCAAAATGCAAAATTAGAGCGTCACTTGACAAAACCTCACACACTCCCGCATGAGATCTTTGCTTATATATATATATATATATATATATATATATATATATATTGATGATTATTCCTTTATAACTTATAATCATTAATCAACATGAGTCTCAAAAAACTTTGTGATAGGACTTTATCATACGTACAAAATAAGTATAGATTTTTTATCTTTTTTTTTTTTTAAAGGATATTGCTATTGTGTTCGTCCTTATAAGAATTGAAGCATAGATTAAATTTTCATTATTTTTGACAATTTTCTTTGATTCCTTTATAATTTATATATTGTGTTGGTTTAAATGAATTTTTTCTCAAGCTTTCAGAGGATGGACTTTAGATAAGATGTTCAACTTTTATACGCCAAGTATTTACTATAAGTCTTGTACATGAAACAAATAGAGATAAGAAATTAAGAATATGGTCCAATTTGGTCGGCCTTAGCTTGATTTGTCTAGATATCAATTTTCTCTCTTGCCAAAAGTTTGACTTATTTTAGGTGGAAGTTTCCTTGATTATTACTTGTATACAAAATTCTAGGATCATTAAATTGGAATTTGTCCCTTACTAACCTAACCAATTGGAATAGGATGAAATTTCTTCCCATCCACACTAAACATTGTGTACACTCCAAATTTTTATTTTTTTTTCTGTATCTCATAATGATACGTTGTTGATAGGTGTCATCTAAGTTTAACATAATTGAGAGTTGTAATTGAGATTATGGCCCAGAAGCTTTACTATTCAATACTTTGCAAGAAAAATTAAACACTCATTTGATGTAACAGGAGACTATGGAATTTGACATTGTATACACTGGGGTTTGTTCTTGATGTTGTGAAATTGTTGTAGGTACAAAAAAATCTAGTTTGATTAGTTGGCAAGTCATGTTCTTTAATCGTGAAATGTCTACAGTGGAAAACTTTTGTGTTCTTACAATAAATGTTTTGAAGAGAAAATTGTTAGCCCTCTCATAACATTGGGACCCCCCCTATTTATACAAAGGAAAAATGGTCCAATATTCCTAAGTGTAACTTAGTTACATGGAATTTTTGTGCAAATGTGCCTAGATTTCTTTTAAAAATTTAATTATAATTTTATACTCGAATTTGGTGATTTTTATATGATTTTTGTGGTTTGATTTTGATTCAGTAAAGACATATTAGCCAAAAGAAACGAAGGTAGAGCTATTAAAGAAATTTGTACTTTTAGATTAGCAATTACAGATGGCGAATGTTGTATTGTCATTTGTGGTTGTGGTATGAATAAGCGGAATGTTGTTTGGGTGACTGATTGAGGCAAAGCAATTAACCATATTAAAAGGGATTAGCAACTTTTTCTTTCTCCTTTGCCATTTGCGGTATGTATATGTCTTTTTCACATATGCTCAACTGAAGTACCCATTAGGATTTCCCTTAATTATGATAAACATATTAATTTTTTTTAAATAACTTTTATATTTATTAAATGAGATATATATATATATATATACATATATATATATATATATATATATATATATGTCGAGGATCATGTAGCTGAATTGACACCTCCCTATACACAAAGTGTCTGGGGTTTAAGGGAGAAAATGTTCAAATTGTGGGAGTTAGGGAAAAAAGGTTCAAGTTGCAGGGTTAGCAGCATATTGTAATTATTTCTAAATAAATAAAAAAGATATAGAGATATATATTGTTTTCCTTGAGATAAAACAGTTGCGATGGAAGTTGTGATAATAGTGGAGTTTTTGCCTTTGAGGTTTTCCCCATTCATCAACAAATCACCGTGTCAACTTTATTTTCCACTGCATATTGACTTAGTTGGTGATTTGTTTGTGTTAACACGTGTATTGCATGTTAATTAAATTAATTAATTAACTTGGCTAATTAATTGGTTAATTTATCACAAGAGGTCAATACATTCTTGGCCTATCAAATAGAAAAGTTATCATTGACTCTATCTAAAGCATTTAAAGTAATAAAGGCATATTAAAGATTTAAGTTGATTGGCTAATATAGAACATCAGCCCATTGTTTGGAATTCAATGGGAAGAGCATAATTTTTGTTATACTCTTGATTGCATGTGTATCAATTGTTGCCGAAGAAACTAAACATGAGTAAGCTAATATCATAATTCAAATCAATAGTAAAAAACAAAAATGAATAAAAACATTTTTGAATATGACTTAATGCATTCTCACATTCATGGAACGACAAATCAATAGATACTAATTTAACTAATTACACTAATTATATTTTTAATCTATTAGAATTGCAAACTTTCAATAACATAAGCGCTTGTTGAATAAACTCTCTCTAATAAACCAACTTACATATCTCAAGATATGACACTACCAAGCTACCCTTGATGGTTCTTCCTACCAAAATCGATCTTGAGTACAAAAACTTCAAAACTACAAATTAAAAGTATTAGTTACAATGTAAAAAGATTAGACAACATGCATTTTCATATTTTTAAGAAATGCTTTTTTAAATTGTTTTTGGCCATTTAGTAACTTTAGCTCAATGAAGTAAATGTTAGCATACTTAATTTATTTATAGTAGATATATGTTTGTGTGGTTTCTCCTCAAACATGTATCTTTTTGCAATCATCAAAGTATTCATGATGGCTAAAATTTTTTAAACCTAAAATGAAAATGAAGCACATAACAACCTCAATTTTAATATATCTTTATGAAAGTTACTCTTTTGAATGTATATGATCAACCAACAAACACAATAGAATCAAATTGTGTATAATGAAATTGAAGCATCGACTTAACACCTATACTAACTTGAAAAACCAAAAGGAAAAAGGATCAAGAAAACAACAGTTTAGCTCATTCCATTGAAGTTGAAATGATAGATCCTTCTACACATTGAGCATTACATTGATGAGTTTAGAAAGTTTTATATCTATCAAAAACAAAATGTGGAAACACAAATAAATTTTTTTTTTTTTTTAAACTTATAGGTTTGTTATGCTTAAAATTAACCAAAAAAAAAAAAACTAAATTTTGACAATCTTAATCTATTAACAGAGTTTGATAAAAATCATAATTAGCAAATAAAAAATGGCATAAAGAGCATCCTATTATATGACTATATCACTTTATAAAGCCTTAATACCCAAATGCCTATAAGAATGATAATTAGCAAACGAAAAGTATAAGTAAATAAAAGAGCATCTTAGTATCAATTTAAAGCAAAAAAAAAAAAAAAAAATTACCATATTGAACCACGACCATTATGACATGAAGCAAGTGGAAGACGAGCATTATTGTTGTTTATTATCCCAGGTGAATAAACATATGTTTTTTTGGAAGATTCATGTGTTCTTAAATAATCTGAATGCTATTTCAATTTGTGCAAATTATAGAACACAGAATTGGTAATTTAGAAAGAGTAGGCATTTAGTTATAAGGAAAGAGGAGTAGGCATAAACATAAGAAAACCTTTGGATGGAGGAATAAGGAAAACAAAGAGTTTTTGATGATTAACATCCCTCTATTTTATCCATTAGTCTTATTTATTACTAATTAAAATCTATTGAGTTTAGTAAATAACTGATGTGGCATCTAATAAGTGTAATAAATTAAGAATGATGTATTTTATTTTCAAAAAAAAAAATCAATTATCTTTTCAGAGAGAATGCCACTTGGCAAAACCTCATGCTCTCCCGCATGAGGTCTCTGCTTTTATATATATATATATTGATATTGATTGGATCCTATAACTAGTGGATGCATACAACGATGACACGTGTTTCTTTTCAAAATATACAACGATGACATGTGGTGACTTCCTACATTTAGTTAGTATTATTATATGGATAAGAAAACGCCATGTGTCAAACAATTATTTGTACATGTTAATATGTTTGACATTTTTTCAATAATAATTTACAAATTTAAATGAAATAAATGCATTTCTTTAATTAATATGTTATTTATGTTCAAGATTTAATTTTTATTTATGAGCACAAATTCCTCTTTTTTTTTTTCTTTTTTTTTTGAGAAACTTCTTAATTTGTTATTTGACTATTAATTTTCCTAATCATTACCCTTCCAGTGGCTATTCAAGTTTTCTTTGTTGAAAATTTAATTATATCTAATTATGTATACATTACTAAATCTAATTGTAAATCTAATTATCTATATTTATGATAGATTTAAAAACAGAGGATTAGCTTTAAGTTTTGCTGTTCTCCTATGTTCTCACATTGGAGAAATTATTATTTACAATAGAAGGACTGTTGATGTGGTCCTCCCTAACCAATAAGATGATGTTATCTATGTAAATGTACGTGTGTACTTCTTAATCAGTACAAGGAATTCAAAATAAAAATTATTAGATAATGTCACATTTGCATAAATAATAACATTTTTTTGGTTGGGAGGTTAGAAAGGACCACATTAGCAGTCCTTCTGGTAGACCTAATAATTTCTTGTCACATTGGATTTGAGGAGTCATGATTAACCAAGAATTTAGTTACTGTCACATTAATTGTCTTTAGCTGTTACTCATAATAATTACTAAATAACAAAACTTAGGTACAGTACCTTAAGTGCTATTCCTTGGATTTCTCTCTTAAAATTTAGTCATGTGACTACTTAACTAAAAAATACACTTTCATCCCGTAAAGAAAAAAAAAATCCACATGACAGAATCTTAAAAGTGAAATCTGTTTGATTGGGAGGATGTAAAAGTAGAAAGATAGAAAATATTTTATTTTATCTCAATTGTGTTTGGTTGGGATAGTAAAAAAGTGGAGGAATGAAAAACTTTTTGTATAAATTTACTGTCGTGTCTCTTTTAATAAATATAAAAAGTAACACATTATACTTTAAAGATATTGTGTATGGATGTAAACTTCATTAAAGTAAAAGAAAAAAAAAATAGCACCAGAAATTAACCCAAAATGGTTTTCCCAAAAAAAAAAAAAAAAAAAAAAAACAACAACAACAACAACGACGACGACGACGACGACGAGAAGAAGAAAGCTAACATGTCTAGACAAAACCAAAGGAAAAAACAGAAGTCAACACTTAAGTAACAAAGAAAGAACAAATCAAAGGAAAAAAAAAAAGGTAATTTTGGCAGCTCGTTTTCACGAGCTTCCTCCTTCTAGTTTTCTCACCATTTTGAGGAGAAAACTTTTTAGTGAACCTGAGAGAAAACATCTAGAACCCACCACAAAATTTTCCACTCCCCCTCCCAACCAAACATACACTAAAATTTTTCTCTTCACTTTTCTCTCCTAAGTCTCTTGACATGTATATTTAGTTTTACAAATTAAAAATTATAAACCTTAAATATTTGATTCTCAGCCTTTAAAAGTTCACTTTTTTTTTTTTAATAAAAGAAATACACCTAAGAAAAAGACAAAGAATTAATTAAAACAACAAATGAAAGAACAAAATATATATGTATACCTTATAAAATAAAATAAAAATCAATAGGCATGTAGTGACATTTTTAGGGTCTAATTAATTATGATTACTTATGGATATACTGGATTACAATTTTTTTTTTCATCATTATTTTAGTGACACATAATACATAATTGAAATTAATTTTTCAAAATCATAACACATATAAGTATTATAAAATAACTAATAACAAATAGGCGCATTGCGAGGGACATCCACTAGTTTCCTCAATTAGTCCCATTATTTTCATTATAAGACAAACCACATCTATTCGTAAGCTAGACAAATAGTTGAATTTTTTATTTTTTATTTTAGACTACCATAGTGTCGTATGCCTTCAACAAACCCAATCCTTTTATGTTTGGAACAATGGCCATTTTATTTAAAGAACAATAACAGGAGCTCTGTCATATTCATTTCAAATAAAGCAAAAAAAGGGGCAAAATTAACCACTCTTCCATTAAAAATTTAAAACCACTTCACCCCAATCCCAATCCTCTATGTCCTACAACTACCTCAGTAATCTCCTCGCTTCATCATTCTCTCTCTTCCTGTTTTAGATTATTCCAATATGGTGTAGTATAAAATAGAGAATGAGATGTAAAGTAGATTGTTAGAGTATTAATGTAATTTAAATACTAACTTTTTGGTGATGCAAATGCAAAATGCCTCTTCTTCACCCTTTTTTTTTTCACATTTTCGGATAGGAATGTAGCTACGGTCTTGCCAAATAAGTAATTATAGAATTGTATGATAGATGGATGTATGTATGTATTTATGCACATTCTTATTTGAAAAGAATATTTGTAGACTATCTATATAAATTGCGTGAAAAACATACACTTCATTTGAAGCTCAAGACTAATTTCTCTGACATAAACATCAAACAAGCACTCGTTTTGTTTTTGAAAAACTTAAAGCCTGCTTAGAACATCTAACATTTTCAAAACACTGTTTCGTATGTTACAAACCACCAACATCAATTTTTTTGGACATCCCAGAGAGCTACAAATTCACCAAGTGAATTCAAAATATAGATGGTATGGCTGTATTATTTACATCTTTTATATATAAATTGGAAGTTTATTGAACTCATATGATGGTGCATGTATACCAAATGAAGTTGAGATTTATAAAATTATATGTAAGTATATGGGAAGGAGCATAGTTTTAGACAATGAGAAAATGCAAAAGTGCAAAAGTATTACGGGAAGCGTTAAACGCTACGTACTTAATTATGTTTATTCGCACATATATACGATGTAGCAAGTTTGAGAACACCATATCCCAGTAAATTTGTATCAGTTTCAAAAGTGGACTTACTATATAATAATAATATAATTGTATATGATATAAAAATGACATACTATATTATTCGTTAATGTTCATAAAATAGGTTGTTACCCATTAAGACATAAAAGTAAATTGAAAATTAAAAATAAATTTTTAAATCCATAAATTAGGACACATTTAATTTTTAGCTATAACTATTTGTGGTTATGACTTTAAAATGTCATATGTTTTATTAAAAAAAAGAAAAGGCTATAAGCACATGCACATGGTGCGTGTGGATGGGCTAGTAAACACTACCAATATTATCTTAGCTTCCAAAAATTTTCAGATTTATGCCAAATTTACCGGGATTTAGATTTTTGGTGCTTTTATTGAATTTTAATTTTTTTAAAATATATCATCTTCCTATAAATATCCTATAAAAGTCTCATTTGATAATTTGCATTGGAAGAGGCTTCAAGTACCAAGCCTCGAAATTGTATGATTATAGCCTTAATGATTTTTGAGATGAGAAACACAGTTATAGTTAGTAGAGGCAGGGGAGGAGTAAGAGGAGGGCTAGAAGAAGGAGCAAAATATTCAAGAAGCAAAGAAGACAAGAAGAAGAAAATACCTATGAAGGTGATGCATGTTGATGTGATCGAATCAATGAATTACCAAAATCTTTTGAAACTGAGGTGTATCTAAACATTTCAAGTCATCTATTTTTCTTTTCTCTATTGTTAACACACATACCTATGAAGGAGATGCGCATTGATGTGATTGAATCAATGAATTACCAAAATCTTTTGAAGTTGAGGTATATTTAAACATTTCAAGTCATCTATTTTTTTTCTCTGTTGTTAACACCCATACTATATGGGTTTTGAACTGATGGCCTCACCGTCTACCTAAACTTGTGAGAGGAAGTGCCATTTTAGTCAAGGCTACCTGGCCCTTTCAAGTCATTGATTTATATGATTATGCAAAAGAGGAAACTTATAGAAAGTTTTTTGCTGTGACATGTGGTTTTGCTATCTTTGCATTATTTCTAAATGATTGTGTTTTGGTTGAAGTATTATTGAACGAGCATGTTTTGCACTGGAAACAACATTTAAGCCCGTAAACCTTATACAGAAACTACTCTTCATCTTCCACTTTCTTGCACTTTTTTATTCCCCTCAAGTTTGTGTCTTTCTATTCTTCATTTCTCTTCTTGTCTTATAATTTAACCCTTATCATCTACACTGTTCCATTTTCTTTAACAAACTTTTGAACGATGCAAAACAAAAAGAAAGATGGAATGGGTGAAACCTGAAAGCATCTCATGCCATAAAATTGGACCATATATAGTAGCCTTGACACTATTTACATGTACAATAGGCTTGTATATTTACACACATTTATGTAAATATTATTCTAAAACTTTTTCTTAATTGCACTTCTTTTTTTCTCCTTTTGGATTATCTTTTCAAAATTTGAATTTTATTCCAAAATTAGAATACATAACATAATTGATTAGTTGGCTTTAGTTGGACAAATTTATAACTTTCTATCACTGATACAAACTTCAATCCCATCTTTTTTAAATTAGTATAAATATCGTTAGTTGAAAGTTAAGTTGTCTCCATAGATTAAAGTGTTTGGATTGCTGAGTTTGTAATATAAAAAGGAGAAAATGGAAAAACCTCATTCAATGTTAAAACTGAAAAAAAAAAAAAAAAAAAAGTAAATACTTATTTTAATTTATTTATCATGTTATTCATGTGACACTAATCAATTCACTGTCATGTTAGCTAGTTTGTAAACCTATTGTTGTAAAATTGTTAGTAGCTATAACACTTTCTAAACATTAACATGTGGAATTAATAAACAGATTCGAATAAATGAGAGGAAACTTATCCACCTTTTTGATAGCTCCATTTTCTGGATCATAGAGGAGTACTTCGCTGTTCGCAGAAGGAAATGTGCTCAAAGATAGCAGGGCTGTCCAAATATGGGGATATATTTCTGCTTCCTAAGTTCAAAATTTCCTTGTATTGCTGTAACATCCATTTTCAAAGCAAGCATACACACTGGAAAAATCTTAGTTTTGATTTCTCAAAACTCTTCACACCACAAAAAACCACGGTGTTCTAATAAGGATATTAAGTGGTGTGGGGAGATTGTGGAACAAACATGTGCTGGTGAGGCTCTTTCTAAACAGGCCATTATATGTGTAAAATTGGATGCTCTCTTGGTGGATTCCTGTTGAAGGAACATGAGAGTCAAATCTTCAACTTCAGGTTGAACATGTGATTTTACCTACAGCTCCTCAGTATGTGATTGCATGCTATTGCAAACTAAGCATGAAATCACATATTCTCATCTTCAAGTTTCTTTCATCATGTGCACTTGAAGAGGCTTCAACTACCAAGCCTTTAAACTGTGTGGTTACGCCTTCAATGGTTTTTTAGATGAGAAACACAATTACAGTTAGTAGAGGAAGATGAAAAGGAAAAGAAGAACAAGAAGAAGTAAATACTTATTAAGCTAATAATAAATATTAATCTAACCAAATCAGTGAATTACCAGAATGTATATCTAGATTTTCGCCTCATGGTTATTGAAAATTAGAAATGAAAATGTCAAAACTTTGTTAGCTAAATGACTTATAATAGTAGGGCATGAGTCCTCATCTGTTATCTAATCAACATTCTTCAAAGGATTATCTAGTGATGAGGAATGAGGCGATTAAAACTGGTATTTAGTAAATATAGATATTGCAATCAACATTCTTCAAATTATTTTGTCTGTGATTTCTAAGAACTAGGAATAGAAGACATGTAAAGGCCTGTTTTTATTTTCCTTGTTATTTTGAGAAATTAAAAATATTTTCTTTTTCTACTTGTTTTAGGTTACCAAACAAGTTTTTGTGTGTTAGAAAATAGAAAGCTTGTCTAAAAAATAGAGAATTGAGAAAAAAATAGCTACCAAGACATACCTTTATATTTTTATTAAAAAATGAATGTGCACTTCATCAAAAGGAAAAAAAAAATCCAAATTAAACGAGAAAACAAAAGGAGATAAAACAACAAAATCAAAGGGAGTGATGCACAGGCACCAGGGCTATTTTGGTCTCTCCGAAGTGAGACCTTTTTGTTCCCTCTTTTCTCTTGATTTTTCTCCCCAAATTGTGGAGATGGCATTTTTGTGTGCCTAGGGAGAAAGAACAATTCGTCTCTCTATTTGAAAATTAAAGAATAATTGTAATGTGTGTGGAATAGATTTTGTCAGTTGTACTCAATAAAATCTAAAAAGTGAGGACTATTTGCAAATTAAACTAACAAACTCAATTATGAAAATCTTGTTTGTGGTCTTTTGTCAATTTTCCACATGTTTCAATTTGATTGAACTTCTTCGTTGACCTAGGTTTAGTTCAAGGAGCCAATTACGCAGCTCACATCTACCAACCAAAAAAAAAAAAAGCATTGAGCAGTGTCCATCTTGAAAAGGATGAACAGATTCTAATTTCTCTCTAGAAATGGCAATCTAAGTGTCATGGCGCGACCTCAGCTAAGAACCAAGCTTCAGGTATTGGAGTAGTTTTGCGCGATGAGAATGGCTCAGAGTTGGCATCACTTGCCCAGCAAATCCCACAACTCTACACTCCTCTGATCACTGAGGCAAAGGCAGCGTCCAGGGCACTCCAATTTGCAGCTGAGTTGGGATTCAATTGAGTTATTCTTGAAGGAGATTGTCAAGTCCTTATTAAGGCTCTCAAAAGAAGATGGTATTTTTCTGTGCACAGATAGTTTATTTACTGAAGATGTTCGTTTTGATGCTAGACTTTTTAATGAATTACGTTACACTCATGTTTTTTTAGCTCGATATGCTTTAGGAATTTTGAATTTTGTAGTGTAAATGGAAGATGTTCAATCATTTTTGTTTTCTGTTATCTAAAAGAGAAAAAAAGATAGATAATTAGCATTAAATAATGATTGATTCTGATTTAATGAAAAAGGGCTACATGTCATGGGAGAGTGTTTATTCAACATACATGATATTTCATTTTGAGAACAAATGGTTTACACATTGCATTAGTAAGAGCTTAGTAAGAGCTCATGATTCTCATATGTGTTTACATTTAAGAGATTTTTTAACATATGACGTACTCTTTTGGTAATTACACTCATATGTGTTCTAAACTCATTTGAGAGACTTTTTACTTTTTGGTGTCGCCTAAACTTCATGAGGAAAGACTCTTCTGCCCTCTAATCCACATTTCTTTTTTTTTCCTTTTCGTTGGTATCTTTTTCACAGGTGGGTACGGTCCACCCCACATATTGAAAAAGAACATAGTAAACTAAATTTTGACCCAGTTGTGGGCTCTAATTTTCCTTCTTATTGGGCTCAAGCTGGGGAATTTTGTCAACTGCATGGGCCATATGTGTTCTGGGCTTAAATTACTGGTGATGATGTTTATGGGCTTATATTTAATTTGTTGACAATTCTCTCATTCAAGCTATTACCACTTCAGGCATTTCTTATAAACCATTAAATTATCACTGTAACAAAAACCAACAATGTTGTAGATTAGATAATTTATATATAACGGACGGACGTGTTTATTTCAGATTCTTCAACATTATTTGAATTACCTATGAGAAATATTGCCAATTATTATATTGCAAAATAAAAAGGAAAAGAAAAACACTAAAAAGAGTGATGGTCCAGTTGGGTCCAACCAAGCAGGCCATATCGAACACAAATGGCACCGGCTCGTTATCCTTCCACTGCAAAGAGTGGAAAGTGATCGCTGCTCTGTGAAGCCAGCCTCACGCAATCTCCTTCGCTTTAGGAAGGGCTAGACCCAGAGCTTTCGCCCAAGCCCATCGATTCAGCTCTTTGCTTGGAACGGGCGAGCCAGCATGTGAGCCAGATTTGGGTCCGACCAGTTGAAGTAGGCCAATGTTCCATCACCTTAAAGCCCCCACTTGGGTTACAAACTCACGTGACCAAGCTCGGCGGTAGTGATGCATTGTTTGATAGCTTGTAAAGGTATACGCTGTTGTTCATTTTGTCGATGTGGGATTGCTACCTCATTGTCTCCACTTCACCTGGTGCTTTGAGGTTTAGCAATCTCTATTCTAGCAATTGATTTTTGACATCATTCAGGGAAAAAAAGAGAGGCATAATCTCACTTGTTTTATTCGTATTTTGTTCATTGCAAGCCTTTTTTTGTACAGGGATCTTTATTTGATATGTAGAAGAATAGCTTTTTATTATCTATATATTACCAACACATAATTATGCTACCAGTTTGTTTCAAAACTATAAATTTAGAACTTGCCATCCATTAACATTACATTGTTTCTTAGCCAAGATCTGGATTCTCCATCAATTTCAGCTCATAAACAATTTGAGGAATGAGGCAGAATTCACCCATTAGTGTTTAGCAAAGGAATTAGAGATTGCATGAAAACTTCTAATACCCAAAGTTAATGGGCTAATATTGGCCACTAGTCAACTGATGATTTCGGTCCATTGAAGACTGGTTTGTGCTGTGCATAGACAGATATGACTGTTAGTGTTGATGGCTGAAATCAATTTGTGCAGAAGTTAACTATAACAACCCAAACGTAGATATTAATTCTTTTGTTTGGATTGATGTGGAGAAACATAAAACAAATAGAGACTAAACCAGTACTCTACAGATGGAAAGATCTTTCGACAATCTACTAGTCAACTACCATTCCTATGGCAATATTTTTGCAACTTTGATTAGTATTACTTCCATTGCTACACAAATTAAAAATTTTAAGCTGGAAGCTTGTCTGTACAAAAATGGTTACCTTGCTAGACCAGCAAATTTGTTAAAGGACCAATGTCCTTGATCTAGAACCTAGTCTGTATAATCGAACACATACACAAGTACACCTGTTTCCAGCATGTAAAGCTTTTTTTCATTTTTTATTTTTAGTTTTTTTCACCACAAAAGAAAATACATACTACTATTCCACATGGTGTATACAAAAACAAGCTGTTTGTGTTGGGAAAAATCAGTAGCAACTCCAGAAATTTTTTCCAGGGTGTTCCTTAAGAAGCATAATTTTTTTAGTGGCGGCTCTAGGAATTTTTCTCAAATGTATTGTTGTTTAGTTATTTCATTAATTTGTTTGTCTTTTATAAATTATGATTTGTTATATTGTTGTTTCATTAATTATAAAATTATTAATTGTTGTTTAGCCTAACATAATTTAATTTGTTTGTCTTTTATAATGTATTGGTTAATTTAATTATTAATTATTGTTTATTAGTTGCTTTTTTCAATTAATTATTGGTTAATTAATATCCCAAACAAACAAAATTAATTAGTTCAACTAATTACTTTGATACTTGAAATATCACACTATTACTTAACAAAAAAAAAAGAGTCAATAAATTGTGCAGCACAAAAAATAGGCCGTATAGCTTAAGTTTAAGTCTAAAAAAGATTAATTTATTACATATTTTATGACCATGCCCCCATCCAAACCCCAATTCAAAGCCAATCAAATAAAGCCAATTTATTGTATCTCACCAAAAGAAACCAACATCAACACTAAAAGACAATTAATCACCAACACCAACGCCGGATAAAGCCAAAAACAGGGTAAATATTAATAAAGAGACGGAGATGAAGAGAGAGACTGAGACAGAGATGAAATACCTGTTGAGGGAGAAGGGGGGCCTGACGCTGAGGGGCGGCGCTATCGGGCACAGTGGCGATGCGAGGAAGACCGATCGGGCAGCACTTCGAGATGTAGCTTCCGTTTGAATGGGAGATCGAGTTTGAGGCTGGCCCGATCTAGCGATCCACGATCTCCTTCTCTGTTTGACACGTCCGTTCCGTTGGTTGTTGGTTGTTGCGTGACTTGTGTCTGTGAAGTGTTTGAGGCCCGATCTAATTTCAGTATATTAGGTTCGGTTTTTTTTATTTTTTTATTTTAGAATCCGTGGGCTACTATCTGTTGGGCTTGCCATCCGTTGTTCAAATTTTTAGTTTACTGGGTTTACTAGGTTTTAGTTTTAGTTTTTTTTTTTTTTTTTCTCGCTTGAATGTAGAACAAATAAAATAATTTTTTTATTAGGGTGTTCCTAATTTTGATTGAGGGTGTTCCTAAATTTTTTTAAAAGGATAAACAAATAATTTTTTTTAATTATTATATATATATATATATATATTTCAGTTCAGGGTGTTCTTGGGAACACCCTGGGACCAACATGGCGTCGCTTCTGGGAAAAATTCTATACAGCTGCGAGTAAATTTCAGCAAGTACAGAGGGAGCACAACCACACAAGAACACAAAGATTTACGTGAAAACCCTTTCTTCTTAAAGGAAAAAATCACGGGATAAACTCCGAATATTTTCACTATTACAACACTTAGAGATACAACTTAAAAAAAAAAAAATCTCTCTTCTTCTTTTCACTCACTGCTCTCTTTCTCACGCTATATCTCTCATAATTTTCTCTTCCTCCCACTATTTTTCACTTCTCTTCTACTTACTCTCACTCACGCAGCTCTTCAAAGGCTGCACTGTCCTCACTCTCACTCGATGGCACTTCTCCTTTTTTCTCCTCTCCAAATGGCCGAATGGCCTTACTTTATATTTCAGCCTTTTCTTCTTTTCTTCCTTCAACGTGTCTTTCAAGTTTAACATCACATCTTTATTTACGTGACATTTATGTGGCTTGACTTTTGTACATTCCTTCATAAATGTTATTGGACTCTTGTACATAAATGTAGAGAAAAGATAAACCCAATTCTTCTTTACTTTGCTGACTTCTCAGCACCGTCCAAGCACCTCTTTAATGAGATGTTTTATCAAGTGTGGGCTGGACCCACGGTGCTATGATGCACCCAACAGTTTGGTTAGCCCATTTTCTAATATGATCCATTGGCAAATCATTAACTACAATGCACCGCATTGCTCTTCCTGCATCTTTCCAATGATTGATGTCTTCGTCTAGGATTGAATCTCTCCATATGGTGCTTCCGTGTCCGCCTTGGTTAGAATCATCATGCTTGTGAATCCCCTCCCAATTGCCTGTTGTATTGCTTCCATTGCTGCCAACATTCCAGAGGTGTTTCCAAATTTTCCTTTTGTCTGTATTGTAGTCTGTATCTTGATTAGAGTTTCCATTATCAGTTGGTAACTTGGTATCCCTTCTTGACAGTATATGTGCCAGAAAAATAATGGGGGCCAGATGAGCTGGTCCTCCCCCACATTTTTGAGATGGGGATTGAGCTGATTTGTTTGGCTTCCTCAATATTTTAGACCTGGTTCAATAATTGTAGATTCCATACTCTGGAGGAGTTGTCTATAAGGTCAGAAAGTCTTGGAGTCGAGAAGAGGTAAGTTTGGAGGGGAACCAAGCAGTATGGTAAGATTTCAATGAATGGTTAAAAATAGAGTAGAATACCAAAACAATTATAAAAATATATAATAGAATAATAATGTATAAAATTATGAAGCGTCAAATGCTTATTTTTCAAAATATCAAAATGTCAATCGAAAGTCAAGTGTCTTTGTTATATATATATATATATATATATATATATATATATATATATATATATATATTAAGGTTAGCTATTATTATTATTATCATTATTATTATTATCCCCTTTTGATTAATCCATGACAGAACAAGACAATACACCAGATGACCGACATTGTGTTTACATGTGAATCATGTGTTACTTTTGTTTCAACCAATGGAATTCTTTTAACCTACTGAATCATTGTTCTCCCTTTTTCCTTTTTTATTTCAGAGTTGATAGTATGAAATTTGGTCCATATATCTCTAACACATATCTTGAAGCTTTGAAGTCTGTAGGGACCAAATGAAATTTAATGTTAGAATATTCTCGTTGTTGAAGATTTGAAGTCTTCTTCAAAACTATTGCCTATGTGACTGTTCCTTTGAATGTGTCCGGTCCTTCCGTGCATGCTTTTCATAATCTATTATTAATTATTCTAACAGAAAATACAATTTGTATTTATGTGATTTGGTTCTATTACAATTTATTATGTCTTTTTTAATAAATAGATAAGATTTGAAATTTGTAAATGTTTGCTCCATGATAATTATTCTTAACAAATATGTCAAAATACGATTGAGTTTCTTTATATAATTGATCTTTACCATTAGGCCAAAATACGAATGAAATTCTTTTTTGTGTAAGCATAGTTCAAATTTAGGTCATTTGTTTGACGACAATAGGTTTTACATATTGAATTGACTAGAACTCACCATTACATTTGACCCCCTAAAATTGTGATTAAAATGAAATGGAAAATGCTAAAGGTACAAACTACTTTACAATTTTTTTTTGTTTTACAAATTACTAACATGGTGAGTAATTATTAGTGAATAAAAAAATGATGTTAGTACTGAATCTTGATAAGGTCTGATAAAAATTTGCCACATTAGCAGTTATATATAAAAATGTTGTAAACTCAAATGAAATTATTAGGATTCTACTTAAATTAACAAATTTACCTCTTGTGGTTCTATCACAATTTAGTGCTATGAACGGTTCAATTGTTACATTTTAACCCTTCGAATTAAAATAAAATCATTGGACAGTTTTAGATGAAACTCTTAACGATTGTTTTTTTAGTCTGAACTTTGGGGAGTCAAATGTAATAACCAAAAGCTTCAACGCGGTAAATTGTAAATTAGCATCATTGTAGAAGACAGCAGATGGCCTACTAGTTGTGTTGGTATTATACTTTTGTTTCAACCAACAGCGTTCAAATTATTCAAGCTTTAATGTTCTGTAGTGCCTTTCATTGTCTATTTTAAAGTTGTCCCCCACCCTCTTCTCGTTCCTAAATTATTGTAAACGTTAAACTTTAAGTCATTTTATCCACTTCCATTAATTTTTATCCCATGTGTTTAATTGAATGCTTAGGTGGCACTAATTTTAGTATTACCATTTTTTTTGATACATACCATTACATTAAAAAAAAAAAAAATGGGACACGGCCCAAATTTTTTTTATATAAATAATAAATAAATAAATAAAGGCAAACAAATGAACAAAGTGGCACACATGACAAATTATTAAAGTGCAAATTAAAATCTAATTTGGTTTCTTAAGTAAACGTATAAAAGTAAATAATTTAAGAATTAATAACTCTAGGGCCACAAGAATTTTAACAAATTATTTCAAAATTATGGGAAAATTATACTTTACCACTTTAAATTATATTGTATATTACATTTTGTATCCTAAACTTTTCGAATGCATGTTTTGCACTTTAAACTATAACCCTTGTTACACTTTGCATTATGACTTTAAGTTTGCTGTTTCCTTGAATGGAAATTCAAAATTTAGGATATAAAGTGTAATCAGGAGTATAGTTTATGGTTGTAAAGTGTAATTTATCATTTGTTAAAGGGTTGTAAAGAGGGGCAATTATTAGGTCTTTTTACTCAATGTCATATTCTTCCATCCAAGTTAACAACAAATTTGATGTCGGTGGGTAAAATGTAATAATGATTATAGTTTAGGGGTGCACAACGTACATTCAAAAAGTTTAAAGTGCAAAGTGTAATAGAGGGTGTAATTTAGGGTAGTAAGGTATAATTTCCTCCCAAAACTATCCAAGTGGCAAATTGCTAACAATAGATGGTTAAAAGATGCATTTGTACCTATTATTAACATAATTTTTTTAAAAACCATCATTGACATTATTATTATTATTATTATTATTATTATTATTATTATTATTATTATTATTATTATTATTATTATTATTATTATTAAAAGTGATGTTGAGAACTAATAAAAACTTAGAAATTCAATTATTATGAAAAACTAGATGATGTCTCGTGCAATGCGCAAACTGTCTTACAATTTCATTAGAAATTATTATTATTATTATTATTATTATTATTATTAAAAGTAATGTTAATGATATGTAAGAGAACTAATAAAAACTTAGAAATTCAATTATTATGAAAAACTAGATGATGTCTCGTGCAATGCGCAAACTGTCTTACAATTTCATTAGAAATTATTTTTTTGTATATTAAGACCTATATATAATACTTATTTTTTGTATAATATTTTTGTATAATATTAAGACCTATATATAATACTTATTTTTTTGTATATTAAGACCTATTATTTTTGTGTATATTAAGACCTATATATAATACTTTGCCCACAATATTATTGAATACTTTGAAACTTGATTTTCTTAATTCATATTTTTTTTTAAATGTATAGCACTATAAGACTATAACATATTATAATATTTATCGTTAAAAGTATATTTTATTTTTTAAATTGATTAAATGATTTTGAAATCTAAAAATAAGAACTTCAAGCATAAAATACTTTTATATTCTAAAATTACATAAATTTAAGCACCCTTCCAAACACTTCATCAACTACTATATTCTCACAATCAAATATGGAAACCTCAATTACAAACATCCAATTCATTATCTTAATAAAATTAAGAAAGTCATTTGTAAGTATCAATATAAACAGAACGTAATTAAATAAAGTTTTTTGGCAAAAAAACACATCCATTTATCAAAATTTAATTGTTTTTAGTTGGGATTCTATATCCTTTAAGAAAAAATGAAAAATACTTTGAAATCATCATTTATTTTTATTTTTATCACTATGATTTATACTGCACAAAATAGCAGTAAAAAAACTTACAAAAAAACCTACAAATTATGAGTTTTAACACAAAATAAATAAAAAAATCATAAATAATCAATTAGAATGTTTCTTTTTCTTTTTCTTTTTCTTTAGTTCTAAAACAAAATTCATTCATGACTTTCCCAAACCAAAATCCCCAATACCCAAAGATTCCAAGCAAATCACAACCTTCACAAAATCCATAACATCCAACTTCAACATCAAAACTGTAAGCTACCATTACTAAATAAAAAATGCAAACCATCTTCCTTGGTCATAACCTATTCAAACAGGTTAGAATCAAATGGTACCACAATGTTAGAGTTATGTAGGTGTCGTTGAAAAGTTGAAGGTAAATAACATCATTTTTTTTTTTTTGAATGTATTAGAGATGAGATGACACGAAAAGTTATGGGCATGTGTATATAAAAGAGTAGAAGTGAAAAGGAGGAATGGAAATACAAAGAATTTTTTGTGTGTGAGAGAAAGGAAAAGTCTCGAAACATTGAACCAAATGAAACAAATAGTAGTCTTAAAACATTGAATAAAAAATGTAATAGAAAGTAGTTTTGAAACATTGAACCAAAAGAAATAAAGAGTCTCTATTTTTAAATTTATTCTTATCTCTTATGTGAGTTAAGGGTAATTCAATTTTCTTCTTTGATTCTATGTTTGTCAGTCCAAGACATTATAATTTAAGATTTTTTTTTTTTTTTTGCCATTGTTATTTAAGAATTAGACCTCACCTAAATAAAAGTTTGATGAATTTATTCTTAAAAAAGAAAAAAAAAAGAATTAGACCTTAATTAATTATTATTAAGTCATTTAAGATTTTGGAAATACAGATACATGGATATAATTTAGATGGTTCAGTTCATACGCGGATTCAATATTTTTTTGACACTGACATGACAATATATGACTTTTCTTGTACATAAAAACAATAATATAGGACTTTATATATATAGAGAGGACTTTTCTTCTTCTTTTTTATCAAACATCACCAGTCATGAAGAATTGAAGCCGACGTTTCATCTACAACCGTAGTACAATGGCATAAATTGGTAAGGTGAGGTTTTGGTCTAATGGGTTTAGTGCGTTAGACCTAAACTTTACTCAAAGTGGTGTTGACCATTCCAGTCAAATTACTGGGTTTACAAGTTCGAATAAACTTATAATTGATTTTAGGAAAAGTTAATGATTGTTTTAAGGACATTAATTTGGAAAATAATTTCAAATGAAAATATTAAAAAGACAAGTTCTTTGTAGTGAACATTTTGATTTGATTAAATTTGAGTTAATGTATTAATTATAGTAATATTGCATTATCAAAAACTTTTATTACATCTTTCATAATAATTAAGTTGAAAATTTTTTATTCTCATTTGGGGTCATTATTGACATCACTTTTGAACTTATTAACAACAACTTTCCACCTCAACGGTTGTAAATGTTTTTTTTTTATTTTTTTTATGATGTGGTATTAGTTAAAGTATAGCCTCTGATTTTTTTTAAAACATTAATTTTTTTTCATGTATAACTATACTTTTTTCCTATTAATTTTATTTTAATGTAAAATAAGTATTCAAATAAGCTAATTCAAACATGATTGTTCATGTGTGATAATTCGATAGTTATAACGGAGTAGTGGAGATTTGAATCTAGAATGTTTGCTTTAAAAACATTAAAAAATGCCACCAGTTGAGTTACAAGCTGTTGGCAAACATGATAATTTCTTTAGTTTGAATTTTGCAATGTCCATTCTAGCATTTAATACCCTTATTAGTTTGCTCATTTTGACATCCATATATATGATAAATTTAACACCACATATGCATAATTTAAATAATTTATATCTTTTTTTTTAAGAGGAAAATTATTTTCACCTTATCCTATCACCAGTGGCATATGCAATCACACTCCATCCAAATGAAATGCTAGTGGTTAAGAGTATTCACATCGAAGTTTCTAAATAATTTAACTTTTAGCAATTTAAAAAGTTATTTTATCTATTTTAACATTTCACTTTGCAATACATCCAACATTAAATACTCTATTTTTTTTACCACATCGTTTAAAATAATACAAACAACTCATTAAAATAATAAAAAACAACCACTACAAAACCTATAGCAACTAGCCACGATTAGCCACCTCCATCATTAGCCACAACCACAACCAATCATAAAAAATAAAAAACCATAACCCATCACCAGCTACCACAACCAACCACTGCCACCACCAGATACAACAACACACTATCACAATCATAACCCACCCACCACCACCAAACCCACATCACCAAATCTATCAAGTCCTCTCTCTTTATCTCTCTTCATTTGAATAAACCCACAGCCAAAATCAATCACCACCACCACCACCACCACCATCACCATCACAACCACAAAACTCATATGAATACACACAAAAACAAAAACCCAATCACGATCAACACATACCCAAATTTCGATCTCAACCCACCACCAGATCTATCTCAGGCGCAATTATCACAATAAAGAGAGACGAGAGATGGACTCGATCCAATGATGACATTGGTGGTCTGCAGCAGCAAAGAGATGGTGAGAGAAGGAATTGAGAGAGAAGAGTGAGATGGAGAGATATACCAACAAGAGAATGAAAAGGCCAAGAGAGATAGAGAGAGCCATGAGAGAGAGAAGCCTTGGCAGTCCACAGTGGCGAATAGGAAGTAAGAGAGAAGCCCAGCCCATTAGCCCATGGGTTGGACTTCACAAATCCCCCAACTCTAGCCTATAAGTTGTCTTCACTAATACCCATTTCGGTACTCTCTTTGCACCCCCGTTTGTGGGTAGGGTTGCTCTATCTCGTCCTTTGTTGGAAAATCATGCATTTCATACATATCATGTGTAGCGAAAAACAAATGAAGATTTACTTCTATGATGGCAAAATACAAGCACATTCGAATTTTCAAATTAGGGTTTAGAGAATCATACACTTGATGCATGTTACTTTGAAAAAATTAGCAAGAACTTTTGAATCTTTTACCAAATCTTGATGCAACAACCTTTCAAATGAAATAAGAAAAATCCAACAAATCTTAATCTTAAGATCTCCTTGATCCTCGTTTCAATGACCACGAGATTTCTAAAATGGTGGGCTCTCTTTATCAAGAATCAAACCCCTAGCTGTGTAGCACCTTTATGAAATTGAAAAACTCTCTTTCTTCTCCCTTGTATAGCTATGTAGATTAGAAAGAGTGAGAACCATTCTCTTTCTCTTAGATGTGTAGTACATTAGTGTCTTAGGGATAAATCTCAATTGGATAATCCATTTTATATGCCTAACACATAATGGGTCAACTAATGGGCTAGCCCATATGGGTGTTAGCATAAGTGGGTTGAGGTGGGACCAACAGGAAAAGAAATACTCAAGCTCTAACGAGTCTCGGGCCTTTTGTTAATTCATGACAGGCCCAAAGTTACCGTTAATCATAATTGATTCCGGTATACAATTATTGTTGTAGTCTAGGTTTTTATTTGATTATTAAATCAATCAAAGACTTTATTATATATCATTTACCCTTCCATGAAATCACCCATAGTAAAAAAGATTAATGGTTACTATCACTTTCTAAATCACTACATCTTAAGTACTTGAGTCCTAAATTTAATATCTTGATTATTCTTTTACTTTATGGAATCTAATTCCATTGAATATAAATTTTAGTAACTCCTCACTAAAATTGCCAAGCCTGACATTTTGAATAATAAATTTCCATTAAATCTATCTTAAGGAAATGTTTTGTGTCTCTTATCGAGATTTTGGATTACCCAAATCTATCTAAGGTATTGACCATACAAGATCTTACTTCAGTATTGTGGGTGCAATGCGCTGTTCAGAGGAGTACGCCTCAGCCGAGTGGATCGGGGCGGAGAAAAGAAATAAAGTCGCTATCCAAATTAGTTCTAGGAACCATATATATAGCATTTTTACGTGGAAGGAATGATCTTACTACCAGGGTATGGGTTCGGAGTTTAAGTATGGCTTGGGAAGGTGTTAGGCACCCATGACCTTGTGTCTTACGTTTTAATCTATTAAAGGCATGTTATTCTAGACTCACATACACGCTAATATGCATCTAGCAAACAAAAATGGCATTGCATTACATATCACATCTCAAGCCTAGCATACATCTATCATTCATCTCATATTATCTCATCCAAAGAAGCAAACCAATCATGGTCGAAACACAGGCATGGCAAGATTAAAATAAACATGTGATTGTATCTAAATGTCAAGAACAACTCATCCAAAAAAACATATTCATATTCATTATCAAACCTATATCCCAAATGCATGTTCATGAATGCATGACTTACCTTACTCCACCACAACACCTATACATCAATGCATGGATGTATGAATGCATGCTCATGGCGAAGCAAAGAAATTCATTGAAGGAAAATCCTACTCTAACATGTTAAGGACAAACAAACACACATGTAGAGTAATAGAGACTTATAAGCATAGGACAAGACAAGACAAAAACATGTTAAACAAGAGAAATAAAGAAATAGAAGCAAAAATGGTTGAATTAGGGTTTCTGGGCATAAGTATGCATGCGCATACATAGGGTCCATGTATGCAGACCAGTTGTATGCATGCGCATACATAGGGTCCGTGTATGCAGCCCAGTTGTATGTGTGCGCATGTAAAAAGTATGCGTACGCATACACGCCCTAAAACACTAACCCAGAAAATACAGAAACGTAGAACAAAGTAGAAACAAAACTAACAATCTAGCATGCTTCAAACGATAAAGCAAAGACAACCTAGCATGCTTGTAATGATAAAGCGAAGAAAACCTAAGCTAAGCAGACATGTTATATCATAAATAAACATGAAAATGAAGAAAACAGAAAGATTAAAGCAAGAAAGGAAAAGAAAAGGACTTAGAACATATACCTCATAACACAAAGCTCCTTAGCTTGATTTTGACCATTCCCCTCAATCAATCTATTCACAATCAAATACAAAAGTGATTAGTAAGCTTGAAACTTGAAGATCAAGGTCAAAAAAGGCCTTAATCAGAAAGATATTGACTTAAGGATGTTTTGTGAAAAACTTCCTCTTTGATTCACTATTTCTAGTGAATCTTGTGTTTTCTCTTAAGATTTTCTGTGTTTTGAAAAGGTATCATGTATGACTATTTATAGCTAAGAAATAGGGGTTTGGAACAGCTCCTAAAAAATGTGGGATTCATTCCAAACCTCACACTAATGCTGAAAAACTTGCCTTTCATAGTTTTAGGAACCCTAGCATGGATGCGCAGGCCTGTGTATGCGTACGCATGTATGAAACATGCGTACACAACTTTGGAACATGCGTGCGCATACACGTGTATGCATATGCATGCCCTAGGGCTTCTTAACCTTAATTTTCTAAAAATAGATTTATTAATTTCATAAAAAAGTTATATTTTTCCAAAAACACTATCCTTAAGTCAATTTCAATCTGATCGAGCCCTAAACCAACCTTGGGCTTTAGAATTCCAACATCATTGGGGAACAGGGCCAGAGTCATAAGGGGTACAAAATGAGATGTCTACAAGTATACATCAAAGTAGCCTGCACTTCATGTTTGAGTTCACATTCCTTTCAGAAAATAAAAGTCGCTGCAAATGGTAGTCGTGAGATTTATTTTTTTCAAGTGACAGTAGTTGGTAGAACAAAAAAACTTTTAGGGTCCAATTCAGTGTATCCCAAACACACCAACATAATCTCTACTTCTATGATCAAGATAGATCATCATAGTTGATATGTTGTAGTTTTCATAGATGAACTGCCGATTTCATCACCGACTATGAACTTGGGTTTTTTCAGTTTACAAGGAACTTGTGCTTTAAATTTTTTGTATGCGAATCTCATTCCCATACCTAAATCACAAACAATACATCTCAATCTCATGGACTACATGTAATGTCCTAAAAGCTCATATACAAATAGTCTCAAAAAATAAAACACTTTTATTAATCAATAATTGCTTGAACTCCTCGCTCAAACTTGGCTTAACAACCATATTAGTCAATAGTCACATTCTCTACGAATCTTTCTTTCTTCCATCTATGATTATCTCTCCATGTTCTATCAAAGGCTTCTCTTTGTATTTTGCTCTTCCATATGTTCCATTTTTAACCATCTCATCAATCAACTTGTACATAATTCTTGAAAGCTTCTCGTCTTACATCACCACCAAAACACCATTAATAACTTTCATAATTCCTCATATTGTAGGATATCCATAACCTAAAGAATCCAGATATCATAACAAAATCAAATTTCTTCTAAGCTGAAGTATATTTCTCACATTACTCAAGGTCTTCACAATTTCATCAAACATCTTAAATTTTACCTTACTTATTCTGAAAACTTTACATTTTATATTATTAGCCAACGTATCATAATCACAAGCCTTGTAGTGTCCAACCAATTTGTTCCTCTACTAACCACAAGAGGAACACCACAATCTTCATCATCACTATATGTTGCAGCATTTATTGAATCCGCTATTTTTTTATTGTCACGAATTTTCTTGAACTCTTTTAACTAATTTTCAACTTCTTGCAATGATATCGATAATGCTCATTCTTATGACAATAAAAAACACTTTATGTCATTAATGTCCCTCCTTGGTCTAGACTTCGATCTTGACTTTTCCCAATGATTCTTCCCATGTGACCCACTCCTACCATGACTTGAATCAGAGTTCAGCACAAATGCTCTAACTTTTTAATTATTCATTGGCTTCTGGACCTTCTATATCTCCAATAGAATTGGTTTAATATATTTTAACTTGAATGTCTCCGTACCAACTAGCAGTGTAGTCAAAAGAGTGTTACAAAAAGGAAGGAGTGATCCTCTTTCTTAATCTTAGTCTCCATGATCGATAATTGAGTAATCAATTTATTAAAAACATTCATATGATCTCTAATGCCAATAGCCTCCTCCATGCATAGTTAATACAACTATTTATTCAAGCACAATCAATTTGTCAATTTCTTTGACATATAAACTTTCTTTAACTATTTCCATAGTTCTTGGGGGAAGTCTCATTCAACATATTATACTTTATCTTAGGGTAAGTATTAAACAAATAGTATTCGATCAGTACTTTCATCTCAAGCTCTTTCCATTCATTATCAGATATAGTGTTAGGATTCTTTAACTTTTCAAACAACACCTTAATCAATTCTTGCATCACTAAGATGGCTTTAATAGTGCTTTGCCAAATGATAAAACTATTTTTGTCATCAAAGAGCTTCACCTCAACCTTTATTTTATTTTTTATTTCCTAAGCTCGAATCGATAATTTTTATACCAGTTGTAAAATACATGAAAAACACTAAAATAGCAAGCAACACAACATACAAAATTTAACTTGGTTTGACTAACGAATGGCCTTAAAACATTGATTAATAATTCATTTAAAGAAAATTTTTATGAGAAAAGAAAAAAAAAAAGTAATTAATATTGGGAAATGCTAACAAATGCCCTTAGAGCATTGTTTAATAATTCATTTAAAGAAAATTTTTATGGGGAAAGAAAGAAAAGCAATTAATGTTTTGACAGCTTTTTTCATTTCCCATAAAAGTGATGTTAAAACTTTCCTAAAATGGATCCTTAACCAATGCCCTAAGGGCACACGTTAGCATGACCCATTAATATTTTGATAACTTTTTTCATTTTCTATAAAAGTGGTATCAAAATTTTCTTAAAATAGATTATTAACCAATGCTTTAAAAGCACTCGTTAGCATGACCCTCGTTAGAATTGTATTAGCAGATTCAAAAACATATCTCAAGAAAGTGATTTTTTGTATTTGAACTGACACTCTGTAGGTGTCTTTTTTTTTTGAGGAGATAAAAAGGTAAAAGTGGGAATAATGTAGGAGAAAAAGTAATTATAAGATGATAAATTAATAGAGAGAAAAATAATTAAAAATGTAAGGAAAAATATTAGAAATAAATAAATGATATAGTCGTTGATGTAACCAGGGCCGGCCCAAGATTGTTTGAGGCCTAAGGCGAGAATTTTATAGGAGCCTCTTTACCTCTAAATATCACTTAAAAAATATTTATTTAATTTCAAATCTATTATTAATTCTTACTTATTAATATGACTAATTCACCCAAAGTGAGCTTATGATAATTACTTTATAGGTTGTACAAATTGGCATATCACTAATAAAAGAAAAGTTATTCAAACATTCATTTTATTATATTATTTAAGTAACACTGATCATATTCCTGTCATATTAGTTTGTAAATTTTTTTTTCTTAAAATTGGTTTTGGCTTTAATATTTTTCATATACTTAATGGTGACTGTGTTGTATTTTTATTAATTCTTTGTGGAGAAAATGCTAAACTTATTACAAATTTGATATGACAATGATGTGAAACTTCAACAAAATAATAAATGAGTATTTAATTATTTCATTGATAACATATCAATTTATATGATCCATGTAATAAAACTTGTAATATACTAATATAACTTTAATATTTTAAGCCTTCTTAAAATTGAATTAAATATACTCCTAACTCACACTTTTTCTTTAACTAAAAAAAAAAAAAAATACCACCCAATATTTGGGGGCCTTTTTATGTCAGGGGACCTTAGGCCATGGCCTAAATGGCCTAGGCCTAGGGCCGGCCCTGGATGTAACTTAACAGAAAAGTTTACGGGAGATATAGATTGATATTGTATTTGATTTTTATACTTCTATAGCACATTTGGGATTCCAAAAACATGAAGAAGATATCTTGTATCAAGTATTAGACTTAACAATACTTGCCTGTAGTATACAAAACGATGTAGGCCCACCATGGAATTTTATAAGTCATACCATTTCCAGGAAGCTGTCTGTGTCTTTGTCTTGGTTTTGTTATATGGAATACTTGAGTCTTCCCGCGGTATGTGTCTATGGTTTATGTCTCCCTCTCCTTTTCTTTTATCTCACTCTCTCTTTGTCAGTTGAGCTCAACACGCTGACAGTAACTGTCATTGCAGTGCTCTACACGAACTTTCTTCTGAGAGCATAGCTCTCAGCCATTTTCTTTACGAAGCTTCTCTCCTTCATTTTTATCCTCATACTAATCATTTTCTTTCTGAAAGCAACAGCTAGCAAGTGGGTCAAGGAAGGCCAGGTATCTTCTCTATCATTTCATGTAATACTTTTGTTTCATTCATTCTCTGTTCAAATTTCTGTTTGGTTGAGGAGAAACGGTTGAAAAAGAAAGGAAAGCAAGACCCTTTACTTTGATTGACTCTGGTACACCAATTTCGCCTTTGTAGTAGGGGTTGGTTTTTCGTTTTAGTTATTTATTTATCTTTTGTAATTTCTGGGTAGCAAAGAAACAGAGAGCTTTTCTCAGCAAACGATCAGAAACAGAGAGTTGTAGTTTCTTCTTCTTTTTCTTCTTTTTTTTTTTTTTGGGTATTTTATTTTCTTTTACTGGTGAATATAATAAAATTTTAATTTTGGCAATGATCGTTATTTTTTTGACTTATCCTTTTCTAATTATTTATTATTAAAAATTTGACTTCCCTTTTATGCTTGGGATTACGCAACTGTCATATTTTATGATACAGGGGTGGAAATCTTTTCCTAATTATATTATTTTTTTAATACACTAAAAATAGTAGTCCACTTGATACACTTGCTTTTGATATTTTAATTTTATTTTAGTCTTTCTAATCACTAATCAATTTGCCAACGTGTGTTGGGTTTAGTATAAACTAGAAAGTGAATTTTGTTTTTTGTACAACTTGTCAAATTACACATTTGAAGTTACCGGTTTTCTAAAAAAAAAAAAAAAATGTTAATAGTAGACTGCATAGACATTTCCTGTTTGATACAGTACAACGCGTCTTTCTTTTTCTTCTTTTTTATTTGTTATTTTTTGTTAAATGTTTAGTTCTGTATGATTGTTATCTTTTTCTTTTTTTCTTTTTTTTGATTCATCTATACGTTTACTTGACTAATTTTTAAGTTAAATAAACTAATGAAACTAAGTTTTTGTTAAACTAGCACTAGTTTTTGCTCAATAATTTATCCATGGTAGTCATAAAATTGCATACATGTTACTCTTAATAATCTTTTTGGCTTCTACTTTACCATGCACAATTCTGGGTTTTCATTGAACAGATTCTCAAATTTGAACTTGTACTTCTGCAGAGTCTGGATTTTAGGCTTTCGCAAGTTTGGCGCTTAAGATTGGACATTTAACTGGCTGAAGAAAATGGATTTCAAGCGACTTAAATTTGTAAGGTTAGTTTGTTCAGGTCTGGACTCTTATAAAATATACTAATTAAAAGTAACCCAAATCAGTAAGTTACATTTAAGACTAAATCTTACACTAAAAAGCCCCAAAATAAATGATAAATAGTATTCTAGTGCAAATCAACTCAATAATGGTGTTTAAATCATATTGTATTTATTCTATTTTCTCTTTTACAAATGAATAATTTGTTTTGTGATATTCTTCAGTGTGAAAAAATCCTAAGATTCATATTGAATACCTGTAATGCCGAGACAGGTCTCAAGAGTAGCTTATTTGGATTTCCTTCACTTTTATTTGACACTCATTATAAGCCTTAAGGGTCTAATTTGTAATGATTTTTAGAATTGTAGTTGACGTTGAATCATTGATACAATTGGGACTTAATCAGGGTTTTTAGATTCCAAAGTCAAATTGTATACGCAATTGGCATATAATAAGAAGACAGAAAGTGAAACTATTCTAGAAAGTACTAGATGGAAAAATCTAAAAAATCATGTTGTTTAGGATCATTAAAAGACATTCTAGTTTAGGCTGTACATATAGAGAACTTAAATGACCCAATTTGGTGATTGGTAATGTTGCAAATGGGTGAATTACTGGGTTGTCACTTGTTCTTTCATTATTCATTTTTAGTGCACCATTTCACAGTTAGGAACCACTCATATGTATCAGTTTATAAAGGAATCCAATAAGTTATTCATTCTGATAGTATCCATTCAAGTACTTAAATAGCTGCTGAAACTTTCTTTATGCATGCTACTTTATTTATTATATTTATTTTTCATCCAGGTTTGAAGATTGGAGTTCAGAGAGATCTGAGAGTTCTGAGCGGAAATATTCTAATGATGATGGACCACAACTGAGGAAACCAAGATCCACTTTTGGCAGTGTTTTGAAGATTAATGGCATTCCTTCTGTAGGTGATCAGCCAAGTAAAGAGTCAGGTCCTCCTCCTAGGAAGACAATTCTTGATCCACAGGGTCAATTTCTTCAAACTTGGAATAAAATATTTGTGCTCTCTTGTGTCATATCTGTTGCCCTGGATCCTTTGTTCTTTTACATCCCAGTGATTGATGACAAGGACAAATGCCTTGATTTAGATGAAACTTTGACGATTGTTGCTTGTGTTCTTCGTTCACTCTTTGATGCCTTTTATGCACTTCATATAATCTTTCAGTTTCGAACTGGGTTTATTGCTCCTTCTTCTCGAGTATTTGGAAGGGGTGAGACAATAAATGATCCGGTGGCTATTGCAAAAAGATACTTATCCACATACTTCTTCATTGACATTCTGTCAATTCTTCCATTGCCACAGGTATGCATGTGACAATTGATCAGTATGAATTATCATTACTCTGGTTTATTACAAGAACTCTGTTCTTTCTGCAATCATCACAACATTTAGTTCAGCCCCCACTGTAGTGATAGGTTCACACTTTTATTGGAAGAAACTTGCACCCCACCCAACTTGTTACTTTGCCATTAGTGTAGGGAGTTATGTTTCATTCACTTCCATTTTTGCCGCTATTACACCAACTTAAGGAAATGAGCTTACGTAACAGATTAATGGATTGGTAATGAATTGGTTTGTTTGTGGTAGGTTAATTTTATGAATAATTTATTTCCTCATTTTTTTCTATTTTGGTTAAAAGACATAATAAGAGTTTGGCTTTCTTTGAGGAATTTCCAAGTTAGACTAGTGAACAATTTATAGTTTGGGAAATCATGAGTATCTTTGTTAATTATCCACATCTGAATCTGACTTCCAATTAGATCAAGGTAAGCACCGTATTCCTATAATATTCTAGCAATAAAACTAATCGTAACTCATCCTAATACAAACTTACATATATGAATCTATCATAACATACTCCTAATTTTTCCTAACTTAAAAAAAAAAAGTAAATAAATAAGACACGTAACAGACAGTTTTCTAGAAGTTGAATAACTATATGATTCCTAAACTTATGTACTGACAAAACATTTGGCTATTTTCAATAGCAGAACTGATCTTATTATGCCAAAGTGATACTTTGAACACACATGGGCACATAATGCATATAACAACTTATATGTAGAAGAATGAGCCATGTCTTTAGTTGAAATTTTGTTAATGGCTTGATGTAAAAGAATTAAGCAGTTAAGGTAGTGTCAGTTTTACAATTATGATGTCTTACATTGTTCAGGTGGTAAGGTTTCTCATCATTCCCTCAATGAAAACCGAAGTTCCATTAGTCATGAAGGAGATGTTGAAGTCGGTAATCTTTTCCCAATATGTGCCAAGACTTTTGCGGATCTATCCACTATATGTAGAAGTAACAAGAACCTCGGGCATAATAACTCAGACAGCATGGGCTGGAGCTGCTTATAATCTTTCTCTGTATATGCTCGCTAGTCATGTAAGTTGATTTGGTGGTCTTTGAATACTTAATTACACTACTTCTGAGATTTGCTTTTCTTTTTCTTTAATGCAATACTTCTGAGATTTTCTGGTCATAAATAAATATGACAAACCAGGTTGTAGGAGCTTTTTGGTACTTGTTTGCCATTGAACGAGAGGATACATGCTGGCAAAAACACTGTGACAACACTACTGGTTGTGAAGAAAAAGATTTTTACTGTGGAAAGAACCGTAACAAAAACTTTGCATATCTATATTACAATTGCCCTTCTATTGATCCTGATGACATTAAAAATAAAACGGTCTTCAACTTTGGAATATTTACTGATGCTCTTAAATCTGGAGTGGTGGAATCAAGAAATTTTCGAGAGAAATTCTTTTACTGCTTTTGGTGGGGTCTTCGTGGTCTTAGGTTAGTAAATATCTGATCCTCAAATTATATTCTTACTCAGTAGCCTTGCAGTCAAAATTATATATGATCTCATTGTGAGTGAATACTTTACAGCTAGAGGCTTTTTTTAACTTGTGTTTTCTTTTTTTGTTTCATCAGTTCTCTTGGCCAAAACCTGAAAACAAGCACTTATGTTGGGGAGATAATCTTTGCTGTCTTCATATCAATCTCTGGGTTGGTATTATTCTCATTACTTATTGGCAATATGCAGGTAAAACTTTGATCCTCATCAATCCTGTTTGCAACTTAATCTTGTAAATTATAAAATGATTATGATTATGATTATACATTTGGGCTTTGTGCATAAGCATATCATCCAAACCTTCCAACTGATGTGATGGGCTTATGACATTTTGTTAATTTATACGTAAGAAACATGTATAGTTGTTGCATTTTTCTGCCATCTTCCGTTAATCTCTCTTTGTTGTATTTATTCTCAGTGTCTCCGCTGTTCTTATTTAATCTGCCAAGTGCCAAGTGCCAAGTGCCAAATCTTCTATAAAAACATGATATCTTAAAAATTGTATCCACTATTAACTCCAACTTGAAACCTTTTGTTGGAATCCTCATAGTCCTTGATTTAATGAACCAAGGTGCTATATTATGTTTCTGTGCTGTTATAGAAATATCTGCAATCCACAACAGTGAGAGTGGAAGAGATGAGAGTGAAAAGGACTGATGCTGAACAATGGATGTCCCACCGTATGCTCTCTGAGAACTTAAGGGAGCGGATCAGACGATACGAACAGTATAAATGGCAAGAAACCAGAGGTGTTGAGGAAGAGAATCTAGTTCGTAACCTTCCTAAAGACCTAAGGAGGGACATAAAGCGACATCTGTGCTTAGATCTTCTCAAGAGAGTGAGTGTTTTTCTTTGATTTTGTATCCCCTTCATGTCCAACATCTAGCTCTTGCATTCATTAAGTCAATTTTATCTTTTTAGGTGCCAATGTTTGAAAAAATGGATGAACAACTATTGGATGCACTTTGTGATCATCTCAAGCCAGTACTATACACAGCAAAGAGCTGCATTGTCCGTGAGGGGGATCCAGTGGATGAGATGCTTTTTATCATGAGAGGAACCCTAGCCACTATGACTACCAATGGTGGAAGGACTGGTTTCTTTAACTCTGCTGATCTCAAGGCTGGTGACTTCTGTGGAGAAGAACTTCTTACTTGGGCGTTGGATCCTCACCCTTCTACAAATCTCCCCATCTCAACTAGAACAGTGGTAGCTATAATAGAGGTTGAAGCCTTTGCTTTAATGGCTTATGACTTGAAGTTTGTGGCATCTCAATTTCGGCGTCTTCATAGCAAGCAGCTCCAGCACACTTTCAGGCAAGGATTGAAGCCATGCTTATCAACTTTTTAGATAATTATTATCACGGCTGTCTAAAAAATGCAGGTCTATAGAAACAAAAACTTCTACATAAATTGTAGTAAAGGATGGGCCATCAATTTTGGCGTCAATTTTAGAACAATATAATCTAATCATCCAATTAAAATCTATAGATTTGATAGGTTTTCGTTACATAAAAGCAAGTCTTTAATAGAATTAACTTGAAGCAACATTTTAGGCTTGCCTTGCTTTTTGGTATTGTTAGCATGGAGCATTGATGCTACTAGCTTGGAAGAAATTTGAAAATGTATAATCAAAAGAAAGCAATAATGGCCATTAAAACTCTAATGAGCTCTTTGATTAGCCCTCATAATGCATTTTAGCGATGATGACTTCCAGGTTCTACTCCCTACAATGGAGGACGTGGGGAGCCTGTTTTATCCAAGTAGCTTGGCGCCGGTATTGTAAGAGAAAGCTTGATAAGTCTTTGCGTGAAGCAGAAGACAGAATGCAAGATGCTTTGGCAAATGAAGCTGGGACCTCGCCAAGTCTTGGTGCTACTATTTATGCATCAAGGTTTGCTGCAAATGCACTTCGAGCCTTGCGACAAAATGGCGCACGCAAGACTAGAGTGCCACAAAGATTGCTACCACTGCTGCCACAGAAGCCTGCCGAACCAAATTTTGATGCTGAAAATCGTTAGTAGCGTGGCGTTTCAAGTAAATTATACTGTAAGTTTGGGTTATACATACATAGTTCATATGTGAGAGTTTTCTGTACATATATATAGCACGTGCAATATGTTTTATAAGCAAACATGCTACTTTAAAGTATGTAAATGATATATAAGCTGGCATCAATAATTCTCTGTTCTCAATAGACAATGAAAGGCACCCTTTATCAACAATGATTCTCCAAACTTTAAAATCCTATTGGTGCCTTAAGAACTTCAAAGTTTGAAGAGATGTTTAGAGATAAGTATGTGTGACATAATCTCACACTACCATCTTCATAAAAAAGAAGTCGGCAAAAAAACAAAAACTACATATAAAGATAACAATGATTCAATAGATTATTTGAAGGTTGGATTCCACAAAGTAGGCCAGAGCATATGATATTTTTGCTACTGCAGATTGATTTATCGACTAATGGATTGCAAATGAGCAATGGTCAATTTATATTGAATTATCATTTATTATTTAAGAAAGCAGATTGCACACATAACATTTGCAAATATTATAACTAAACCACTATAGTCAATTTGATTGAGCAATTTCAAAGTGAGTTTTTTTAAAACATAATAAAGGCTGGGATAAATTATTTAGATACTTTAAATCATTTAAGTGGGGTCAATTGCCCTCACCCCCTTTAAAATAAAAAATAAAGAAAAAAGGGAAAGGCAATTGACTCCCTTCTTTTACAGTTTTTTTTTTTTTTTTTTTTTGTGTTTTTCCATAAGAGTGCTTTAATATTACCTGGTTAAATATTAATTATATAGTTACTTAATGAGTTCGTATAACATTATTTTAAACAATTAAATTTTATATTTTTTAAATATTACCAAAAATAATAATATAAATTCAATAACCACGCAACATAAGTATCAACCTTATAAATTTCCAAAGCTTGTAATTTTTTTTAAAATCTTAAAAAAACTCTCAACCATTAAGGTGGAGTGCTAACCAACAATAGAGTCATAGAGAGCATGTATCTTTCTAACTGTTTAAAATGTACATATTAACAACAATGATTGCTTAAAGTTCTATAGGGACACCAAAAGCTTTTTTTTTTTTTTTTTTTAGAAAGCTTTGTATACATTAACAACCATTAACATCCATGAATTTTTAAATAAATTTTTAAAAGTTCTAAAGTTTAACTTATTGATATTTTTTAATATTTTTAAATGAGAGGTCATAATTTATATCTCTACAATTATTGAATTTGTCATAGAGGAAGTTGTCTAGGTACAATTTGCTGTCCCTATAGTACTTTAGTACTTGAAAAGATGTGAGTGATTAGTATATCTGTCATCTCTTTGAACAAACAAAAGAAAATATCTATTGAGTTTTGATCTCCTACAAAAAGATTGCAGATGTTTCTTGTAAAGCTTGGGGCTGTGGTCCATACTCCATTCCTGCTCACTCCTTTGGGTCATTTCTCATGAGTGAGATGTTACAGACATTGTAAATGTTCAAGCGATTAAATTCATTAGACTTTAATGATAAATAACAACAAAAGATTTGATTGGTCACAAACTCACAAATTTATCATGTAAGGCATCAATTCAATCATTAAACTATTGAGAAAAAAAGTTTGATACACAACATTTTTACAACAAGTTTTAAGTAGCAAATTATTAGTGATATTACTTTTAAATCTTAAATTAATTGACAACAAAGTTTAACTGTCATATACATAAGACGCAGTATTACATTTATTAAAAAAAAAAAGACAAAAAAAGAAAAATGATTCAAATATTTAATGGAGTAGTTGAATATTGTCAATTGAAATAAAGGCACTTAGGAGGTAGGCCAAACGTACGATTGAAATAAAGGCTCACTATCAATTTCATTCTTCCCCCAAAAATCTATATAAAATAATAATAATAATAACAAAGGCACCATGTCCATGAGGTGGGTCGGAGGCTCACATCATATTATCTTTTCTACTTGAGCTCGCAATGCCGGATCTTTGATCTTGCTTCTTATCTAAATGAAAAATTCTATTCTTGTGAATGGTACTTCAGAATATTCAAGAATATTTAACAAAGTCAGTGACATCCTTCAAACAGTAAACACAAATTTTTTAAGTTCCCTTTTTCGCACAATTTTTTTTTTTTTTTGTTAGGTTTGATAGATGGTTTGGCAAATTTTATTATTATATATGTAAAAACTAGGTTCTATTAGACAACATTAGGCTCAATGCACTTTTAGTTAGTTAAGTCAAATTTATCCCAAATCTTCACTTTTTATAGATAAAGTTTAGTTACCAAATTGATTACAGTTTAAGGTTACAAATTCATTAAATAAAATAAATATTACTACATATTTCAAAAATTTAACAATTAAATTACATTTTCTTTACACTTTTAATACACATGTCAAATTTTGTGTCAATCGAATATTATTTACTATATGATCTATAAACTTGTATTATATGCATAATTTTAAATTACAAAAACTTGCATTTTAAAAAATTTATTGATAATATAGCTATTAATCTTTAATTTTTTTGAAATTTTGTAGGTATAAAGAATATAAAAAGAAGATGTAATCCAAAAGTGGATTTATCAAAATTTACATCTAATAAAAAGATATTGAGTAAGGTTATAGCCTACGACTGTGTACGTTTTTAGACCCCTTAACACAAATTGTTTAACCTAGTTATTTAGCCAAGTGATTACTTAGACAAACTATTCAGATCTAGGTTAACACAATAAAATCATATTATGCAAATAATGCGAAAATATAAAGAACACACGATATGATAACCCAGGAAAACCTAACCGGTAAAAAACTTGGGGAGGATTCAACCTAGCTATCCTCAAGGTAAAACAGATCCACTATGAAATAATTAAAATTTGTAATAAGACTTAGACCACTAACATCCTATTACTACCTCAAGTAGAAAACTTACTACCACGACCACATGACAACTCCTAATTTATAGATTACTTCTTTCTTTGATCCACTGCAACCACAAGTTCTTCTACTTATGACTTTGAGACCCCACTCAAAGATTTCAGATCTTCTTTTAAGTTCTTTATACAGCAACTGAAGCGATCATCAATTTCTTGATATGAATCTTGGTCTTGATAACTAACCTTAAACGTGTATGAAGGTAAACACCTCTAGATCTTACAAAAGATTCAACACACAGCACATCAAAGACATCTAAAACGTAGTTAGGATTTTTCCTTTTATACTTGAAGTGAAACACAAAACCCTACACGTCAAACAGGCTTGGGCTGAATTGAAAATTCTGCAAAAAAATAAATCTGCACGTAATTCGATCGATCGAGTTTAATTTTACATTAATCGAGCCTTGCAGATTTAGTCCAATAAACTCTACAATCACTTGATTCCAATTTTACAAATAAACACACTTTGAACAAGCCTAAAACTAGACTCAATGTTTTTATCATGGTTTGCCAATATATTACAAAATGAAGTTCTAATACATTTAGTTCCTAAAGTCTTAGAACCTAATAAACTATAACTAATTTTGTAGCTAAACTTTGTCATTATCTAAATTCATGTACCACAACAACTAGGCCTATCCATGGGTCGGTCCGGGTCGGGTTTATGCCCAACTCGGAACCGACTCGATCACTTCGGGTCTTCAAAACATGGACCCGCCGACGGCAATGGATCGGGTGGTCGGACGTCAACGTTTTCCGGTCGGTTTCTGGTCGGGCTCGGACTGTGCAAATTGCGCCGAATTTTTGCCGAAATTTGCTTATTTTTGCTGGATCTGACCGGATTTCGAAGAGATCTTGGCTGATCTCAACGAGATTAGGTCGAACTTGAAGAGATCTTGGCAGATCTCAACGAGATCAAGCCCGATCTCGAAGAGATCCGACGAGATTTCTACGAGATCTCGAAGAGATCAAGCGAGATCTCGAAGAGATCAAGCGAGATCTCGAAGAGATCGGGCCAGATCTCGCCTGATCTCAACAAATCGGACAAAAAAATAACCGGCGAATCACTTCCATCGGTGGAGAAAGCTATTTCCGGCATGTTTTCCGGTTGGGTCGGTTGAAATCAGTTTTCCATGCTATAACCCGTCAACTGACCCGCCGGTCTCGGATTTTGTGATCAGAGATTCGCCGCCGACTGTCGCCGGCGTCGGGTCGGCCGGTTCTCGAGCCAGATCTGCCGGGTTGGGCGGGTGGGTCGGGTTTCGGGTCTGGTTGGACACCCTTAACTACAACAACCTTAAATTCTCAATATTCTATGGACAAAGTTTAGCTACAAAATTGGTTGTAGCTTTAGGTTACAAACTCACTCTATATCTTTTTATTGGAGGTGAATTTTGACAAATCTGCTATTGGATTTCATCTTCTTTTTATATCTTTCATGTTTGCAAAATTTTAAGAAAATTAAAGATCAATAGTTATGTCATCAATAAAATTTTAAATTGTAAGTTTTTGAATTTAAAATTATGCATAAAATATAAGCTTATATATTATATAGTAAATAATATCTGATTGACACAAAATTTGACATGTGTATTAAAAGCGTAAAGAACATACAATTCAATGGTTAAATTTTTAAAACATAGAGTAATATTTATTTTTATTGAGTGAGTTTGTAGTTTAAGACTACAACTAATTTTATAACTAAACTTGTTTATATTTTATATCCATCCTATTTAAATATTATTTTTCACATTTCTAGAAATCAACAAACAATCATTGCAATCTATCGCAACAACTACTGCACGAGCCAACCACAGCAGCAAGCCACCGCATGAGCCAACCATCGAAAAAACTGGATCAAAGCTCCAATCTATTAAATCACAACTCCGATTTACCGAATCACACCTACATATACCAAATTGCAACTTGAAGCTCCACCAACCAGATCGATGCCCCACCACACCGTAGCACCACCACCCCTAAACAAATCAACCACTGCTGATCTACGTGGATCAGAGAGAGAGAAAGAGAGTTAATTAAAAATAAATAAATAACAATGAATAGTACCTCAACATGAATTGTTCAAATGTTGCCACTACGCAATGAAGTGTTGAGCCTGATGTGGGGTGGTTTTTGTTTTATTTGCTAAATTAAGCATCTGGCAAGCCAAATGCTAATGCTCTTAGGGTAAATTTTGGATTAGAAGCTACTTAAAGATGACAAAATTTTGATTTGCTCCAAGATGAAGAGTTGATTATCTTTTCCTTATCTCTTTGCACCATAATGAATTCCTAAGTGATATTTTGTTCATTGAAGTAGATTTTCAAGGCTTTAAAACAAACAAAAATTTAACTCAATTTAAATTTTCAAATGAGTGAGCTATATAAGGTTAATTTAGATAGAACTTATTTTGCTGAAACTGAAAACTGAAAACACTGTAACAAAATAATCTTTAAATGTGTGAATTGTATCGTAAGGTTTATTTTTAATGAAAAAGTTGCTGAAAAGTGAAATTTGTGGGTCTGTGAATAGTGCATGTGTACAGTGTTCACAGAAGAAAAGTCCACAACTACAGCTGAAAAAAAAATAAAAATAAAAACTGAAAACACTCTAGGATGTCAACGTGGACATGTATCCAAATGGATACATAGTTGTCTGATGTTGGCACAACCATGTTAGATACAGGAATCACACTCGAGTGAGAAGCAATTTCACTTGAGCTAAGTTGCGGCAATGTGCAATCCAAATCTATATATTACTAAAAGCTGAAGCGTAGCATTTAATGCTGCTACGCTTACGTTGAGCCATGTCAGCGTCCACGTCATTATCTTTTTCCTTTCCATTTTCATATAATTATTTTTAATATTTTTTTTATTTCATGTTTACACTTTTCCAACCTTTCTTCCTTCCTTACCTTTTCATCTCTCCACTTCTTCTCCAACCTTTCTCCTTCCCTCACCTTCTCATCTCTCCACTACCCTCTACATTAATATCATTCTTCATCTTCCTTTATTTTTGTCTCTTCTTATTCACACATTCTTACTATAAATTTGTCACTATCTCTTTCATTCTATGCATAGTTTTCCCTTACAAAAAAAAGGCTCTCTCTCTCTCTCTCTCTCTCTCTCTCTCTCTCACACACACACACACACAATTTTTGGGTGGATTTTTATTTTTTATTTTTCTTGCATTTTCAATTTAGGTTGATAATTTTTTGTATTCTTTAATATGCTTTAAGTTAATGCGATTCAGTTTTTTTTATTAATTGTTGTTTTTTTTTTCTCTCTCTCTTTGATTGTTAAATGTTATTTTATATTGCGTTATAAAAGATTAAATATAAAAAATATAATATTGCGTTTAATACTACTGTGCTCACGTTGAGCCACGTCATCGTCCATGTCATTATTGTTTAATTTAGTTTTTTTTAATTGTTTTTTTTCTCTCTCTCTTTGATTGTTAAATGTTATTCTATATTGCGTTATAAAGGATTAAATATAAAAAATATATAATATTGTGTTTAATACTACTGTGCTCACGTTAAGCCACGTCAGCGTCCACGTCATTATCTTCTTTCTTTCTATTTTCTTATAATTATTTTCAATATTTTTTTATTTCATATTTTCACTTCTTCAACCCTTCTCTCTCCCTTACCTTTTCATCTTCCCACTACTTTTTCAACATTTCTCCTTCCCTCACTTTCTCATCTCCCCACTACTCTCTACATTAATATTATTCTTCATCTTTCCCTTCATCTTCCTCTACTTTTGTCTCTTCTTATTCACACTTTCTTACTGTAAATTCGTCACTATCTCTTTCATTCTATGCATAGCTTGTCCTTACAAAAAAAAAAAATGTTCTCTCTCTCTCTCTCTCTCTCTCTCTCTCTCTCTCACACACACACACACACATACCAAATTTTTGGGTGGATTTTTTTTTTTCGTGCATCTTTGCTTTAGGTAGATAATTTTTTATATTCTTTAATCTACTTTAAGTTAATGCGATTCAGTTTTATTTATTTTTAATTGTTTTTTTTTTCTCTCTTTGGTTGTTAAATGTTATCCTATATTGCGTTATAAAGAATTAAATATAAAAATATAATATTATTCTATTACATAGCATGATTTGGATAATTTAATTTGGTAGTTATTGTAAGAATTTAATCATTTTTGTTTATTTTTTAATCCTTTGTGGTGGACAAAGTACTTTTAATAATTGTATTAGAAGTACTCTATAATGCCATTTATTTAGAGAAAAACAAAGGTTGGCTAAACAAAAATTATTGGATGAGAGAAAAAATTTATCTTTCGCAATTTTACTTTTATTATTATTATTATTATTATTATTATTATTATTATTATTATTATATATAAAAATTTAATTCTTAGATTTTGCTAATAATTGTTTATTTGATAATATGTTTTGGGTGGACGAAATTACAATTTCTACAAAGAAAATAACCTTAGTAGATTATAAACAATAAATTGTTTTCCTAATTGGCCCAATTAATCATAGTTAAGTTTTATTAATTTTTTTAGTTACTTTTTTCAGTGTTTTGGATTATAGGCAGAACAAAATAACTTTGAGAAAGTTTGTTTAAAACTAAAAGAATAATTTCCAAATTTTATATTCTTTTTAATAATTCACAAAATGTTATAAATAACTTTTATTAAAAAATAAATATTTTCGTTAACTTGCCTTTTGAATTTTTGAGAAAAATTATATATTTTTCATTTTAGTATGACAAAAATTATTAGATTTATGATATATGATTATTCCTATATTATATTTATGATTATTCTTATAATAAATATACATTACTCTTTATTAAATTAGTTTAAATTGTATAAAAAATTAATAAAACCACCATAAAAATAATTTTCATGCGCAATGCGCAGGTTCGCGGCTAGTTCTATTAAAACAAAAGGGTTAATGTTAGGATCTACGCCTATTTTTTGCACCTATATACATCACTTGTACATCTTTTAGAGGTAAAAAGGCAATTATACTAGAGTAAAACATATCTAGTTTTGCTCCTTTCTTTCTAAGCCTAAACATAGAAAATCATACTTGTGTTTTGAGTGAGAACATGAAAACTATTTTTTATTCCTATACACCTTTAGCTCCAAACTGTTCTTGAAACCACAAAGATCTTTTTTAGTGTGTTTATTCTAGAAAACCTTCAAGAAGGTTCCTTGGAGTGTCAAAGATTCTGGTTCATGCAGACGAGAAGTTCGTTAAGGAAATTTGCTTAGGAAGATTCCAGAGGTTCTAAGAGTATTGTAATAGGAAGGTAAATACGATATTTGCAAAGGTTACAATAAAAAGCCTAGTTGTATAAGGGATTATTTTTTAAGTAGACTGTTGTAATTGATTTTCCTATAGTTAATTAGCTTCGGGATTGGATCCATAGAGTGATTTTTCCATTAAAGAGAATTTTTGAGAGAAAAGAGAATTTTTTAATTTGGTTTTTTACTTCATTACACCAAGTCACTATGCTCTTCTACTACTTTATTTTTATTTTTTGTTATTGTTGCCAAACTAAGATGTTCCAATTTGTATAAGAGTATTTAGAACAATATTGGGGTTTAAAGCATTCTCTCTCTCTCTCTCTCCAAATTTGGTTGACTCAAACCCCTAGTAAAACTACTTTCGTTCCAGTAAAAAAAACCTTCACCAAATCATACCACACAATAATAAGTTTTCAAAAATTCTAAAAGAAATTCAAATGGGTTAGAAGTGGCTTTAACTTGGTGGAAGTGTTTTAAATGGAACGGAAAATTTTAAAAAAGCGACACATGAGAACAAAATTAGGGTGGATTAACTTAAAACTTTCTGGAGCTTCTTTCTTTTATTACGTATAAATAACTATTTTTTTATGCATGCTGAAGATAATTTATTTTAGTGGGAATTATAAAACATCCTTGACATGACTCTCACAAAAATTTAATGACCAAAAATTTTATTACTATTAAAAAAATCATATGATATAAGTATAGAATTATAGAATTTTAAAAGTGCATTGATAATTCCATAATTTTGTCTTAGATGTGATCATAAATCTAAATGGACTATTTAATATTAATCACTAAGGGTTTGATTATGGATCAATTGACATTTATGTGTCCTTCTATATAAGGTGGAGAAGGTTCAAGTTCAACCTCATGTAAAAATTTGGAGATTGTAATTTATGTTGTTAGAAATATATTAGCTCATTAGTATAGGCCCAAGCCTAATTCTATTTTGTGTGCAAGCCAAGTTTCCTACTTTACTAGAAACCTATTAGTTTAGGGTTTAGTTTATTATATATACCTATGTTAGAGTTCATTATAACACATATTTTGTTCTACACTTATCTATATCTATATATATATATATATATATATATCTAAAAGCTAAAGCGTAGTATTTATTGTTGTTACGTTCCTTTTAAACCACATCAGCGGCCACATCATCTATCTATTTTTCATTTCTTTTCACTACTTCCAACCATAACTTTTTTTTTACCTTTTCATCTCTTCACTACTCTTAACCTCTTTAATGTCACTCTTGATCTATCTCTTCCTCTTCCTTTTATTTTGACTTTTCTTATCCCTATTCTATTGCTATAAATATGACATTCTATATCCCATTCTATACATATTTTCTCACATGAAAAAGGTTATTACTCTCTTTCTCTCTCTCATTTTTTATTTTTGTGTGAATTTTTTATTTTTTGTATCTCTACTTTAGATTGACGAATTTATGTGTTCTTTAAAATTTTACTGGGTTGCAATTTGGCTTTTTGTTTTTAAGTTATTATCTTTTTTTTTTTCTTTTTATAATTGTTAAATGTTATTTTATTGCATATAAATATAGTTTACAAGAATATAATGTTACTCTATTATATATCATGGCTTGGATAATTTGGTGTTGGACTTACGACTATATTTTTTATTTGATGTTTCTTTTTCTCATTTTATTTTGTATATCTCTCCTGAAAAAGGTGATTACTCTCTCTCTCTCTCTCTCTCTCTCTCTCTCTCTCTCTCTCTCTCTCTCTCTCTCTCTCTACATATATATATATATATATATATTCTTTTTTGCAACTTTACTTTAGGTTGATGAATCATTGTATTTTTTATATAATACTATTTTGGGTTAATACGATTTGGTAGTGTATTTGATTTTTTAAGTTTTTCGTCACAAGTCTTCTCTCTCTCTCTCTTTTAGCTTTTGTTTGTTTGTTTTTTTTTTTTTAATTTTTTGAAATAATACTTAGTTACTTTGGAAGTGAGATTTTGAATTTATATCAAAATACAATGTTGACTATGTACTTGAATGTGTCTATCAACTATTAAAATTAAACCGCCTAAGATGAATATGTATAGACAATTTTTTTTTTCATTGATTTATTATATAGTTATAACATTAAAATTAAAGTAAATGGATATGTAAAGTTAAAACTGTCTAAGATGAATTTGTAAAACCAATATATTTATATATTTAATATTTTCAAAAAATTAAAAGTTAAAAATAAATACTAAAAAAATAATGATGTGACAAATGAGAAGGCTTAACAGGAGTGTAGTAACAAAAATACGATATGAAGATCCAGTTAAAGGCAATAAAATCTTAATAAATAAAAGTGTATGTAATAAAAAAAATTAAATGATGTTCTTTTATGTTATACTAATTATTTTCTTTCATTTCGATAGGTGAAGTATTCAATTTTAGACATAAAGTCTCTTTTTTTTTCCTACATATTATTTTAAATATTAAATTTATAATATGGTGTAAGGACACAAATTTAGGATTGGGCCTATCAGCAGGATAGTTGGAGGCCCAGACCGTGTATAGTATCCTTGAAATGAATTTGTAAAGAGAGTGGGTTGAAGAATACTAGATTGAACACGTACGGGTGGAAAGCCCAAGTATGATTATGGACAGAAGTGTATTGATAAGAGATGTGAGGGATACAATGTTCTTCTCGGCACTATCCGAGGAGTATGTTTATACAAAATATTGTCCAAAAAATCTCTCCCATCTCCTTCCTCTTTCTTCCTATTTATAGGCCCTCCCTTCATTACGTGGGCTTTTTCTTTGATACTTGTCCCATCAGCCTCCATCTTGAGTTTTCATGTGGCAGCTGTAAAGGATGGAGGTCACTGTTCATGTGTCTTTTCCTATTAATGCGGCCATGATGTTAGTTGCAGGATCATAAATGCGGTGGTAGCAGCCTTTTGCCTAATATCTGATCTTTGCCACCTGTCCTATTTGTTCATAAATCAAGGGACTCTCCGGGAGAACTAGGACTGATGTTGGGACATTCATCTGGGACACCTCTTTTGTCCATCCGAACAGGCAAGTCTCCTTGGATAACTCTTTCTTCTACGTGACTTATGCTTCAGAAACGAGTTAAGCTGGGCGCCCTCCCCAAGACTTGTTGTCCTCGGACCAATAGGACTCCTCGGACAGGTCCACGACCCAAGCTCTGGCCTTGGGCCTTTTATCCCTACATATGGTATAGTCACTTAGGAATGTTTAAGAAATATGCAGTTCCAATTTCATGTATCTATATTAGTAAACAAAACTCAGTCAATAATTCGAAACTACTCCAACAATAAGAAAAATTATTAATATAATAATATCTTTTTAAGAGAATGAAAATTTTGAATAATATATATGAAACTCAAACAGTTTAGTTGTAGGAAAAACAAATTAGGAAAATATAACACACAATAGCATAATTTATCAAAATATGGACCGCCTAAAAAATGAATAATATCAATCAATAAATCTAAATAATAAAATGATGATATATTTTTTGAGATAAATAAATGAAAAATAATTTTAGAAATTGTTTAAGTTTTTGGAAGAACAAATTATTTTCCACAAAATTTAGAGAACAAATTATATATTATATCATAACACAAATATAATTATTTATTCTCATGCATCGCGTGGGTCCATAAATAGTATATATGATAAAGATGTAGCCCATTATGTAATTCTCGCGTTCCTGTGTTTCTAGTTTATACTTTCATCTTTCGCATCTATTTAAGCATATTCAACATGAAATATATTATGGCTAATATTTAACATATGCATTATTATTTTGGAAGGACTAACATATGCATTAAGATTGGAAAATTTCGTAACATCAGATCGACTCCATAAATCCAAAAAGACGAAAAGAGCTATGTAAGAGGAAGGAAGAGTAAGATTAGCAAAGAAATAGACGTGGTTTCAGAAAAAATCTAATGTACAACCAATTGATGTGCTTAGCACTTGTCCAGATCAGAAGAGACCCGCCCCCTGTTTTTCCTATAGAATCGGACGTGGTGTTGTTTCTAAGACAATGATGTAAGCGTTACTCCCCCTTATGCTTTGTACAATTCCCTTTTATACTATACCATTACAGTAAATTTGGACAGCTTGCTATCGACTTCAATTATTTACTGTCTTTTATTCTCTCTCCTCATAAATAATATCTCTTTCTCTCTCTCTTCCTTTATGGTCTCAAAATGTTTGTACACTGCAAAAAAGGTAAGAAAAGTTTTGGACTAGCTTTTGTAAGTGCTCCTTTAATAAACGTACAGTTTGGTAAAGATAAATAGACTAAAGGATAATATTTAAAAAAAAAAAAAGGGGTAAAAGATAGCTAAAACATTGAGAATCTCATTTTCATTTTCTGACTCGAATTGTTTAAAGAATCAGGTTAGACCAAGATTTAACCGAGATCGAATTGTGTTGATATTATAATTAATTAGATAATTATTTAAAAGATGAATAAATATATTAAATGAGATTTATTATCGTGTGCTCTTAGAGCATATATTAATAAACTATTTTAGAAAACTTTTTATGAAAAAACAAAAAAGTAATTAACTATTTTGACAGTTTTTTCAATTCTCCATAAAAACTTTCTTAAAATGGATAGTTAATGTATGTCCTAAGGACACACATTAACCGAACCCATATCAAATTAGTAAAAATTAAAAATGAATTAAAATAATCCAAATAAATATAAACATCTATATTTCAAATATATTTTTTATGTCATAAATTTTATAATGCAAATAAAATATATTAAATTCTTTTTTTAATTTATTTTAAAAAATATATATTAAATTCTAAGAAAACATAATTATGCAAATAAAAAAAAATATTAAATTCAAAGCATAATTGACAACCCAATATTTTCTTTTTCGGGTGTAGCTTCTGTCTAGTGTCCTATGACATTAGACTTGCTGAGATCATATCATGTATTTATTTTTGGACATGTATCATGATCACAGATCTAGTGAACTGGAGGCACTAGATAGAAGCATACCATTTTTTTTGTATGCCCATTTGAATGGTCAATCATCTGTGAATTAAAAAAATAATAAAGTTTCTCTCCAAACTAGTTTAGAGAAAAATCTTACAAAATCATTATATATATTTATATTGAGTGTGAATTTTAAAAATCTAATAGTTAGATTGCATGTTTTTATTACATTCTTAATGCTTACAAAAATTCAAAAATATTAAAGATCAATTGTTATGTCATTAAATAAATGTTATAATTTTAAGTTTTTATAATCTAAAGTTGTATATAAAAAATAAGTTAATCGATCAAATAATAAATAATATCTGATTTGAACAAAATTTGATATACATGTTAAGAATATAAGAAATATGAAAATTTAACGGTTAGATTTTCAAAATTCATATTTAAAAAAAAATAAGAAGCTTGAAGAGTTTTCCTTCCAATTAATTTGAAAAATAAAAAACTTTGTACTAAAAAAATAAAAAACTATAAGAGTGGGCGGACGTTGGTTTGTCCGCCCATTAAAAAATGAGTTAAATAAAAGGACAAATCCTCATCAAATTTAAGAAGTGCTTGACTGCAAGCATAAGTGGTTGACAGTGAAAGCAAGCCTCAGTGGTTGAAAGTAAAAGCAAGTAACCAAGCAGTCCGTGCAGTACATCATCTACAAAGAATTGAAGAAGAAGAGGAAGAAGACTCTAGAGGCCCCATCAAAAAAAAAAAAAAAAAGAAGACTCTAGAAGCAAAAATGCAGATACAGCATCGGTTAAAATGCAGAGAGAGAGAGAGAGAGAGAGAGAGAGGAGAAGAAGAAGAAGAAGAAGAAGAAGATGGCGGCGCGATCTCAAGTCTAATAGTATCATGGTGGGTGGTTGAAGTGGGAGGCTTGAAGCTTCAACAATGGCTATAAACCTGTGAGCTGTAAGTAGCCAAAAAAAAAAAAAAAAAAACTCTGACGGTCTGACCAGTGAGAACATTTTCAAAACCGGGAGGTTGAGGTTGAACGCAGTTCTTATGGTTCACTGACTTTTTAAACCAATTACAAGGTTAAAAGAACCGCTTTAATGAATGGTTCCCGGTTAATCCAGTTGGACTGTGTGGTCTAGTCTGAATTCAGAGTCCAATCTGAATTTTAAATTAGTCTTTTTTTTTTCTTTTTCTTTTTTATATATAAGATAAAAATACTAGTTTAATCTAAGTCTATATTTGTATGAAACATTTTTTTGAAAATTTTAACTTCAATTTTTGCCTTTTATACTTCATAAGCACTCTTGTTGAGTGTACCAAAGGTGTGCAATGGTCCAAATTGATCAACTTAGTTCTTAAATCCTTACTCATTTTTTTAATGTGATTAGGAAAAAGTTAGTTAATTTTGAAAAACCTTAAACCTCACAAACATTAGCACAAATTAAGTAATTTATCTCAAGATTATTAATTGTATTTTACCATGTTAAAAAGTGAAAATATTAAGGCACGTGGAGTAATTGTACAATAATTTTTCTAGAGTACAATAATGCTGTAATCTATTATCTTCATTAATAATAGTCTCAATCAATAAATTTTTGGTGAGACCTATCCTAAATTTTTGGTGAGACCTATACTATGCATTATTAATGCGAGACGAGGACGTCCACATTATTCTACTCCCTCAATATAGGAAGTCTTTTGCCAATATAGTCTCCAACGTTTTAATCGAATTATCAACAACAATTATTGTACTTTCTCAAAAAAAAAAAAAAAATTGTATAGTTTTACCGTATGGCTTTGCTTTTTCTTATATTTTAAGCATTTTCAAGCCCAGTAATGCGGGAACACAGGAAATTATAAACAATTACGCATTATAGTCAATTTATAGTCCACTCCTGGCTGGGAAAAATGGGGCTGGGTTGTAGTACGTGGAAAGTGATTAAAGCCATCTTACACGTTTAAAGTTTTTACTTGTTAACTGACTGCGTGGATTGACAAGATGATGCTCAATAATTGACTGCAGTCCCATAATAGTTAGTAAAATCATACTCGTTACTCTTTAACTTATCTCTCGGATTTTACTTTCTGGGTTTTCAGTTTCATTGAAAATAATTTCAGATTGTGTCCAAAATCACAGGTCCGTCTCTTCATGTTGGAAATTTATTTGGGTGAAGGAAATGGATTCCAAGCGACTTAAAATTTTCAGGTTAGTTTGCTTAACCCTGAATTTTGGCAGTCCCTTCTTCTGTTGCCTTTATTTCTAGTACACAATTTTGTCAGCATGTCTTTGTTTCTTTCTTGGAGTACTGTATGTGCGGGTCACAAATACTATCATGCAACAATTTGAATAGTCGGATTGAGTGAAACTATCTTAAACTATCCTAATGGAGGAATCTAATGTTATACTATCAGTCTATCGTTTTAAGGCATTCTAACTTAGAAATTAAAGAGACCAGAATTGGTAACTGGAAGTGTTGCAAAAGGCTGAATTACTGAATAAACATCAGTTGTTCTCAGAAATTCTGTTTTAGTGCAGAATTCCATAGTTAGGGGCCATTCAGATGTGACAGTTGATGGGAGAGACTTATAGTAGACTAAATTGCAATCAGTTATTTGATATTGTGCTACTTAACACTTGCTTTATGCTGCTTTAATCTATATATTGTGTTCATCCAGGTTTAAGGGTCGGAGTTCAGAACCATCTTTGACTTCTGGACAGAAATGTGACTTTGAACATGGTCTATGTCCAAGAAGCTTTAGAACAACAGTTGGCAGAGTTTTGGAGAGGCTTCGGGGAAGATTCGATAGGGGTTCCGAGAGGATTAAAAGCTTCAGAAAACTGAAAAGCATCCCTTATGCAAGTGATCAGCCAAAAAAAGTGCCAGCTCCTACTCCTAAGAAGACAATTCTTGATCCTCAGGGTCAATTTCTTCAAACTTGGAATAAAGTATTTGTTCTATCTTGTGTGATATCTGTGGCCCTGGACCCTTTGTTCTTTTACATCCCAGTGATCAAGGACAAGGAGAAGTGCCTTGGTGTGGACAATAAACTGGCTATAATTGCTTTTGTTCTTCGTTCACTCTTCGATGCCTTTTATGTAGTTCATATAATCTTTCAGTTCCGTACTGGGTTTATTGCCCCTTCTTCTCAAGTATTCGGAAGGGGTGAGACGATTACTGATCCGGTAGCAATAGCAATAAGATACTTATCCACATACTTCCTCATTGACATTCTGTCAATTCTTCCCTTGCCACAGGTATGCAGGACATTCAATCAATCTGAAGCTTCACAAAATCTTATTTAGTGTATTTGGGTATTGCTTTTTGCTAAAAACTTATTTGTTAAAAAGTTGGTTAATGTGTAACTGTACCTAGAAAAAGTGAGGATTGAAAAAGCTGTATATAGGCAAATAAAATGAAAAGTGAAAAGAGAAAGCTCTAACCAAACAGGGATAACAATATTCAGTTCAAACACCACTGCTCTCATAGGTTCACAATTTTATAGTGAGGGACTTGTTTCCCTGCCTTTACTTTGCAATTAGTCATGCAGTTCATTTGGCTTCGATTTTTGCTGCTGTTAAAATTAGTTAAAGGAAATAATGGAAACGAGTTTCTAAAGGTAGAATTACCATATGATGAGTACCATACTTATGCCCTTAAATACTGTGTATGGATAGGCTATGAAGTCAGATTTCATGCCCCGTCATATATTTGACAATTTTTTTTTAATTTAATAATTGAGGAAGTGGAGATTTGAACGATATTTCAGATGAAAACACCAAAAAGAGCTCTTATCAGAATTTGACAAATATTAGTTCAAAGTGATACATTTAACACACACCGACACATAATGCATCTATCAAGTTATATGTAAAATTAAACTGTCTTATTCTGAAATTGTGTCAAATTGCTTGAGTTAAAAGAATTGACCATGAAGGGAAAGTCAGTTTCACAGTTATTTATGTGTTTTGCTTTTCAGGTGGTAGTTTTTGATATCATTTTCTCAATCAAATTCCGAGCTCCAATCATGAAGCAAATGCTGAAGCTCGTAATCTTCTCACAGTATGTGCCTAGACTTATTCGGCTCTATCCACTATACATGGAAGTAACAAGAACATCTGGGATACTGACTCAAACAGCATGGGCTGGAGCAGCATATAATCTTTTTCTCTATATGCTAGCCAGTCACGTAAGTTACTTTGGTGATTTTGTTAAATTATTAACATTACTTCCAAGATTTTATGATCACAAATAAAAATGTGACAAACAAAACCAGGTAGTTGGAGCTTTTTGGTACTTGTTTGCCATTGAACGAGAGGGTACATGCTGGCAAAATCAGTGTATGACTCATGATGATTGTAAAGATAAATATTTTTACTGTGGAGACCGCGATGATTCGAAATTAGACTTTGTAGGTCTATATAAGGAGTGCCCTGTTAAAAAACCTGATGATGTTGGAGAAAATGACTTTGACTTTGGAATGTTTACTGATGCTCTGAAGTCTGGAATGGTACTGGATATAACAGATTTTAAAGTGAAATTAAGTTACTGCTTTTGGTGGGGCTTTCGTAACCTTAGGTAAATATATAGAATCCTTGAACTCTCTCTCTCTCTCTCTCTCTCTCTCTATATATATATATATATATAGAAACACACACACCTAAATTTCATTTTTATAATAAGTGAGAATAAGATATTCGAACTCTACTTCTCTTTATAGTTGGCATTGTCTAGCCTATTAACTCTCTTTTTTTTCTTTTTTCTTTTCTTTTATTTTTTCATGAAAAGGTGCCTAATTTCTTAACTCAGTTGCATTGACGTAAAAATTATTTCAAATGTTTTCTGCATAGGTTTTAATTTCCATGAGTGAATATTTTCCTATTAATATTTCCTTCCTAAGTTCCTATATATAAATCAAGGCTTGTCAACTAATAACAAGATCTAGCTCATTGCGAGAGCTTCGGAGCTAAAGGCGTTTTTAAGTTGAACCATTTTTGTTTTTTCTCAGCTCTCTTGGCCAAAACCTTGAAACAAGCACTTTTATTTGGGAGATAGTCTTTGCTGTGTTCATATCCACCTTTGGGTTGGTTTTATTCTCGTTACTTATTGGCAATATGCAGGTAACTCTCTAATTCTCATCATTTCTCTTCCCCACCTAATGTTTTAGCATCTTATGAGATGATTATGTAAATAGATGTTTGAGTCAGTCTGACTATAAATATATATATATATATATATATATATATATATATATATATATATATAGAACGTTTAGTTACATGCCAGCATTAAAACAAAAGGTCCACAAAAATCCTACAATCAACTACTAGACATTCAAAAACTTAACCCTACTCTTCAGTAGTCCTGGTCTTCCATTATGACAAAGCAAATCCATGGGGCTTTGGCAACCCGGGTTATTATGCCTTGAGCCTGCTTGTTCTTGGTTAGGAACCACTGCTCTTTAAAAATACCCTTCGTTATAGGACTTCTCTAAATGCTGCTACCGTGGCATGGACTGTGCTGTAGACCTGTAATGAATGGCAGCCTTCAAAAACTGGTCTCCCATCTCTTCTCTTTACCTGATATAGCATATACCATGCCTCCTCTGCTTGTGTTTTTGCTTTTATGTCCCCCCACAGTCAGTATTAATTGCCGATCTACAGGTTCACTGACTTCTTGCTATAGAGCTGTGTAAGTTGTCCTTGCCATTGCTATTTACTTCTCCTTCCTTTGACTGAAAGCCTACCCATGATAACCCAGAAACATGCATAATATGCTAATTCATCCAATAAACATGCATAATTGTTGTATCAATTTCTCAATGGTGTATTTATTATTAAAGATTTGTTCTATTTTGACTTTTCCAATTTCTTTAGCTTCAATATAAACATGATGTTGGTTTGTTCTCTCTAATTCTCTCCACTCTTTTGACTAGAAACCTAAACACAGACAGTCCTAAGATTCGATTAACTAAAGTCAGGGCCGGCTCAAGGCCTAGGCAAGTTAGGCCTAGGCCTAAGGCCCCACCAAAAAATAATTTTTTTTAGGGAAAAAGGCCCAACTTTTCATAGTTGAAGGCCCAAATTTTTATAACATTATATATATATATATATATTTTTTTTTTTTTCTAAAGGTTATACATTTTTTTTTATTAGTGATGTTAAAGATATTACAAATTTTACTATTGGTTTACAAATTGTCATGTTATTAATCACAAAAAAATGATATAAACATTTATTAGTTATATTAAATTGATAAAGTTCGTCAGTGAGAGACAATGTCACATTATATTTTGAACATTTTATAGTATTTTTAATTAACGCATTTTTCTTTTTCATTTTTATTAAGACTCTCAAAGTTTGAGACCAATAGAACCTTAACTCAATTGAAACCTTAAAATATTTCAAAAAGATGTTGCAAATGTGTTAAATCATCAATTATAGATTAATCTCTCCTGATAGTTTGAGACTTTAATTTTTGTAAACTAATATCGTACAAAGCCACACACCAGATAATATCTATCTCTCTCTTAAAATCAAAATATAAAATTAAAAATTAGATTACAACTTTATTTAACTATGCAGTGTCTTATATCCAAAATAAAATATTTTTTTCAATTGCAATATATTTTTATTTCTTTTTATTAATATTTATAGCTCAACTATAATATTCAATTTTCTATATGAAATTGACATTAGTCTAGTTGGTATTATTTATGTATTTAATATATCAAATTAACCTTAATTTGATTGGTATTAAATAATTTTGTTTAATTAATATTTACATATTAAAGGCCCCGCATAAATTTTTCGCCTTAGGCCCCAAATTATGTTGGGCCGCCCTTGACTAAAGTGCTATATTATGAACCTTGTGCTGTGATAGAGATATCTGCAATCCACAACAATGAGAGTAGAAGAAATGAGAGTGAAAAGGACTGATGCAGAACGGTGGATGTCCCACCGTATGCTCCCCGAGGAATTAAGGGCACGAGTTAGACGATACCAACAGTATAAATGGCAACTAACCAGGGGTGTTGAGGAAGAGAATCTACTTCAAAGCCTCCCTAAGGACCTCCGAAGGGACATAACACGCCATCTTTGCTTAAACCTTCTTAAGAGTGTGAGATTTCTTCTTTGATTTTTTTTTTCCATACATCTTTTTGTCCAACTTCTACCTATTGTGTTTATCAAGTCAATTTTATCTTTTAGGTGCCAATGTTTGAAAAAATGGATATTCAACTGTTTGATGCACTTTGTGATCGTCTCAAACCAGTTATTCACACAGAGAAGAGCTGCATTATCCTTGAGGGGGATCCAGTGGATGAGATGCTCTTTATCATGCGAGGAAACCTGACCACTATCACTACTAATGCTGGAAAAAAAGGTAACGCTGGTGATCTGAAGGCCGGAGACTTCTGTGGAGAAGAACTTTTTGCGTGGGCCTTGAATCCCCCCTCCTCTACCAGTCTTCCCATTTCAACAAGAACAGTAATAACTCAGACAGAGGTTGAAGCCTTTGTGCTAAGGGCAGCTGATTTGAAGTTTGTGGCCTCTCAGTTTCGGCGTCTTCATAGCAAGCAGTTCCAGCATATTTTCAGGCAAGTCTAAGCTTATCAACATTTTGGATGATTATTGTCAACATTCTTCAAACAAAGTGAGGCTATAAAAAAAAAAAAAATTTGTGTTATCCCATCAAAATATATAATGCCCGTTGCATTGGATTTCTAAACAAAAAATTTAAAAAAGAATATGATATCTTTTCCTTGGTTTGTGATACTCTTTCATTATTAGAATTGAATATTCATAGTGACTTTGAAGAAAAATAAAATTACATTAGAACTCGGATTACCTTTATTTTTCCAAGTAGAATGATCCTCAAGTGTAATTGTGCAATGATTACTTTCAGGTTCTACTCCTTACAATGGAAAACGTGGGCAGCTCGTCGCATCCAAGCAGTTTGGCGCAGGTACCATGAGAGAAAGCTTTATAAGTCTTTGCATGAAGCGGAAGACAGATTGCAAGATGGTGTGACAGATGAAGCAGGGACCTCAGAGGTTGAATATAATGGTGAAGGCAAAGCACCAAAAAGGTTGCTACTACTGCCACAGAAACCTGATGAACCCAATTTCATTGGTGACGATTAATAGAAGTATGGTGTTTCAAGTGATTATTATCTAAGTTTTGTTTTAATAAACAAGGTTCACATGCCATAGGTTTCTGTGTATTGCATATGTAACATGTACTAAGCAATTAAACTTCGGACATCATAATTTAGAACTACTGTTTCTTTCACTGTGTGTCACTGAGAAGCTTCGAACACATACATGAGGAATGTCTTGTGATAAGCTTTTCTCGTATAATTCCTTCTTCAACCAAAGCAAGGAAGACATTTTCATGCCACTATGTGCCTAGCTCCTATTAAATACAACATTATTTAGTGGTGCAAGTCAAAAAGGAATAAAATAAAATTTTATTTTTAACCGAAGTCCACTCACAGAACAAGTAGCAAATTAACATTAATTGATCTCATAAACCATGCTTACAAAATAAATATGATTTCTGGATGACATAAGTATTGGAATATGTAGAAAATAAATGAGAAGCAAGAACCAAATCAAGTAGTGCAGCCACAGATTCAGGAGTGTGATTGTTAATTCTTTGGCGAAATTGGTGCGAGTGCGAGGAACCAAATCGAAGTCAGTGTGACTTCAGACTCAAATTTAAAGGAAATGGGCAAAAACGATTCGTATCGGGCTGGATAGGCAATCTAAGAGATGGGTTAATGGGTTCAGTCCCAAATGTGGAGGCCCAATTGCAATTTTCGATTTTTATTATACCCAAAATAATGGAAATTGGATTTAGCTTTAACTGTGATGACTCTTGCCTCTTTTTTTTCTTTTTTTTTGGGTTGAAAATTCAATAGTTTCCCATGAGAGCATTTGAGATAAAGATATTACTATTGAAAATAGCGAGAAGTATCAAACTCATTATTGAACTTGGGAAAATGGGGGTTTGATCTTGATGAATTTGAATATGGCGGCAAAGTTTAACTTTTGAGGGTTTAGAACATCCACAGCAGTGGAGCTAAATTTTTAGCAATTTAGTTCCACCAAAAGTTACTTTATCTATTTTAGCTACACACATGCTACAGCAGTGGATCTATTTTAACTTTCAACATAATAAAATAATATAAACATAACAATAAAATAATACATCCCTACAATAAAATAATATATTCCACTACTAAAAAATATACACTACAACCACCTCATCCACCGGCCACAACCACAACCACCACCACTACCACCACCACCACCAGTGGTGGTCCACAGCAAAAAAAAAAAAAAAAAACAGATCGGCGACGTGGTCCACAACCACAACCACAACCACCACCACCACCACCAGCGGTGGTCCACAGCAGAAAAAAAAAAAAAAAAAAAACAGACTGGTGACGTGGTCCACAGCCACAGCCACGCCCACAACCACCACCACCACCGGTGGTCCACAGCAGGAAAAAAAAAAAAAGAAAAAGAACAGAGCGGCGACGGGCTTGGGGTGAGACGAGGGAGCTGGCCGGCCGGTGAGCTAGAGAGAAAAAAATATGAGGAAGAAAGAAGAAAGAAGAGCGGAATAGATCGGCCGGCCCAGGGAGATCGGCGATGGGCTTGGGGCGAGACGAGGGAGCTGGCCGGCCGGTGAGCTAGAGAGAAAAAAAAATGAGGAAGAAAGAAGACCGGAATAGAGAGGCCCGCCTAGGGAGATCGGTGATGGGTTTGGGGTGAGACGAGGCCGGCCGGTGAGCTAGAGAGAAAAAAAAAATGAGGAAGAGAGAAGAAAGAAGAGTGGAACAGAGAGGCCGGCCGGTGAGCTAGAGAGAAAAAAAAAATGAGGAAGAAAGAAGAAAGAGGGGAAGCCGAAGAGAGAGAGAGAGAGAGAGAGAGAGAGTGAAAGAGAGAGTGTGATTTTTTTAATAGGGGAGGAGAGAAAGCGTAATAAAAAAATAAATTTTTTTTTTAGATGTGTGCTACAGTGCACATCTATTTTTAGATGTGCACTGTAGCACTTTAGTTAAAAATATAAAGAATGACTCCACTGCTGTGGGTCATTCTTGTTATATCAGTGGAGCTAAAATAGCAATATAGCTATTTAGCTCCACTGCTACAAATGCTCTTAGCTTGTCTCTGTACTTTGTTAAAATAAATTTTTTTATTTATTTTAATGAGAGATTGTTACATCACCCACTAACTAAATAAAATGTAGAGATTATAACTTACTACCACCTGTTATTATATATTTAAAATAAAAAAGACATGTCTAGATAAAAAAGTATTAGAAGTAAGCCAAACCCAAATTTTGAAAGGCTGAAATTCTCTTTATTCTAATCCAAACTAGTTGTATACCCGCGCGTTGAACGTGATAATTTTTTTTGGATGGTCTCATTAAATATTTTATTAATACTATAATTTTAGTTATTAACCATTGGTTTTTCATTAGTTTTTAAGTTAATAAAAACCTTTAATATACATTTTTTTACCTTTACACACACACACACATAGTGAATCTTTACACATACCTTTAAGAAAACTCTATATATTCCACTTTTTTGGATATGTAAAATTATAGACTACTACATCATAATGATAGTGGCTAATTAATTTTATATATTTTTTTTAGTGATCTCATTTATAACGCTTCTTACCATTATCATATATTTACTAGCTGATGATTTACATAACAAAGATAATAAATGAGAAGTAGCATTGTTCATTAGATTTTTTAAAGTAATAGTGTATGAAAATTATATATATATATATATATATTATAAATAAGGTTAAATGAAATGTCAAAAAATGGGTAATTTTCTAAATTTATTTCTTATGTAATTTCTACAACTATCAGAGAACATCTCTTTTTTTAATTATGATTAATATGGTTTCCATAGTTAGAGTTTGATTAGTTTTAAATTTAAATTTAGTACTATGATTGTATTTAATTGTTAATTATTGATTTAATTTTTTAAGTGAATTTAACAATTTATGTTATTACACTGTAAAGTTTTTAATGTTCGTCACACGGTGATGTCTATTTTATTTTTTACTTCTCCTTACAACTTTTTTTTTTCTAATTAACAATTACTAATTGACGTTTGGTTTTTTTTTTTCTTTATCTACTCTTTATTACTTTGTATTGGTTTCTCTCTCTCTCTCTCTCTCTCTCTCTCTCTCTCCATTAGCATCCTATCGTTTTTCAAAATTTGATGATGATTATATAACATTAAATATGCATTATTAGTTGTTTTTATTTATTTATTTATTTATTTATTTTAAATTTAGTGTTTTTAACTTGATTTGTTTTGTATTTCATTCTTCCTTTGATGCATTGGGTGTGAGAATGAGTGTTTCCCTAGTATTACTTCACTTAATGTGGACAATTTTATTTATTTAATTTAGGCAAAATATTATATTTTAAATTTTTTAAAATAAAAAAGGAGTGGAAATAAAAAAAAAATTATTGATATATATGGGGGATGTGACTGAATTTAAATGTTAAATAAAATAATATGAGAAAAAAAATAAAAATAAAAATAAAATACATAACAATAAACACTAACTTATCCAAATAATTCTATGTAATATAATAATAGTACATTCTTATATACTATTTTTAATTATTTATAATGCAATATGATAATATTTAACAATCAAAGTCATAAAAAAATAAAAAATAAAAACTTAAAATACAAAACTAAATCCCATCAATCAAAATAGAGCTCTAAAGAATACAAAACTTTATTAAACTAAAATAGAAATGCAAGAAAAATAAAAATAAAAATCCACCAAAAAATTGAGTGAGAAAGAGTGGGAAATAACCATTTTTTTGTGAGAAAAAATTATGTAAAAAATGGAAGAGTGAATGACAATTTTATATTTAAAGGATGATAATAAAAAGAAACAAAATAAAGGAAGATAAAAGTGTTAGGTTCTAAAAGTTTAGAATGATTGGCAAATCGTGAACACAAACTTGTTTAGATATAGATTCTAGAGTCTATATGTATTATTAGACAATGCTCAAGGTGATCCAAGTCAAGATTCAAAAACAAGCAAGCTGTAAGAAGAAGATTTCATAATCTGCTTAGTTCAACTGATCGAGAAACAGGCTTGACCGATCGAAAGTTGTATCTGCAGAATTTTAATTAAGCTCAAACAACAATTCAAGTCCATTAAGGATTAGGGTTTCAAATCTACTTCTCCTAGTATATAAAGGAAACTTTAAGCACCTTTTTATAAGGCTTTTTAAAAGAGAGAAGAGTGTGCCTCTTTTGTATTTTAGGGTTTTGTTTCTAAAAAGCTCTCTCATATCTTCTACCGGTGTTATTCCTTAAAGAATCTCAAGATCCGGTGTTGTTGAAGTTGCTGCCTTCTCTAGTCATCAAAGGTGCTGATGATCTAAACCTTCAAGGGTGGTCTTGGAGTCACAAACAGGAGATTTTGTGTTGCTAAACCTTTGAGTAAGATCTCAAAGTTACAAACATGAGTGTTTGTGTTTTGCAAAGGCCAAAGAAAGAAGTAGTCCGTGGACTCGGAGCTATCATGGGGTCGTGGTAATAAGTTTTCTATTCAATGTAGCAATAGAATGTTAGTGGTCTAAATTCTATTGTACAAACTTCAATTCTTTCATAGTGGATTTGCTGTTTTACCTTGAGGATAGCTAGGTTAAATCATCCCCAAGTTTTTTACCAGTTTAGTTTTCCTAGGTCATCAGATTTTTGTGTTCTTTATATTTTCCGCTGCTTTGCATGATATGATTATTTTGTTTTAACCTAGATCTGAATTATAAACCTAAGTATTCATTTGGTTAATTAATTAGGTTAAACAATCTAAGTTTACAAGGGGTCTAAAAATGTATAAAAAAGAAAGAAGAAGAATGATATTAAGGTAGAATGTTTGGGGAGATGAAAAGGTAAAGAGAATGAGAAATATTGGAGAGTGTAAATGTTAAAAAAAATGAGTATAATTTGATGAGCACAATTTTTTTTATTTGAATTTAAGTAAAATATTACATTTTTTATTTTTTAAAACAAAAAGAGAGAGAAATATAAATAATTTAATAATAAGGAGGATGTGGTTGAATTTCAATATTGAGTAAAATAGAAGAGAAGAAAAAAATAAGAAAAATTAAAAGATATAACAATAAACACTAAATTATCCAAATTATGCTATGTAATGGAATACTATTTTATTTTTATCTACTATCTTTAATTTTTTATAATGTAATTGGATAAAATTTAACAATCAAAGAGAAAAAAAAAAAAAAAAACTTAAAACACAAAACTAAATCGTATCAACCTAAATTAGAGTTCTTAAAAATACAAAAATTTATCAATTTAAAGTAGAGAAGCAATAAAAAATAAAAATCCACCAACACATTGAGAGAGAGAGAGAGAGAGAGAGAGAGAGAGAGAGAGAGAGAGAGAGAGAGAACCTTTTTGTGAGAGAAAACTATGCAAAGAATGGAAAAAAATGACAAATTTATAGTAAGAGGGAAGGGATAAGAAGAGACAAATAAAGGAAGATGAAGAGAAATATGAATAGCAATATTAAAGTAGAGGGTAGTGGGGAGATGAAAAGGAAACGGAAGAAGAAATGTTGAAGAAAGTGTAAATATTTAAAAAATAAGTGAATATAAAAAAAATTATAGGAAAATTGGAAATAAAAAAGAAATATATATATATAGACATTAAAACTGACAAAGATGAATATGTAAAGTCAATAATCTATTTATATATATTTTGTAAAAAAAAATAGGAATAATTAATAATTATGTGGCGAATGATGTGGCGATGAGGTGGCATAATAGGAGCTCAGCAGCAATAAATGCAACACTTTAGCTTTTAGTAATATATAGATTGGATAAAATTTAACAATCAAAGAGAAAAAAAAAAAAAAAAAACTTAAAACACAAAACTAAATCGTATCAACCTAAATTAGAGTTCTTAAAAATACAAAAATTTATCAATTTAAAGTAGAGAAGCAATAAAAAATAAAAATCCACCAACACATTGAGAGAGAGAGAGAGAGAGAGAGAGAGAGAGAGAGAGAGAGAGAGAGAGAGAGAGAGAGAGAGAGAGAACCTTTTTGTGAGAGAAAACTATGCAAAGAATGGAAAAAAATGACAAATTTATAGTAAGAGGGAAGGGATAAGAAGAGACAAATAAAGGAAGATGAAGAGAAATATGAATAGCAATATTAAAGTAGAGGGTAGTGGGGAGATGAAAAGGAAACGGAAGAAGAAATGTTGAAGAAAGTGTAAATATTTAAAAAATAAGTGAATATAAAAAAAATTATAGGAAAATTGGAAATAAAAAAGAAATATATATATATAGACATTAAAACTGACAAAGATGAATATGTAAAGTCAATAATCTATTTATATATATTTTGTAAAAAAAAATAGGAATAATTAATAATTATGTGGCGAATGATGTGGCGATGAGGTGGCATAATAGGAGCTCAGCAGCAATAAATGCAACACTTTAGCTTTTAGTAATATATAGATTTGGTGCTATTTAAGGGGATTTTAGAACTAGGAAGTAGTACAGCCAAGTCAACACACTAGAGGAAAACAAGAAATTGAGTTTTTTGCTCTACGGGTGTTTTTTCCCCGGATCAAACAGGTACAATTTATATTTATTCTATTTTTCATATACATTATTTTTTATAATAGTTTTCGGTTTTTTGTCAATTTAAGGTAAACTTAAATGAGACTTTTTCAATTTCATATTCTGCTTTCAATCAACAATCATATCTTTCTCTTGCTTAGATTTTTTGCTTTATTCGTATTGATAATCTTATTCTTTTGCTGAATTCAATTTTAAATTTGATTGAAGGCTGAACTTGTACATACCCCATTTTGCGTCTCACATTTAACCCCACTTGCATTACTTTGCATATTATCACCATTTAATGTCTCCAAGGCAAGACTATAATTTTGATAATTTGATCTCCAAATACTTCTTATAAAAAAATCTTAAGGTCATAACGATCAAAATGATAGTTCATAAGCATTAATCGGACCACTAGATTAAAAGATATCAAAGGAATAAGGTTTAACAGTAAAGGAAACTTGCATGAAACCGATCTCGACCATAGGTGATTATGGTCTCTTAATTCTAATTGGACTATTTTTGGTATAATTTAAATTAAATGACGTGTCATATTCCTATTGGCTGTGTCGATACCTCGTGGTTGTCGACCACCCAGAAACAGCGACGCACACGCCCAGTGGTGGCGCCATGTTAAGCTTAGGGTATTTCCAAGAACACCCTAACTTGAAAAAAAATATACATATATATATATATATATATATAATAGTTAAATTTTTTTATTTGTTTACCTTTTAAAAAAAATTAGGAACACTATTAAGCAAAGTTAGGAATCCCCTCAAATAAAATAAAAAATTTAACTGTTCTACTTTCAAACAAAAAGAAAAAAAGCCCAAAAATAAATTTTGAACTAAAATCTGAAAAAAAAAAAAATCGTAACAGACTAGGCCCACAAAAAAGCCCAACATCAATCCTTAACAACAGATGGTAAAGCAAACCCAATCTCAAAAAAAAAAAAACCCCAACAGATGGTAAACAGGTAAAGCAAATCCACAGATTAAAAAAAAAAAAAAAAAACCCAATATACACGTCCGCTGATTCATCAACTAAAGCAAAAACTGAAATCTCAAAGTACTAAATTAGAAACCTAACCTAAAGACAAAGACCTCATCCGTCAACAGAGTAACGCCGCAATGCAACAGGCAACAGACGGATCGGGCATCAGATCAGAGATCGGTCAGCCAACATAACTTGAGCTATAGTCTAAAGCACATCGCATCGGGCGTGGGGCATCAGAGATTAGTCCGATTCGTCGGTAACGCTCGTAGTGGCGCCGCCCTTCAGGCCTCCCGACAGACGGATTGGGTATCGGATCGGAGATCGGTTAGCCAACACAACTCGAGCCCCAGTCCAGAGCACATTGTATCGGGCACAGGGCATCAGAGATCGGTCCAATCCGTCGGTCACGCTCGTAGTGGCGCCGCCCGTCAATCCTCCCTGCTCTCTTAAGGTAATTCATCTTTACACTTCTCTCTTTTTCTCTCTTACACAATCGGGTTAATGGGTTTGGGGTTTGGTCACTCACTTTGCTTGCTTTTGCTATGGAGTGTGGAGTCTCTGAGACTCTCTCTCTCTCTCTCTCTTTTAGACTTTATCTGAAGACTGAAAAATGAAAATGAATTAATGAAGTGACCCTCTCTCTCTTTCTTTATATGATTCTCTCTCTTTCTCTTTGATGTTTGAACTGTAATTGGTTATCTTTACTTTTTTTTTTTTTGGTAAGAAGGATAATGCATTAAACAACTAAAAGACCTCTAAACCAGAGGTAACAAGGCGATCATACAAAGTTCCAGCAGAGTCTAAACTCAGCAAAAAAACAACATCAGATGGAGGGTTCAAAAAAATGGTAAAGTCCTGGTCCATGAGCGCTCCCCTGCGAGCTAGTGCATCAGCGCACTTATTTGCCTCCCTGTAGCAATGTTGGATTCGCACCATAGGAATCTCTTTAAGTCCTTCTTTGCAATCAGCTACCAACACAGCAATGCTATTGGATTTCTCCATATCTTTCTTCAAAAGATCAACTACCAATTTTGCATCAAGCTCAAACACAACCGCTGGGAGTTTAAGGGAAATACAAAGACGAATTCCGTCTCTTAAGGCCCACAATTCCGCTGCAACACTAGTGGCACAACCTATTGATCTTGCATAGCCTTTCACCCATTCTCCATCCTGATTACGAATCAAACCACCCCCTCCGGCCAGGCCAGGATTTCCCATGGACGAACCATCAGAATTCACCTTAAACCAATTAAGAGAAGGAGGAAGCCACCTTACTTGGATCTTTGCTTTTGTCTGCTTGTGCTTTTCGATGATGCCCATGTAGGCCATCTCAGCAGCTTTGGCTAGAGATTCAGTCTTTAAGTCTTTATGTATGTTTGCTTTTCCAAAGATAGTGCTATTTCGGCGCAACCAAAGCACCCAGACAGCTATGGGAAACAAAATAGCCCAATCCAGATCAGCAGCATCACAATGCTGCATCGACCTACAGTTTATCCTCAACCAATCCAAAATTTGGGTGCCATAAAAATTAGAAGTAGAAACCGGGGGAGAGAAGGAGTTCCAGAAAATTTGTGCCTTTGGGCAGTCCCTAAGTGCATGGCTTATGGTCTCAGGGGCTGCATTACACATGGGGCAGATCGGAGAAATATTCATACCTCTTTCAGCGAGGAGGGTACGCACAGGAATGCTTTGGTGACAACACTGCCAAAGGAAGCACTTAATTTTTGGAAGGCTTGGAATTTTCCATACCCACACTCCACTGAAAGGCTGAATCGCAGACTTGTTTTCCTTTGCATTGGCTATACGATAAGCATCTTTAAGGTGGAATTCTCCACTGGGGGAGGAGCTCCAAGATAATCTATCTTCTCTTAGTTTGGAATAGGTTATCTTTACTTTAGTCTTTATAACTTTATTAATATTTGCCCTTGCTGTTTGTTTTGGCTTTATCCGTTGGTGTTGGACCTGTTGATGTTGGTGTGGGTGAGTTACTGAGTTTGTCTTTTAGTGTATTGTGATGTGTGAATTCATTTGATTGGCTCGTGATTAAGGCCATGGGGCTTGTCTATTGAGTGGGGGGTGGATGGGGGCATGGGGCAGGGTGGGATATTTGAATTGGGGGAAGTAAAGGCATCTAGAACAGAGACAGTAACTTACCAATAAAAGACAAACTTAAATTATGGGGTGTGTGCTAATAGTTAGTAAAGAAAAAAAATGAAGCAACTAATAATCAATAATTAATAATTTAATTAACCAATACATTATAAAAGACAAAAAATTTAAATTACATTAGGCTAAACAACAATTAATAATTTTATAATTAATAAAACAACAATATAACAAATTATAGTTTATAAAAGACAAACAAATTAATGAAACAACTAAATAACAATAATTAATAATTTTATTAATATTTCAAACGAACTTCTTAAGGAATACCCTGAGAAAAATTCCTAGAGCTGCTACTACGCACGCCCCTCCCTAGAAGGTGGTGCAGGGGTTCGGGTGCATGCTCTCCTATGACTATTGATTCATTTTTAAATTGTCACGAGTTTGTGAAATCACCACCAATCATTAAGTTTATGCTAAGGTGTGATTGGTCATTTGATTCTGTTTGATTTTATTACCAATTCTAAGTTATGAAAAATTGGTTTTTTCCCTAATATAATTGGATCATAAAAAAATCTTGATTCTTGGTTCAGAAGTCTGGTAACGCGTGGGAAAGGTGTCAGGCAATCCACAATGCCTGTCATGAGACAGTCCTTTGTTTTGATAAACTCTTAATATTTGGTCATAGGCAAATAAAGCGAGCTACTAGCATTAGTTTTCATGGCTTTAAAGAAATGGGCTTTGAGGAATAAATTGGCCAATATAAAAGTTTAAGGGGTGTTTTGGCGAATGGTTGAAAGCTTAGGGGGTATATGGACATTTTTCCCTAGTGTACAGAGGAACATTACTTACTTAGAGGATAACTAGGAAGAAGATAATTTCTAGAAACATATGTTAAGTGTTGAGTGTCACCCCAAGGATGTTGCTGATGAATTGATGTGCAAAAGGCCTAAAGTGATTGGCAAAAAAAAGCCACAAAGAAAAACAATAGTATTCTGTTTTTGGCCCACAAAAATCTGTGTTACTATACTTTCCAATATCATTTTTTTTTCAAGAAGTGTTATGTACAGAACATTTTCACAATAAATCACAGGTAATTAATTATTATTGATTTTAATTTGAACCTACTACCAAAACTACTTTTTTGCCTCAGCAAACACAGCTCATAATAAACTACCACTTAAGTTTATTGGTAGTCAATTATTATTGGATTTTTAAGTGTTTTGAAAATATTATAGACATAGCATTTCTCTTCTTTTTTTAGCATTTATGAGCTCTTTGTATTTTGTAGTATTTTTTACACAATTCTATTTTTTGCGGTTTAAGTTACTAGTTGTAGTGCTTATCTCTCTCTGTTGCTTGCATGCATTCTTGGTAACCTTAGTTATCATGGTTCAATATATTCTTCTGTGCCTCATTCTCACATTCTCTTTGTCTTAAGAATGAGTGCTACAAGAGTTAATGCTCTATGCATACATGTCTATTAGATTCAAAATCTGTCTGCCAACTTGTCAAATAGCTAATGGATACTTTTTTTTTAAAATTAAAATTTCATTTAGAGTATTATTATTGATGCTCTAAATTGGGTTAGATCGACTTAGGAAAACAATCTTCCTATGGCTTGACCACTGACACCTAGTTGGAGCACTTCTGCTTAAATTTGCAAATATATAGGATTATATATGATCCAACAATCTATGAGGCTTTGGTGGATTCAGTCTTAAAAATAGAACTTGGTTTAGTCATACTCCGAAGCCCATAAGTCTTGTAGATCCAAAGTAAAGGATAAGGTTACATGGACCAAAACAAAGTCAGGTTGCTTCTCTTGTGTAGCCACATATACAGAGCTTTATATGCATTAGGGAAGTCCTAGACTGTTTGCTGTTTGTCATATCTGATTCATCAAATATTGGGCAATGATGGGTGATTGGTCTTCTGTTCGTTTAAAGTCTTATATAATAAATTGAAGCTTAGATTGATTGTTTTATTCTCTACTGACAAGCTAAGAATGTATTGACCCCTTGTGATGAATTAACCAATTAATTAGCCAAGTGAATTAATTAGATTCAATTACATGTAATGAGCGTGGTAGCACAAACAAATCACCAAATAACTAAGTATGCAGCGAAAAATAAATAGACATGGTGATTTGTTTATAAATGGGGAAAACCACAGAAGCAAAACCTTACCGAGTGAATTTAAGGTCACCACTCTCGAGAATCCACTATTATCAAAACAAGCGGTTACAAGTAAAGGAATCCGAGTACCTTATATCAACCTAAAGTTGAACCCTTACCCCAATACCCAATTTGACTTGTTGCGTAGTGACAATCTCTCCTTTTAATGCACGACTCCCAGTACGTGACTAACCAATCTGATGTGCGGATCCTAGTACGTGGCTTACTCCTTCGCACGAATCCAAGTACGAGACTAACTCCACAGCAACCTTTTGATTATTGTAGTTGATTTGCAGCAGCTTCACATAGAAACACCAATAAGATCTTTAATGTTGGTGCAAGAGACTTTGCATGATTACAGAACCCAAAGGCATACAAGAAATCTAGCAAGAGCTTTTTCTTCTATAGGAGGAGGCTGGGGTTTCAAAAAGAAAACTTTATGAAACTCTCTAGTGTTAGGTTTTTCTTTTTCCACCTCCTCTAAATAGGAGTTTAATGGGCTATCTTATTCCAAATAGGTTTACACAAACCTTGGGTTTTTCTAGTCCTATGAGGATTATACAAACCTATAAACAAATAGCCTTTTAGAGTAAAAACGTTGCTAGCTATAATTTGAAACCCGTAGGCTCGATAGATCGAGACATGTGTCGAGCTTTAATGAATCTCGACAGATAGAGCCTCTGTCGAGGAGATATCAAAACCTGCAGATTGCACTTTTCTTGAGCAGCTCTTGAGTAATCTTCATGTCTTCAATTTAACCACTTGTAATGGTCATCTTGAATCTACTTAGATTTACCCAAATACAAGTAAAGTGCGTTTTGTCAAAAGATATGTCAATTACATAAAAATATGGTCCTAACATCTACAACCACAAGTTACTATAATCTAAAAACTTTGAGTTTAAATGGAAGTTAAACGAAACATCCATTTTTATTCGTATACTAAAATAATGTTGCATAAAGCATCTAAATTTCTAAACTAACATAGCATCCTTGATACATTCCCTTCCTATAAAGACTTTTAGGAATTGAATTGATTATTAGTACAAACACATAATCTCACATTACAGTAGTAGAATCCAGCATAGTAAATGAAGACAACTCCAACACTTGAAGAGAAAGAAAATCATGATTCCTACACCAGAAGAGAAAGAAAATCATTCATTGATCATTTCAATAAGGGATATTAAACTAGCTTGAAATATAGATCACGACTCCTAATTCCTTGCATAATCCAAGCATTATTAAAGACATTTAATCTCTTCTAGTTGTTCCAGGCCTCTGCAATTCACAAAAAAGTTTGTTAGCTCACCATTTTATACCTTGATAACATAAAAAACAATAACTATTAAACGGTTACAAGGTCATGGGTATTAATAAGATGAAAATTTCTGTTTAGCAATTTGACCACTAGTGGGAAATGAAAATCTAATTTTAAAATTAGCTATGACAATCTACTCAAGCTTAATAAAAAGGTAAACATAAAATCTCCATGTTTTTTTAAAAGTAGTATTTGGGAACTGAATGAAATCAACGTAAATGACTAGGACACACTAATTAAAGTAACCTTATAGTAATTAAAATGAAATGCCTCTTACTTAAGCTCTACTTGGTCTACCTCTGCGAATCCCCAAACTAGCAAGAGTACTTTTTATCAATTGTAGTTCCTTAATGGCATCCTCCATATTGATTCTCTCTTTTGGAGATTCCAATGAACATAAGATTCCAATGTTAAGGATTGAGAGTAAGCATTTTTGCATATCCACATCAATATGCCTAAAGTCCTTAGTATTATTAGCTTCTTCTACTTCAATTTCATTTTCATTGTCATCTTTTTTTGTTGTCATCATTGCTGCAGTTGCTACTCCCATTTCTTCAACTTCTCTTGGCAAAAGCACTGGGTCGACAACTTGAATGAGCTTTTTTGGTAAGGACATCTTAACAAAGTTATGGAGATTGAGACCATTTTTAAACATATCATTAGTGGGTCTCCTTCCTGTGAACATTTCCAACATAAGGACTCCATAACTATATACATCCCCCTCAGTTGATGCTTCACCGCCCATGCCATACTCTACAACTCATGGAATGGGGGGAAGTTAAGCAATATTCTATCTATTACAAAAAAATAAATTTAGGGTTTACAGAATGCAAAGTTAAGAAAATAAAACAAATCTATATTAAAAAAATAATGACATACGCTATTACTTTTGAAATTAAAGGAAACAGTAATAACTTTATCTCGAGGGTCCAAATCACTTTTTCCCCTTCTTGTTGATTTATTTTGATTAAGAAAATAGATCTATCCAAAGAAGGTACAAATTTTAGTCAAAGAATATCAAATTTAGCATTTCTCAAAGTTTGAATCATATTTGAATGTTATTTTTGAATTAAAATTTGCAGTTTTATAAAAAAAACTAATTAAATTAATTACGTGCTTGCGTGGTATTAACGTGAACATGTTTTAACTTCTAAAAAAGAAAACAAATACCAAGTGAGAGTTACTTAGCAAATAAATAAATAAAAATTACTAAGTGAGAGTTTATGTTAATATGCTAATTATGTGTACACCCATGCGAATATGTTGATGATACGAAAATTAAAAAGCATATATGACAAGAAAATCAAGGAGTTAAAAATCCTATCATTTGATAAAGTGACAAAAAGAAAATAAATACATTAGAATAGTTAAGGATTTAAAACAAAAGAAGAAAAATAATACCTGGAGCAGCATAACCAATAGATCCCTTTAATCCAATTGTGCTAGTAAACTTTTGGGAAGAATCATTCAAAGTTGTTAGGAGCCTTGATAAGCCAAAATCTCTTACATAAGCAATCATATTACTATCAAGAAGAATATTGCTTGGCTTTAAATCACAATGAATGATTTTTTGCTCACAATGATTGTGAAGATAGTTTAAAGCAAAAGCCACATCAATTGCAATAATTAGTCTTTGAAGAATGCTCAAATTTTTTGATTGATTGTTGCTATCTGTCATTGGATGCAACCACATTTCCAAGCTCCCATTTGTCATGAATTCAAAAACTAGAGCTTTGAAATCATCACCATTATAATTTATACTGGAGCAACATGTAAAGATCTTTATAAGATTTCGGTGCTGAACATTTCTTAGTACATTGCATTCTGCCATAAAACTCTTCGAAGCATCTTTGTTTTGAAGGTTAAGAACCTTTACAACCACTAATCTTTCATCTTGCCCAAGAACTCCTTTATAAACTACTCCAAAACTACCAGATCCAATTAAATTGTTGAGAGAAAATCCATTAGTCGCTTGATGGAGCATTTTGTATGAAATTGTTGGAAGGAGATCAATATTTGAGACTATAGACGATGGTTTCTTTTTTGATTTTTTCCTCCAATAAAGAACAAGAAAGGTTGAAACTAGAAGAATACATGTAACGACACAAACAATTGTGATTGTCAATCTAGAAGCAAGGGACTTTCTTAATTTCGTAACTTTGTGGCATGTTGGTAATTGCAACTGTGGAATACCCCCACAAAGCTTATTGTTTCCAATAACAGATATCATATTTACATTTCTGAAAACTCCTTCTATTGGTACCTCACCCTCAATATTGTTGAACGAAATGTTCAAATATTTTAAAAATGAAAGTTTCTCTAGACCTTTAAGAATTAATCCTGATAAGTTGTTTCGTGAAACATCTAAATGTTCAAGGCTTTTCAAGGAAGCCATTGATGAAGGTATGGCCCCGTTAAAGGAATTCCCTTGCAAGCCTAGGTACAGTAAGTTCAAGCAATTTCCAATTGTTGTAGGAATTTCGCCAGACAAATTGTTTTTAGAGACATCAAGTGAATAAATATTCTTCAAACTGTCTACTTCAACAGGTAATTTGCCACTAAATGAGTTGTGGGATAAATTGAGTAAAAGTGACAGAAAAAATTTGAAAAACCTGTTGGGGAATGACTCCGCTAAGGTAATTTTCTGAAACATCCAACATCTGTAAACTTTGGCAAGTTCCAATACTTGGAGGAATGCTTCCTTCTAAATTGTTTTGAGACATAAACAATTCAGTCTGACTCTATATATATATATATATATATATATATATATATATATATAGAAAGTTTAGTTACATGCCGGCATTAAAACAAAAGGTTCACAAAAATCCTACAATCAACTATTAGACATTCAAAAACTTATCCCTACTCTCCAGTAGTCCAGGTCTTTCATTATGACAAAGCATATCCATGGGGCTTTGGTAACCTGGGTTATTATGCCTTGAGCCTGCTTGTTCTTGGTTAGGAACCACTAATCTTTAAAATCCCCTTCGTAATAGGACTTCTCTAAATGCTGCTACCGTGGCATGGACTGTGCTATAGACCTGTAATGAATGGCAGCCTTCAAAAACTGGTCTCCCATCTCTTCTCTTTACCTGATATAGCATATACCATGCCTCCTCTGCTTGTGTTTTTGCTTCTATGTCCCCCCACAGTCAGTATTAATTGCCGATCTACAGGTACATGATTTCTTGCTATAGAGCTGTGTAAGTTGTCCTTGCCATTGCTATTTCCTTCTCCTTCCTTTGACTGAAAGCCCTATACCCATGATAACCCAGAAACATGCATAATATGCTAATTCATCCAATAAACATGCATATTATTGTATCAATTTCTCTATGGTGTATTTATTATTAAAGATTTGTTCTATTTTGACTTTTCCAATTTCTTTAGCTTCAATATAAACACGATGTTGGTTTGTTCTCTCTAATTCTCTCCACTCTTTTGACTAGAAACCTAACCACTGACAGTCCTAAGATTTGATTAACTAAAGTGCCATATTATGAACCTTGTGCTGTGATAGAGATATCTGCAATCCACAACAATAAGAGTAGAAGAAATGAGAGTGAAAAGGACTGATGCAGAACGGTGGATGTACCACCGTATGCTCCCCGAGGAATTAAGGGCACGAGTTAGACTATACCAACAGTATAAATGGCAACTAACCAGGGGTGTTGAGGAAGAGAATCTACTTCAAAGCCTCCCTAAGGACCTCCGAAGGGACATAACGCGCCATCTTTGCTTAGACCTTCTCTAGAGTGTGAGATTTTTTCTTTAATTTTTTTTTTCCATACATCTTTTTGTCCAACTTCTACCTATTGTGTTTATGAAGTCAATTTTATCTTTTAGGTGCCAATGTTTGAAAAAATGGATATTCAACTGTTTGATGCACTTTGTGATCGTCTCAAACCAGTTATTCACACAGGGAAGAGTTGCATTATCCTTGAGGGGGATCCAGTGGATGAGATGCTCTTTATCATGCGAGGAAACCTGACCACTATCACTACTAATGCTGGAAAAAGAGGTAACGCTGGTGATCTGAAGGCCGGAGACTTCCACAACTTTTTGCGTGGGCCTTGAATCCCCCCTCCTCTACCAGTCTTCCCATTTCAACAAGAACAGTAATAACTCAGACAGAGGTTGAAGCCTTTGTGCTAAGGGCTGCTGATTTGAAGTTTGTGGCCTCAGTTTCGGCGACTTCATAGCAAGCAGTTCCAGCATATTTTCAGGCAAGTCTAAGCTTATCAACATTTTGGATGATTATCGTCAACATTCTCCAAACAAAGTGAGGCTATAAAAAAAAAAAAAAAATTGTGTTATCCCATCAAAATCTACAATGCCCGTTGCATAGGATTTCTAAACAAAAAATTTAAAAAAGAATATGATACCTTTTCCTTTGTTTGTGATACTCTTTCATTATTAGAATTGAATATTGATAGTGACTTTGAAGAAAAATTACATTAGAACTTGGATTACCTTTATTTTTCCAAGTGGAATGATCCCCAAGTGTAATTGTGCAATGATGACTTTCAGGTTCTACTCCTTACAATGGAAAACGTGGGCAGCTCGTCGCATCCAAGCAGTTTGGCGCAGGTACCATGAGAGAAAGCTTTATAAGTCTTTGCATGAAGCAGAAGACAGATTGCAAGATGGTGTGACAGATGAAGCAGGGACCTCAAAGGTTGAGTACAATGGTGAAGGCAAAGCACCAAAAAGGTTGCTACTACTGCCACAGAAGCTCAATGAACCCAATTTCAATGGTGAAGATTAATATAAGTATGGTGTTTCAAGTGATAATTATCTTAGTTTTGTTTTAATAAACAAGGTTCACATGCAATAGGTTTTTGTGTATAGCACATGTAACATGTACTAAGTAATTAAACTTGCATCATAATTTAAAACTACTGTTTCTTTCACTGTGTATCACTGATAAGCTTCAAACACATAGATGAGGAATGTCTTCTGATAAGCTTTTCTCGTATAATTCCTTCTTCAATCAAAGCAAATCTATATATATCTAAAAGCTGACGCGTAGAGTTTAATGTTGCCGTGCTCTTGTTTAGCCACATCAATGCCACACCAACACCACATCATCAAACTATTTTCAATATTTTCTCTCTCTTATTTTAATTTTTTCTTCTCCTTATTAATTTGTCACTTTACAATTACACATTTTTCAATATTTACTTATTTTAACCTTTTTATCTCCCCACTACTCTACACCTTGTCCTTACACTTTCTCCATCCCTTCATCTTCCTTTTATTTTGACTCTTCTTTTCCCCATTTTTTACTATAAAAATTTGTTATTTCTCTTCCATTCAATACATATATTACTCATACCAAAAAGTGAATACTCTCTCTCTCTCTCTCTCTCTCTCTCTCTCTCTCTCTCTCTCTATATATATATATATTCTTTATTTTGGTGGATGTTTGATTCTTTAGATTGATAAATTTTTATGTTTTACTTTACTTTAGATTGATATGATTTGGTTATATTTTAATTTTATTTTATTTATTTGTTACATGTTATTCTTTGAAATTATAGAATGATTTACAATTATTCTATTACATAGTATGACTTGGATAATTTGGTGTTTAGAACTATACATTTTTCTTTTAAATATTTTTCTACTCATTTTATTTTATATAATTTTATTATTTGTCTCACATTCTTTTTCGTAAAAGGTGATTGCTCTCTCTCTCTCTCTCTCTCTCTCTTTCTCTCTCTCTCAATTATTAATTCTTTCTTGCAATTGTAAATTTAGATTAATGAATTTTTTGGTGTCTCTAGTTTTGGTTGATACACTTTGGTGGTGTGTTTTTTGAGTTATTTATCACATGTACTCTCTATCTTATAGTTTTGGTTTGAGTTAATTTTTAGATACTTAAGAAGTGAGATGATTATGTATGAATCTCTATAAATTATATAAGTATTATCAATTGTAAATTTGTAATGAGGTTTGAATGTCATGATAATCATCTTAAGAGAATGAGAAATTCAAATAATTAATTTTGGAATTTAAAAATTTTAGTTGTAGAAAAAAAAACCATAACACACTATACAAATGTTTGAATAAAATAGATCACTTGAAAAAAAAAATTGTATTTCTATCTTTCATCCCAAAAAATATAATAGACTAATATCAATCGAATGCACCTAAGTTTTTAAATAATAATAAAAAAACTCAAAATAATAGAATGATATATTTGTAAAGATGGAGAGATGAAAAATAATTTTAGAAATAATATCTCCAGTACATTTTATAGAATAAATCTTATATTATAAAATGTTACAAAATAGTTGTATATTCCCACGCATTGCGTGGGTACTAGTCTTAGAGTAAAACATATAGCATGGGCCATGGAAGACATTTTCATGCCACTATGTGCCTCCTATTAAATACAACATTATTTAGTGATGTAAGTCAAAAAGGAATAAAATGAAATTTTATTTTTAAACATAGTCCACTATCATTATTATAGATAGGAATGAAATAAATAAAATCCACTCACAGAACAAGTAGCAAATTAACATTAATTGATCTCATATACCATGCTTACAAAATAAATATGATTTTTGGATGATATAGGCATTGGAATCAATGGAATATGAAGAAAATAAATGAGAAGAAAGAACCAAATCAAGTAGTGCAGCCACAAACTTAAGAGTGTGAATGTTAATTCTTAGGCGAGAGTGGTGCGAGTTCGAGGAACCAAATAAAATAAAATCATCTCTTTGCATAACGTATCCAGGAGTTTGAAGCAACTCATCATATACATTGGCGTTGCTTGAGCTACCGCTTTGATAAGAATTTCCCTACCTGCATGAGAAAGAAGCTTACCCTTCCAGCTAGCTATTTTCCTTCCTACTTGGTCCTTGATTCGGTTAAAAGCCTTTCTTTTCCCTCTCCCCACAAGCGGTGGCAGCCCCAAGTACTTCTCATGGTGCTGAACTACTCTAGCTCCAAACTTCTCTTGCACATACTCCTTTATCTCCCTGCTAGTGTTCTTGCTGAAATAGAGAGATGTTTTTTCCTTATTGAGCTTTTGCCCCGAGTCTCCTTCATAATCTTCAAGTACTTTTAGAATCCTATCACATTCATCCCTCGTGGCTCTACAAAAAACAATGCTATCGTCAGCAAACAACATATGGGTTATGCTTGGAGCTCTTCTACTTACTACAATCCCCTTTAAATGCCCCCTCCTTTCCTCCTTTTTGAACATAGCCGATTGCCCTTCCGCACACAATAAGAACAAGTAGGGAGAGATTGGATCACCTTGTCGTAAACCCCTTGAAGGGATAATTTTCCCTTTTGGTTCACCATTAATCAAAACAGAGTATGAAACCGTAGTTACACACATCATTATTAGGGAAATCCACCTTTCTTGAAAGCCCATCTTTCTCATCATAGCTTCCAGAAACACCCATTCGACTCTATCGTACGCCTTGCTCATGTCGAGCTTTATGGCCATAAGCGCTTCCTTCCATTTCTTCCTTTGATCGATGCAATGCATGGTCTCAAAGGCTACTAGCACGTTATCTGTAAAAAGTCTGCCAGGGACAAAAGCACTTTGCGACTCATCAATCACCGCAGTTAACACTCGTTTCAGCCTATCAGCTAGGATCTTCGAAATTAGTTTATACACCACATTACATAAGCTTATTGGCCTGAAATCAGTGATCTTTTAGGGGGATTTCACCTTTGGGATAAGGCATATATAGGTTTCATTCAATCTACATGGCATCCTGCCCGAATTAAGGGAAGAAAGAACACAATTGACCACTTCTGGCCCAACAGTATTTCAATAGTGTTTAAAAATGATTGGTGACATACCATCCGGTCCGGGGGTTTTTGTTGGGTGCATTTGCTTTAGGGCATGCCAAACTTCCTCAACCTTCAAGTCTGCAAGTAGTTCTTCATTCATTTCTAGAGATACCTGGGAAGTTATAGAGCTCAAACTATCCTCAAAATTGGTTGGCTGGTCGGACTTGGAAATGGTCTCAAAATATTCCACAATGGTTTGTTTAATCTCCTCTTTACCCTCTTGCCATTCCCTAGCTGGGTTTTGTAGCCCCATAATCCAGTTTTTCCTTTGTCTTTGGCTTGCAGTAGTGTGGAAAAACTTTGTATTTCTATCACCCCATTTCAACCAAAGTGCTCTCGACCTTTGGTTCCACTTCATTTCTTCTCTAACCTGAATCTCATTGATCTCCCTTCTCACCAGCTTAATCTCCTTTGTTCTCCCATGTAAGCTGTCCCATAACTCCAGCTGTTGGAGTTTCTCCTTTTTTTGTTTCAGCATCTTATTGACATTACCGAACTCTACCCAATTCCATTTCTGAAGTTGTTCCTAGCATCTTTTAAGTCTACCCATTATACCATCCTCTACATCTATCCATCCCGGATCCCATGCCCCTTCTACTATTTCTCTACACCTTTCATCCCTTGTCCACATTGCTTCAAAAAAGAAACATTTCCTCCCCTGTTTTTTGGTCTGTTTGCGTGTAAGAGAGAGCATTAACAAGCAATGATCCGATATGGACATCGCTACATGCCTCACTCTCGCCTCAGGGAATAAGCTCATCCACTCCTCATTCGCAACCATTCTGTCAAGCCTGACCTTAGTGCGTTGCTCACCCCCCGCCCATTGCACCATGTAAATTTTTGTCCGATGAAGCCTAAGTCAAATAATTCACAGTGGTTCAGACAAGGAAAGGAAAATGGCTTGGGTTTCATGGGAGAAGTTGTGCATCCCAAAAGTGGAAGGAGGTATGGGATTTCGGGACTTAAAAGCTTTCAATTTGGCGCTACTTGCTAAACAATGGTGGAGAATGCAGAAAAATCCTAACTCTTTAGTTCATAGAGTTCTCAAAGTGAAATATTTCCTGAATAGCTAGGCTAGTGAGACGGAGTTGGGAAGAAGGCCTTCCTATGCTTGGAGAAGTATATGGAACCAAAAAAGGTGGCTGATAGGGGGTCTAGGTGGTGCATAGGAAATGGTGAAGGTGTAAGGATTTGGAAGGATAGATGGATTCCATCCCCGGAATCTTTCAAAGTGACAAGTTTGGTTGGTTCCAACTCGGGTTTGGAGAGGGTGTCGAGCTTGATGGATGTTGAGAGGAGGGGTTGGGATGTGGGGAAAGTAAAAAACATGTTCCTCCCCCACGAGGCTGAACTGATTTTAAGTATACCTATTAGCGCTAGGCTGCTAGAAGACTCACTCATATGGGCATGGACTTCGAATGGTAGATTCATAAGTAAAAGTGCATACAATGTGGCCCAAAAAGTGTTGAAAGAGGAGGGAGGGAGATGGGAGGAAGTGGGCACCTCAGATAGCACGAGAATGAGGGGAATATGGAAGATGGTATGGCATTTGAACTATCCAAACAAGACCAAACACCTTCTTTGGAGAGCATGTAAAAATATACTACCCACAAAATTTCGACTGAAGCAATGTGGAGTTGGCAAGGAAGGAGGGTGTGATTTGCGTGGGCTAGAGGAAATGTCGGGGCACGCCTTGTGGAGCTGCAGAATGGCTGCAAATGTGTGGTGTGGGACCAGGTTAAAACTCCCTTTCTTTCAAGACCCCCAAAGAGACTTCATTGACATTGTATGGGAAATAAAAAAAAAGGTGTACGTGGGTCAATTGGGAGTTGTTTGCAATTATAGTGTGGGGACTTTGGAATAATAGAAACCAAGTTCGACATGGGGGACAATGTAAGAGTCACGAGATGATTGTAAAAGAAGCTATAGAGTTCTTAAAGGAATATCAAGGAGCAAACCAGCTCACTGAGAACACTACTGCACCTGATGTGTTAGCGTGGAAGCCACCAAAACCGGGTTGGTACAAAGTTAATACCGATGGAGCAATGTTTGAAGATACAAAGAGTTGTGGAGTCGGGGTGGTCATCAGGAATGAAAGAGGCGAAATAATGGGGGCACTGAGTAAGAACTTTGCGCTGCCATTGGGTGGGTTGGAAGCTGAGGCAAAGGCAGTTGAGGTGGGTGTGTTACTAGCGTGGGATCTTGGACTAAAAGACATCATTATTGAAAGTGATACTCAGCTGGTGACACTACTGCAAAACTGCAAGATGGATATAGAAAAAGAATGTAATGCATGTGAATCCTAAACATAAATGATGCATGAAAAAAAATTTGGTCAAAAACTTAAAAACTAAAAATTTTTCAATTTCGACTGTTCGAGCATCGATTGAATACCAATCGAGTCAGGCAGAAAGCAATGATTAAAAATCAAGGGATTTTCAATCAGTCGAAAAACTCATTCGATCGATCGAAATTCTAGAAATTTGAATTTTTGAAAAACTGCAGAAGATTATGCAGAAAACAACTCAACCAAAGTAATTTCATGAATGAAATGCATGAGTATAAGTTTAAAAGTTTTTCAAAAACACTTTAATTCAACCTTGATCTTCCAAAACAAGAATGTAACACATTTTGTCCCCAAAAATCAATCAATGAACATATTTTGTATCAACATCAAGAAACATATAATCTTGGATGGTCAAATCAACTTCACACACAATTTCATGTACTAAGTTTAGCAAAGAATAACTTGTATAGTGTGTGCAACTAGTAATAGCATGAGATACATGTGAGGTGATAAGTAGATAGTAATCAATCACAATTTCTATATTATTCATCACATAAGTTTGAACGTGACTATCACCTAAAGAGTTACATCATATAACTCTCACATCTCTTAGAAAATAAGAAATCATGTTTTTTTTTTTTCTTATTTATCCTTATTGTATATAGACATTTTTTTTTTTAAAATTTCCTTTCTTTGTTTTTTTTTTTTTTTATTTTATAAAAAGGACACACCTTATTTTCTTTTTGTGCACGTGCTACACTTTCTCAAGCACAAAATCTTATGATATGCACTAAGGTGTTCATGATTGGCTAATAAACAGTGGTGAGATGACTATTTATGCCTTTCTCTTAGGATTTTTTAGTCCTTACAATTAAAAGTATGTGACATCAAAATCAAGATCATGTGATTGAAAACTATAAACAACTCCTACACAACATGCACTACAAAGCTAAAACTAGCAAAATGCAGTAAAATAAGCTCATCCAAGCTAAATAAAGCACACAAGCATGTTATGGAAAGATAATAGGTCAACCTCAATTACATATCCATGATGTGTAATACAAAACAAATAAAAATTTTTTTGGTTTTAAAAAAAATTTATGACCAAAAACAAAAAGCACACATTATGCTAAGTGATTAAAAATGCAAATGCAATGCACGACAGTGCTTAACTAAGCTATAAAGGATACACAAACAAGAAATATCAATTTCTTAATTAACCCTTGAATACATGTACAAACTAGTACATACTCACACAAAAACAGAAATAGCTTAGTACTTATATAACACATACTATTCAAGTTTCTCCATGTTAGGATATATGTGATTCACTTGTTAGTAACATATGTCACTATTTTATGTAATTGGCTAATCCTTTAAAAAAATACACTTTACTTGTAATTGGTAGATCTAGGATGTATTTAATACTTCAAGGAACTTTGTTTCAAGACCAAGTGTTGAAGCCATGCAAGTTTGTCCAAGATTCAAGCCAAGAAAGTGCCCATCATTAAATCTCGATAGCTAGCTCGACAGCTAGCCATCTGTCGAGGTTTAAAGAGCTGTTCAGCCCCGAGGCTGGATAGCATCTCGACAGATAGGGTATCTATCGAGGTTTATGAAAAACAATTTTTCAATTCTGTTTTGACTCTAATCCGTGATTATGTGTTTGTGCTTTCTTTTCTCATAACCCTAAACATATAAAAGGATTATTTTAAGGGTCGTCAAAGGGGACAAAAGTTGCATAAGTGTTGAGCAAAATTTGTTCAAGCAAATTGTGACCGGAGACAGAGTTTTGCCCTTGTTCATCATTCTTGTGAAGAAGTTGTTGTGTTTGTACGCCGTTGGGTTTTGTGACCGAGCATCTTCTTAATCTTCATCACTGGGATGAATTGAAGAAATTTGCAGCCAACAAATTTCTCTAGTTAGTGATTGAAGTCACATACTGGGATTCGTGTAATTGGTTAGTCACGTATTGGGAGCCGTGCATTACAAGGAGAGATTGTCACTACAAAACAAGTCCAATTGGGTATTGAGATAAAGGTTCAACTGTAAGTTGGTATAAGGTACTGGGATTCCTTTACTTGTAACTGCTTGTTGTGATAATAGTAGATTCTCGAGAGTGGTGACCTTAAAATCACCTAGTGGAGCTTTTGCCTTGTAGGTTTTCCCCATTCGTAAACAAATCACCGTGTCAATTTATTTTTCGCTGCATAGTTTAATTGGTGATTTGTTTGTACTACCATGCGTTTGCATGTTAATTTGATTAATTAATAAACTTGGCTAATTAATCAATTAATTCATCACAAGGGGTCAATACATTTTTGGCCTATCAAGTGGTATCAGAGCAAGCACACTCCTATTAGGGTTAATCTTTGCTGTGTTGATCCATTGACCCCTATTTGTCATGGATAGAGGACATTGTTTAATTATCTCTCCTTTATTTGATGGCACTAACTCTTCATACTAGAAAGTACGCATGAGAGCTTTCTTGTAGTCTTTAGATGAGAAGGTGTGGCAAGCTATAGAGATTGGTTGGACCAAGCCAAAGGAAGCGCCGACTGAATGGGATGATGCCAAGATCAAGGCGGCAAACTTCAACAGCAGGGCATTGAATGCTTTATTCAGTGCAGTCACTAATGAGGAGTTCAAGAAGATATCCTCCACTGAAACTGTCAAGGAAGCATGGATCATCTTCCAGAAAACTTATAAGGGAACTAAGGCTGTCAAGGAGTCAAAGCTGGAGAGGCTTACTACAAGCTTTGAAGAGATCAAAATGGAGGAGGATGAATCGTTTGATGAGTTCTATGCTAAGCTTAAGGACATAGTGAACTCAGCTTTCAATCTTAGGGAAACCATTCCTGAACCCAAGATTGTGAGAAAGGTGCTCAGATCTCTACCCGAGAGATTCCATGCCAAGATTACGGCAATCGAGGAATCAAAAGATATTGACAAGATTCCTCTGTCAGAGCTAGTTGGTAATTTGTAGACCTATGAGCTAGGTTTAACAAGAATTGGCAAGTCGGGTAAGGGCCAGAGCATAGCATTGAAGGCCAAGAGCAACGAAACTGATGAGTCTTTAGACGATAAAGATTCCAAGATAAAGTCCTACATCACTAGGCAATTCAAGAATTTTATGAAGAATGCAAATGGAAAGGGCTTCGACAAGGACCGTAGGCAATCCAGCTCTTCTCAGTTCAAGAGCCAAGACAAAGGGAAGAAGGATGCTAGGGATGGTGGTCAGTACACTGTTCCCGTAGGACTTAAGTGCTTTGAGTGTCAAGGTTTCGGTCACATAAAATAGGAGTGTCCTACATATCTCAAGAGCATTGGGAAGAGCAAGGCATTTGCTGCTACTTTGAGCGACATAGAGCCTGAGGATGATTCCAACAATGAGGATGATGAAATTTTGAATGCCTTCACTGCCACTGTCAATCCTACTGAGGGGATTGTTAAAGATGTGAACAAAGAAGAGGACTTGGTGGAATCTAAGTTCGAGAAGATGGATGATCGAGATGATATCCATACAGCCTATGAGAAATTGTACAAGCTTTCGGAGAAGCATGAAAAACTTCATAGGCTGGCCACCAAGAAGCTCAGAGATGTGGAGCTTGATCGTGAAGAGCTTTCCACAAAGTTTGATGAAGCTAATTAGACTATTGGAGCAATGAAGTTTTAAAATAATTTTTTGGCTAAGAAGACCAAGAAGCTTGAAGCGGAGCTGTTTCAAGTTAGAGCTCAATTGGAGAGGACTTTAAGTGTAAAGCTTGACAAGATGCTCAGTATTCAGAAATCTGCTTCCGATCTAACCGATTTAGGGTATGATTTCTTTTCTCCTAGTACTGCTTCTACTAGTACTACTGTTTTTGTTCCTTCTGCTAATAATGTTGAAATTGAGAACACTAATGTCAAAACTGATTTAGCTAGTGAGAACATAGACAAGGGCAAATCTTGTTGGGATAAGTTTCCTTAAATCCTATTGTATGATGCTATGTATTATATTATGTATGACATTATTTGAGAAGTGATGTATGACTTAATATTGTGTTTAATAAAGTTGCTTTATTCTTATCTAAAATAATGGTAACATGAATATTCGGACATTATCATATAGTCCAAGAGATGCATAGTATGTGATTTATGTGAAAAGTCAGAGAAGATATAAATCACAAGTTCTTTGTAAACTCAGAATTATAGTTCATAGTCGGTGATGAAATTGGGCATTTCATCTACGAAGACTATAACATATTAACTAAGATGATTTGTCTTGATCATGGAAGTGAAGATTTCTAGTTGATGTGTTGATACGTTTTAAGAGTTAAGACAGGGAACTGGACCACTGTGAGATTTATTATTCTCCTAACGACTGTAAATTGAATAATAAATCTCACGACTTCTATTCACATGTGTCAGTTCGTTTAGACCCTTTAAACCCAATAGATTAACCTAGTGAATTAGCCAAGTGATTAACTTAGGTAATTTAATTAAATCTAGGTTAACACAAAATAAACAAAAATAACAAAGCAGCGGAAATTAAATAACACAAAGATATGATGACCCAGGAAACCACACCGATAAAAACCTGGGGAGGATTTAACCTAGTTATCCTCAAGGTAAACTGAATCCACTATGAAAGAATCGAAGTTTACACAATAAGACTTAGACCACTAACATCCTATTGCTACCCAAGTGTAGGAAACTTACTACCACGACACCATGATAGCTCCGAGATCCACGGACCCCATCTTTCTTGAATTCTTCAGCAAATCCACAAGCGCACCTGCTTGTATATCTTTATGCTCTTTTGATTCTGCAACTGTATTGATTTACACAACTCTTGACATGAATATCAAGTTTGTAAACCCTAAGTGTATGTGAAGGTAAACACCTCTAGATCTCACAATGAGATTCACAAACACAGCATTCAGAACACTAAAAACGTGGCTAGGGTTTTCCCTTTTATACTTAGGGCAAAACATAAAACCCTATACATTAAATGGACTAGGGCTGAGTTGGAATTTTCTGCAGAAAAACGATCTGCCCGATTTTTGATCGATCGAGTCTAATTCTCGATCAATCGAGTCTGGCAGAAAGTTAACAGTAATTCTGCAAAACAACTCGATTCCAACTTTACATTAAGATCCATACTTTGAGCAAGTCTAACACAAGACTAAACATTGTTTTGATCATGGTTTGCCAACATACAAATTGAAGTTCTAATACATTAGTTCCTAATTCTTAGAACCTAACAAACTCCTCCTTTGGCAATCCGTGACAAAACACAGACTTAACAAAAAGTTCAAAGTTTACAAATTGAAATAGCCCATTACAAAATAAATAGCCACTTAAACAATTCAACCTAAACTACTATCTAACAGTTGCAAAGTAGACATCAGCTCGACTGAAAACAACCTGTATATTCCTGTAACACTTAACAAACACATAAACGCATGTGTGGAAAAATAAAACAAGGAATATAAAAAAACTTCTTGATTTCACATAACACAAAATAAAGACATATATCATGAATAACATCATAAATATAAATCAATAAGCAATGAAGTATAGTGAAACAAGAAACATATCAGTAACCAAAGTATCACAAAATATATCTCTTAATCAAGAGCCAAAAATGTAAATACAAGGTGAAGCGCCTAGATACAATCTAATAACTTCACAAGCTCCAAAGTATCACAAAAACTACAAAAGCTCAAAACTCCCCCTAAAACAAAAATCTCCTCTACAAAAATCTCCAAGATACACAATATGTACTCTCCCTTTTTGTGACGAATTGCCAAAGGACACTCACTTATCATCAAAAGGAGGTGGAGAAGAACGATGAGAGCTCGCCAGATCCGCTCGCAAGGCACGTAGCTCGTCAAGGATGTCCACCAATAACTGACCATGAGCCGCCTGAACGGTCACGACAGTATCCAGAGTCCGACGAAGGTCTGAAACCTCATCAAACGGTGGAGGAACATCAGCAGCAGCAGCAGCAGCAGGATCAGCAGATGGCTCAGCTGTAGGAACATCTGTAGAAGAAGAAGGGGGTGGAGTGACACCGGAAGGCTCTACCCTAGGACCCTTAGAGCTAGCCCGAAGTTGAGCAGCCCTTTGCCTCAAAAAGGTAGCACCAATAGGAGTGATAATATGAACAGGCTCAGAAACAGGAAAATCATCTAGACCGAGAAAAAGAAGAATCCTATGAATGAAAATAGGAAAGAATAAAGCATGAGCCGTAGAGCTAGACCGATGAACCTCGTTCAAAGAACGAAGGAACAAATGAGGAAAACTGATAGGAGCATCAGTGACCAAGGCATATAAAAACACACACCGCTCAAGAGGAATGGTGTGGACATGAGAAATAGGCCACAAAGAATGACACACTATCCTAAAGAAAAGATAGTGCAGCTCGGAAAGCTCAGCTGAAGTGATCCAAGGATCAGAACCCCACTGGATAGAAGACCCAGTGATGTATGACAAAACGTCATCAAGAGGCGGAGACTCCTCATAAGGAAAAACGGGATGGTCAACAATGGGCACCCCAAGAGCATCAGACACTACCCGAGGGGTAATGCGAAACTCCACACCACGTAACCACACCTTGACCAAGGTGTCGTTATCGTAGACATGGATAGAGAGGTTCGAATAGAACTCTCTAATTAAAGAAGCAGGAGGAGGATGCTCAAAATCAAGAAGAGGTAGCCAACTCCGACGCTCAAAGTTCCGTCTCACCTCAGGATCAACCTCATCTAAGATGACCCTACGCTCACCCCAAATTTGACGCCTAAGATTAAGGGTCTCATAGGTCACTTGGTTCTGGGCACTAGGAAACCGATCATATCGAAAGAAGGTGAAGGGTCAGAAGTCCTACGGGCTCTAGTTTTCCTAGGCATGGTGCTAAGGAAAGAAACGAGAGACACAAAGAAGAGGAGCAAAAATCAAAGACCAATGGCAGACTGCAAGTTAGCACAGCATAAAATATAGAAAATAGCAAATCTATATGATGCATGAGCATGAACACCAAATGATGCATGTACTAATGCAGTAACAAGTTAAATTATGATTCGAATTAACAAAATTGGCTTGAGCATACATATTAATAAAAAAATTCCCAATTTGAAAAACCCAAGTTTTCAAAACACAACAAATTGATAAATTGATCAACACAATAGTTAATTAACACAATATAATGATCAAATTAATCAATCTAACAAGCCAATTTCATCAATTTCATTCAAATTGAACATAACCCCCAAATTTTATCAATTTCAAGCCCTAGAATATCAGATTTTCCACAAAACACAAAAATATTCAAATTAAACCACTTGTAGTGCTTGTGTATAGTGTCCCCACAAAAACCCATGAAAAATTTGAGAAAGAAACACTCAAAATCAATCCCTAATTTGCCAAAATAAAAAATATCGAAAATAACCCATAAAATGCATGAAAAAATGCATGAAACATGAAAATAAATGCAAAGGGAGGGGCAAAAAGGACTTACCAGCCTTGGGAGAGAGAGATTTAGCAAAGAAATCGGAAGAAAATGACAAATCCAGCAAAAATGGCGTTGACCGGTTGGTAGGAGACAAAAAGAGTTTGAAAAGTTTTTGAAAAAGTAAAGAAATCACGTGGAAAACTCCTTTTTTAAAAACATACAACACGATTTTCGATCGATCGAAAATTACATTCAATCGGTCGAAAACAGCTTCGATTGATCCAAATTCAGCGTGGATCGATCGAGTCAACCAGAAACTTTTCCATTGATTTTAAAACATTTTCGATCGGTCGAAAAACAGCTTCGATCGATCGAAATTCTGGAAAAATTAATTTTTTGGAAAACACACCAATTTCAGGACAGTCACTTCTCAAAGCATCAGATTTTATGAGAAAAATGCATGAGTATGAGATGAGATGTTTTCCAAAAACACATGATTTCAACCCAGATTTCTCAAAGCAAAAATTTCTTTCAATATACCCAAAAAAAAAAAAAAAAAAAACTCAAACAAGCAAACATGTTCTGCATCAATTTCCAGAAATTCTTAAACTTTGTTGGTCAGACCAAAGAACACACAAGAACATGTACACCGTTTAGCAAAGAATAACTTGTGTAGTGTGTGCAACTAGCATAAGCTTGAGAAACATGTGAGGTAATATACACATAGAGATTAATCACAATTTCTACAAAATCCATCACATGAATTTGAAAGAGACTTTTACTTAAAGAGTTACATCCTATAACTCCCACATATCCTAGAATAAATGCTTGCAATCATGTAAGTTTCTTGATTTGCCTCATTAATTAATATTCAAAGTAAATGATTAGAAACTTAATAATAGCCGGGATAATGTACACACCAATTTTATGAATTTGTGAGATTATTATAGCCCAATAATGTACACACCAATTTTAATAGAGGCTACACCTTATGTTCTTTTTGTGCATGTGCTACACTTTCTCGAGCACAAAATCTTACGATATGCTCTAAGGTGTTCATGATTGGCTAATATACAGTGGTGAAATGGTTATTTATGCCTTTCTCAATAAGTTCAAGTCCAACAATCAAAGACATACGACTTCAAAATCAAGATCATGTGATTAACAAATATAGCATCTTCCCACACAACATGCACAACAAGACTTTAGCTAGTAAAGTGCAATAGAAATAAGTGCATCAAAACTAATCAAGGTACACAAACATGTTATGCAAAATTTGATTGACCAACCTTGTTTTCAAATTTAAGAAAAATAACAAAACACAATTTGCAACAAATTATTTATTTATTTTTTTATATATATAAATCAAAGAAACAAACATCCTAGAATGAAATGCATGAATGTAATGCAATGCAAATCCTAGAAACAGAGGTTACCAAAGATGGAGCAATGAAGCACAAGGACCATGAAGTCAAGAATGACTAGGGACAAAGAATCACACCAATGACTTGACGAAGAGTTTCAAACTTTCCTCTATCAAGCGGTTTGGTGAAAATATCAGCATTCTGACGTTCAGTAGGAATATACTCAAGAGCAACAATTTTCCGTTCAACAAGATCCCTAATGAAATGATATTTAATCTCAATGTGTTTGGTCTTAGAGTGTTGAACAGGATTCTTAGAGATATCTATGGCACTAGAGTTATCACAATAAACAACCATGGTGTCCTCTGATATTCCATAATCACTCAAAAGTTTCTTCATCCAAAGAAGCTGAGAACAACAACTTCCAGCAGCAATATATTCCGCCTCAGCAGTAGATAAAGAAACATAATTTTGTTTCTTACTCATCCAAGCAACCAAATTAGCACCAACATAAAAACAACCACTAGTTGTACTTTTTCTATCATCAGCATTACCAGTCCAATTAGAATCAGAAAAACCAATAAGAGAAAGATTTGATTCTTTGCTATAAAACATACCATAATCACAAGTTCCAGCAACATACTTTATAATTCTTTTGACAGTATTTAAGTGAGAAACCTTGGGATTAGATTGAAATCTAGAACAAACACCCACACTAAATGCAATACCAGGTCGGCTAGCAGTTAAATACAAAAGACAACCAATCATGCTTCTATACAGGGTAACATCAACAGACTCACCTGATGGATCGTTTGTTAGTTTTGCATTAGCAGCCATTGGTGTCCTAGCATGTGCAGCCTTGTCAAGACCAAATCGCTTAACCAAATTTCATGCATACTTAGCTTGGTTGATGTAAATTCCAGCATCCGTTTGCTTTACCTGCAACCCCAAGAAATAAGTTAGTTCACCAACCATACTCATCTCAAACATGGCCTTCATTTCATCTGCAAAAGATTGAGCAAGAGAATCATTAGTAGCACCAAAAACAATGTCATCAACATAAATTTGAGCAACTACAAAATGATTCTTATCCTTTCGTATAAACAGAGTGGTGTCAGCAAAACCTCTCTTAAAGCCATGGTCCGTGAGATATGCAGTTAATCTATCATACCAAGCCCGTGGAGCTTGTTTCAATCCATAGAGAGCTCTCTTCAACTTGTAGACATCATTCGGCCGGTGAGGATCAACAAAACCTTTCGGTTGTTCAACATATACCTCTTCTTGTAACATGCCATTTAAGAAAGCACTCTTGACATCCATTTGATACAACTTGAAGTTCATGTGACTTGCTATGGCCAAAAGAATTCGAATGGATTCCAGTCTTGCTACAGGTGCAAAAGTCTCATCAAAATCAATTCCTTCTACTTGTGTGTATCCTTGAGCAACAAGCCTGGATTTATTTCTGATAACAGTTCCATGTTCATCTGACTTGTTCTTGAAGATCCACTTAGTTCCAATAACATTGACTCCCTCTGGTCTAGGAACTAATCCCCACACATCATTTCGAACAAACTGATGAAGTTCTTCATGCATAGAATTTACCCAATCAGCATCTTGTAGAGCTTCATCCACCTTCTTCAGTTCGAATTGGGATAGATAGCATGAGTGAGTAATCACATTTAATGCTTTGGATCTCAATCTCATGTTATCATTCAAACTTTCCAAAATATTAGTAGTAGGATGATTCAACCTAACTCTTGATGATGGACCTTTGACCAATGAAGTAGTGGTACCTTTCTGATCTGATGGACTTTGAACCTCCCTCTGTTCTTGTGGAGCTCCATGAACTGGTGTTGAAGGTTCTGAACTTGATGGCACAGATGCTGTATCATTCAAAACCATCAACTCTTCCTCTGTATGCTTTCCCACATAGTTTTCAGGTAGGGAATCATCAACTTCCATCATCTTTTCTTGAACTTGAGGTGTAGGTTCTGAAAGGCCTTCTGAGTTTAATTCATCATTGATCACTACATTTGAAAATTCCATGACTGTTTTAGTTCTCAGATTTTATACTCTGTATGCTCTACTAGTGGAAGAGTATCCCAGAAAATAACCTTTATCACTCTTAGCATCAAACTTTTCCAAGTTCTCTCTATCACGCAGAATGTAACAGTCACTGCCAAATATCTTGAAGTATTTGACAACAGGTTTCTTTCCTCTCCAGAGTTCATAGGGAGTTTGCTTGGAATTAAGTCTGAAATATACCCGATTGAGAGTGTGACATGCAGTATTAACAGCTTCTCCTCAAAAAGATTTATGCATCTTCTTATTATGAAGCATGACTCGGGCCATTTCTCGTACAACTCTATTTTTCCTTTCCACTATTCCATTTTTTTGTGGTGTTTTGGGTGAAGAGAATTTCTGATGGGTGCCTTGATTATTGCAAAACGTAGCCAGTTTTGTGTTCTCAAACTCTTTTCCATGGTCACTTCTTATTCTGGCTATCACAGTTCCTTTTTCTACTTGCAATTTCTTGCACAGATGAATCATTTTTTCAAGAGCCTCAGCTTTATCTTTCAAAAGTACAACCCATGTGAATCTTGTAAAATCATCCACAACAACTAGAATGTACTTCTTTCCACCTAAACTCTGAACTCTGGCAGGACCCATGAGATCAATGTGCAGCAACTCCAAAGGTCTCGTAGTTTGAACATCAGCTACAGACGGATGTTTGGACTTCACTTGTTTACCCATCTGACATGGTCCACAGATGCATTTTTCAATCTTCTCAAACTTGGGCAACCCAATTACTGCATCACATTTTGAAATCTTCTCTAATTACTTGAGGCTGGCATGTCCCAACCTTTGATGCCATAAGTCAACTTGATTGATCTTAGCACTGAAACATTTGTTACTTATACTTGGGGTGATACCATAACAGTTGTCAGCAGTCCTCACACCAACGCACATACAATCACCTCCTTCATCAAGTATTTCACATTCTTGTTTGGTGAAGAACAAATTCAGTCCATTGTCACAAATTTGACTTATGCTGAGTAAGTTTGCCTTTAACCCATCAACATACCACACATCTTCAAAGACTGGTAGTCCTGGAATATCCACAGTACCAATGCCTCTGATCACAGATTTACTTCCATCTCCAAAGGTAACTGTTCCAATCTTTCCTTCGAAGAGTGTCTTGAACAAGGCTTTATTTCCTGTCATGTGCCTGGAACAACCACTATCCAAATACCAAAGACAAGAATCACGTGCCTTTAAGGCGGTTAAAGCAGTATAGCACATGTAATTATTGTCATAAGTGATTATAGCAAGACATTCAAGAAAGATTTTAACACACATGGTAAAGGACAAGCACATCAAATATACAATGCAGCAAAATAAAGAGAAGATTTTGGAGAAATCCATAACAATAGGGGTCAAGGATCAGCTTAAAAGATCAAAGGATCAAAAACAAAAGCTACCCGCTCTGATACCACTTGTCAGTTCGTTTAGACCCCTTAAACCCAACAGATTAACCTAGTGAATTAGCCAAGTGATTAACTTAGGTAATTTAATTAAATTTAGGTTAACACAAAATAAAAAAAAATAACAAAGCAGCGGAAATTAAATAACACAAAGATATGATGACCCAGGAAACCACACCGGTAAAAACCTGGGGAGGATTTAACCTAGCTATCCTCAAGGTAAACTGAATCCACTATGAAAGAATTGAAGTTTACACAATAAGACTTAGACCACTAACATCCTATTGCTACCCAAGTGTAGGAAACTTACTACCACGACCCCGTGATAGCTCCGAGATCCACGGACTCCTTCTTTCTTGAATTCTTCAGCAAATCCACAAGTGCACCTGCTTGTATATCTTTATGCTCTTTTGATTCTACAACTGTATTGATTTACACAACTCTTGACATGAATCTCAAGTTTGTAAACCCTAAGTGTATGTAAAGGTAAACACCTCTAGATCTCACAATGAGATTCACAAACACAGCATTCAGAACACTAAAAACGTGGCTAGAGTTTTCCCTTTTATACTTAGGGCAAAACATAAAACCCTATACATTAAATGGACTAGGGCTGAGTTGAAATTTTCTGCAGAAAAATGATCTGCCCGATTTTCGATCGATCGAGTCTAATTCTCGATTGATCGAGTCTGGCAGAAAGTTAACAGTAATTCTGCAAAACAACTCGATTCCAACTTTACATTAAGACCCATACTTTGAGCAAGTCTAACACAAGACTAAACATTGTTTTGATCATGGTTTGCCAACATACAAATTGAAATTCTAATACATTAGTTCCTAATTCTTAGAACCTAACAACATGAACTCTTAATCCTGAGAGAATAATGGATCTGATAATGAAATGTAGGTTGCTTTGATATATTAAGAGTGAGATCTAAAATAACGGTCAAAACCTCAGTATATTGGGTAGCCACATTAAGTGTTGATGAAACATATATTCTCAAAATGGAATTCATAGTCTCTTAACGGAGATATAAAATATTCCATTGAGATAAGTTTAATGGGTTCAGTTATTTCAGAGAGTTAGGCCTAACCACTTTAGTAAGACTAAAGTATATATTTATGAAATTAGATTTCATAAATATATGATGAATAACTTAAAAGGATTAAACCGGGTACTCAAGGATTAAGATGTAGTAATTTACAAAGTAGCAGTCTATATTCATGACTTTGTATTACTACAAATATTTAATGAAGGGGTTGCATGTATAATAAAGTATTGGGATATAATTTATTAATAAGGCCTAGAGTACAATTATATTTATATAGTGGTATTAAATATAATTAATGGTAACTTTGGACTTGTCAAAAGTTGATAGAAAAGCCCAAGGCTCATTAGAGCTAGTGTCTTATTTGTTTCCTTTTGGTCCCACTTCAAGCCACACACTGAAGCCCAATTGAGAAGGCCCAAAAGGCTAGGCCAATTAGATAATTAGTTATGTGGAGAGGAACATACAGAATTTTATATTAAGAATGAAATGGTTTGTATGTTTATTTTTTTAAGTAAGTAATAGAGAGACTCCTTCATATTCTCTCTAGAACAAACACATAGAACTGATTGAGAGACCACACATCTTGGGTATCAAGTGGAATTGGAGTGAAGATTGAAAGTGTTCTCAAGATCTTCTTCTCTTTGGTTTTGAAATTCACCATATCAAGGTACACTCTCTTGTTCTTATATTCTGAAATTTACATTGCACATGTTATCAATTGTGAATGAAGTAGATCCGTTAATTTTCCGCTGCGTATGCTTTGTATGCGATACAAACATGTTATTTTCCTTCACGTCGAAGGTGACAAACCTTGTTTGATTCAACAGAGAGACTAGGAGGAGGAGGAGGTTGCATATAAACTTCTTCACTTAAATCCACATTAAGGAATGCATTTTTGACATCCATCTGAAAAAGGTCCCATTTACTAGCAGCAGCAATAGCAAAGAGTGCACGAACAGATAAGATACGAGCAATCGGAGCAAAGGTCTCTTGATAATTAATCTCATACTCTTGTGTAAAACCTTTTGTAACAAGACGAGCTTTGTAGCACTCAATGAACCCATTAAAGCAAGTCTTAATCTTACAGATCCACTTACAACCAACCACAGATTTCCTAGGGGGGAGAGTCACCAAATCCTAAGTATGGTTTTTAGATAATGCATCAAGTTTTTCTTTCATTGCAATCTGCCATAAAGGGTTAGTGGAAGCCTCACGATAGGTGTGAGGCTCGTGCAGTGTAGCAAGAGCAGTGTAACAATGATAGTTAAGTAAATGTGCAGGAATGGATCTTACTCGAGTTGAGTGACGAGGTGGAATGTCTTGTGCAAGATCTTCAGGCGGAGTAGGAGCATGGGACCCAAGCTCAGGGTTGGGTAGCTCGTTTTTGACCTATTTATCTTCCACTTGTTCATTAAAGGGTGAACTAGGAAAGGGATCAAAGATATTTGATGGTTGGACAGAGAAGTCTGTAGGAGAATCAGGAGCAACTACAAGAGGATCAGGAGCAGCTACAAAAGAAATATGTGCCTCATCTGGAAAAAGATCTAAGACAGAAGAGGAAGATTGGGAGGCACTGAAGTGAGAAAGCTCGACAAAGGAGTGATGTTCCTAAAAGACAACATCGCGGTAGAAACGAAGATGATGAGAGACAGGATCATAACACCAATACCCCTTTTGAGTTTTGTCATAGCCATGAAAACAACAAAGGCTTGACCGAGGCTCAAGTTTGTTATACTCATATGGCTGAAGAAGAAAGAAACAGGCAGAATCAAAGGAGTGAAGGTAATGATAATCTGGAGGTTACCCAAAAAGGCGCTAAAATGGAAGACAAAAGTTATCCACGGGAAACATACGCCCAACTCTGGGACCGGTCCCAGGCTCTCGTCCCCTCCTCAAATCTTGCACAATACACCCAAAATGATCAAAGATAATATGATAACCCAACTCAGCTAATTGTCCCACAAAAAATAAATTGTATGAAAGGTTAGGAACATTAAAAACCCTAGGAACTGAAAGGTTAGAGGTCAAAACGGAACCTATATTATGACCAGAAATTGTGGAACCATTTGCTGTGCGAATATTAAGAGGGTGTGGTGCAGGTTTAAGTTCAGAAAATAAAGACGAGTGAGGTGTCAAGTGATTGCAACAAGCATAATCCATAAGCCAAGAGAAAAGAGACATACCAGATAAAACTGAGAGAGAAGAGGAATAAGATGCATTACCAACTATACGAATGAAATTAGTGATGATGTTTTGAAGGTCAACTATGAAAATGGTGATAGTAGATCTAGAAGATGTTGACTTAGCGGAGATGGGAGACATTGGTTGAATGCTCTCAGTGTTAGCAACAGTAGCATGTCAACCCTGGTCAAAGTCAACAGTCAACTCTGGAAGTCAACAATTAACAGAGGCAGGTTAACGGATGACGTCAGCAAGCTGATTAGGCGATGACGTTAGCTAGGGTTGACGTGGCAGAGATGTTTGGCACGTGAGGCGCGTCGTATGAGGTAGTAGAGATGGCTTGTGAGGCGCGTGAACTTGGTGCAGGGTATACTGGTGGCGTGTGGGAGCGCGTGAGCTATCCAATGAAGCCGATGGTGTAACACCCCAAAATTTTTTATTACTTATTTAATTCTTAAACATAAATTAAAAAGGAGGCCCATAATTAAATGGATTTAATTGATTTGGGCCTAAGATATTAAAAATAATTTGAAGCCCAAGTGAGGTGGCATAAGTAAAAAATATATATGCCTTGAAAACCCTAGCCTTTTACCTTTTAAGTTACACGTATATGTACATAAGAGGTTCCTTTTTGGTGTTCAGCCACAACACACGCGTGAGCTGTTTCTCTTCTTCTCTACGGTTGTGCATCAGAATTTCAGGTATGTTTGTCTTGCTGAAATTTTAGAAAGTTGAAAGATTTAGAGGGTTGGAAATTATTCTACATCTAATTTTGTCCCCACGCTGCATCTGTTCTTTTGGTATTAAGTGAAACAATTGGCATTAGGTTCATAAAATCCAAACCTAACACTATATTGAAGGGATAGCCGACCATGATGATAGCTATATATTAATAGAATTTGTTTATATATAGCCAACCATGATGATGACAACCATATAATAGGATTTGTTTATATATAGCCGTATGGTATAGGCTTTGAAATGGTTTTGATAGAACTTCAATACGTGGCTTCTACTTTGACTAATAGATGTATATGTTAGGTGATCAGATAGGTTCATATATCTTGTGACTTCAAGGGAAAAATGTATGACTTTAATGGGAAAAAGGTGCTCCATGGTTAGTATATTATTTTTTATAGCCTTCATTGTTGACCAATTCAAACCATCACTCTTGTTATTGCCCATGTACAATCCAACGGCTTAAAGCAACAATAAGCTCTAGATTGTTGGTGAGTCTTGGACGTGGCTTCCATGTTGGGTTGAATATATATATATATATATATATATATATATATATATATATAATATTAGTCAATAGATGTCCAGCGGCAGCAAGCTCACCAAGCAACTATATTTATTAATTAAAGATATCATGGCTAACTTCCAATGTTAGGTTTAATATATATTATATTAGATGAATAGATCCTAGCGGCATCAAGAGGGAATACGAGCCACTAGATTGATAAAATTAAGGCTATACATGGCTTCCAATATTAAATTGGGTAGTGTAATGTTGGAGTAAATTGGATAGTTAAGTGAATAAATGGAGGATTTTGGATATATCAATTTTGACTAGGATAGAACTTTTTGAGCGTGAAAATAGATTTTTAAGTGGGAAATTGTGTATTGATGAACCTATTTTTGGTGTTGCTAGGTTCTAATTTTGCTGAATTGTTGTGATTCAAGGGAGGTTGATTTCTTTTATTTTCGCAAATAAGAGGTAAGTGGTGTTTATTAATTTTGGGGGTTTTCCTCAAAACAGTGTTGATTATTAAACTATTCTATATTAAAGAAATATGTTGATATTCTATAAATAAATTGATATTTTATAAATGTTTGACATGCACATTGACTATTTGTTTTATGAAAAACTTGTGGGACAACCTATATTTATTAGACATGTATGTGTGAATATATTCTTATATTTTTGAGATTTATGAATGGATTATTTTTGTGAGCATATTGATTCTGGCGATGTCGAGCAGATCGCTTGACAGTTTACTTGTTGATATGACTTGTGTCTTAATCGGAGGTCATAAGTGAGAGATTCGATGAAGTCAGTGGTCTTTGGCGGCAAAGATTGTGCTTCTGGTTGCAAAGATTCGACCCTGAGTACCTTTAACAGCGATGGAGCAGTCGGGAGATCGCACTAAAAAGGCTTATTGACCAGAGAAGTTAAGGCAACGGAAAATACCTACAAAGACAAGATTGTAAGACACAAGAAACTTAGAGCAGTGGCTTTGATACCATATTAGAAATATTAAATGATTGTATTGTATTTCTCAAATAATAGAATACACATGAGTGTCTTTATATAAGAGGTAGAATGTGCAGTACAAGTAAGTGTTTTATACAAGTAAACAAGGTGGGCCTAAAGCCCACATACCCTAATACATGTTAACATGTCAGATTTTACCATCCCTATCTCCAATCATTATTTTCGCCTCTCCCACTTAGTCAATGTTTTGCTATTACCAACACATCATGATTTTTTCTTTCTCTTATGTTTCTTTTGATTTCTTCTTTTGTTCTTTCCCAATGGATTTGTTGACTCTAATGATTGCCTTTTTTTTTTTTTAATTTTTTTATGAACCATAATGATGGCCTCTTTTATCTACTGTCAAAAATCATAATCATAGTTGATGTTTAATTCCTTTTGATCCCCTACAATATCTCTTGAAGGCTTGGTATTTCATGTTTTGAACTCTTTTGACTTTGAGGTGTGACAAGAAATCCCCTGGAGAAGAGGATACTACCATCCTTAAAACTCAATCTCCAAATAAAAAAAAAAAAATTGTTATGAAAATATTGATGTTGAAACAACCGAGTGTGAATATGATGAGTGTTTCTTTTCTGACGTTGATATAAAGCTATAATAAATCCTCGGAGTTTTTCATTTTTCTTTTGGACTCCACATGAAAATAATTTTATCAGAATCAAATCTCAGATTTGTTACATCAAGAAGTAGGATTGCTCGCAAGATTCCCAAAGCCGCCATTGAGCAGTTCTTTTCAACTCAACCTCCATTTTGTATAGCTCATAAGTCATAACCAACAATGATCTAGGTAGTATGGACTATGGAGTATTCTTTTTTTTATTTATTTTTTTATTTTTTCATGCAGAAGTTTGGAGTCTGCTTATTTTATTTTTCACTTTGACAGTGGAGAAATTGTTTCATCAACGATAGTGTGAATATATATTACACATTTATTGCATTGTTTGGGTTAGCGAATGATATTATGTAATTATAGAATTTAGAAGTATAAAAGCAACATGGATTATTCCAAAAATTTTGTCTTATTAGATACATCTAAATGGACTATTAATCGCGAATTCAACCTCAAGTATAGACATCGTTTGTTACAAGGAAAAAACAAATAGAGATTCAAGCCTATGGATTAAGATTGGCCCAAGGATTAGATTTGGAAATTTTTGTAACATCAGACTGTATAAATCCAAAAAGTGGGAGAAGAAAGAATAGAAAAATTAGGTTTAGCAAATAAATAGAAGTGGTTCATAAAAAGTAAAATGTAAAACCAATCAATAATGTCGGGGCTTTTAGTACTTATCGGGTTAAGAAAGAGACACATCCCCTGTTTTAAGACAGTGATATGTAATGTAACTTTATCATGTGTGTGCGCGTGCGCGCGTGTGTTTCTCAAAAAAAAAAAAAAAAAAAAAGTTAATGAGGTTATCTTCCGTTTAAGACAGTGATATATATGTACGCTGCCAAAAAGGCAAGAATAATTGAAGGGTTTGGCTTATATTAAAAAATGGGGTTCGTTATAGTGCGTGGTAACTGGAAAGTTATCGAGGCATGTTACACGTTTAAAGTTTTGACATGACTGCAGGGATTGACTAGATGATGGTCAGTGATCTATACATAGTAGCAATATCACACTTGTTATTACTCTTACTTATCTCTCGACTTCCACATTTAGCGTGCGCCATTCTGGTTTAATTTTCTTTAGAAGGAATTTCACATTTGAACTTCTACTTCTGCTTTTAGCACTTCTAACTATAAATGAAGTGTCCAAAATACGGGTTTATCTCTTCACGTTGGACGTTTACTTGGATGAAGGAAATGGATTCCAAGCGGCTTAAAATTTTAAGGTTAGTTTGTTTAAGCCTGAATTTTAACGCTTCCTCCTCCTACTGCTGTTAATTCCGTTAATTTTCAACCAACTTTCTCGCACACAATTTTTATCACCATGTCTCTGTCACTTACTTTGAATGTGTGCGAATAGTCAGACCGTGAAACTATCCTTGAAATTCCTAAACGGAGCCACTTAATTTTATAGTACAATTGTAATGCATTCTACTTTAGGAAGTAGAAAGACCAGATTTGTTGATTGGTAGTATTGCAAATAGGTGAACTACTGAATAGTCACCTGTTATTCAATATTCAGTTTGAGTGCACAATTTCATACTTGGGGTCCAATCATATGTGTCACTGACAATTCCATTGTTCCTTACACTTGCTTATGCTACTTAATCGATTTATTTCTTTCATCCAGGTTTAAAAGATTCAAAAAACGAAAAAGCATCCTTCCCGTGAGTGATCAGCAAGAGTCAGCTCCGAGGAGGACGTCTATTGATCCACAGGGTCAATTTCTACAAACTTGGAATAAAATATTTATGCTCTCTTGTGTGATATCTATGGCCCTGGATCCATTGTTCTTTTACATCCCAGTTATCCATGACAAGGATAAATGCCTTGATTCCGACCTCAAACTGGCGACAATTGCTTGTGTTCTTCGTTCACTCTTTGATGCCTTTTATGTACTTCATATAATCTTTCAGTTCCGTACTGGGTTTATTGCCCCTTCTTCTCAAGTATTTGGAAGGGGTGAGATGGTTAGTGATCCAGTGGCAATAGCAAAAAGATACTTATTTACATACTTCCTCATTGACATTCTGTCAATTCTTCCATTGCCACAGGTATGTATGTGATATTTGATCAATAAAAAAAGTATCAAAAATCTCGTTTACTTCTAGAACCCTATGGTCTTTGTGCATTCATAACAACATTCAGTTCAAAGTGCAGTCATAGATTCACAATTATATATTAAATACCATTTAGTGAGGGACTAGCTTCCCTACTTGTTACTTTGCAATCAGTCGGGGCATTGATTCTAATCATTCATTTCATTTTGCTTCCAATTTTGCTGCAGCTATACCAGTTGAATTAATAATGAAAACAAATTTCTCTAGGGAGAATCACCACTTAATTAGTACTATAATCATGCCCTTACAACCGTGCATGTGATAGGCTAAGAGGTTAGAATATACAGGCCCAAATAAATATTTGGCATTTCAATTATCAATGGTAGAACTGATTTAGTAGTTCAGTTCAAACTGATACCTTAGACACGCAAGGACACATAATCCATACATAAATTATATGTCTTGTGCTGAAATTGTATTATATTGCTTGATGACCTAAAAGAATGAACCGAGTAAGGGAATGTCGGTTTTACAGTTACTGATATGAACTGCTTCTTTTCAGGTCGTAGTTTTTGTTATCATTCCCTCAATCAAAACTCAAGCCCCATTGTTCATGAAGCTCGTAATCTTCTCCCAATATGTGCCTAGAATTGTTCGGATCTGTATACTATACAGGGAAGAAACAAGAACCTCCGGCATATTAATTCAGACACCATGGACTGGAGCCGCTTATAATCTTTATCTTTATATGCTAGCCAGTCACGTAAGTTGATTTTGAATTATTAGCGATATTAATTTCCAAGATTTTTATGATCACAACTAAATGTGAGAAAGCAGGTAGTTGGAGCTTTTTGGTACTTTTATGCCATTGAACGAGAGGGAACATGCTGGCAAAAGCACTGTGAAAACTCCACTGGTTGTAAAGATAAAGATTTTTACTGTGGAGATCACCGTAATGAAAGCTTTGCACGTCTATATTATGAGTGCCCTTTTATCAAACCTGATGATATTGAAAATACAACGGTCTTCAACTTTGGAATGTTTACTGATGTTCTGAAGTCTGGTATGGTGGAAACAAAAGATTTTCAAGTGAAATTGTTTTACTGCTTTTGGTGGGGTTTTCGTAGTCTTGGGTAAGTAAATATATATAATTCTCAAACATTATTTCAAATGTCAACTGTATTCTTAATTTACAAGAGCGAAAATTTTCTTATCAAAATTACTTTCCTAGGTTCCTATATATAAATCAAGGCTTGTTAGCTTATAACAATATCTTACACATTGCGAGTTTAAGATTTAGTGCTAAAGGTATTTTTGAGTTCAACCACTTTATTAAGAATTTTGTAATTCAGTGACATGATCTACTCTCTTTTACAAGGAGAACTAGGGAATCTCTCCTTCCCCATTTTTCTGGCCATCAAATTTAAAAGAAAAAAGGAAAAAGAATTACTCTGTTTTTTTTTCTCAGCTCCCTTGGCCAAAACCTTCAAACAAGCACCGGTATTGGGGAAATAATATTTGCGGTCTTCATATCTACCTTTGGGTTGGTTTTATTCTCATTCCTTATTGGCAATATGCAGGTAACTCTCTGATTCTCATCAATTCTCTTTGCCACCTAATGTTTTAGCATTAGCATTAAATCGAACTCTATATCTACATAAGAATAATATACAGCCCAGCTCAAGTAGGGATGTAAATGAGCTTATCAAGCCAGTCGGATTATTAAAAGTTAAAAGTTCAAACTCGTTCATTTTGTTTATTTCGAACACAAATTGAGCTCAAGCTTATTACTAAACAAGATTATATGTTTCAAACTTGATTCATTTACTTGATTTGCTTTTTATTATTATTTTTTCACCATTATGTACTAAAACCATGATTAAAATTTTTACCTCTTCAAAAATTTATGAATTTTCACTACAATTGCATTGTTTATTATCAATAAACTGTAAATAATAATTTAATATTATATGTACTTATTTACAAACTCACAATAATGCCTTTAATAAATTAAATTCTGTCAGTTCGTTTAGACCCCTTAAACCCAACAGATTAACCTAGTGAATTAGCAAAGTGATTAATTTAGGTAATTTAATTAAATTTAGGTTAACACAAAATAAACAAAAATAACAAAGCAGCGGAAATTAAATAACACAAAGATATGATGACCCAGGAAACCACACCGGTAAAAACTTGGGGAGGATTTAACCTAGCTATCCTCAAGGTAAACTGAATCCACTATGAAAGAATCGAAGTTTACACAATAAGACTTAGACCACTAACATTCTATTGCTACCCAAGTGTAGGAAACTTACTACCACGACCCCATGATAGCTCCGAAATCCACAGTCTCCTTCTTTCTTGAATTCTTCAGCAAATCCACAAGCGTACCTGCTTGTATATCTTTATGCTCTTTTGATTCTGCAGCTGTATTGATTTACACAACTCTTGACATAAATCTCAAGTTTGTAAACCCTAAGTGTATGTGAAGGTAAACACCTCTAGATCTCACAATGAGATTCAAAAACACAGCATTCAGAACACTAAAAACGTGGCTAGAGTTTTCCCTTTTATACTTAGGGCAAAACATAAAATCCTATACATTAAATGGACTAGGGCTGAGTTGGAATTTTCTGCAGAAAAACGATCTGCCTGATTTTCGATCGATCGAGTCTAATTCTCGATCGATCGAGTCTGGCAAAAAGTTAACAGTAATTCTGCAAAACAACTCGATTCCAACTTTACATTAAGACCCATACTTTGAGCAAGTCTAACACAAGACTAAACATTGTTTTGATCATGGTTTGCCAACATACAAATTGAAGTTCTAATACATTAGTTCCTAATTCTTAGAACCTAACAAACTCCCCCTTTGGCAATCCGTGACAAAACAAAGACTTAACAAAAAGCTCAAAGTTTACAAATTGAAATAGCCCATTACAAAATAAATAGCCACTTAAACAATTATACCTAAACTACTATCTAACAGTTGCAAAGTAGACAGCAGCTCGACTGAAAACAACTTGTATATTCCTGTAACACTTAACAAACACATAAACGCATGTGTGGAAGAAAAAACAAGGAATATAAAAAAACTTCTTGATTTCACATAACACAAAATAAAGACATATATCATGAATAACATCATAAATATAAATCAATTAGCAATGAAGTATAGTGAAACAAGAAACATATCAGTAACCAAAGTATCACAAAATATATCTCCTAATCAAGAGCCAAAAAAGTAAATACAAGGTGAAGCGCATAGATACAATCTAATAACTCCACAAGCTCCAAGGTATCACAAAAACTACAAAAGCTCAAAACTCCCCCTAAAACAAAAATCTCCTCTACAAAAATCTCCAAGATATACAATATGCACTCTCCCTTTTTGTGACGAATTGCCAAAGGGCACTCACTCATCATCAAAAGGAGGTGGAGGAGAACGATGAGAGCTCGCCAGATCCGCTCGCAAGGCACGTAGCTCGTCAAGGATGTCCACCAATAACTGACCATGAGCCGCCTGAACGGTCACGACAGTATCCAGAGTCCAAGGAAAGTCTGAAACCTCATCAAACGGTGGAGGAACATCAGCAGTAGCAGCAGCAGCAGCAGGATCAGCAGATGGCTCAGCTGCAGGAACATCTGTAGAAGAAGAAGGGGGTGGAGTGACACCGGAAGGCTCTACCCTAGGACGCTTAGAGCTAGCCCGAAGTTGAGCAGCCCTTTGCCTCAAAAAGGTAGCACCAATAGGAGCAATAATATGAACAGGCTCAGAAACAGGAAAATCATCTAGACCGAGAAAAAGAAGAATCCTATGAATGAAAATAGGAAAGAATAAAGCATGAGCCGTAGAGCTAGACCGATGAACCTCGTTCAAAGAACGAAGGAACAGATGCGGAAAACTGATAGGAGCATCAGTGACCAAGGCATATAAAAACACACACCGCTCAAGAGGAATGGTGTGGACATGAGAAATAGGCCACAAAGAATGACACGCTATCCTAAAGAAAAGATAGTGCAGCTCGGAAAGCTCAGCTGAAGTGATCCGAGGATCAAAACCCCACTGGATAGAAGACCCAGTGATGTATGACAAAACGTCATCAAGAGGCGGAGACTCCTCATAAGGAAAAACGGGATGGTCAACAATGGGCACCCCAAGAGCATCAGACACTACCCGAGGGGTAATGCGAAACTCCACACCACGTAACCACACCTTGACCAAGGTGTCGTTATCGTAGACATGGATAGAAAGGTTCGAATAGAACTCTCTAATCACAGAAGCAGGAGGAGGATGCTCAAAATCAAGAAGAGGTAACCAACCCCGATGCTCAAAGTTCCGTCTCACCTCAGGATCAACCTCATCTAAGATGACCCTACGCTCACCCCAAATTTGACGCCTAAGATTAAGGGTCTCATAGGTCACTTGGTTCTGGGCACTAAGAAACCGATCACTATCGAAAGAAGGTGAAGGGTCAGAAGTCCTACGGGCTCTAGTTTTCCTAGGCATGGTGCTAAGGAAAGAAACGAGAGACACAAAGAAGAGGAGCAAAAACCAAAGACCAAGGGCAGACTGCAAGTTAGCACAGCATAAAATATAGAAAATAGCAAATCTATATGATGCATGAGCATGAACACCAAATGATGCATGTACTAATACAGTAACAAGTTCAATTATGATCCAAATTAACAAAATTGGCTTGAGCATACATATTAATAAAAAAATTCCCAATTTGAAAAACCCAAGTTTTCAAAACACAACAAATTGATAAATTGATCAACACAATAGTTAATTAACACAATATAATGATCAAATTAATCAATCTAACAAGCCAATTTAATCAATTTCATTCAAATTGAACAAAACCCCCAAATTTTATCAATTTCAAGCCCTAGAATATCAGATTTTCCACAAAATACAAAAATATTCAAATTAAACCACTTGTAGTGCTTGTGTATAGTGTTCCCACAAAAACCCATGAAAATTTGAGAAAGAAACACTCAAAATCAATCCCTAATTTGCCAAAATAAAAAATACCGAAAATAACCCATAAAATACATGAAAAAATGCATGAAACATGAAAATAAATGTAAAGGGAGGGGCAAAAAAGGACTTACCGGCCTTGGGAGAGAGAGATTTAGCAAAGAAATCGGAAGAACACGACAAATCCTGCAAAAATGGCATTGACCAGTTGGTAGGAGACAAAAAGAGTTTGAAAAGTTTTTGAAAAAGTAAAGAAATCACGTGGAAAACTCCTTTTTAAAAACATACAGCATGATTTTCGATCGATCGAAAATTACATTTGATCGGTCGAAAACAGCTTCGATTGATCCAAATTCAGCTTGGATCGATCGAGTCAACCAGAAACTTTTACACTGATTTTGAAACATTTTTGATCGGTCGAAAAACATCTTCGATCGATCGAAATTCTGGAAAAATTAATTTTTTGAAAAACACACCAATTTCAGGACAGTCACTTCTCAAAGCATCAGATTTTATGAGAAAAATGCTTGAGTATGAGATGAGATGTTTTCCAAAAACACATGAATTCAACCCAGATTTCTCAAAGCAAAAATTTCTTTCAATATACCCAAAAAAAAAAACTCAAACAAGCAAACATGTTCTGCATCAATTTCCAGAAATTCTCAAACTTGGTTGGTCAGACCAAAGAACACACAAGAACATGTACACAGTTTAGCAAAGAATAACTTGTGTAGTGTGTGCAACTAGCATAAGCTTGAGAAACATGTGAGGTGATATACACATAGAGATTAATCACAATTTCTACAAAATCCATCACATGAATTTGAAAGAGACTTTTACTTAAAGAGTTACATCCTATAACTCCCACATCTCCTAGAATAAAAGCTTGCAATCATGTAAGTTTCTTGATTTGCCTCATTAATTAATATTCAAAGTAAATGATTAGAAACTTAATAATAGTCGGGATAATGTATACACCAATTTTATGAATTTGTGAGATTATTATAGCCCAATAATGTACACACCAATTTTAATAGAGGCTACACCTTATGTTCTTTTTGTGCATGTGCTACACTTTCTCGAGCACAAAATCTTACGATATGCACTAAGGTGTTCATGATTGGCTAATATACAGTGGTGAGATGGTTATTTATGCCTTTCTCAATAAGTTCAAGTCCAACAATCAAAGACATACGACTTCAAAATCAAGATCATGTGATCAACAAATATAGCATCTTCCCACACAACATGCATAACAAGACTTTAGCTAGTAAAGTGCAATAGAAATAAGTGCATCAAAGCTAATCAAGGTACACAAACATGTTATGCAAAATTTGATTGACCAACCTTGTCTTCAAATTTAAGAAAAATAACAAAACACAATTTGCAACAAATTTTTTTTTTTTTTTTTTTTTTATATATAAATCAAAGAAACAAACATCCTAGAATAAAATGCATGAATGTAATGCAATGCAAATCCTAGAAACAGAGGTCACCAAAGATGGAGCAATGAAGCATAAGGACTATGTCAGACAGACTCAATTAGATTGAGCCTTTTGCATCTAAAACTTTTTAGATGCAACTCTTGCATTGGAGTTATGATTCATCTTAGAATTTTGACCAACTCTAGGATTTGAATAAAGGTTTAACGCCTTTACCAATTCACCAATAAGTACTATAGGATCATGTGCTTGAGATACAGGTATTTTAATTTTATTTGCTCGCTTCGCAGCTTGCAACTTAAAACAATTTGGATGAATGTGTCCAAGTTTTCCACAAAAATGACAAACCCATGCAGGCTTATCATGTAATTTGCCCTTAGTAGAAGTAGAAGCTCTAGAATGAGAAGCTTGAAGATCAACCTTAATCTTTCTAGGTGGAGTAACATCTACAGGTTTGACAGGTTCACTCACCAAGGGTTTGACAATCTCACTCTTAGTAGGTTCAGAAGAGGGAACAAATTTAGTGGAAGAAGGTTCAAGCACAGAAATACTTTCCTCAAAACCTAAACCAGTTTTATCAGAAGGAGACTTTTGAATACTCAGCATGTGATCAAGTTTGGAGCTTGCAGACCTATTAGTTTGTTCTCTAGCAACAGATAAATCAAGTTCCAAACATTTAACTTTATCCAGTAAAAGCATGTTCTCAGTTTTCACATTATTCAAAAGCTCATTTGCATCAAACAATTTCACAAGTAAATTTTTCTTTTCAAGTTCAAGAGATGCAATTTTCTTCAAGCCTAACTCAACATTCATGGTATCCTTTGCAGCAACTTTGCAAAGTTTGTTGTAGGCTTCCTGTAAATCTGCATCCTCAGAGAGTTCCCCATCAGAAGGGTTCTCTTCAACAGACATGCTTTCATTAACTACAGTAGTAGCAGTGAAAGCAATGAAGTTTCCGTCCTCATCACTAGCGGATTCATTGTCAGAAACTTCATCATCACTAAGGGTTACAGCCATAGCTTTACCCTTAGACCTCAAGTATGTAGGACATTCAGATTTTAAATGACCATACCTTGACAATCATAACATTGTTGTCCCAAAGAATTATTAGAAGGCTGTCCCACTTTCTCCTTAGGTTTTTCAGTGTTATTGACTTTAGTGGGATCATTCTTCCTAAAATTTCTAGGTTCAACAGTGTTCTTGCCTCTTGCCCTTCTGTTATTGTTCCTAAGAAAGTTTTTAAAGTTCTTGGCAAGATAGACAATCTCTGTAGCAGAGAGTTCATCATCAAATCCACCATCCTCAACATCATCAACAGACTTAAGAGCCATTGATTTGGATTTGTTAGTCTTAGGAAGGTCTAACTCATAGGACTGAAGGGATCCTACAAGTTCTTCAATAGGGATGGAGTCCACATCCTTGCTCTCAGTGATGACAGTCACTTTGGGTCTAAAATCCTCAGTCAAAGATCTAAGAATCTTCCTAACAATTTTAGGTTGATCATAGATTTCACCCAAATTATAAGCAGAATTAACAATATCATTCAATTTAGCATAGAATTCATCAAAAGATTCATCATCATTCATTCTAATGCTTTCAAATTTAGTAGTTAATTGTTGCAATTTGTTTATCTTAACTGCCTTTGTGCCTCATGCACAGTCTAGAGGATATTCCAAGCAGTATGAGCAACCTCAACATTTGAAATTCTTTTAAATTCCTCCATGGAAACAGCATTAAAGATAGCATTCATAGCTTTGCTATTGAAAGCGGCTGCCTCCTTTTGAGAAGTTTGCCACTCACTCACAGGAGTAGTGGGCTTCTCCCATCCGTACTCAACGGAATTCCAAACTCTCTCATCAATGGATTTCAGGAATGCTTTCATCCTTACTTTCCAATAAGCATAGTTGTTTCCATCAAAGTGAGGTGGAACAACAAGGGAGTGTCCGTGTTCCATGACAACAGGGGTCAAGGATCAGCTAAAAGATCAAAGGATCAAACACAAAAGCTACCCGCTCTGATACCACTTCTCAGTTCGTTTAGACCCCTTAAACCCAACATATTAACCTAGTGAATTAGCCAAGTGATTAACTTAGGTAATTTAATTAAATTTAGGTTAACACAAAATAAACAAAAATAACAAAGCAGCGGAAATTAAATAACACAAAGATATGATGACCCAGGAAACCACACCGGTAAAAACCTGGGGAGGATTTAACCTAGCTATCCTCAAGGTAAACTGAATCCACTATGAAAGAATCGAAGTTTACACAATAAGACTTAGACCACTAACATCCTATTACTACCCAAGTGTAGGAAACTTACTACCACGACCCCATGATAGCTCCGAGATCCACGGACTCCTTCTTTCTTGAATTCTTCAGCAAATCTACAAGCGCACCTGCTTGTATATCTTTATGCTCTTTTGATTCTGCAACTGTATTGATTTACACAACTCTTGACATGAATCTCAAGTTTGTAAACCCTAAGTGTATGTGAAGGTAAACACCTCTAGATCTCACAATGAGATTCACAAACACAGCATTCAGAACACTAAAAACGTGGCTAGGGTTTTCCCTTTTATACTTAGGGCAAAACATAAAACCCTATACATTAAATGGACTAGGGCTGAGTTGGAATTTTCTGCAGAAAAACGATCTGCCCGATTTTCGATCGATCGAGTCTAATTCTCGATCGATCGAGTCTAATTCTCGATCGATCGAGTCTGGCAGAAAGTTAACAGTAATTCTGCAAAACAACTCGATTCCAACTTTACATTAAGACCTATACTTTGAGCAAGTCTAACACAAGACTAAACATTGTTTTGATCATGGTTTGCCAACATACAAATTGAAGTTCTAATACATTAGTTCCTAATTCTTAAAACCTAACAAATTCTATTGTACTACACTTCAAAATTTATATTATGCGTGTTTTATTATAATTTAAGTGGATTAGCAATTATTAATGGCAAAGGAGATATTAATAAAAATAAGGTATAAAACAAAATTATTATAATATTAATTGCATCTAAAAACCAAGACTTCCAGCTAATTCATCCAATCCAATAAACTGTTTCAATTTGATATATTTATTCTTTAAGATCTGCAGTTCTATTTTAAGTTTTCCAATTGTCTTATATTCAATAGAAACATGATGTTGGATCTGTTCTCACTAATTCTGTCCACTCTTGTGACTAGAAAACTTTTTGCAGAACCCTCATAGTCCTTAGTTCCGATTAACTGAAGTGCTAAATTATGAATCTTTTGCTGGTATAGAAATATCTGCAATCCACATCAATGAGAATAGAAGAAATGACTCAAATAAGAGTGGAAAGGACTGGTACAGAACGGTGGATGTCCCACCGTATGCTCCCTTTGGAATTAAGGGCACGAGTTAGACGATACCAACAGTATAAACGGCAAGTAACCAGAGGTGTTGAGGAAGAGAATCTACTTCAAAGCCTTCCTAAGGACCTCCGAAGGGACATAACACGCCATACTTGCTTAAATCTTCTCAAGAGTGTGAGATTTTTACTTTATTTTTTTTTTTCATACATCTTTTTGTCCAACTTCTAGCTATTGTGTTCATCAAGTCAATTTTATCTTTTAGGTGCCAATGTTTGAAGCAATGGATATTCAACTGTTTGATGCACTTTGTGATCGTCTCAAACCAGTTCTTCACACAGAGAAGAGCTGCATTATCCTTGAGGGGGATCCAGTGGATGAGATGATCTTTATCATGCGAGGAAACCTGACCACTATGTCTGGAAAAACAGGTACTGCTTGGGACCTGAAGGACGGTGACTTCTTTGGAGAAGATCTTTTTACGTGGGCTTTGAATTCCTGCTCCTCTACCACTCTTCCCATTTCAACAATAACAGTAATAGCTCAAACAGAGGTTGAAGCCTTTGCTCTAAGGGCTGCTGATTTGAAGTTTGTGGTCTCTCGGTTTCCGCCTCTTCATAGCGAGCAGTTCCAGCATATTTTCAGGCAAGTCTTTAAGCTAAGCTTATCAACATTTTAAATGATTATTGTCAACATTCTCCAAACAAGTGAGGCTATAAAAATATATATATATATATATATATATATATATATTATTCAGAAATTGTACAAAAAGATATGGCCATCAATTCTTGGTTAATTTAAAATCGAAATACCATGGTTATCCCATCAAAATCTACAATGCCCCCGTCGCATTGGATTTCTAAATAAAAAATTTTAAAAAGAATATGATATCTTTTCGTTGGCTGTGATACTCTTTCATTGTTAGATTTGAATTTTCATAGTGACTTTGAAGCAAAATTACATTAGAACTCTGATTACCTTTATATTTCCAAGTGGAATGATCCCAAGTGTAATTGTGCAATGATGACTTTCAGGTTCTACTCCTTACAATGGAAAACGTGGGCAGCTCGTCGCATCCAAGCAGTTTGGCGCAGGTACCATGAGAGAAAGCTTTATAAGTCTTTGCATGAAGCAGAAGACATATTGCAAGATGGTGTGACAGATGAAGCAGGGACCTCAAAGGTTGAACACAATGGTGAAGGCAAAGCACCAAAAAGGTTGTTACTACTGCCACAGAAGCCTGATGAACCCAATTACAATGGTGGAGATTAATAGAAGTATGGTGTTTCAAGTGATTATTATGTAAGTTTTGTTTTAATAAACAAGGTTCACATGCAATAGGTTTCTGTGTATAGCATATGTAACATGTACTAAGCAATTAAACTTCAGACATCATAATTAAGAACTACTGTTTCTTTCACTGTGTGTCACTGAGAAGCTTCAAACACATACATGAGGAATGTCTTATGATAAGCTTTTCTCGTATAATTCCTTCTTCAACCAAAGCAAGGAAGACATTTTCATGCCACTATGTGTCTAGCTCCTATTAAATACAACATTATTTAGTGGTGCCAGTCAAAAAAGAATAAAATAAAATATTATTTTTAAACACAGTCCACTCACAGAACAAGTAGCAAATTAACATTAATTGATCTCATAAACCATGCTTACAAAAAAAATATGATTTCTGGGTAATGTAAGTATTGGAATATGTAGAAAATAAATGAGAAGCAAGAACCAAATCAACTAGTGCAGCCACAGACTCAGGAGTGTGATTGTTAATTCTTTGGCGAAATTGGTGCGAGTGCGAGGAACCAAATTGAAGTCAGTGTGACTTCAGACTCAAATTTAAAGGAAATGGGCAAAAACGAATCGTATCGGGCTGTATAGGCAATCTAAGATGGGTTAATTGGGTTCAGTCCCAGATGTAGAGGCCCAATTGCAATTTTCGATTTTTATTATACCCAAAATAATGGAAGTTGGATTTAGCTTTAACTGTGATGACTCTTGCTTTTTTATTTTTTTTGGTTGATAATTCAATAGTCTCCCATGAGAGCATTTGAGATCAAGATATTTCTATTGAAAATAGCGGAAAGTATCAAACTCATTATTAAACTTGGGAAAATGGGGGGTTTGATCTTGATGAATTTGAATATGGTGGCAAAGTTTAACTTTGAAGGTTTAGCTTGCCTCCAGTATATTTTTAAAATAAATTTCTTTTTGTTTTAATGAAAAACTGCCACATCACTTATTAACTAAATAAAAGGTAGAGATTATAACTCACTACCACCTATTATTGTATATTTAAAAGAAAAAGATATGTCTAGTTAAAAAAATACTAGAAGTAAGCCAAATCCAAATTTTGAATGGCTGAAATTCTATTTATTCTAATCCAAATCCGGTGCTATTTAAGGGGATATTAGAACTAGGTAGTAGTATAGCCAAGTCAACACCACTAGAGGAAAACAAGCAATTGAATTTTTTGCCATGCGGGTGTTTTTCCCGGATCGAACAGGTACAATTTATATTTATTCTATTTTTCATATATATTATTGTTTATAATAGTTTTCGGTTTTTTGTCAATTTAAGGTACACTTAAATGACTTTTTTTAATTTCATATTCTGCTTTCAATCAACAATCATATCTTTCTCTTGCTTAGATTTTTTGCTTTATTGGTATTGATAATCTTATTCTTTTGCTGAATTCAATTTTAAATTTGATTGAAGGCTGAACTTGTGCATACCCCCTTTTGCGTCTCACATTTAACCCCACTTGCATTACATTGCATATTATCACCATTTAACGTCTCCAAGGCAAGACTGTAATTTTGATTATTTGATCTCCAAATACTTCTTATAAAAAAAATCTTCAGGTCATAACGATAAAAATAATAGTTCATGAGCATTAATCGGACCACCAGATTAAAAGATATCAAAGAAATAAGGTTTAACAGTAAAGGAAACTTGCATGAAACCAATCTCGACCATAGATGATTATGATCTCTTAATTCTAATTAGTCTATTTTTAGTATAATTTAAATTAAATGACGTGTCATATTCCTATTGGCTATGTCAATACCTCATGGTTGTCGACCACCCAAAAACAACAACGCGCACGCCCCTCCCTAGAGGGTGGTGCACAGGCTCGGGTGTGTGCTCTCCTATGACTAATGATTCATTTTTAAATTGTCACGAGTTTGTGAAATCACCACCAATCATTAGGTTTTTGCTAAGGTGTGATTGGTCATCTAATTCTATTTGATTTTATTACCTATCCTAGGTTATGAAAAATTGGTTTTTTCCTAATCTAACTGGATCATAAAAAAATCTTGATTCTTGGTTTGGAAGTCTGGTAACAGGTGGGAAAGGTGTTAAGCAATCCACAATGTCTGTCGTGTGACAGTTCTTTGTTTTGATAAACTCTTAATATTTGGTCATAGGCAAATAAAAGCGAGCTACTAGAATTAGTTTTCATGGCTTTAAAGAAATGGGCTTTGAGGAATAAATTGGCCAATATAAAAGTTTAAGGGGTGTTTTGGCCAATGGTTGAAAGTTCAGGGGGTATATGGACATTATTCCCTAGTGTACAGATGAACATTACTTACTCGGAGGATAATTGGGAAGAAGATAATTTCTAGAAGGATATGTTAATTTCTAGAAGGATATGTTAAGTGTTGAGTGTCACCCTAAGGATGTTGCTGATGAATTGATGTGTAAAAGGCCTGAAGTGATTGGCAAAAAAAAAAGCCACAAAGAAAAACAATAGTATTCTGATTTTGGCCCACAAAAATCTGTGTTACTATACTTTCCAATATCATTCTTTTTTCAAGAAGTGTTATGTGTAGAATATTTTCATAATAAATTATAGGTAGTTAGTTATTATTGGTTTTAATTTGAACCTACTACTGAAACTACTTTTTTGCCTCACCAACACAGCTCATAATAAACTACCACTTAAGTTTATTGGTAGTCAGTTGTCATTGGATTTTTAAGTGTTTTGAAAATATTATAGAAATAGCATTTCTCTTCGTTTTTTTAGCATTTATGAGCTCTTTGTATTTTGTAGTATTTTTTTACACAATCCTATTTTTTGGGGTTTAAGTTACTAGTTGTAGTGCTTATCTCTCTCTGTTGCTTGCACGTATACTTGGTAACCTTAGTGATCACGGTTCAATATATTCTTTTGTGCCACATTCTCACATTCTCTATGTCTTAAGAATGAGTGCTACAAGAGTTAATGCTCTATGTATACATGTCTATTAGATTCAAAATCTGTTTGCCAACTTGTTGTTAAGGTTCAAAAATCATAACACTAGGCCCAAAGAAATAGCACATTGCACCAACCTCTTGGAAGAATAAATTGAAAAAGGGGTTGAGCTCACAAAAAAAGAAAAGGATGTTAGACCCCAAGAGATTTGAAGCCCAAAATCCATAAAGGGGCAGGTTTTAGAGCCCATGAAACAAAGGGAAGTAAGGAAAATGCCTAGCTTGCTGAAGGTCAGAAGACTAAGGAAAGTCCAGTAGAAAGAACTGGGCTGGGATCCCAGAAACTGCCAAGGGCCCGGGATCCCTGGGACGTGCAGCACAATCAAAGTAGGATTGAGATAGCTCACAAGGGGAACTAGAAAGGTTCAAGAAGCGAAGGACAGACATGTCCTTCTCAAGTGCTTAGTGATGCAGCAAAGAACCAGAGGGTTGGGAAAGCAACAGCTCATAAGCAAAAGGCTGATACCTCGGGGAATTTAGAAAAAATGAACTATAAGAGGAAGTAGCTGAGAAAACCTTCGAATTGGCAAGGAAGGATTCGGCTCACTTGGGAAAGATGATAGAAAGGAAGGGTGACCAAAAGTTAAGGCTGAATAGGGTAAAGGCGTGGAAGCATCGAAGGAGGAGAGATTGAGGTTGGCTCTCCAAGGACACCCTAGAATGGAAAGTCAGCAAGAGACTTTCAGGAAAGAAGCACCAAAAAAAGGGAACTAGGAGGAAAGGAGAAAGAATCTAGAGTCAGAAGGGCTGAACAACGGGGCCTCTAGTACCCAGGGAGCAAAGGAGAGAGAGACCAGTGGTACTCCAGAACCCTAAAGTGACATTATAAAGGGGTGATGTAGCTAACGTTGAAGGGACATTCATCAATAGGGCAATCATAATAGAATCACTATGAAAACTTTGTTCAAACTCAAAGAATTTAGCGAAACATTGCTCGATATCCTAGAAACAGCCACTATAGCACATGCTTGGATTCAAGAGGATTCAAACTTTGCAAGTCTTAGAGGCTTAGATAGCCATCTAAGTCTGTAATTTTTGAGCTTATTTGAACCTTGTATCGCGTCTTAGTGAGCACATCATAATCAATAATTAAGAAAATTAATGAAGCATTGCCTTTTGATTTAAGGATCTCTAACAATTATCTTGTGAATTCCTTTATTATTTTTGTCATTCTTTGCTGTTTTTCTCGTCATTCAATACATATATATTTTCATTTGCTATTGATACGTATTGTAGAAATCTTGTTTTGTGCATCACTTGGTTCTTAAACGGCTTTTTTAGCTGTGGTAAACCAAGCCCCAGTCCCTTCAAACTATAACAAGAGGGCCCGGGGTCCTTGCTTAAGCTTGGGCCTAGACACTGTCAAAAATCAACCCTCACACTTGTCAAATAGCTAATGGATACTTTTTTTTTTTAATTAAAATTTCATTTAGAGTATTATTATCGATGCTCTAAATTGGGTTTGATCGACTTGGAAAAACAATCTTCCTATGGCTTGACCACTGACACCCAGTTGGAACACTTCTACTTAAATTTGGAAATATATAGGATTATATATGATGCAACAATCTATGAGGCTTTGGTGGATTTAGTCTTAAAAAATAGAACTTGGTTTAGTCAAACTCCAAAGCCAATAAGTCTTGTAGATCCAAAGTAAAGGATAAGGCTACATGGACCAAAACTAAGTCAGGTTGCTTCTCTTGTGTAGCCACATATACAGAGCTTTATATGCTTTAGGGAGGTCCTAGACTGTTTGCTGTGTGTAATATCTGATTCATCAAATATTAGGCAGTGATGGATGATTGGTCTTCTGTTCGTTTAAAGTCTAATATAATAAATTGAAACTTAGATTGATTGTTTTATTCTCTACAGCCACAAGCTACTATAATCTAAAAATTTGAGTTTAAATGGAAATTTAACGAAACATCCATTTTATTTGTATACTAAAATAATGTTGCATAAAGCATCTAAATTTCTAAACTAACATGGCATCTTTGATACATTCCCTTCCTATAAAGACTTTTAGGAATTGAATTGATTATTAGTACAAACACATAATCACACATTACAGTAGTAGAATCTAGCACAGTAAATGAAGACAACTCCAACACTTGAAGAGAAAGAAAATCATGATTCCTACACCAGAAGAGAAAGAAAATCATCCATTGATCATTAATTTCAACAAGGGATATCAAACTAGCTTGAAATTAAGATCACGACTCCTAATCCCTTGCATAATCCAAGCATTATTAAGGACATTTAATCTCTTCTAGTTGTTCCAGCCCTCTGCAATTCACAAAAAAGTTCGTTAGATCACCATTTTATACCTTGATAACATAAAAAACGATAACTATTACATGGTTACAAGGTCGTGGGTATTAATAAGATGACAATTTCTGTTTAGCAATTTGACCACAAGTGAGGAATGAAAATCTAATTTTAAAATTAGCTATGACAATCTACTCAAGATTAATAAAAAGGTAAACATAAAATCTCCATGCTTTTTTTAAAAGTAGTAATTGGGAACTGAATGAAATCAACGTAAATGACTAGGACACACTACTTAGAGTAACCTTATAGTAATTAAAATGAAATGCCTCTTACTTGAGCTCTACTTGGTCTACCTCTACGAATCCCCAAACCAACAAAATTACTTTTTATCAATTGTAGTTCCTTAATGACTTCCTCCATATTGATTCTTTCTTTTGGAGATTCCAGTGAACATAAGATTCCAATGTTAAGGATTGAGAGTAAGCATTTTTGCATATCCACATCAATATGCCTAAATTCCTCAGTATTATTAGCTTCTTCTACTTCAATTTCATTGTCATTGTCATCTTCTTTTGTTGCCATCATTGCTGTAGTTGCTACTCGCATTTCTTCAACTTCTCTTGGCAAAAGCATTGGGTCGACAACTTGAATGAGCCTTTTCGGTAAGGACATCTTAACAAAGTTATGGAGATTGAGACCATCTTTAAACATATCATCAGTGGGTCTCCTTCCTGTAAACATTTCCAACACAAGGACTCCATAACTATATACATCCCCCACTGTTGATGCTTCACCGCCCATGCCATACTCTACAACTCATGGAATGGAGAGAAATTAAGCAATATTCTATTTATTACAAAAATATGGATTTAGGGTTTACAGGATGCAAAGTCAAGAAAATAAAACAAATCTATATTAAAAAAACAGTGACATATGCTTTCACTTTTGAAATTAAAGGAAACAGTAATAACTTTATCCCAAGGGTACAAAACTACAAATCACTTTTTCCCCCTCCAGTTGATAACGGAATCAATAACATTGGAACAAATCACTTTTTCCCCCTCTTGTTGATTTATTTTGATTAAGAAAATATATCTGTACAAAGAAGGTACAAATTTTAGTCAAAGAATATCAAATCTAACATTTCTCAAAGTTTAAATCATATTTGAATGTTATTTTTGAATTAAAATTTGCAATTTTATAAAAAAATAATTAAATTAATTACGTGCTTGCGCGGTACAAAAGTGAATGTGTTTTAACTTCTAAAAGAAAAAACAAATACTAAGCTAGAGTTACTTAGCAAATAAACAAATAAAAATTACTAAGTGAGAGTTTATGTTAATATGCTAATTATGTGTACACCCACGCGAATATGTTGATGATACAAAAATTAAAAAGCATATATGACAAGAAAATCAAGGAGTTAAAAATCCTATCATTTGATAAAGTGACAAAAAGAAAATAAATACATTAGAATAGTTAAGGATTTAAAACAAAAGAAGAAAGATAATACCTGGAGCAGCATAACCGATAGATCCCTTTAATCCAATTGTGCTAGTACACTTTTGGGAAGAATCATTCGAAGTTGTGAGGAGCCTTGATAAGCCAAAATCACTTACATGAGCAATCATATCACTGTCAAGAAGAATATTGCTTGGCTTTAAATCACAATGAATGATTTTTTTCTCACAATGATTGTGAAGATAGTTTAAAGCAAAAGCCACATCAATTGCGATAATTAGTCTTTGAAGAATGCTCAAATTTTTTGATTGATTGTTGCTATCTGTCATCGGATGCAGCCACATTTACAAGCTCCCATTTGTCATCAATTCAAAAACTAGAGCTTTGAAATCATCACCACTATAATTTATACTGGAGCAACATGTTAAGATCTTTGTAATATTTCGATGCCGAACATTTCTTAATACTTTGCATTCTGCCATAAAACTCTTTGAAGCATCTTTGTTTTGAAGGTTGAGAACCTTTATAGCAACTAATCTTTCCTCTTGATCAAGAACTCCTTTATATACTGATCCAAAACTACCAGACCCAATCAAATTGCCGAGAGAAAATCCATTAGTCGCTTGATGGAGCATTTTGTATGAAACTGTTGGAAGGAGATCCATCTTTGAGACTATTGAAGATGGTTTCTTTTTTAATCTTTTCCTCCAATAAAGAGCAAGAAATAATGAAACTAGAAGGATACATACAACCACACAAATAATTGTGATTGTCACTCTTGAAGTAAAGGACTTTCTTGATTTTGTAACGATATGGCATGTTGTCAATTGCAATTGTGGAATGCCCCCGCAAAGCTTATTGTTTCCAATAACTGATATTGCATTTACATTTTTGAATACTCCTTCTGTTGGTACCTCACCCTCAATATTGTTGAACGAAATGTTCAAATATTTTAAAAATGAAAGTTTCTCTAGACCCTTGGGAATTAATCCTGATAAGTTGTTTCGTGAAACATCTAAATGTTCAAGGCTTTTCAAGGAAGTCATTGACAAAGGTATGGTCCCGTTAAAGGAATTCCCTTGCAAGTCTAGGTACACTAAGTTCAAGCAATTTCCAATTGTTGTAGGAATTTCACCAGACAAATTGTTTTCAGAGACATCTAGTGAATGAATAATCTTCAAACTGTCTACTTCAAATGGTAATTTTCCGTTAAATGAGTTGTGGGATAAATTGAGTAATAATAGTGACAAAGAAAAAAGATCAAAAACCTGTTGGGATATGACTCCACTTAGGTAATTTTGTGAAACATCCAACATTTGTAAACTTCGACAAGTTCCAATACTTGTAGGAATGCTTCCTTCTAAATTGTTTTGAATCAAAACCAATTCTACCAATTGAGTGAGGTTGCCAATAGAACTTGGGATTTTCCCTGACAATTTGTTTTTTGATAAAAATAGTCCTTGCATTTTCTTAAACTTCCCAAAACCGGTAGGTATCATACCTGTGAAAAGATTGTCTTCCATGCCCAAGATAATTAAATTGATGAGATTTTGCAATGCTACAGGAATAGTTCCAGATATTTTATTGCGTCCTAAATATAATCCTGTGAGTTGTGTTGACAAGTTGCCTATAGAACTGGGCAAAACACCTTCAAATCGGTTTCCATCAAATGATAGTGATTTCATTTTGCTACAGTTTCTTAGAGACGTTAAAAAGTCCAAATCCTTTCCTAATTTATTCATACTTAGATGCAGCAATTCAAGATCCTGTAGCTAACCCAAATTAGTTGGAATTGATCCCACAAAGCTATTATCGCCAAAGGCAAGTATTTGAAGTTTAGATGCATTGCACAAAGAACTAGGGATTGACCCAAAGAATTTGTTACCACCTATTATAAACCGTTGGAGATTAGGGAGAGTATGGCCTATATTTTTTGCCACTAAGTTAGTTTATTGAAAATGACAAGGATCTAATAGATGATATATTGTAGAGAGAGGAGGGGACCATACCGTTCAATTTATTGACTCCAACTAAGAAATATGATAAGCTTTTCAAACGGCCTGCGCTTTCTGGAATATTTCCCTCTAAATCATTATAGGCTGCAGAAAAAGGTACTAATAATGAAAGATTTCCCAAGAAATCTGGGATTCCTCCTATGAAATTGTTTCTGGCGACCTGAAGAGAAATAAGCTTGGTCAAAGAGCCAAGCTCCAGGGGAATTCTCCCAATAAGTTTGTTGTTCGCGACTCTTATCTGCCTAAGTTCAGAGCAGTTGGACACGTTGGTTGGAATTTCTCCTCCCAACGTGTTATTTGTAAGATTGAGTTCTCGCAATTGGAACAACTGACCAACTTCCTTTGGAATTTCACCATAGAAGCTATTGTTTTGAAGGTTGATGGCCCTAAGAAAGGTGAGGTTGCCAATGTAAGGCGGAATGGTGCCACGCAAGTTATGACCTTGTAGTTCTAAGGTTGTGACTCTTTGATGACGGGCGGCCGCATGTAATTCCATGCCAGTTGCAGAAGTGGATAGAATCATTCCATGAGCTCAAGATTCCATATGGATCGTAATCAATGGATTCCTTGAATTTGAGCAAAGCCAAACGGTCAGTCTCATTTGTTGGAATGGCAGAAGAGGTGGCAGGTTTCAAGCATAGAAGGGTTATTATAGTAAAGAGCAGAATGATATGAAGGAATGTAGAGCATGATAATGCAGGAAAATTGGGGTTGTGAAGCTTCATTGGTTTGGACAAGCAGGAAACTGGTGAAATTTTAGTGCGAGGTAGAGGAAGATACAGAAGTTTATATTATATATAGGCTGTTTCAGTTAGTTATGACGTAAAAAATCATTTGCGTACCTTGTAGTGCGTTAATGCTATTTGTCAAATACCTCCAAAAATATAAAATCCGTGGGATCTTTAATTGATCAAATTTTCTATGATTTAGTATTTAATAAATTGATAATGCACTTCCAAAAGCAGTCCTTTCTAAATAAAAAAATAAAAAGTTAAATTACTTTGTTAACGTGCATTGGCCGTTGAGCAGACTTCATTGTCCTGCTTTTCTTATTTTAACTTTGGTATTGTCGTGTTTTCAGAGTAACCTGCAAGTAATATAATTATATAATTAGATAGGCTTATATTCTATACTGAACCTAGTTACAAGAACTAAGAAATCAAGGCAGCAAGACTACCAAAAAGAAATTCATAGGAACTGTAAAACGATGAATACGCGTAATTGACTTCTAAATCGAGTCATAAAGAATTCAGCGAATTTTAATCTTTGATGTAAGTAAATACATCGGTGTGGTGTTTGCCAAAAATCCTCCAATGATTAAGTTAGAAAGGAATTCACTTGGAATGTATTGTAAGAGAATTCAACTTGAGAGTAATTTTTGAGATGAGAATTGTGTGTACCTTTTGGTTTCATTCTGTTTTCTTTTTATATTCATTTCGACCTTAATGTCCAACGGATCTTTGCATTTATTTGTAATGGCTAATGCGTTACAAATTGATCTCCTGATATCAGTAACTGCTTTATTATCGTTGCTCCGTCCATTACTCTCTTACATAAATGCTTGCCATGAATGAGTAACATATATTTGGGTTCGTCAATGTCATATGACAGTTCTGTTACTTTTTGAACTCATCAACTATCATGTAAATTGTGTTATTAACGGTATTTTTGTTTTTGTTTTTGTTTTTGTTTTGTTGGGTTTCTTTTTTAATTTGACTAGCTTGTAATCCTCCCATGCGATGCAAGAGACCTTTAAGTGCCACTAAATTTATATCCCATTTTAAATCTTAACACATTAACATTGCTAATATAATAAGAATAATTGGCGCAATCTAGCCCACCTAGGGTAGTTTAGAAATTGGATTAGGAATATTTTATTACGGCCCAAAGTTCAAGAGTCTCTTTAACCCTTTCCTTGGGTAATTGAATTAGGTACAGAGCTTCTTTCTCTTCTTATTTCTTTGACTTCTATACTATCGTGTAAGCTGTGTTATGAACCACGTACTCTTATTCTTAGCGTAGTCTGTGTATAGTGTATATGCATAAGTGTATTTAAAAATAATCACAATTATATAATTTAAATTATATATTTTTTTTAGAAAGGAATTCAATTTTACGTAGTATTAACTTAAACTTTTTTTAAAACAATACATTTCTAAAATATGCAATGGTTGCTCATTTTATATATATATATATATATATATTATATGATTTAGAATTTAATTGGTTTTAGACTCTTCGGTTTTTGCACTCAATAATTCACTTGCAAAAAAAAAAAAAACTTAGGACACGTAGCGAAAAATAAAATTCCAATTAAAATCTAATTTAGAATCTAATTCGATTTGGACTCTTTGATTTTTACACTCAATAATTCACTTGACACAAAATTTAAAATTAAATAAGACACGTGGTGCAAAATTGAGAATCCAATTAAAATCTAATTAGATTTTCTTTCAGCTTTGTTTATTAATATATACTAGTCGCAGACCCGCGCATTGCGCGAGATTTTTTTTTTTTTTTAGGATGATCTTATTAAATATATATGGGGTAATAAGTAATAAAACTCTCCCATTTTGTTTATATTAATAAAAAAATATTTTAAATTTATTTAAGAATCTGTTTATAAATGTTTAACCATGGTTAGTAAAAGCATTAATCATAACTGTAGTATTAAAATATAAATTTATAAAATACCAAAAGATTTGAAATGACAAATCTCTCCATAACTCATTTGCAAAAGAAAGGGGGGGGGGGGGGGGAGAAAGCAAAAGACATTACTTAACATTTTGAAATACACTTTAATTTAAAATTTTAAAATAAGAGAATTTAATTTTAAAATTAAGGATAATTTTGGAACATACCTTAAGCACAGGCAGGTTAGTGCACAAAATTTTAATATTAATTTAACAAAGTTTGGTTAAACAAATGTAAAAGGGTAGAGTGTCATTTTTTCAAACCTCAAGGAAGGGAAATGTAATTACCACTATATTATTATTATTGTTGTTGTTGTTGTCGTCGTCGTTGTTAATAATTGATTTTTCATTTTCTTTTAAGTTAATAAAAACCTTATATATACTTTTTTATTTATTTATAGAATATACATTTTTTTAACCTTTACATATCTTTTTTTTAATGTGAATCTTTACATATACCTTAAGTAAACTCTGTATATTCCACTTCTTTAGATGTGTAAAATTATAGTCTACTACTTCGTAATAATAGTAGCTAATTAGTTTTATCACCTTTTTTTTTTCATAATTTCATTTATAACGTTTTTTACTATTATTATATATTTACTGGTTAATGATTTTCATAACAGAGGTGTTAAATGAGATGTACCATTTTTTATTAGATTTTTAAATGTAATTGTGTATGAAGTGTCAAAAAAGAGATTTTAAAATTTTCTAACTTTATTTCTTATGTAATTTCTATTATTACATGAGAACATCTCCTTTTAGTTATGAATTAGAGTTTGATTAGGTTTAAGTTTAAATATATTGCTATGATTGTGTATAATTATTGATTGTTGATTCAATTTTTTAAATGAATGTAACAGTTGATTTTATTGCACTGTAAAGTTTTTAATGTTCTCCATCCTGGTCATATTTATTTTTCATTTTTACTTCTTCTTACAACCTCTTTATTTTCCAACTAATAGTTACTAATTGACATTTGATTTTTTTTTCTCTACCGTCTCTCTCTCTCTCTCTCTCTCTCTCTCTCTCTCTCTCTCTCTCTCTCTCTCTCTCTCTCTCTCTCTCTCTCTTCATAGGCAACCTACTGTTTTCCAAAATTGGATGATGATTTTGTTGCATTAAATATGCATTGTAGTTTTTTTTTTTTTTCCATTTAATTTTGCTACCCTTAAGTTAGTATATCCATAACTATTAGTTTCTTTATATTATATTTGGTTTGATATCCTCATTATTTTTTTTAATTTAGTTTTTCCCAATTGGCATTTGTTTTGTATTATATTTTTTCTTTGATGTGTTGGGTTTGAGAATGAGTGTGTCCCTAGTATTACTCCACTTTATGACGACACTTTTATTTATTGAAATTAAGTAAAATTTTTAATTTTTTAAATAAAAAGGAGAGAAAAATATAAATAATTTAATAATATAGAAGATGTGGGGAGATGAATAGTGATATTAAGGTAGAAGGTAGTGGGGAGATGAAAGATAAAGGTAAGGAAAAAGCTTGGACAAAGTATATATGTAAAAAAAAAAGTAAATTTTTAAGGATTATTTTATTATTTAAATAAAATATCCCATGTTTAATTATTAAAAATAAAAAAGAGAGAAAATATAAATAATTTAATGGTGTAGAAGATGTGATGGAATTTAAATGTTGAATAACATAAGATGAGAAGAAAAAAAAAGTAAAAATAAAATATATAACAATAAATACCAATAAAGAGAACAATTGCACATAAAAGATTTTTGTTCTTTCTTATAACTCAAATTAAGATTGATGGTTTTTTTTTTAATATATGTTTTAGGATTGTGTTTTTTTAATTTCCCATAAGAAAGTCTTTTCTTTCCCTTTTATAATTTTGATTAAATTTTGGTTTGGATTAATACTTAGTTGTTTTTGGAAATAGGAATTTGAATATGCCTACCAATTTTGGACTAATAAATTATTATAAAATCTATTTTTTATTTCTTTAGTTTTATTTTAATTTTGGTTAAGTTAACACTGTAATTTTGTAATGATTTTTTATTATTATAGTAATTTCCTTATTCCTTAAGAGATGAATTGTATATTAAGCAAATGTAACACACTACAACAAAGTTAGAAGAATATGGTTCACCTTAAAAATTATTAATGAAATACACAAAAAATATTAAAACGATATATTTGTAGAGATAAAAAGATAAAAAAAAAAGAGAGTGTAAAAATCTTTTTTTTTTTTTTTTGTTGAAAAAAGGACAATGCTTGAAGTAATTGTTACTTTTTATATATTACACTTTGCTGCATAATATTTATATTCTCACGCATCGAGTGAGTCTGCGGTTAGTTTCCTATAAAAACTGAATGATTCTACAAGTCTTTTATTGGGAATAAATTCTAATCTTAGGTTGCTAAATGCAAATGTAGTAGAAACATGGTGAGAGAGAATAATGGGTTGTGCTCATGGTTAGTGTAATAAGCATATGACATGATTGTGGGCTTCCTTTATAATAGGATCTTTTGTTACTCTTAGAGCAAACAAAATGACACCCTTATCCCCACCCAAAATGTTTTGCTATAATGACAAGCTTTGTCTTTTAACCTTTAAGAAATACAATGCAATGGCCAAAGGATATGCCCTTTAATATATTGTCTCTAATCAAATAAATAAAGGCTCTTGTCCCCTTTAGGTACAAGTTTATATAGAATTCAATTGTTTTCAATTTTTTCTTTTCTATGTAAGAAAGAACCATCAACCTTAACTAACCAAAAAAAAAAAAAAAAAACCATCAACATTAATTAGAGTTATAAGAAAGAGCCAAACAAAGGGTAACATTTAACAATTAAAGAGAAAAAAAAAACAATTTAAAAAAAAATCTAAATGGCATCTACCAATGTGGAGTTTTAAAAATCTCTTGGTTTACCTAGAATATAATAGAGAAAATAAAAATGAGACTAATACCAATTCTAGGAAACATATATAGAGAAATAGAAATAAGGATGCTAATTAAAGAACATTGGCAATACCATCAATCCTGTTTGAAGATTAATCATAGCTCCACTAATTTGCTAACTTTCAACTTTTGGCTGGTATATATTTAGACGCTCTCCAATGCCATAAAATCCCTTATTGTCTGGTTTTACTTGAATTCCTGCAAACTACACAATAAAATTAAGTGAGAAAATGAGCATAATGATTCTAGTATAGAAAGAAAAAAAAAAAAGAATTCCCAAAGATTAGTAATTTGGCATAAATAGAAGAATGTATAAAAAAATTCATCGAAAAATTGAGAGAGAAAAAGAGAGAAAACCTTTTTTTGAATTCTGGCAAACTACTCGATTAAATTAAGTGAGAAATGAGCATAATGATTCTAGTGTAGAAAAACGAAGAAGAAAAAAGAAAAGAAAGGATTCCCAAAGATTAATAATTTGGCATGAATAGAAGAACGTATAAAAAATTCATCGAAAAATTGAGAGAGAGAGAGAGAGAGAGAGAACATTTTTTTGTGAGAAAAAACCATGCATAGAATGGAATAGATAGTTACCAATTTAAAGTAAGAGAGTGTGAATAAGAAGAGACAAAATAAAGGAAGATTAAGAGAAAGAAGAAGGATAATATTTATGCAGAGAGTAGTGGGGAGATGAAAAGAAGAAGAATAGTATTTATGTAGAGGATAGTGGTGAGATGAAAATGTAAGGATGAAGAAAGGTTGAAAAAAGTGTAAATATTAAAATAAAATAAAAAGTAAATGTTAAAAACAATTATAGGAAAATTGGAAAGAAAATGATAATGAGGTGGACGCTGATGTGGCTCAACTGGAGCGTAGCAACAATAAATGCTATGCTTCAGCTTTTAGCAATATATAGATTTGACTAACTTGTAATTGTCCCATGTGATGCAAGAGACTTTTATTGATATCAAAATTTTAAATTTAACTGTAAGTATATCTGCTTTTAGTTTAAACAGTAAATAAATAAAGATGTAATAATATAATGTTTTTCAAACAAAATTTTTATACATAGTAAAGAATAATTAAGTACGTGTGAAAAATATTTAATTTCCAAATTATTTTAAGATGCCAATGTAGAGAAAATAATCTTTTTTTTTTTCAAATATAATATGTTTATAACTACTTTAATCAAATTTACAAATAAAAAAAATAACATTTAATATGAATCATAATTCAAATAGATATATAGGTACTCAAATATTTATTGGGGGTTTTTATAGAAATAAATAAAAGAAAAATAACACGTGGCAGAATTCTAGACCTTCTAACATAGTTGCGTGGTAGACTTGAGACCATTCTAGAGTTTTTAATGTTAAGTTAAACTTGCCAAAGACCTTGTAGCTGAATTGGCACCTCTCCATGCATAAAGTGCTTAGGAGTCTAGGGGGGAAATGGTTTGAGCTGCGGGTTAGCAGCATATTGTAATTATTTCTCAAAAAAAAAAAATTGTTAAGTTTAACTTTCTCAAAGCTATAGTTTTTATCTATGAAATCTTCTCCAAAATATATATATATATATATATATATATATATCTGTTAAACGTAGAAATATATGTGCGGATAATATCATAATATATATATATATATATATATATATATATATATATACATGGAAAAGGAAAAATCCTTGACTAGGACAACCCAATTTTAATGTGATGAGTTTTGAATTTTGATAGGCCAAGAATGTATTGATCTCTTGTGATGAATTAACAAATTAATTAGCCAAATTAATTAATTAATTCAATTAGCATGCAATATGCGTGGTAGCACAAACAAATCACTAATTAACTAAATGTAGTAGAAATTAAATTGACACGGTGATTTGTTTACGAATGGGGAAAACCTACACGGCAAAAACCCCACAGGGTGATTTTAAAGTCACCACTCCTAAGAATTCACTATTATCACAACGAGTGGTTACAAGTAAAGAAATCTTAGTACCTTATACCAACCTACAGTTGAACCCTTACTCCAATACCCAATTGGATTTGTTCTGTAATGACAATCTCTCATTTTCAATGCACGGCTCCCAGTACATGACTAACTAATTCGATGCGTAGATCCCAGTACGCGGCTTACTCACCAACTTGAGAAAGTCATTGGCTGCAAAGTTCTTCAATTCATCAACACGATGAAGATCACGAAGCACCTTGTTTACAAAACCCTATGGTGTACAAACACAGAAGCTTTTTCAAGAGAAAGATGAACTAAGGCAAATTCTGTCTCCGGTTACAATTTGCATCAACACCACTTTACTTCACACTCGCACAACCTTTGACGGCCCGTAAAACAATCCTTATATATGTTTAAGGTTATGAGAAAAGAAAGCCCAAACATGTATTCACAATTGGATTGAAATTAGCTCTGAAAAATTGAATTTTATAAACCTCGATAGATAGCTTATCTGTCGAGATAGCTGTCGAGCATCGAGCCTTAGCAGCTTTTTAAATCTCAATTGATACTAGCTGTCGAGCTTTAAAAACCAGCACTTCTTCACTTGTTTCTTGGTCAGATTTACATGGCTTTAACACTTAATCTTGAAATCTTGTTCCATGAAGCATTAAACACATCCTAGATCTACCCAATTCCAAATAAAGTGTATTTTTGTCAAAGGATTAGCCAATTCTAATTTAACATATTTTCCTAATATTAAATCATATATGTCTTAACAATCTCCCCCTTTGGCAATCCATGATAAAACCACAACAAACAAATGAATATATGAGAGAACTCATTCTTACTTGTTGAATACAATAAAATCTATCTTAACACAAACTCTTGAAAAACTTTGCAAGAAGAGAGTTTATGGCAAGAAGACTTTGACAAACTGTATCTCTGAAACACTTTAAACAAAACTCATCATGGCATCTTAGTGTGAAATAGAAATAATAGATTGCATACAATATATAAGAATTATGTTCATAAAGAGAGAAAAGAAACAACACATGTAAAGATAGGTGAATAACATACATCAATAGATATAAACCAAATATAAATACAATGTATGTCAAATGGTCACAAGACCAATATACATGAGGTAAATGTAAAAGAAAGAAAAGAAAATATACAAAAACCTCACTACATCTCTCAAGGTATAAGCACTCCCCTTATCACAAAAAAAATCTCCTATACTAACTCTCCCCCCTATGTATATGACTACCCTCATATCAAAATTACTCCTCCTTTTTGTCACGAGTGACAAAGGGTAAGTACATCAAGTAAACATCTCATCATCACTGGGCAAGCTAGCATCCTCGTTCTCATCAGCATCATCACTTCCGGAGCCATCATCATTCTCATCCTATCAAGCCGGTGAAGATGGAGAGATAAGCAGTGAAACCACCCATAGCAGCCTGTCGTCGTGCGATACGACCAACACGGGTGTTCACCTGACACAACTCATCACTGAGTGTGTCAAGGCGAGCATCCATGCGCACAAGCTATGCCATGATGGCCTTAAGAGTCACTCCACCCGCATAAGATGAAGGAGCAGAGGTGGATGGAGCGATAAAAGTTGGAGGAGTCGCCGTCTCGATCTAGGGCCGCCTCGGACTATGCTGTGCCTTTCTCCATCGAACGGTAGCAGCATCTATGGCACTCATAACTGTGAAATGAGGAGACTCAAGAAAGGAGACAGAAAAATGGCGAAGAAGGCTTGTGACAGCAGAAGGAAAGATGAGCTTATCACGAGTCATTATATCCCTATAGACATCTATAAGGGATAGAATAAAATGTGAAGGGAAGTCAATAGAAATTTCCTCTAAGAGGGATAACAAAAATCAAGCACGAGGCTCTGTAATAAAGTTATAGTGAGACAAAGGATGAAGAATGAATGTCATCACCGTGTTAAGGAATCTCAGACATTTTGCAAAGCCCGAGCAAGGGTTGTTTTGACGGTCACCCCAAGATGAAGGTGTCTCACAAAAGAGAGATGAGAGTTCGTCTTTAGACAAAGTCCTCAGACGATCGTAGCCAGGGTAGTCAGGATGCGCTATCCTAGGAACGTGTAGTACCTTAGATACAATATCCGGAGTAACTACAATGCTCAAACCTCGAACGCGAGAGAAAAAATGAGGTACAGAAGTATCGAATCCATGCATGTCTAAGTAAAACTCCTGTATGATCATGGAGGGACAAGTGATCGGGATGTCACACAGTGACCCCTAACCCCGACTGTAGATGATAGTGGGAAGGTTATTATCAGAAAAATCCGATAAAATAACTTGGCATTCTGAATGATTGCTCGTCGAGAAAAGTTCTCTGAAAAGTCCTTTCGGGCTTTATCATCATTGAACCATACGTGAGAAGGAGTAGGATCAGAAGACGAAGTGGATGCCCCAAAACAAAGAGGGTTCTGGGATGGAGTGGATTTGCGTTTGGGTGCCATAAAGCAGACTAACGCAAGAAAGAAAGAAAGAGAGAGAGACAATCAAAAAAGCACCAACAAAACAATATAAAAAAATATAAAGAATTGAAGGTACGTATGCATGAAAATGCATGAATATATGACATGCAAATTTAAAAACATCATAGGCTCAACCCAATCGAAACCTAACAGCACACAACAATTCAACATATATATCACACATCTATAATGTATGAAAATATAGTTATAATGCAAATGTGATGCAATGCATGATGATTTGAAATCATTTTCACAAAAACCAACCCAAAAATTTTGCGAAAAACCTAACAATTTTGAAAAACCCCAAAATTTCAGCAAAAACCCAAAAGTTAGGTCAAAAACGTGAAATGCATGAAGAATGAATGAAAATGAGACATACCAGAAGCAGAAAATACTCTTTAAGACAGAAGAACACTTGGGTTTGAGGTTTGGAGTGTGAGAGAGAGGTTTGGGAAGATGAGAAGATGAAAACTATCGAGAGAGATCGAGGAGAAATGAAGAAAATTCGCGCGGATCCTTTATATAGAAAAACCATAAATCTCGACAGATCGAGAGGTGTCAAGGTTTAAAATTCGTGAAAAAGCTATCGAAAAGCTATCCGAGATCTGTCGAGAGGTGTCCACAGAAAAAGGATCTCAATGGATCGAGAAGCTATCGAGAATCTATCGAGCATTTAGAAAGTTTCTCGATGGATCAAGCAGCTATCAAGAAGCTATCGAGAATGCGATAAAAAGTAGCTGAAAGGGCTTAATAGAAAGCCTAGCTATCGAGAGATGTCTAGAAGCTGTCGAGATTGCTTAAAAACAGTTTTTCAAGAAGATAAAAACACAGATATGATTGCAATCAAACGTGCTATACAACCAAGGATCCAAATAACATTTTAAGCTCTCAAAATCATCTCTCAACAAGAAAAATGTCAAGCACATAAATCCAAACCACACACACACACACTAAACAAGTCCAACTGATTTTATATTTCAAAAATAAGTTAAGATAGTTTAGTGAGCATACATTAACACATGTTTTCCTTGTGATGGCCAAATCATATTGTACCTGCACATGTATCAAGAGTAGCAAAGAATATTGCATGTTGTGTGTGGAAAGCATCGCAAGATTGCATAAGTGTCTACATGTTATGATGATTTGAGACATGAGAAAATCACTTTAACTCACACACAATCATAACTGTTTGATGGGGACTATTACCTTCGAGGTATACCCTATAACTCCCACATCTCCTAAAAAACACGCTTGCAATCATATATAAAGCATTTTGATTCTTTTTGCTTTTTATTCTTCTTTGCATATTTTTCTTTTAAGCAAATCACGCATGGGCATATAAGAGATAGAAAAGAAATACCCAATGATGTTAAGCATTTGACATTCCACTTTTACTATGCCGAAGAATACAAATGTCATTTCATGATTGGCGGGTAATAGTAGTGAGATGATTATTTATGTCTTTCTCTTAGGATTTTCTAAACCTTCACGTAAAAAAAAGTGATGTGAGTGTTAAGTACAAGAGATTACTTAATCTTACTCATCACAAACACGAGCTACAAAGCTCACTTGCTTAGTTGTGTATTAAGATGTGCATCTAAGCTACAAAAGATACAAAGTTTAGAAAACTTTGTTTCAATAGCCATCCAAGGTACACAAGTACCAATGTACACAAACACACACTGTTTTTGTATTTTTTTTTTCAATTTTTTTTATGAAAAATGAAAATAAAGCAAAACTGAAAAATAAACAAACAATAACATGTTAAACAAAGCAATGCATAAAACTAGACTGACTCAAAACATGAAAGCAAAACACACAAGTAATGCAAAAACAAAAACAAGAAGGGGAGAGAGAGAAAAAGTGACTAAATCACTTGGAGCCTTTTTCCTTCTACTCCTTGGAAGAACCTTTTTGTTTAGCAAACCCCTGATCCGGTGATGAGGGGGAAGAATTGAAACCGTTTAAGTTTGAAAGGAATATGAGGGCTTTGATAAGATCTCCAAGAGGATCAAAGGAGAATGGAAACTGATCCTGGTTTCTCAATGAGATCATACTGTTGCTCTGTTGAGTGGCTAACCACTTATAGCAATTATGTCGAGTATGTCTAGCTGCTCTATAGTGATGACAGAGATGCTGCTTCTTCTATTTAGGATTTTAAGAGTTTCCCTTCATAGCCCTAGGGTTCTTGATTTCTTTCTTATCAAGTTTAGGGGGTGCTCCTGAGATAGATTTACCTTTGTCTATGTTCTCACTAGCTAATACGTTTTGCACATTGTTGTTTTCAGATTCAACATTATTACTAGGAGGAACAAAAACAATAGTACTAGTAGAAGCAATACTAGAAGAAGAGAAATCATACCCTAAACCAATTCAATCAGAAGCAGATTTCTGAAGATTAAGCATCTCATCAAGCTTTGCACTTGAAGTCCTTTCCAATTGAGCTCTGACTTGGAACAATTCTGCCTCAAGCTTCTTGGTCTTCTTAGCCAAGAAATTATTCTCAAATCTCAGTGCTTTAATGGCCTGATTGGCTTCATCAAATTTTGGGAAAATTTCTTCTCGTTCAAGTCCCACTTCACTGAGCTTCTTGGTGGCCAGCCTATACAACTTCTTATGTTTTTCTGAAACCTTATATAATTTTGCATAGGCTGTGTGGATGTCATCTTGTTCATCCATCTTTTCAAACTTAGACTCCACCAAGTCTTCTTCTTCATCCACATCTTCTACAATCCCCTCTATAGGATTTACGGTAGCAGTGAAAGCATTTAGGATTCCATCATCCTCATTATCAAAATCATCTTCAGGCTCAGTGTTGCTTAACGTAGCAGCAAGTGCCTTGCTCTTCCCAATGGTCTTGAGATACGTAGGGCACTCTTGTTTCATGTGACCGAAGCCCTGACACTCAAAGCACTTTGGTATTAAGGGAACAGTGTACTGACCACCATCCATAGTATCCTTCTTCCTTTTGTCTTAGCTCTTGAACTGCGAAGAACTGGATTGCTTTCGGTCCTTGTCAAATCCTTTCACGTTGTCATTCTTCATAAACTTCTTGAATTGCCTTGTGATATAGGATTTCATCTTAGAATTTTCATCATCTAAAGACTCATCAGTGTCACTGTTTTTGGCCTTCAATGCCATGCTTTTGCTCTTGCTCGATTTCCCGATCCTAGACAAACCCAACTTATAGGTCTGCAGATTTCTAACTAGCTCTATCAAAGGAATTTTGTCAATATCCTTTGATTCCTCAATTGTAGTGATCTTGGCATGAAACCTCTCGGACAGAGCTCTGAGCACCTTTCTAACAATCTTGGGTTCGGGAATGGTTTCCCCAAGATTAAATGTTAAGTTCACTATGTCTTTAAGCTTGGCATAAAACTCATCGAATGACTCATCCTCCTCCATCTTAATCTCTTTAAAGCTTGTAGTAAGCCTCTGAAGTTTCGAATCCTTGACAGTCTTAGTTCCTTCATAGGTTGTTTGGAGAATGGTCAATGCTTCCTTTGCAATTTCAGTAGCGAATATCTTCTTGAACTCCTCATTCGTGACTGCACTGAATAAGGCATTCAGTGCCCTGTTGTTGAAGTTTCCCGCCTTGATCTTAGCATCATCCCAGTCAGTCGGCACTTCCGTAGGCTTGGTCCAGCCTATCTCCACAACTTGCCACAACTTTTCATCTAATGACTACAAGAAAGCTCTTATGCGTACTTTCTAGTATGCATAGTTAGTGGATCACAAAACAAAGATTAACCCTAATCAGAGTGTGCCTGCTCTGATACCACTTAATAGGCCAAGAATGTATTGACTCCTTATGATGAATTAACAAATTAATTAGTCAAGTTAATTAATTAATTCAATTAGCATGCAATACGCGAGGTAGCACAAAAAAATCACCAATTAACTAAATGCAGTGGAAATTAAATTGACATGGTGATTTGTTTACAAATGGGAAAAATCTACATAGCAAAAACCCCACTGGGTGATTTTAGGGTCATCACTCCTGAGAATTCACTATTATCACAACAAGCGGATATAAGTAAAGGAATTCTAGTACCTAATACCAACCTACAGTTGAAATCTTACCCCAATACCCAATTGGACTTGTTCTGTAATAACAATCTCTCATTTTTAATGCACGGCTCCCAATACTTGACTAACCAATTCGATGCGCGAATCCCAGTACGCGAGTTACTCACCAACTTGAGAAAGACGTTGGCTGCAAAGTTCTTCAGTTTATCAACACGATGAAGATCACAAAGCTCCTTGGTTACAAAACCCTACGGTGTTCAAACATAGCAGCTTCTTCAAGAGAAAGATGAACTAGGGCAAATTCTGTCTTCGGTTACAATTTGCATGAATACCACTTTACTTCACACTCGCGCAACCTTTGACGGCCCTTAAAACAATCCTTATATATGTTTAGGGTTGTGAGAAAAGAAAGCCCAAACATGTATTCATGGATTGGATTGAAATCAGCTCTGAAAAACTGAATTTCGTAAACCTCGAGAGATAGCTTATTTGTCGAGATAACTGTCGAGCATCGAGCTTCAGTAGCTTTTTAAACCTCGACAGATACTAGCTGTTGAGCTTTAAAATCCAGCACTTCTTCACTTGTTTTTTGGTCAGACTTGCATGGTTTTAACACTTAATCTTGAAACCTTATTCCATGAAGCATTAAACACATCTTAGATCTACCTAATTACAAGTAAAGTGCGTTTTGTCAAAGGATTAGCCAATTCTAATTTGACATATGTTCCTAACATTAAATCACATATGTCCTAACAGATTTTTTCTTTTTTAATTTAAGATAGATAGTAGTATTTCATTAATTCGAAAGATTTACATCACTGATGAATTGATGGGTCAAACAGATTATAATCTCCAATGATTATAATCTGTGTGACCAATGATTTCAGCAAATTTGGCAAGAAACTCTTTTCTCTTGTTGGCAAAACCCAAAAAGCCCATAAAATATATTATGCCCAAACCCATTTACCCTGTTGGCGAAACCCAAATGCCCAACATTAAGATGAGGTATTGATCAAGATTATTGTTTCCAATCATTAATATTGCACTAACATTTATGAAAACTCCTATTGGTAGCTCACCCTCAATATCATTGAAGGAAAGGTTTAATTAATTTTTATATAAATTTTTTCTAGACCCTTAAGAATCAATCTAGTGAAGTTGTTTCATGAAACATCTAAATATTCAAGACTTTTCAAGGCAGCCATGGATGAAGGCATGATCCCTTTAAAGTAATTTCCTTGCAAGTATAGGGACTTTAATTTCAATCGATTTCCAATTTTTGCTAGAATTTCACCATACAAATAATTTTGGCGAAAAGCACCTTTTAGTCCCTACATTTTCAGACAATTCCCATTTTAGCCCCTACATTTTATTTTTACCGCTTTTAGTCCCTATCCTGAAAAACGCTTCCCGTTTTGGTCCCTGCCGTTACATCAGAAACAGATAAAACTGATGTGGCAAATGGTAGGAATAAATAATATTAAATTAATGTACACGTGGCTTAAATTAATAGTAAAAAAATATTTTTTGACATTTAAAAATGCCACCTAAGCATCTAAATTAAAAATATTAATTTATAAATTTTAACTAAATAAAAAAAATTAAAAACAGAATTAAAAACTAAAAATCATATGAATTGAGATCTAAGTGTGTCTTGAACAAGAATAACAAGAACACAAACCCAAGATCCAAGAACATAAACCCAAGATCCAAGAACACAAACCCAGAAAAAAAAAAAAAAAACCAATTAGATGAGAGCGGCGATGATGGACGACATGGTTGTGGCCCAGCTCCTGGTGCGGTTGAAGCAGTCACAAGCAGCATTGTCTTCTTCTTCGCTGAAGTCTCCTCCGAGAGCTGTGGTTCCGCTTCGGTGGGGGATAAGGCAGCCGCGTTCGAGGTCAGCAACGTGGAGATGCGACGGCGCCTTTCGTGGAGGAAGGATACCGATTCCATGAGATGGAACCGGCCATCGCGCTCTCCATGAACTCGGCCTGGACCTCTATGTTCACAAACTACTTCTCGAACGAGTCCATAGTCTCGGACATCTTCTAGAGATTCCCGGTGGCGAGCGAGGACTCGAGGGACTTCACGATGTTTCCCATGGACTTTTTGATCGTGGACATCTTCGCCTACGTGTCGAGACAAGCCAAGATGGCGTCGAGGTGAAAGGCGAGGCGGAGATGGTTCATCTACTCGGTGCGTTTCTGGATTGCGTTCTTGGCGTAGATTCGAGCTCCGTCGATGTTGCCTTTCTCCATGGCTTTCTTGATCTTCAACTTCTCAGATTTCTCCTCCTCCTCGCATTTCTTGGCTTGGCGTTGGAGCGATTTGGATGTGAACTTTAGCTCCATGATCTGGTTTTTTTTTTTTTTTTTTTTTTTTTTTTTTTTTTTAATTTTAGGGTTTGTGTTCTTGGATCTTTGATTTGTCTTCTTGTTGTTTTTGTTCAAGACACATTTAGATCTCAATTTATATGATTTTTAGTTTTCAATTTTGTTTTTAATTTTTTTTATTTAGTTAAAATTAATAAATTAATTTTTTTAATTTAGATGCTTAGGTGGCATTTTTAAATGTCAAAAAATATTTTTTATTATTAATTTAAGCCACATGTACATTAATTTAATATTATTTATTCCTGCCGTTTGCCATGTCAGCTTTCTCCGTTTCTGATGTAACGGCAAGGACCAAAACGGGGAGCGTTTTTAAGGATAGGGACTAAAAGCGGTAAAAATAAAATGTAGGGACTAAAATGGGAATTGTCTGAAAATGTAGGAACTAAAAGGTACTTTTCGCCAATAATTTTCAAAGACAAATAATTAATATTCATCAATTTGCCTACTTCAACATGTAATTTTCCACTAAATGAGTTGTATGATAAATTGAGTAATAGTGACAAGAAAAAAAAAATCCAAAGCCTATCAGGGTATGCGTCCACTAAGGTAATTTTGTGAACTTTGCATAATATTTTCGTAATATGCTTATAATGTTAATTATTTACTATGAGATATTATTATATTTTACTTTACAACTCCTTTTCATTTATTTAATTTAATTTTTTTTTAATGTAAACACAAACCTGCGGACTTGGCCCATACGCTAAGTCTAGTCCTACCCCGCTTTTTCTCCAAAAAAAAAAAAAAAAGGTCCTACCCCGCTCTCACTTTTTGGGGGATGAAGAGACACATTATTATATTTATTAAAACTAGGAGACACTTGTTTCTAAAATAATAATAATAATAATAATAAACTATGAAATTTATATTTTTATTAAACCCCCAAACCAAACCTGAGATAACTCGTTCAAAATATATTCGGAGTCCTACCAAAATTTTTCTTCACTCTTGTTCCTCCCTTACCTCTAATGTTTATATCATTCCAAAAATCTACTATTTCTTACCTCTTTTTCTATATGATTGTTCCAATTTCAAAACTTCTTGAGTGTTAATTTGTGATTCAATTTTAGTACTTACACATGAGATCATTATGAGAACTTATTAACTAAAAATTTAAGTATAAGGTGATACTTAAGCATATTATAGATTTGGACCTAAAATTAGACGTGCCCTAGCATTTTCTATTTTTCCTTTTCTCTCTCTCAGAATCTACTTGAAGAGGGTAAAATTTGGCGAATTATGGATCCTAGTCGAGATGACGGGAGAAAATGTATATACCTGATGTGAACGGATCTAGGGTGAACGGACATAATATAGACGGGTTCGAGGTACACGTGTCAACTCCTTGTAAATGGGAACAACTTGCGTCTTACGCATAGCTAAGGTATGTAGAATTCCAATGGAAATAGAATTGAAATATAAAGGGAATTCCGCAATATTCGCCCAATTAAAAGAAAGTTCAATAAGGAAAATACTTCTTATACAAGAAAAGAAGGTTGGTTCTAGACCACTATAAAAACCCCAAAGGCTCTCACAAGTAAAGGTACGCATACTATTCCCCAACTCTGGCACTCTAGGTTGTGAGCATCTTCTAACTTAAACTTCAGAGGGTCTTTGACCGGTACCACACCGGTACCCTTTTGAGGTGTTTCTTGCTTTGTGTTTTGCAGGTTACATCGAGTTTGGACAAGAGAACCTTATAACTTACCGACGATATTTTGAGTATTATCACTACTTTTCCTATCTTTCTCTACTTTTTGACCTGTATTCAGGGAAGTGAATTCCGTACCGTACCGGCCGATACGGCCGGTATATACTGCACCGGCCAGTAAACCGGTACAAATACCCTCTTTGTTTCGTACCGGAAAAAATCCCGGCCATACCGGCTGCATACCGGCCGTACCGGCGAATATCGGTCATTTCGGGCGGAAAGTAAAAACCGGCCGGTACAAAAAGCTTCTTAAAAAAAAAAAAAAAAAAAAACACGCAAAACACTAAACAAAACATGAAAGTACCAAATGGCTCACGTCGCCTTCAGGCTCAGCACCACTTTGTTGGTCATCGTTAACATTTAGCTGGTTTTCCTTCGTCTTCCTCCTTCAGCTTCGTCTGTTCACTTCTCTTCTTTTTCTTTTTTCTCTTCTTCATATCCGTTGCTTAGAATACAGCTGCACCCCCTTGGTCCTTTTGTTTTGTGGTTCTTATAGCCTTATTTTGTGTGTACTGACACTACACGTGCAAATGTTGGTGTTTGAGTTGATGAGTATCAGGTGGTAGCAAATCAAAAGACCCACTAGCTAGACCTTTAAGTTATTTTAAATTGGTTTATATGTATTCTCTACGGGCTCAGGCCTACTAGCTACAATTTTGAGTTGTATTTTATTGGTTTATGTCTTGTCCATGGCTTAGGCCAGTTGATCAGACTAATACAACCCACATAGCATATTATACTTATATTACTTTTCCTTTAATAAAATGATTTTACTTTTTTTATGTCAAAAAAAAAAAAGTTTGAAATTTCAATGACACCTTTTATTTCAAATTTTTAACTATTGTCACTCACTAGTTTTTTATTTTTATTAATTAATAGGTGAGCTAGAGATAAACAATAAGGAAAATATTATATGCTTATAAATTTAAATTTAAGTGCTCATAATAAATTATTATTATGTGAACTTTAACTACTAAACATATAAATATAAATATAAATATATGCTTCAGAATAGAGATTTTGTATGTGTGTGTATATATATATATATATATATTAAATATATAAAATAGCGGTAAACCCGAAACGGTACACCGGTATTGACCGGTACCCGAAATATATCGTACCGGTGGCTAAACCGGTACAGCCTCCGGTACGGTATTGACTTCCTTGCCTGTATTGCCTCATTTTTTTCTTTCTTGCTTATTCACTTTTTTTCCTATTCTTCTTTAGTTTACTCACCCGTTTGACCTTTTCTCTCTCCTAAATTCTAACTTTTCTTCTCCACTTATTATCTTTTTTTCCAGGCCCCAAAAAGAAGGGGGAAAATCCGGGCCATATTTGGTAAAGAAGAAACTAAAAGAAAAAAGAGGGTCGAGAATGCTCCGTTGAATAAGGAAAGGGAAAACGTGTATCACTTGTGGCCTCAATTACAGAATAATGTATTTCTCAAACATATTTTACCAAATAGGCTCTTTTCTATTTTTATTTTTTATTTTTTATTTTTATGCCATAGCATAAACATAAGACAAAGTTAAGTTACATTGGGAGAGATCCAACAATAGTGGATCGGAGCTTGAGCAGCTAAAGGGGCAACATCTATAACATTACACAGGAAAAGTGTTGGCACAAAAAGAGTGCAAAAGGATAAATCCTGTTGAGTGAGGTAATGCAGGTCTATCATCATAGAAGTCTCCTGCCATCTTGGTTGACTAACACCATTGCAAACCTAGGTGATTCTTTTGCAATTGGTAAGGAACAAAACTTGTCTAAAACCAAGATCTCTGGCCTTTATAGCTGCTTCCACAATTGCATCTTAAAAGTTTTTTTTTTTTTTTATTATCTCAATTTTTTTACAAATAAATTAACTTTTAACTTTTTAAAAAATTATGTTAGTTTACAGCTTTTTGTCACACATTAAGTATAAAAGTTACAAATTTTTTTTTTAATAAGTACTATGTAAATAAGTTATCGAAAATTACAAAATTCTCAAACAAACATTTATTTGAAAAGTTGCATTATAGGCCACATCTGCTTAGGTGGTTGGGAATTTTTTTTAGTTAAAGTATTGTTTTCATCCATGAACTTTACCTATGGTTTGATTTTTGTCTCAAACTCTATACTCTATTTGGTTGAGAAGATTGGAAGATGATGGAAAAAGGGAGAGAGAAAATCACTTTTTGTGTTATTTTGTTGGGAGAGAAAAGGGGAGTGAAACTAATGGGGCCCAAGATTTTTTTTTTTTTTTTCTTCTTCTTTCATTGTTAGTCTTTTAGACTGAATTTTGCAACAAGTCCGTCCTAAATAGATAAACCCCCTAAAATCCTATTGGTCCGTTTGGATTCAAGAGGAGGGAAGGGAGTAGAGTTGAATTGGCCCAAAATTTTTCTATTTTCAGCCAATTTTACTATACTTCTATCCACTTCCCCTCTCCTTTCCCTTAATTCAAACAGACTCTAATGGCCTGTTTGGATGTTTAAAAAAGGAGGGGGAGTAGAGTAGAGGGAGGGGGAGTAGTTCAATTACCTTGTCTGAAAGTTTTTTAAGGAATGAGGGGGAGGGGTTTGGAGGGATTTGGAGGGGTTTCAACTACCTCTAACCCCTCATTTTTAATTCCCCCTAATTGGAGAGATTTGGAGGGAGAGTAGAGTAGATAAATTATTGATTAACTGAATTCTCTAATTTACCCCTTCTAAATTAACAAAATTACAATCCAATTATAGAAATAACCTTTGTTTGTTTCCTGAGAAAATTTAAGGTGAATGAAAAAAAAAATTGAATCTCATTCTTTGTTGATTGAATCCAAGAAACAATTCTAATATTAAAGATCATACATCTAAAATAGTTGTAACCTAAAAAGAAATGTAGAAAACAATCACACTAAAAATAAACTCCAAATGCTACTTTTCCTCTGCAATTTTCTCAACAAACAAATTCATTTCTAAAAATTAACCATAACAAACAAGAATTAAGAATTCACAAAATTGCAAGTAAAAATGAAAAAGCTACAAAGAATGCTTGCTCTAGGGCCGAAACATAGAGCAAGAACCTTACGCGGAAGATGAATTTGTCGAGGAAGAACCTGGCGGCAAGGAAGCCAAGAGCAAAGTAAATAGTGACGAGGAACGAAGAAACAGGCTTGACGCCATTACTCCAGATCGAGTCCATGTGAGAGTCCGAACAAGAATGTCACAAAGAAGCATCAACCGGCGAAATCAATCGCTACCAACTCCAATTCCGGCAACCGAAAATTAGCGACCGCAATGCAAGAATCGGATGCGATTGACCGCCATTTCTATAGTCTCCGAGATCTAAAGCTTGGCCCTAATTTTTCACAGAGAAAGATTATGAAGATTTTTTCATAATCCACCTGCATGTATATACTCTCACTATTTCACTAGTTCATTAACCTTTGTTTTCTTTTTTCTTTTTTCTTTTTTCTTGGCATCCAAACAGCGAAAGAGCAGATAAAAAAAAAATATTTTGCTTTATTAATTAGATAAAAAAAATTCAAATAGGGGTAAATTTGTTTATTTATATCATTTCCTCTCTTTTCCATCATGATTTTTAAAACATCCAAACAAGATGAAGGGTTAATTACTCCCTTCCTTTTAAAAACATCCAAACAAGATAGATAGTAATCATTCCCCTCTACTCTCATCCCCACTACTCTCCTCCCCTCTATTTCACTCTACTCTCCTTCCTCTCTAAACTTCCAAACAGGCCATAAACGACAGCAAAGGCTTATTCTTAAAAAAAAAAAAAATTCTCCCTAGAATCAAATTGATTTTACCAATTTTATTCCTTAGCCATTATCAGTTAAAATTTCAATCACCCTCGCAAGTCCAATGTGGCTAAAAAAACGTGTGTAAATACATTATAGCAGCTCTGAGCAAAAAAAATCCACATTCAATTGAACTCGCGAGCCCATGGCAGCAAGTCAAGCAGTGACATTTGCAAAGGAACTGCGTGTGTAAAGATCCATGTGCGGTAGTTTGGAAATTGAATTAGGAATATTGACAATAAGACCCAAAGTTCGAAGTCTCTCTAACCCTTTCCCTGGGTAATTGAATTAGGTGCAGTGCAGAGCTACTTTTTATTCTTATTTCTCTAACTTTTAACTTTTCTATCCTATAAGCCGTGTTATTGACAGTATTTTTATTTCTATTTTTCTTCTTGCTGGGTTTCTTTTATTTTTCTTTAAGTGACATTTGCAAAGGAACTATGTGTGTAAGGGTCCATGTGGGGCAGTTTGGAAATTGGATTTAGAATATTTTATTATGACCCAAACTTCACGAGTCTCTTTAACCCTTTCCTTGGATAATTGGATTTGGTAAAAAGCTACTTTTTCTTCTTTTTACTTTTATTTTTAACTTGACTATCATGTAAGCCGTGTTATTAACATTATTTTTATTTTTGTTTTCGTTAGGTCTATTTTTTAATTTTGACTAGCTAGTAATCCTCCCATAGGATGCAAGAGATTTTAAGAGATTAAATTTACGAGTCATATTAACAGGTGCTTTTAGAATAATTGTTAGTAAACCATTTTAAAAAAGTTTTTACAACACTTTTATGGGAAATTGAAAAGGCTGTCAAAAAATTAATTATTTTTTTTCTTTTCTTATAAAAACTTTATTAAAATGGTTCACTAACAAATGCCCTTATTTCTAATCCTTTCTTTGAGTAATTGGATTTGGTACAAAGCTACTTTTTCTTAATCTTCTTATTTATTTAAATTTTAACTTGGCAATCATGTAAGCCGTGTTATTAACATCATTTTTTTTTTGGTTAAGTTTTTATTTTATTTTATTTTATTTTTCTTATAACTTTGACGAGCCTATAATCCTCTCATGCGATGCAAGAGACTTTAAGTGCCAAAGGACTCTAAGATATTAAATTTAAGGGTCATATTAATAGGTGCCCTAAGAGCAATTGTAAGTAAACCATTTTAGAAAAATTTTAACAATACTTTTACAGAAGTTAAAAAAGCTATCAAAAAATTAATTTTTTTTTTCTTTTCTTATAAAAACTTTATTAAAATAATTCATTAACAAATTCCCTTATTTCTAACCCCTTCTTTGCGTAACTGGATTTGGTATAGAGGTACTTTTCCATATTTTTTTTATTTCTTTTACTTTTAACTTGACTATCTGTAAGCCGTGTTATTAACGGTATTTTTACTTTTGTTTTTGTTGGGTTTCTTTTTAAATTTTGACTAGCCTGTAATCGTCTCATGTGGTCCAAGAGACTTTCTAGTGCCAAGGGTCTCTTAGAGATTAAATTTACAATTCATTTTAATGGGAGCACACGGCACAATTGTTAATAAACCATTTTAGAAAAGTTTTACAATACTTTTATGAAAAATTAAAAAAGTTGTAAAAAATTAATTATTTTTTTCTTTTCTTATAAAAATTTTATTAAAATAGTTTATTAACAAATGCCCTTATGTCTAACCCTTTCTTTGGGTAATTGATTTGGTACAGAGCTACTTTTTCTTATTCTTCTTATTTCTTTTACTTTTAACTTGACTATCTATAAGCTGTGTTATTAGCGGTATTTTTACTTTTGTTTTCGTTGGGTTTCTTTTTTAATTTTGACTAGCCTGTAATCCTCCCATGTGATGCAAGAGACTTTAAGTGCCAAAGGTCTCTAAGATATTAAATTTATGGGTCATATTTACAGGTGCCCTTAGAACAATTGTTAGTAAACCATTTTAAAAAAGATTTTACAACACTTTTATGGAAAATTGAAAAAGCTGTCAAGAAATCTATTATTTTTTTTTCTTATAAAAACTTTACAAAAACGGCTCATTAACAAATGCTCTTATTTCTAACCCTTTCTCTAGGTAATTGAATTTGGTACAGAGCAACTTTTTCTTATTCTTCTTATTTCTTTTACTTTTAACTTGGCAATTGTGTAAGCCGTGTCATTAACAATATTTTTATTTTTGTTTTTGTTGGGTTTCTTTTTTAATTTTGACTAGCCTGTAATCCTACCATATGTGATCCAAGAGACTTTCAAGTGCCAAAGGTCTCTAAGAGAATAAATTTATGGTTCATGTTAATGGATGCCCTTAGAGTAATTGTTAGTAAACAATTTTAGAAATGTTTTTACAACACTTTTATGAGAAATTAAAAAAGCTGTCAAAAAAGTAATTATTTTTTTCTTTTCATATAAAAACTTTATTAAAATAGTTCATTAAGAAATGCCCTTATTTCTAACCCTTTCTTTGGGTAATTGGATTTGGTACAGAGCTACTTTCTCTTATTCTTCTTATTTCTTTTACTTTTAACATGATTATCATGTAAGTCGTGTTATTAACAGTGTTTTTATTTTTGTTTTAGTTGTGTTTCTTTTTTTCTTTTCTTTTTTTAATTTTGCCTAGCCTGTAGTCCTACCATGTGAACCAAAAGACTTTCAAGTGCCTAAGGTCTCTAAGAGATTAAATTTACGATTCATGTTAACAGTTGCCCTTTGAGCAATTGTTAGTAAAGCATTTTAGAAAAGTTTTAATAGTACTTTTATGGGAAATTAAAAAAGCTCTAAAAAAATTAGTTGTTTTTTTATTCTTTTATTATAAAAATTTTTAAAATAGTTCATTAACAAATTCCCTTATTTCTAACCCTTTCTTTGGGTAATTGGATTTGGTACAGAGCTACTTTTTCTTATTCTTCTTATTTCTTTTACTTTTAACTTGACTAACTATAAGTCGTGTTATTAACGGTTTTTTTACTTTTGTTTTTGTTGGGTTTCTTATTTAATTTTGACTTGCCTGGAATCCTCCCTTGTGATGCAAGAGACTTTAAGTGCCAAAGGTGTCTAAGAGATTAATTTTACGGGTCACATTAACAGGTGCCCTTAGAACAATTGTTTGTAAAACATTTTAGAAAAGTTTTTACAACACTTTTATGGGAAATTGAAGAGGCCGTTAAAAAATAAATTTTTTTTTTCTTTTCTTATAAAAACATTATTAAAAGGATTCATTAACTAATGCTTTTATTTCTAAACCTTTCTCTGGGTAATTGGATTTGGTACAGAGCTACTTTTTCTTATTCTTCTTATTTCTTTTACTTTTAACTTCACTATCATGTCAAACAGTCATTAACAGTATTTTTATTTTGTTTTTATTGGGTTACTTTTTTAATTTTGAGTGGCTTGTAATCCTACCATATGTGATCCAAGAGACTTTCAAGTGCCAAAGGTCTCTAAAAAATTAAATTTATGGTTCATGTTAACAGATGCTCTTAGAGCAATTATTAGTGAACCATTTTAGAAAAGTTTTTACAACACTTTTATTGGAAATTGAAAAGGCTGTCAAGAAATCAATTATTTTTTTTCTTATAAAAACTTTATTGAAATGGTTCATTAACAAATGCTCTTAGTTCTAACCCTTTCTCTGGGTAATTGGATTTGGTACAGAGCTACTTTTTCTTATTTTTCTTATTTCTTTTACTTTTAACTTGACTATCGTGTAAGCTGTGTCAATAATAGTATTTTTATTTTTGATTTTGTTGGGTTTCTTTTTTAATTTTGACTAGCTTGTAATCCTACCATATGTGATCCAAGAGACTTTCAAGTGCCAAAGGTCTCTAAGAGATTAAATTTATGATTCATGTTAACGGATGCCCTTAGAGTAATTGTTAGTAAACAATTTTAGAAAATTTTTTACAACACTTTTATAAGAAATTAAAAATTCTGTCAAAGAATTAATTATTTTTTTCTTTTCAAATAAAAACTTTATTAAAACAGTTCATTAAGAAATGCCCTAATTTCTAACCCTTTCTTTGGGTAATTGGATTTGGTACAGAGCTACTTTCTCATATTCTTCTTATTTCTTTTTCTTTTAACTTGACTATCATGCAAGCTGTGTTAGTAACAATATTTTTATTTCTGTTTTTGTTGGTTTTTTTATTATTATTATTTTTTAAAAATTTTGCCTAGCCTGTAATCCTACCATGTGATCCAAGAGACTTTCAAGTGCCAAAGGTCTCTAAGAGATTAAATTTATGGTTCATGTTAACAGTTGTCCTTAGAGCAATTGTTAGTAAAGCATTTTAGAAAAGATTTAACAATACTTTTATGAAAAATTAAAAAAGCTGTAAAAAAAATTAATTTTTTTTCTTTTCTTATAAAAACTTTATTAAAATAGTTCACTAACAAATTCCCTTGTTTCTAACCCTTTCTTTGGGTAATTGGATTTGGTACAGAGCTACTTTTTCTTATTCTTCTTATTTCTTTTACTTTTAACTTGACTAACAATGGGCCGTGTTATTAACGGTATTTTTACTTTTGTTTTTGTTGGGTTTCTTTTTAATTTTGACTAGCCTGGAATCCTCCCTTGTGATGCAAGAGACTTTAAGTGCCAAAGGTGTCGAAGAGATTAATTTTATGGGTCATATTAACAGGTGCCCTTAGAACAATTGTTAGTAAAACATTTTAGAAAAGTTTTTACAACACTTTTATGGGAAATTGAAGAGGCCGTCAAAAAATAAATTATTTTTTTTTCTTTTCTTATAAAAGCATTATTAAAATGATTCATTAACTAATGCTCTTATTTCTAAACCTTTCTCTGGGTAATTGGATTTGGTACAGAGCTACTTTTTCTTATTCTTCTTATTTCTTTTACTTTTAACATCACTATCATGTAAAACGGTCATTAACAGTATTTTTATTTTTGTTTTCGTTTGGTTTCTTTTTTAATTTTGAGTGGCCTGTAATCCTACCATATGTGATCCAAGAGACTTTCAAGTGCCAAAGGTCTCTAAAAGATTAAATTTATGGTTCATGTTAACGGATGCCTTTAGAACAATTGTTAGTAAACCAGTTTAGAAAAGTTTTTGTAACACTTTTATGGGAAATTAGAAAAGCTGTCAAAAAATTAATTATTTTTTTCTTTTCTTATAAAAACTTTATTAAAACAGTTCATTAAGATATGCCCTTATTTCTAAGCCATTCTTTGGGTAATTGGATTTGGTATAGAGCTACTTTTTCGTATTCTTCTTATTTCTTTTACTTTTAACTTGACTATCTGTAATCCGTGTTATTAACGGTATTTTCACTTTTTTTTTTGTTGGGTTTTTTTAACTTCGATGATGTGCATTGATAATAGCTTAATTTTGCATATTTATATCACTATTAGAAAGTATTATCATACTTATTTTGAGGTAATTTATGCATTTTATATTTGATTTTGGAATAATGTTGAATAATCAATTTTGTGCTTAATTGAATCTTATTGCGTGAATTTGTTTTTTGTAGGAGAATGGAATTAAATAAGTGAATTTGTGCAAAGAAGAAAGCTAATGGACTTTACTTTTACAAGGGCCATGATGAAGTTAAAAAAAGGCCAACCCAATTAAATTTAAGTCCAATTGGAGCAAGGAATCAAAGGAAATTTGCACCAAATCCAAGTCCAATTCGGATTAGAATTTCAGCCTGCACATCAGTTAGTGTTTTTAGCATAACTTTCGGCTCAGATGTCCAATCGAGATGATTCAAGTTGGGATGGAAAGTTAACTTAAAGGGCTACAACTTTGTAGTTTACCAAAAGTCCAAATTCTGACGTTAAATGGGCCACAATAGTCGGTTAAGTGAAGCCTAAAAATCTGGGATTTTCTCCAAACGGGAATTCAACTTGTAATAGGATTCCTTGACCTATTTAAAGGCTTTTGAGGGAAAAATTCAGGGAGGCTAGTGCTAGGGCTGAGATGTAAAACAGAAAATTGGAGAAAGAGGCAGTGCCACATGTGGCTTCTCTGTAGCTTTTCTCCATGATAGCATTGTGACACTATTTCTTTCTCTATTTTATTTGTCTATTTTAATGTTTAGTATTTTATTCTTGTGTTTTATTTCAATTATCATGAGTAGCTAAATTTATAATTAGGGTTGAGGATGAAACCTTGTTAAGGGTTATATGTAATATTTATGTGATTTGATTTTTCCCACAATAATTGTTCTTTAATGATTTAAATTGTTCTTGCTTCATATCAATTGACTAAGATGGGATTCTAGATATGAGTTCAATCATATTTTTCTCATGATTTAGGATTTGTCTTAATTAATTGAATGCTTGGTTTATTAATTCTTGATTATAAAATTGAATATCGTTTGTGATTTGTTTGTCAATGGATACAATTTATGATTTGACTTTTAGAATTGGATATATCTTGTGATTTATTTGGCTACGGATACAATTGATGATTTGGTTTTATACTTAAGAAGCGAAGAAGAACATGCTTTAGATTTTTAAACATAAGTTTTAATGATGATATTTTCCATGATAGTAAGATTGATTTCTAGATTATCATGCAGTAGTTGGGAAAAATTAATGATCATAAATATATGTTGATATGACTTACAAGGTGGATTCCAAAACCTTAATTCCTTTCTCTTGATTGTTTACATCTTTTTATTGCTTTATATCTTTTGCTTAGTTTAACTATTAGATTAATTTTATTATTTGCTTAGTTTATTTAATCTCAGAAAAACCAATTTTTATTAAACTAGATTAGGATTAATTTGGTTAAGGTTTAATTAATTTTCCTACATTCATTCAAGTCCCTGTGGGTTCGACCTCGTTCTTGTCAAACTATACTTCGGTACGGTTCGTACACTTGCGAGTATTTTAAAATTTCACAACATTTGACTAGCCTGTAATCGTCCCATGTGATCTGAGAGACTTTCAAGTGCCAAAGGTCTCTAAGAGATTAAATTTACAATTCATTTTAATGGGTGCACATAGAGCAATTGTTAATAAACCATTTTAAAAAAGTTTTTACGACACTTTTATGCAAAATTCAAAAAACTGTCAAAAAATTAATTATTTTTTTTCTTATAAAAACTTTACTAAAATAGGTAATTAACAAATGCCCTTATTTCTAACCCTTTCTTTGGGTAATTGATTTGGTATAGAGCTACTTTTTCTTATTCTTCTTATTTCTTTTACTTTTAACTTGACTATCTGTAAGCCATGTTATTAACAGTATTTTTACTTTTGTTTTCTGTGGGTTTCTTTTTTAATTTTGACTAGCCTGTAATCGTCCCATTTGATGCAAGAGACTTTAAGTGCCAAAGGTCTCTAAGAGATTAAATTTGTGGGTCATATTAACAAGTGCATTTAGAACAATTGTTAGTAAATTAACCATTTTAGAAAAGTTTTTACAACACTTTTACGGGAAATTGAAAAGGTTGTCAAAAAATTAATTTTCTTTCTTTTTTAAAAAAAATTTATTAAAATGTTTCATTAACAAATGCCGTTATTTTTAACCCGTTCTTTGGGTAATTGGATTTGGTACAAAGCAAAATTTTCTTATTCTTATTATTTCTTTAACTTTTAACTTAGCTATATTGTAAGCTGTGTTATTAACAGTATTTTTATTTTTTTTTTTGTTAGTTTTTTTTTTTTTTTTTTTGACTAGCCTGTAATCCTCCCATGCGTTGCAAGAGACTTTAAGTGCCAAAGGTCTCTAAGATATTAAATTTAAGGGTCATATTAATAGTTGCTCTTAGAGCAATTGTTAGAAAACCATGTTAGAAATGTTTTTACAACACTTTTATGAGAAAATAAAAAGGCTATCAAAAAATTAATTATTTTTTCCTTTTCTTATAAAAACTTTATTAAAATTGTTCATTAACAAATGCTCTTATTTCTAACCCTTTCTCTGGGTAATTGGATTTGGTACAAAGCTACTTTTTCTTATTCTTCTTATTTCTTTTACTTTTAACCTGACTATCTTGTGAGCCGTGTCATTAACAGTATTTTTATTTTTGTTTTTGTTGGGTTTGTTTTTTTAATTTTCACTAGCCTGTAATCCTACCATATGTGATCCAAGAGACTTTCAAGTGCCAAAGGTCTCTAAGAGATTAAATTTATGTTTCATGTTAAGGGATGCCCTTATAGCAATTTTTAGTAAACTATTTTAGAAAAGTTTTTACAACACTTTTATGGAAAATTAAAAATGCTGTCAAAAAATTAATTGTTCTTCTCTTTTCTTATAAAAACTTTATTAAAACAGTTCATTAAGAAATGCCCTTATTTCTAGCCCTTTCTTTGGGTAATTGGATTTGGTATAGAGCAACTTTTTCTTATTCTTCTTATTTCTTTTACTTTTAACTTGACTATCATGTAAGCCATGTTATTAACAGTATTTTTATTTTTGTTTTTGTTGAGTTTTTTATTTTTTTAATTTTCCCTAGCTTGTAATCCTACCATGTGATCCAAGAGACTTTCAAGTGCCAAAGGTCTCTAAGAGATTAAATTTATGATTCATGTTAACAGTTGCCCTTATAGCAATTGTTTATAAATCATTTTAGAAAAGTTTTGACAATACTTTTATGGGAAATTAAAAAAGCTGTCAAAAAATTAATTATTTTTTTCTTATAAAGACTTTATTAAAATAGTTCGTTAACAAATTCCTTTATTTCTAACCATTTCTTTGGGTAATTGGATTTGGTACAGAGCTACTTTTTCTTATTCTTCTTATTTCTTTTACTTTTAACTTGATTATCTGTAAGTCGTGTTATTAACGGTATTTTTACTTTTGTTTTTGTTGGATTTCTTTTTTAATTTTGACTAGCCTGTAATCCTCCAATGTGATCCAAGATACTTTCAAGTGCCAAAGGTCTCTAAGAGATTAATTTTACAATTCATTTTAATGGGTGCACTTAGAGCAATTATTAATAAACTGTGGGGGCAGGGGCCCAAGATTACGTATCGGGCTGTGAAGAGGCTGAGAACCCCAAGATCATGTAGTGGGCCTTGTAGGGTTAAAGGCCCATAACGGTGTGCAGAGCCTCCAGCCATGTCCGAGGACGTGGTATAGTTCGAGGAGGGGGAAATGAACATGCAGAATCTCAGATTGTGATTTGTTACGTTTGGAGTAAGAGAGGCAGTCTGAGGAGTAACCCCAGCTTTAGGGAGATGGGAATCCCCAAAAATACCTAAGGAAAGGCTGCTACCACCGCATTAATTGTGCTGCACCAACTCTTCTGGCCGCATTTATGTGGAGAAGACCCTTAAATAGTGCAACTTTGGCCACCGTGACTCACAGTAGGCCAAAAAGGATACATGATGGGACATGCACTCAAGTGAAGAATCAGATGGGTGACAAGTGTAAGGTGGAGATGGTCTTGAGAGAACTATATAATGTGAAAGAATTCTCCTCTAAGGGGGGGGGGGGGGGGAGAGTTTTTGGAAAAGAAAGAGAAAGAAAAGGAGATGGGATAGAAGAATTTACCTCCTCGGACCTATATTAAGAAGAGTTCGTCAAAACTTGGGCTCCTTTTTTTTTTTTTTTTTTTTTTTTTTTTTTCTAGAAACCCTAACCTATTGCATTGGTTGTTTAAATCATCCTAGCCCAACTTTCGCATCCTACTCTCTACAAATTCATTGTTTAGGGACCATTTGGGTTTTCTCATCCAGTTTGGGCCGGCTCACGAATTTGTGCCCCTACATAAACCATTTAAAAAAAAATTTTACAACACTTTTATGAAAAATTATAAAAGCTGTCAAAAAATTAATTATTTTTTATTCTTATAAAAACTTTAATAAAATAGTTCATTAACAAATGCCCTTATTTCTAACCTTTTCTTTGGGTAATTGATTTGGTACAGAACTACTTTTTCTTATTCTTCTTATTTCTCTTACTTTTAACTTGACTATTTGTAAGCCGTGTTGTTAACGGTATTTTTACTTTTGTTTTTGTTTGGTTTCTTTTTTAGTTTTGACTAGCCTGTAATCCTCCCATGTGATTTTTCTTATAAAAACTTTAATAAAATAGTTCATTAACAAATGCCCTTATTTCTAACCTTTTCTTTGGGTAATTGATTTGGTACAGAACTTTTTTTTCTTATTCTTCTTGTTTCTTTTACTTTTAACTTGACTATTTGTAAGCCGTGTTGTTAACGGTATTTTTACTTTTGTTTTTGCTTGGTTTCTTTTTTAGTTTTGACTAGCCTGTAATCCTCCCATGTGATGCAAGAGACTTTAAAGTGCCTAAGGTCTCTAAGAGATTAAATTTACAGGTTATGTTAACGAGTGACTTTAGAGCAATTGTTAATAAACCATTTTATGAAAGTTTTTATTACTAGTTTTTGAAGAGTAATACTACAGGCACAAGCTATTTTATAACATTTTTACAAACTGCTGATGTGACTTTAGTAATTTTCAAATAATTATTGGTAAAGATAAATATGATGTTAGTGGTGGACCCATATTAAAACTAATAAGAATTTGCCACGTCAATAGTTTGTAAAAATGTTATAAATAATTTGTGATTGTATCATTACTCTTTATGAGAAATATTAGATGCTGTCAAAAAATTAATTTTTTTTTCTTTTTTTATAAAAAGCTTTCTTAAAATGATTCATTAATAACTTAAGACATCCGTTAACATTTTCCTAAATTTATGTTCCATTTTAAATCATATAATATTGCTAATATAATAAGAATAACTGGGCGACCCACGTGGGATAGTTTGGAAATTGGATAGGGAATATTTTATTACGACCCAATAAAGTTCACGAGTCTCTTTAACCCTTTCCCTGGCTAATTGCATTAGGTGCGGAGCTTCTTTTTCTTCTAATTTCTTTGACTTCTAACTTGGACTATCATGCAAGCCGTGTTATGAATGATGTATTTTTATTCTTATTTTTGTCTTTGTTGAGTTTCTTTTTTTTATTTGACTAGCCTGTAATCGTCCCATGAGATGCAAGAGACTTTTATTTGTATCAAAATATTAAATTCAACTCTGAGTATATATGCTTTTAGTTTAAACAATAAATAAACAAATAAATAATTATGTAATTATATATTTTTTTTAAACAAAATTTTTATACATAATAAAGAATAATGAAGTACGTGTGAAAAATATTAATATCCAAATTATTTTAAGATAACAATGTAGAGAGAATAATCTCTTTTGTTTCAAATATAATATGTTTATAACTACTATAATCAAATTTATAAATTAAAAAAATAACATTTAATATGAATCATAAATCAAGAAGATATATAGGTAATCAAATGACATGTGGCAGAATTTTAGGCCTTTTAACATAGCTTTTTTTTTTTTTTTTTGAGAAACAAACACACACATACACACAAGGGAGAGGGAAAAGGGTTCTAACACAAAGGCACACCACAACTTCACTCAAAAGCTATGGTAGGCCTTTTAACATAGCTGTGCAGTAGACTTTAGACAATTCTCGAATTTTTAATGTTAAGTTAAACTTTCTCTAAGCTTTAGTTTTTATCTGGTGGGTTCCAGTTAGCTCAACGGGTAAAGTTTCTAATGGTTGTATAAGAGATATGAGATTCAATCCTCGCCTACACCAAAAACTGATTGGTGTCTTGGTCGGATGATAAAGAGCTATCATCAGGAGCAGACACCATAAATTAAAACTCTCTGACAAAAAAAAAAAAAAAACTTTAGTTTTTATCTATTAAATGTAGAAATTTATATGTAGATAATGTCATAATATATATTGACAAGAAGAAGAAAAATCCATGACTAGGACAATCTAATTTTAATCTGATGAGAGATTTGGATTGTTTCTTTTTCTTTTTCTTTTTTTTTTCTTTTTTTTAAGATAGATAGTAGTATTTCATTAATTTGAAAGATTTACATCATTGATGAATTGGTGGGTCACACAAACACAAATTGTAATCTCTTCCATCTAGACTTGTATTATTGATGATTTCAGCAAATTTTGCAAGAAACTCATTTATCTTGTTAGCAAAACCCTAAAAGCCTAATAAGTACAATATGATCAAAACCATTTATCTTGTTGGAAAACTCCAAAAAACCCAACAAATACATTATGCCCAAACCTATTTACCTTGTTGGCGAAACCCAATAGCCCAACAAACACATCAAAAACCAATTGCTACATGGTACTATTAAAAGTCCATTACTACATGGCACTATTAGAAGCCTATTTATACATGGCACTACCAAAAGCACATTACTACATAATACCATCAAAAGCTAATTGCTACATGACACCATCTATTATAGCCCAAAGAAACACCTAGCAATATCTATTAAAGCCAGGCCCACACTTGACAATATCTATAAAAGCCCAAATACTATTCTGGACAATATCTTATTAAAAACTCAAATACTATTTTTGACAAACCATTATTTCAAAAAGACAAAATACTATACTTGGCAAGATTTTATCAAAAGCCCAAAGCTATTTATTTTTGGCAAACAATTATTTAATAAAAACCAAAATTTTATTTGGAAAAAATATTATATTATGTTCAAAGACCAAAATTAATAAAGTCTGGCAAAAAATATTTTCCTACAAAAAAAAAAAAAAAATCATATTTCAAAGCCCAAAGTTAATAATCTTCGACAAATCAAATTTCCTAGCAAATATATAAGCCCATGGTTCAGGACAATCATTTATACCATATTACCAATCTCATAGAATCATTTATTCTATAATACTATACATTTTTCCAAAATCCATAACAAGCATACCTTAACCCATAGAGAAATATGAATATATGTTTCCAATACTTAAGCCTATAAAAGTTACATTCAAAACTTATGGCTCAAGTATAAAGCCCAGTTGCTCATATGCCAAATTCCATCAAATAGAGCCCACACAAGTAACTAAGACAGCTGGATAAATTACTCATTTAGTTTCAGCCTAATTAGATGACAGCTTGAACTTATAACAGTCAAAATTTGGCTCATTAAATCAAATCTAAGAAGGACATGTGTCAAGCTGGGATTTAAACTTCCCTTGCAAGCTGATACCTACTGAATATGACCTTACCTAAGGCTGAGAATGACGTATAAGAAGCAAATGAAGCCATAACCAGACCTCAAGAGTTTCAGAAATTCTCAACTAAATAACTCATTCTCTTAATAAAAATATGTATTTTTTGGTTCATGAGTACATGAACCCTAATAGGGAAATGTGGTTTGGAATTTGGAGGGCACCAAGGAAATATTCTGTAGAGTTTCCAACAAGAAGCTCAAAGGTGACACCAGGGTTGGGGTAACACAATCAGCCCTTGGAACTCTGATCCTAATAGCAGCTAAACAAGATCACTAGCCCTAATGTATGCGTTAATCTCATTGGTTGCGGACAATCCTCAAAATCCCAGCATTAAATGCCAAGATCAACTAAATTTGAACCTCCAGACGACATTCTTGAAACAAAAAATATTCCTAAAAGCTGAACCTACTATTCTTGGACAAATCCTAGGATGGATATTCTTTTGAAGATATAAATAGAGTCAGCTAAATACTGATTTTTTCTAAGTCATTCTTTGCTAAATACTTCCTTAAACTCAGCTATAAATAGAGTCATTTACCAACACACCAGACATACCAACCTCTCATAAATTCGCTGCTTACTTTCTTGCTTTTAGTTCATAAATCAGCTTATTGGTTCTTTACTGAGATTTTGAGCTTTTGAGTTCTTAGTTCTTAACTCAATACCGAAGCTTCTCGATCCTTAGCTCATAAATACCCCTCATACACTCACCCCTAAATGCTTATCTCTCTTCTAGCAGAAAAATCCCAGTAATACAAATGTCTAGCATCCATAATTAGCTAGACATTCTCTCTTTTCCATCATTACTTACCCATACTACTAAAATGGCCTTCTCTACTTACAAGATACACAATTATCTTGAGCATGGCATGGCATAAAAGTGATCTTGTTGCGTTAGTTGGAATCTCTCTCCCTTCATTCCATACTAAACTTTCTCATTTATATAAATATAAATATATATATATATATATATATATTTTGCGTCACACGTTTCATCTAAATTTTAAATTTATGTGTTAAATGAATTATCAGTTACAAAAATTAAAGAGTCTAAATTTAATTAGATTCCAAATTGAATTTTAATAGGAGGTCAATTTTGCACCATGTGCCCCCATCTAATATTTTTAATTTTTGTGGCAAGTGAATTATTAGGTGCAAAACCAAACAGCCTAGATCCAAATCATTCAATTAGATTCTAATTATATATATATATATATATATATATAAAATTGTGATTTTTTTTAAATTTACCTGTGAATATACATGGGATTACACGTAAGTTTGTTATAATGGAACCTATAATCTTTGTCAATAGTTTTTCAATTAAGGCCAATAATGTATTTATAATTATAGAATTTTTCTCTCATTCTATTATAATGGAGGATTCTCTTTTAATAGGCCCTTCTGATAATGATTTTGGTGACGTAAACACTCTTCTCAATTTGTGAAATCACTAACAACTGTAAGTTTACACTTTACACTATTCTATTTTATTTTACAGTTGAAATGTTTTATTGCTTTGCTATTTCATTGTCGAAGTGGGCTTTTTCTTTTGTTTTATAGGAAAAATTTTGGGCTTTCTCGTAAGCCTGAGTGAAGAGCATAAAAAAGGGACTCTTTCCAATAGCCTTGGGTCATATTTAAAGCCCAACGTTGAGTCTTGGTATTTACACCCACCCACGCACCCCAACAACCCCCCCCCCCCCCCCCCCAACCCAAAAAAAAAAAAAAAAAAAAATTATTACATTTGTCAAAGGGGGAAATTTCGCTCCCATGACATTAAAAACGAAAGAAGTAATATTCAGATTCTAACACTCCTTTTTGTGAATGTTTTTAAACAAATTTCAAAAATAAAAATGATCTCTCAAACATTATTTTTTTGTTTTCAGTATTTTGAAAATTATTCTTTAAACAAGGAGTCAAGCCTGAGTAATGTAAAAAATATTATTTGAAAATTAGTTTCATTTTGTTTTCAAAAAAAAAAAAAAAAACTAGTTTCATTTTCTTTTTCTTTTTTCTTAAAATTTCATAGGGTTTTGAAAACAAAAACAAAATTTTTTTTTTGAGAACCAAAACAAAAACAAAAATTCACCTATCAAACATTCTGTAAATTTTTCCAATTTTGTTAATCACGTTTTTGTTAATGACAAAGGATAATATTAACATGTGCTTAAACAAATATGGGATAAATAAATAAATAAAATCTACTTAGAATCAAAATAAAATTTCCTAAACGCTGAGGGCCAAGGAATACTAGTCAATGAAACAGGCAAACTCAATCTCTCTCCGGACTACATTGACCGATTGTCCGACAGCGGTAGAAGCATCATCTTCTAGACGAGATTGTGTCCTAGATTGCGAAAATTCTACCAGTGAAATCATTTGTAAATCATGGTACTATTACATCACTAAACCCAATTTCATTTCCACTCGCTATCTTAATAATCATTATCATGATTTCTCCTTGTCGCGGTAATAATCAAGTCTGTACGGTCGCTTACGACCGCACATTTGAAAAGATATCTGAGTTTGTAATTCCCATCAGTTTTAGAGTTTGGAGTTGCTGATTTAGTGGGTTCATACAATGGCCTATTGTGTCTCATTGATTATAGGACTTTCGAGTCTTGGGATAATTTTGTATACTTGTGGACCCCAGCATTAGAAAATTTAAGAAGTTACCTGATGGTAATGACACTTCCTTAAACAGCTTTAAGTTTTATAAAGCGGTGGGATTTGTGTATGATTACCAGAAGAATGACTACAAGGTTGTGAGGATTATTCGTGAACTATATAATTACATGTCTTCCCCTGTGATTGAGATGTACGCATTAAGTTCTGATTCATGGAAAATAGTTGAACTTGGAATGTCATGGAGACCCGATGTTGTGTTCAACAAAATTAACCATGATATGCTGTTCACATTTGTTAGTGGACGTTTGCATTGGATGTTAGATATGATGCAAGGAGGAGGACGGCAATAGATGTGCGACACTGAAAGTCTGAAATGATATTTGTCATTTGATGTCAATAATGAGAAATTCAAAGAGCTACCAGTGCCTGATGATGATGGTTCTTTTGAAAAAGGGAAATGTCTTTCATCATTCAAGGGGAAATTGGCTTTAACTATGTTGGGAAAACAACCATATGGCATGCCAATCTGCATATGGGTGATGAGGGAGTATGGCGTGCATGAATCTTCGAATAAACTTTGTATTGTATCGGTTGAAAATACAGTTTCTGCTGCACCGAATAAAATTTGGACTCGTTTCATTGGTTACACCAAGTATGGTTCACTTCTAATTCAAGAGCAGTCCCATGAGAAGAAGATGAAGTCCTGCTGGAAAAAGAAGTATGTTTTAATTAACCCCGAAACTCTACATGTGAAGGATACTAGTATTCAAGTTGAACATCTTTTAGTCATGCACGGATAGTTATATGGAGAACCTTGCTTTACTTGATGGTGCAAATGTGGAATCTTATTCTTACTGAGAAGTCAGTGCTATGGCTGAATAATGAATTGAATCGATTTTCATGCTTTTACCTGTTGCAGTAGGCATGTTAGTATTGGTAAAAGCATTTTTTTTTTTTTTTTGGGTACCGGATTGATATTATCCTTTCATGGTTGTGGCTATTATATATTAGTAATTGATATTTACAACTTATGTTTATATTATCTTTTGATCTTGCGAGATGTCATCCTATCTCTGTCCTCTGAGAGATATTTAGATATGGAATGCTGTTATGTTTTCCTTAGATGAGTTCAATCACGTGTTTATTGTCAGCCCATGTGAATCAGAGAGTACATTTAGCTGTCTTTCTATTGGTCCTTTTGTGCTGTTTATCCTAAAGAAACACTATGTAGTCTATAGTGCTATGGAATGTGTATGCTAAACTTTTTGTTTGGTTAAAGAGGAAGCATTTAAGACATATATCTGTTAGGCTTATTTTTTTTAGTTGATGATGCATCCTTATAACATTTTAGTTGTATTTCAATCTAAGAATAATTTTGCACTATATTTGACTTCTTGTATGGACATCAACTAGTTATTAGTACAAATATACGAATCTCAGTCTTGAGCAAAATTCTAGAAAACCAAAAACACAGAAACATCAATTGAGAATATATCGGAAAACAGGAAAGAAAAGAAAATGAATTGGGTGTATGTCTTTTTTCAAAGAAAGATTTTTCACTTCTTAATTGATTTTGTGAGTGGGCGTTTATTCCAGTAAGGAAATGAATATATGTGGAAGTCATCTGATGTTTGGAGGTATTGTAGAACCTGTGAACACACCGGTGGGTCTGATGGAGTTTTTCTCTAAGGAAGCTCTTGCTGGGATGAGATCCTTTCCACTTATTTTTCCTGGCTTGCTTTGTCCATTGGATTCTACTTGAGCTCAGCTATCATTGAGTTCATTAACTCGGTCACAGACTCACAGGTATGTTTGAATGCTCAATTTCATTAATTATGTCTTTTGGGCTAAATGGTACAAGTACAAAAATAATGTCCCAATTCATTAAAGAAAATTTACCAAAGGTAAGCCAAGCTGGTGGTTTAAATGATTCTCTCTCTGATAGTGTAACTTTTAAGTACAGAAGCCAAGTCGTTTCCATGAACTTGAAAAGGAAGAGAAGCGGAATGAGGTCAAGCAATGTTAGTAGTAGTAGCGGTAACCAAAATTTTTTAGTCAAAATATGTTCGTACAATCTATTCCATATGAACATGTGTTAAGTGAACATATGATCATAGCAAAATGGAAGTGTGTGTTAAATTAATTTAAGTTAATTTCACTGGCTGGATTGGGTTTACAACTTAGAAACGCTTTATTCAGACATCCAAAAAAAAAAAAAACCAAAAAAGATTAGCTTGATTCTAAAAGATTGAGGCCAAAAGTTCTTGCTCTGAAGATACAGGACATGGGTCTTGATTTTCAGATTAAGGGACCCAAAAATGATGAGGGAATTAAATTTAAGGATGTTGCTGATGAATTGATGGAATATATTCTATATAAGTGCAAAAGGTGTGAAGTGATTGGCAAAAGCGTCAAGAAAAACAATCTTATGGGATTCCCTCTGATGTTTTGCTCACCAGGTTACCTGTTTCTAGCCCAAGACCATGTTGATATACTTTCCAAAATTCATTACCAACCCTGGCCTAGCTTTGGGGATTTGTTCTGTTCTTTATTTCTTCCATTCTATTGATCTCATGGCCTCAATCCTATTTTTCCAGTAATTTAGGCCAGGAACAGTAACAAAATGTTTTTTAAATTGGATCCTTGAAGAATTTATACTAGGCAGTGAAGGATGATTGTTCTTTTAACAATTTGCTCAAGATCATATAAAATAAATTGAAACTTAGATAAATTGAAACTTAAGTTTAAAATGAAATTAAAAAGAACTACTTTTATTTGAAGTTTTGAACACTAGAATAATGCAGCAGATAAGCATATAAAGTTCTAAAATACAAAGACCTAAATATACATATTACATAGTAAAACATTCCCTTCCTGTGAAGGCTTTTTGGAATTGAATTGATTAAAAAGTACAAAGACCTAAATACACATTACATAGTAGAACAAATCACAGTACATGAAGACGACCCCTACACCAGAAGAGAAAGCAAATCATCCAATAATTGATATTGCATCTACATTTTTTGAAAACTCCAACTGTTGGTAGTTCACCCTCAATATCATTGAATGAAATGTTCAAATATTTTAAAAATAAAAGTTTCTCTTGACCCTTTGGAATAAATCCTAATAAGTTGTTTTGCGAAACATCCAAATGTTCAAGGCCTTTCAAAGAAGCCATGGATGAAGATATGATTCCTTCAAAGGAATTCCCTTGCAGGTATAGGTTTTCTAAATTTAAGCAATTTTCAATTGTTGCGGGAATTTTATCAGACAAGTTCTTTTTAGAGACATCTAAAGAGAATATTTTTCAAATTGCCTAGTTCAACAGGTAATTTGCCACTAAATGAGTTGTACAATAAATTAAGTAATAGCGACAAAGAGAAAAGAGAAAAAACATGTTGAGGTATGACTCCACTGTGGTAATTTTGTGAAACAATCAATTATTGCAAACTTTGGCAATTACCAATAGTTAGAGGTATGCTTCCTTCTAAATTGTTTTGAGAAAAGTCCAATACAACCAATTGAGTGAGGTTGCCAGTGGAGCTTAAGATTTGTCCTGACAATTTGTTCTTTGATAAAAACAATCCTTGCAATTTCTGAAACTTCCCAAAATAAGTAGATATCCCACCTATGAAAAGATTCTCATCCATTTCCAAGATAATTAGGTTGATAAGATTTTGCAACGCTTAAGGAATCAATCTAGATATTTGGTTGTCTCCTAAATACAATACATTAAGTTGTGTTGACAAGTTGCCAATAGAATTGGGCAAAACACCTTCTAATTGGCTTGCATCAATTCCGAGCTCTTCCATTTCTATACAGTTTCTTAAAGTCATTAAGAAGTCCAAATTCCTTCCTAAGTTATTACTAGTTAGACATAGGAGTTCAAGATCAAGTAGATATCCCAAATTAGTTGGAACTGATCCCACAAAGCTATTGTTGCCTAGATCAAGTTTTTGAAGCTGAGATGCATTGCATAAAGAACTAGGGATTGAACCAAAGAATTTATTATTACCAAGTTCGAATAATTTGAGATTAGGGAGAGTGAAGCCTATGTTTGCTAGAAGAGTTCCAGTAAGTTGGTTTTGTGTAAATGAGAAGACACTAATAGATGATATATTGTAGAGAGAGGAAGGGATCATACCGTTCAATTTATTGTCTGCAACCCCGAAAAGTGATAAAGTTTTCAAATGGCCTATGCTTTTTGGAATATTTCCCTCTAAATTATTATAGGCTACTGAAAAATATATGAGCAACAAAAGATTTCCCAAGGAAGGTGGGATTCCTCCAGTCAATGTTTTTGCTTGAACTAGAAGAGAAAATAGCTTAGTCATAGAGCCAAGCTCCGTGGGGATTTTCCCAATAAGTATGTTCCATGCAAAGACCATTACCCTGAGTTTGGTGCAATTGACCAAGCTGATTGGAATTTCTCCTGCCAAAGTGTTATTTGAAAGATTGATATGTCACATTCGAAACAACTGACCAACTTCTTTTGGAATTTCACCATAAAAGCTATTGTTTCGTAGGTTGATGGCCCTAAGAAATGTGAGGTTTCCAATGTAAGGTGTAATGATTCCACGCAATTTATGACCTTTTAATTTCGAGGCTATGACTCTTTGAATCTTTGATGGTGGTGGCCACATGTAATCCCATACCAGTTGCAAAACTGAATAGAATTATTTCATGAGTTCAAGAATCCATTTGGGTCATTAGCAATGGATTCTTTGAATTTGAACAAAGCCAGACGATCAATCTCGTTTGTTGAAGTGGAAAAAGAAGTGGCAGGACGCAAGCATAGTAGGGTTATGGTAAAGAGTAGAATCATATGAAGGTATGTAGAGCATAATGTACGAAAACTGGGGTTGTGAAGCTTCGTTGGTCTGGACAAGCAAGAAATTGTTGAAATTTTAGTGTGAGGCAGAGCTAGACACACAAGTTTGTATTATATAGTGGTTAAATTGTACACTTTAATTGAAAATGATGACATATACTGATGATGCCGAGAATCACCCTCAGTGAATCGTATTGTCTTCGCGCGTTCTGGGTATACCTGCACAAGTAGAAAGAACCTCAAAGGGAAGTACCGGTGTGGTACCGGCCAACGACCCTCCGACGGTCAAGTTAGTATTGCTCACAACTCCAGAGTGCTAGAGTCGGGGTAGAGAACATGCGTACCTTTTTGATGAGGGTCGGGGGTATTTATAGTGGTGTAGAACCGGGACCTTGGCGTGTCCGAGGAGATAACCTCTGATCGGAGCCATCCCCTATTGCGTGGTCTTTACGGAATCCTCTCCTCACCGGAGCCATTCCCTATTGCGTGGAGTGCACGATATCTAGCTCGGCGCCTGGCGTACATGACGAGCCATGTCGGTCCGGTTAGCTCCGTCCCGTCACCCATTCACCCCGTCAGTGTGTGGATAGCGGCGTCGAGGCAGTCTGGAGAGACGATCCGGGACTAAGAGAAACGGTACCGTCACCCTTACAGTGCCGTCACCTAGGAGGAGGGTGACGGCACCTTCACTTGGTATTTTCCCCATCAGTTGCCCCCTACTCCTTAATCCCGTCGGTCCAGCCTGACGAATTGGGGAGTACAGCGTGTGGCGGACAAGGCATTAATGGCTAGTCATCTCGAGCAGACCTAATGTCGGAACACGTGTCGTAGAGGGACTGGAATGTAGCTGGACGGGAAGGTCGCTTCGTCTTCCGCGCTCCTAGCTCCCTATATATACATCTTCGTTTCCCTCATTTCTCTTCTTTTATTCTGATTTTGCTAGTGAGAGAGAAACCGTCACCTCAAGGAGATTATACCTGCGTTCCGGTTCTCGCTTGCTGTCTGATACCGTCAGCTTCCCTTGCACTTCCTCCGTTACTTGGTGAGTTACTCTCCCCATTTTTTCTTTTTCTTTATTCCTTCGATCTAGCTACATACTGGGCTCTTAGGTTTTTTGGGAAGGCCGTCACTCAGGCTCTTAGATCGACCCCGTCGCTTGTAGGTAGTAAGATGCCTGAGGAGACGTCAAGCAAACAGTCGTCAGTCCGCGACGGAGCGGGCTACGACGAGGTTCATCAGCGGGGCCACAAGTCAGGGGATGACTCCTCCCTGTCGTCAGAGGATGAATCGCTGATTCAGTCGTGCGACGAGGAGGGAGGGGACTATGACGGAGTAATAAGGAAAGGCGGAGGTGACGACGTGAGGGAGAGCGGGAGTAATAGGGGCTCGTCAGGGGATGAAAACTCGGAGAGCACGTCGGGAGGCCCGGGGGACGACCGTCCGTTCATCCTTCCTAAAGAATGGACGGTTAATCATTTTCTTCCTTCGATGACGGACAAGGTCTTCAACTTGCTGCGGGCCCGTTACCAAATTCCGGACGATATCCCGATCCGTCTTCCCTTAGAGAAGGAGAGGTGTTACTCTGGGAAGACCGCGGACGTGGGTATGTATGACGCCATGTTCGCGGCAGGATTGAGGCTGCCCCTAACGGCGCTCCACCGTCAGCTGGCAAACTATCTTGGGATATCCGTCAGCCAGATCGCCCCCAACGCCTGGAGGGTGTTCATCAGCTCCGAGATATTGTGGGGGAGTCTAAGTGGCGGGCACCGTCAGCTAACCCTTGACGAGTTCTTTTGGTGTTACCGTCCACACCAAATTGCCTCGTCTAAGGGGATTTACCATTTTTCTTCGAGGGAGAAAGAGTTGAAGTTAGTGTCAGACATGCCCGACTCCAACAGGAAATGGAAGGGCAGGTACTTTTTTGTAGAGGGGACCAATTGGGTATGCCGTCAGGAAGAGTGGGGGTCAATTCCTCATGGCTTTGATAACACCTGGGCTCACGTCAGGGAATCAGGTCGTCACCGTCGGCCTTGCATGTAAGTTTGTTTATGCCAAGGTTCTAACCCGCTCGTTCTCCTTTTCTTTTTCAGCTTTTTCTCGTCCGGCGATTACAGGGGAGCAAAAAGCCTTCATTCTCAAGGTGACAGGGATTCCATTAGAGGAGAGGAAGTGCCGTGACCTGATTACGCCTGACGCCCTCCACGCCTACTGTGGGGGACCCGAGCCGACGGAAGAGGCACGCCGTTTGAACAATCTGTCCCGTCAACGTAAGTATGACCGAACCATCCTCTCCGTCACTTTCACTTGTATTCTCACATTGTGTCTTCGTCTTGTAGAGATGGAATCAGCCAAGCTGAGGGCTCAGATCCGGGCTGCCGCCGCCCGTAAGAAGGAGGAGGGAAAGGGCAAGGAAGGAGTGTCTGCGTCCGTTTCAAAGGGCGCGCCAAAAAGGAAAAGTGACGGGGCTGAAGACCGCCCGTCGAAGAAGGTGGCGGTCGCCCCTGGGGACCACTCCTCGAGGCCCCCGTCACCCAAGCACGGTGTCGGCAAGGGGTTGATGTCGGCACGGGGTCCCGTCATCCCGGAGGAGGGGCGCTGCGTCCTCACCCACAAGGGGTATGCTTTGGAGCAGTTGGACTCCATACTCGGGAAGGAGGAGGCTGATTCCTGCGCCAATCAGTCCGTGCAGGAGCTAGGAGACTCGGGCCTTTTTGATCTTGCCAGGGTATGCACTTCCCTTGTTATTTATGCCGTCATCATTTTTTATATGCTGACGGGAACTCTGTGTTTCAGGCCGTGGTCCGCATGAGGGCCATTCAAGTCAAGGGGTCCAAGAACGAGGAACTTCTGGCCCGTCAGAAGAAGCGCATCGCCAATTTGACCGACGGGCTAGAACAGTACAAGGATGCCTCTCGCACCCTGAATGGGGAGATCAAAGAGCTGAGAGAGAAGCTCGAGGAGGAAACCCGTCAGGCTGAGCGGGAACGAGAAGCAAAGGAGACGGCTGAGAAGGAGCTGACGTCTCTTCTAGGGCAGGTAGAGACGGCAAAAAGTGACGCCGTGGCGGAATTCAAGACGTCTCAGGAGTTCATCGATTCCTGTGCCGTGTACTATGGTGACGGGTTTGAGGACTGCCTTAAGCAGGTAAAGTCTCTCTTCCCTCACCTTGACCTGTCAAGGGTTTCGATGGACGACCCTGTGCCGCCGACGCCCGTGGTCGACACCGTCTTTGTAGAAGATGACGACCTTGGTGAGTCCGAGGCCCCTGGCGGAGGCGACGGTGTCGTTCTTGCTCAGCCTGCCGTGGACAAGCCTGCAGTCCTGAAGATCCCGTCATCCGATCCTTCCGTTCCCGACGAGTTTCCTGCCAACAAGGTCCGAGATCCCGAGGGTGACGAGGACGCGCCGAACGCCCCGGCTCCTTGACTTAGTTATCTTTGTAAAACTGATCTTCATTGTGTATTTGACGCCCCGTCGTTTTGAGGGCTTTTTGTAAAGACACTTATAATACACTGATCTCATTTATTTAATTTGCAACGTGTTGTTTTTATTAACCATGTATGACTTTCCTCTTGTTGTTTGACGGTGCCCCGTCATGACCTTCCAACGGGGTCGTCAGCTTTGAATCATGCCTTGGAGATATTTTAGAATGCGATTGCTAATTTTTGCATACGACGAGCTCGCGCCTTATTAGATTAGGGTAGAATCCTTTTCGAGCCGTCACCTTATAACCCGTCAGTTTGAAGGCCTGACTTGTTTCTCGCACTTGGAATATAACCTTTTAGGGTGGCGCCGTCGTTTTGAGGCCTTTTATTTTCGCGCCTGACGGGCTTCTAAGCCGTCTGCTTTGGCGTTTGACGCTTATGCGCCTTATAGACTTTAGATTAGCTTTTGAGCCGTCAGCTGGGGCGCTGAACGCTCTTACGCCTTGTAGATCAGGTTAGCTTTTGAGCCGTCGGCTTGGGCGCCTGACGCTATTACGCCTTGTAGCTTTTAGGTTGGCTTTTGAGCCGTCGGCTCGGGCGCCTGACGCTCTTACGCCTTGTAGCTTTTAGGTTGGCTTTTGAGCCGTCGGCTTGGGCGCCTGACGCTCTTATGCCTTGTGGCTTTTAGGTTGGCTTTTGAGCCGTCGGCTTGGGCGCTTGACGCTCTTATGCCTTGTAGCTTTTAGGTTGGCTTTTGAGCCGTCGGCTTGGGCGCCTGACGCTCTTATGCCTCGTAGCTTTTAGGTTGGCTTTTGAGCCGTCGGCTTGGGCGCCTGACGCTCTTATGCCTTGTAGATCAGGTTAGCTTTTGAGCCGTCGGCTTGGGCGCCTGACGCTATTACGCCTTGTAGCTTTTAGGTTGGCTTTTGAGCCGTCGGCTCGGGCGCCTGACGCTCTTACGCCTTGTAGCTTTTAGGTTGGCTTTTGAGCCGTCGGCTTGGGCGCCTGACGCTCTTATGCCTTGTAGCTTTTAGGTTGGCTTTTGAGCCGTCGGCTTGGGCGCCTGACGCTCTTATGCCTTGTAGCTTTTAGATTGGCTTTTGAGCCGTCGGCTTGGGCGCCTGACGCTCTTACGCCTTGGTATACCTGTTTTAAGAGCCAAGCACAGTATAAGAGAGATTTAATAAACTTCTGAAACATGTATCAATTTCAAGGAGAAAGGTGCCCGTTGGGCCCTATACATTTTGGCAAATACAGATAGGAGCTGCTGCTTTCTTTATTAGTAGTACTTTCGTAGGTGCTCGGCGTTCCATGGATGGGGTAGTGTCTGTCCTTCCAGCGTTTTCAAGTGGTAGGTGCCTCTTCGATGCCACGACGTGACTCGGTAGGGTCCTTCCCAGTTGGGGCCAAGCTTTCCTTGGGCCGGGTCTCTGGCGGCGCCCATGACTCTTCTAAAAACAAGGTCTCCGACTTGGAAGTCCCTGTGCTTGACCCGGGAGTTGTAGTGCTTGGCCATACGATCTTGGTACCGTGCGAGTCTTTGTTCAGCTACTGCTCTGTCTTCGTCAATTAGGTCCAGCCGTAGGCGCAATGCCTCATCATTCCTGCCTTCGTCGTAAGTGTTCACCCGGTAGGTAGAGAGTCCTATTTCGGCCGGGATGACTGCTTCGCTTCCGTAGGTTAGCCGGAATGGGGTTTCTCCTGTTGGGGTCCTTGCCGTCGTCCTGTACGCCCAAAGTACGCTGGGTAGCTCCTCAGGCCATATCCCCTTTGCCCCCTCGAGCCGAGTCTTGATAATCTTCAGCAAGGATCGGTTTGTAACTTCGACCTGTCCATTGGCTTGCGGGTGGGCGGGGGAGGAGTAGTGGTTTTTTATCCCCAGCTGGGAGCAGAACTCTCGAAAGGGGCCGTTGTCGAATTGTTTGCCATTGTCCGAGACTAGGACCCTAGGGATTCCGAATCTGCATATGATGGACTTCCAGACAAAGCTCCGCACGTTCTTCTCCGTGATGGTGGCCAGAGCCTCAGCTTCTACCCACTTTGTGAAGTAGTCAATGCCTACTACCATGAACTTCAGCTGCCGCATAGCCGTCGGAAATGGACCCATAATGTCTAGTCCCCACTGAGCAAAAGGCCACGGGGCTGTCATGGGAGTTAGCTCTGCGGGCGGCTGTCGGATAACGTTGCTGAACCTTTGGCATTTGTCGCAAGCTTTGACGTAGGCTTGGGCATCTTTCTGCATGGTAGGCCAGTAGTATCCAGCCCGAATCAACTTGTGCGCTAGTGATCGAGATCCCGAGTGATTTCCGCAAACTCCCTCGTGGATTTCCCTCATGACGTAGTCGGCTTCTCCGGGGCTCAGACACCTCAAGTACGGGCGAGAGAAGGCCCTCTTGTACAGGACACCTTCCATCAGTACGAACCTCGCGGCTCGGACTTTCATCCTTCTGGCGGTTTCCTTCTCATCTGGCAGAGCGCCATCCTTCAGGTAGGAGACTAATGGCATGGTCCAGTCACCTTCGGAGCATATTTCCTGCACGCTGACGATGTCTATTAGTGGCGTCGTTTGTACAAAAGAAAGCACATTGTCCGGGGCAGCCACGTGCTCTGAAGATGCGGCTTTGGCAAGGCGGTCGGCCTGCTCATTTTCTTCTCTAGGTATTTGGATCACGTCAGCCCTGAGGTCATCCACCCTTCTCTTCGCTTGGTCTAGATACTTCCTCATTTTGTCGCCTCTACACTCATAGTCTCCGCTCACCTGGTTAACGACGACCTGGGAATCGCAGTAGGCTACCACTCTGGTGGCCCCTGCTGCTTTGGCGAGGTCGATCCCTGCTATCAACGCTTCATACTCCGCCTCATTGTTTGTAGTGGGGAAATCTAGACGAATCATGCACTCGATCTGATCTCCTTCGGGGGAGCGAAGTACGACACCTATCCCTCCGGCCTGTCTTGTCGACGATCCATCCGAATGTACGGTCCACGAAGGGTCCTCGTCTGCCCCCCGGTCCTCGCCGCTTGTGAATTCGGCGATGAAGTCAGCGACGGCCTGCCCCTTCATGGCGGCGCGCGGGCGGTATCTGACGTCGAACTCGGTCAATTCGATCGCCCACAAGGCCAGACGACCGGCCGCTTCGGGATTGTGCATCGCTCGTCGTAGAGGTTTGTCGGTTAAGACAACTATGGTATGAGCTTGGAAGTATGGCTTAAGCTTGCGGGCCGCGGTGATCAAGGCGAAGGCAAGCTTCTCCATTGGCGGGTACCTCTCTTCTGCTCCGCGGAATGCCCGGCTGATGTAATACACAGGCTTTTGGACCTTGTCTTCTTCTCTAATCAAGGCCGCGCTGACAGCGGCCGAGGAGACGGCCAGGTAAAGGAAGAGCTCCTCCCCTGGTCGCGAGGGGCTCAGTAGCGGGGGCGAGGAGAGGTAGGCTTTCAGTTCCTCGAACGCCTTTTGGCATTCGCCCGTCCACTCAAATGACTTCTTCAGCGTGCGGAAAAAGGGTAGACACTTATCTGTCGCCCTCGATACAAACCGGTTCAGGGCGGCTACCTTCCCATTCAAGCTTTGTACCTCCTTAGCGTTCTTCGGGGGCGCCATTCCCACTATGGCCCGAATCTTATCAGGTTTGGCCTCGATACCCCTTTGGGACACCATGAAGCCTAGGAATTTTCCCGCTGCCACTCCAAATGCGCACTTCGCCGGATTGAGCTTCATGTTATAGGAACGGAGCGTGTCGAATGTCTCTTCTAGGTCCCTCAGGTGGTTTTCCTTCCTTCTGCTTTTCACCAACATGTCATCGACATATACCTGAACGTTCCTCCCTATTTGGTGGGCGAACATTTTGTTCATGAGTCTCTGGTATGTGGCGCCCGCATTTTTCAGTCCGAATGGCATTACCTTGTAACAGAAGAGACCCTGGCTGGTGACGAATGAAGTTTTCTCTTGGCAAGTGGCTGTCCGCTTCTACCATCGCTACGTAGCACTCTCGCGCAGCGACCTGGTCTCCCCATAACTCCCCCACACCATACTCGGTGGGGAACTTGACCATCAGGTGGTAGGTTGACGTCACAGCCTTCCAAGCGTTAAGGGTGGGCTGCCCTACGATAGCATTGTAGGCGGACGAACAGTCGACAACGAGGAAAGTGACGTCTTTAGTGACCTGCCGAGGATACTCTCCTATCGTGACTGGCAGGGTGACGGCGCCGAGGGGTTGAACTCTCATCCCTCCAAACCCAACAAGCGGGGCATTGGTAGGGACCAAGCGCTCCCTGCCGATCCGCATCTGTTGAAATGCCGGGTAGTAGAGGATGTCCGCGGAACTACCATTATCGATCAGGACCCGGTAAGTGTTATAGTCTCCCACCCGGATGTTGACAACAAGAGCATCATCGTGCGGATGATGAAGGCGTTGGGCGTCTTCCTCAGTGAACTCAATAGTGGGGCCGCTGAAGCGCGACTTCTTCTGGGCAGCGTCCGCTGCCTGAACGTTTTGCACTGCCCTGAGATAGGCTTTCCGGGCTTTCTTTGTCGATCCGACGGCTGCCGTACTCCCGACAATCATCCTTATATCTCCTATGGGCGGTCTAGGGCGCTCATTATCCCGGCGGGGGGCCTGTTCCTGCCGAGGTGCCCCTGTCCTTTCCCGGCTGACGAACCTCTGCAACTTTCCCTGTCTGATCAGGGCCTCAATCTGTTGCTTCAAGTCGTAACAATCGGCGGTGTCATGGCCGTGGTCTCGGTGGAAGCGGCAATACTTATCTTTGGGTCGTTTATCGGGGTTCCCCTTCAGTTTTCCCGGAAACGTCAAGGACCCCTCGTCTTTGATCTCCATCAGGACTTGGTCGACCGGGACCGTCAGCAGGGTGAAGCTTGTGAACTTACCGGCAGGGGGTTGCGGTCGCCTGTTGTCTCGGCCTTCCGTCCGCGGTTTCTTTCGCCCCTTATCCTGCTTGACGTCCTCCTGCCTTTCCCGCCTCCTGGGAGGTCTTTCCCCCCGAGCCTGTAATGCGTCTTCCGCATTCATATACTTCGTCGCCCTGTAAAACACCTCCGACATTGTCTTCGGGTCGTTCTTGTATAAAGAGAACAAGAATTTGCCCTCCTTCAGACCATTGGTGAACGCGGCGACCTGTATCTTATCGTCCGCCTCATCGATCGAAAGCGCCTCTCTGTTGAAGCGGGCTATATAGGATCTGAGTGTCTCGTCCTCCCGCTGTCTGATGTTCATCAAACACGCGGTGGACTTCTTGTATCTATGGCCTCCAATGAAGTGCGTAGCGAACTGAGCACTCAGCTCTCTGAAGGTACCGATAGAGCCGGGTGTCAGCCTGCCGAACCACGTCCTTGCCACCCCCTTCAGCGTCGCCGGGAATGCCCGGCACATAATTTCGTCCGGCACGCCATGCAGGTACATCAGCGTCTTGAAGGACTCCAGGTGGTCTAGTGGATCTTTGGATCCATCGTAGCTTTCTATTTGTGGCATGCGGAACTTTGGCGGTGTTGGGAACATGATGACGTGCGTGGTGAAGGGAGAGTCCGTACGGTGGACGAGGTCGTCGAGGTCACTGGATACTCGTCCCTTAAGGGCGTTCATCATAAGATCCATACGCTCCTTCATCAACCGCAGCTCCTCGGCAGTGCTGGGCGGATCATTGTTAGCCGCCGATGGATGGCTTGTCCCCTGCCCTTCGGGTTGGGTCAATGCGTTGCTCCCCTCCGGGCCTCCGCGATCCCTCTCCCGAGCGCTGCCTTCCTCATTCTCTCCATGGTTGCCTGCCGTCGCGTCCCTTCGCAATAGTTGTTCTTCCAAGTCATTGTTGCGCTTCGTGAGGTGCTCCACCGTGGCCACCAGAGTTTGGACTTGTCTCTCGAGGGCCGTGGTGCGTTGTCCGTTGCCTTGATCATTCATGGTGGTAATCCTCGAACGCGTGAGTACCATACAACTCTTTGTCCGGAAAGCGCAGAACACAGCCTAAGTACGTGCTCGTCGTCCTTCCCACAGACGGCGCCAACTGATGATGCCGAGAATCACCCTCAGTGAATCGTATTGTCTTCGCGCGTTCTGGGTATACCTGCATAAGTAGAAAGAACCTCAAAGGGAAGTACCGGTGTGGTACCGGCCAACGACCCTCCGACGGTCAAGTTAGTATTGCTCACAACTCCAGAGTGCTAGAGTCGGGGTAGAGAACATGCGTACCTTTTTGATGAGGGTCGGGGGTATTTATAGTGGTGTAGAACCGGGACCTTGGCGTGTCCGAGGAGATAACCTCTGATCGGAGCCATCCCCTATTGTGTGGTCTTTACGGAATCCTCTCCTCACCGGAGCCATTCCCTATTGCGTGGAGTGCACGATATCTAGCTCGGCGCCTGGCGTACATGACGAGCCATGTCGGTCCGGTTAGCTCCGTCCCGTCACCCATTCACCCCGTCAGTGTGTGGATAGCGGCGTCGAGGCAGTCTGGAGAGACGATCCGGGACTAAGAGAAACGGTACCGTCACCCTTACAGTGCCGTCACCTAGGAGGAGGGTGACGGCACCTTCACTTGGTATTTTCCCCATCATATACAAACATTTTCCTGCCATGGTTAATAGTCAAGGAAGTGAAAGTTTGGCTGCTCTAGACTCTTATAGTGCATTAATGCTATTTGACAAATGCTTCCAAAAATGTAAAAATACGTGGCATCTTCAATTGGTAAATTTTTCAAGGATTTAGTATTAATAAATTGATAATGTGCTCTTGAGAAAGTGAAAGCAGAATAATTAATCATAATGAAATTAAGAAAACAAGCCTCAGTTGGAGCATCCACTACCGTTAAAAATAAAAAGAAGATCCCGGAGCCAACACTACTGTCTGATTTGTGATTAGTGCTGCCACTACCAACCTTAACACTGTTTTTCTATCTGTTTATTTATTATTGGCGTTAGTGGGTTTGGTAAAAATTGTTTAAAGGGTATATTGATAGTGTCTAGGCCATTAATTAACTCACTCTTCCATGAGTAAAAGATAAAAGAAAAAAAAAGTATTCAATCATTCTCCTCTTCTTACCTTCCTTTCTTTCGTTTTGTTATTATTCACTTATATTAATTAACTTTGTTATATATTGCAGTGTTTTTAGAGAAATCTTTATGTCTCTATTCGAATAGAGTAACCGAACTTGATGTACTTAAACACAGTAAGGCAACGAATTACTCACATTCATAGACGTAAACTTTATGTCTCTATTCGAATAAATAAACCATCACATACAGTTGAAATTAGTAATGCGTATAACATAACACCATATGTTTTTCCTCCCTTGAGGTTGAGGAAATGGAACGCATATAAACCCTGTTACTGATGATTGCAAAGTATTATGTTAAATGAAAAGGGAAATATAACTTGTTATAGACTCTATGTAATTTTACTTGGCATCCTTCTTGTAAACATTTCTAACATAATTAAAAAGATTATCCATGTATAATTTTCGTCATATAACTTTCTTAATGAGTCATGTAACTTGTTTAAACTTAAATATTACACATAGATACTCATATAATTTGTTAAGTAATGAGTTGAAGAAAATAACTCTAAACATGTTTATAGCTAAACTTTGAATCTTTAATAAGTGTTTATTTTTGTGTTTGTGATCATCCAACCTGTCATCTAAGTGTACCTAACTTACTTTGTGTGGCCCAAGCTTGGGTTCATGAACAAGTCCAAATAGACCTATTCTTTTTTCTCTAGACCACATTCATTCAATTACTCGTTAAAAGATACATGGGCTTGGGCCATGTATTAAATAAAATGCTTTAAAATAGAGATATTAGGCCCAAAAAGAATTTGGGCTTTACTTCATATGAGTTGGTAGGATATTCGCAAAATGGCCATCAACAATGTTAACATTCTATCTAATCTAACCTAATACACTAATTTTTGAAGTTGAGAAAAACTTTGTGAAGATTGAAGAGAGCATGTGAGCTGCATAGTGTGTGGACAACAATCATTCATGCATTTTTTTTTAATAATTTGATAATTATAATGTATGAAGAAAAAATTGAACTTTAAATGTCTTCATTATTGGACACACTAAGATGTGTCAATTGAGTTACAACACTCTTAGCCATTTGTGTAATGATTTTAAACTAGTGCTTGTAATGATTTAATACAGGTGATTTTTTTTCTTTTGCAAATAATTTGTAGTATTATTTTTTATACAAATGATTTATTAAATAATTTGAAGTGTGTGCGGAGGAATTTTGAACCTTCTTATTCAATTTCGATCTTTACTTTCTTTCAAAGGATATGTTACTTATATTTGGATTTAAGCTTAAAAAGAACCCAAAATAAAAAGTTATTAGATATAGAAATTTTTAATCATAATTATAATTACAATAAATTATAACTAGATGCTACAGTGTAGAAAAATATGAGCTTTCAAAAACTTGTTTGACAAGATTAAAAGTAAAAAATAAAAAAAAATCTTAGAGTTCATGACTACATTCATAATCATAATCACACTAGAACCATATTACTCAATAATTGATTTTAATTTGAATAAAAATCGAATTTTAAAATAGGAGAAAACACATTTTCCTCCCTTTATGTTTAGGGTAATTCACAATTCCCCTATTTACCTTTGAAACCAATTTCTCCCTCTATATTTGAAAAATGAGTAAATATCTCTAATTTGTTACTTTCTCAATTAAATCTAACGAAAATTTTTATAAAAATTATTAGTTGTATACTACATGGAAGAGAAAAAGTCAAAGGTTGCATTATTGTTTTCTTAGATTGTATTTATTATCATAGTAATTTTATTGGATTTAACTGAAAAAGTAACGGATTAGAGATATTTGCTCATTTACCAAATATAGAAGAAAAAATTGGTTAGTTTCAAAGATAATGGAGGAAATTATGAATTACCTCAAACATAGGTGAAAAAAAAAAAAAAAAAAATTCTTTCTCCCTTTAAGCTTAATTTATTTTCTAAAGAAGCCAATATAGACAAACTCTTTTTCTTTAAAAATTAAAAAAAAAAAAAATTCAATGAATCTAAAGGCGAAAAGCCCAAAAACTACCATCCAAAATAAGAAAAAGAAACCCCTTTCTGATTCTGACCAAACTTTTCTTTTCTTCCCTCACATTCCCTCACCGTAGCCGTGTCTTTGAAGTGTTGAAGGGAGAAGCAAGGAGCTCTCCTGAACTGGCTGTGAGGTTCTCCAGGTGCCAAATTTCTTCTTTCGTTTCCTTTTGTCTGGATGCTTAGAAAATGAGGAAGATTAGCCATGAAAAAAAATTCACACAAAAAATTGGTAACTGGGTGTTTAAGAGTAAGGCCTTTTAATTAATGAATGAAACATAAAAACTCGAATTTCAATCCTAAGAGCCCAGTGAAGGTTTGTCGGGTTCATGTTTCGACTTAACTTCTCCGCTTCCAGAATTCTGTTAAGTTTAGACAATGGTGGTCTCTTTGCCTTCAGCTTTTCATTATTGTGAGAAGCCAATTTATTGAGTAGACTTAGAACTAGGAGAGTGGTGGAGAATAGAGAAATTTCAATGCTGGGGATGAAATTCTTGCTTTGGTCATAGTGTTGTTTATAGGAACTGGAAGATTAGCACTTGCTATTGGAATTGGAATTGCAACTGATTTAAGCCCTGTCGCGCGTAACGTGATAGTTTTTAATATGCAGAAGTATGGTTTGCAGACTGCGGGTTAGTGAACTTATCATTGTAATATAATGGTCCCAATTTCAATAATTTCACATGCTAACAATGATAGTGTTCATCACACAATCCATATATTGGACAATGTTACATGTTGAAATGAAATGTTCGAAGTTTCTAATTTGCGTCTAGTAAATCATTTATTCAACATAGAAAGTGAAAGTTAGTCTCCAATTTTTTTTTTTTTTTGTTGATAGTTAAGATAGTCTCCAATTTTAGATTATCTATTATTCAACATGCAAGTCCTCAATCTTAGCTTGTAAAGGTACTGCTACTATATCTAATGAAATTTTCTGAAAGATTATGTTTAATTCTTTTAAAAAAAAATTATCATGTTTAGTAAGATGGCCAAGGCCTTCAACAGCATTCTTGATTTCCTTTTTAACCAAATCCTAACCACTAATACGCCTCCTGTAATAAACCATAGCCCTGTTTATCATGCTGTAGTAATTGTGTCCTGTGTTCTTGTGGTATTAGAGGGTTCAATATCAGGGATGCAAGGGAAATATTTGTTGATTACTTAATAGGCTATCTTTAAGTTAAATTTAATAATGTGCACAATTCTCCTCATTATTATAATTTACAATTGCATTAACAAGTCATTATCTAAGGTTCCTAACACAAATGCACTTACGAGAATAAATATAATGGCTAACCTCTGTCATTGTCTTGGCAAGGACTTTCAAAACAATCTTGTAGGCGCTCTATACTAATTTTAACTACCAGACACCTTTTGGGCAGTTTCTTTTAAGAGATTAATGTCCAAACTATTCGGACTTAAAAAAAAAGAAAAAAAAGAGGGAATAGTTCCTTTAGAAGTTATCAAATTTTTCTTTTCCTTTTTCTCCCTTTCCTCCATTTCTTAGGGCATTCAGATGTTATAAATGAAAGTTCAAGGAATACTAAAATATATTTCATTGGGGTAGGGATAAAGCTGTGATGTTTAATGTTTTTTTGTTAGAACAACATTATAAATAGCAAACTGGATATGCAATGAATGCTGAGATTTAAACGATCTCTAATGTAGACACCCTGCAGCTCCAAGTGCTCTCAAATTTTGACCAAACTAGCAAGAAGAAGAAAAGGCTGAAAAGAGCTCTGGCCACATTTTTTTCTTCTTTGGGATTGGTGGCACATTGGTGCAATAATTTGCTTTTGGTTTGACAGCAATTAAAATGATAGGGAGGCTTTTGGAACTTTAAGCAACATTAGGGGATTGATTGCTCTGTTTTAAACTTTAGTGGGATAGTGCAACTCAGTTGATATGGTAAATATTTGTAATTAGCCTTTTATTTTACTATGAGAAATTGAAGTGTATTAATTTTCTAAGTTTCTTACTTTTCACTCTCATCTTTTTCCCCTCTTCCTTCCAGCAAAATACAATATCTCTGATTACTTTTCTTTCTTCTTATGCACTTTATTACAAACCGCTCAGGATGTAATTGAGGCAAGAATCATGGTTCAAGCCATTGAAGGATGTGGAAGGAAAACTTGCAGGTGTTGTAAGTAATCCACCATACATACTGAGTGACAATATCTCTGGGCTACAAGCTGAGGTTGGTAGACATGAACCAAGACTTGCATTAGATGGTGGTCTTAATGGCATGGATGATCTTCTCCATCTTTGCAATGGGGCTGCTTTGATGTCAAAACCTGCTGGATTTTTCATTTGGTATGGATCTTTTAATACCTGAATGATCATACAACCAAATATATGTAATTTTTAACATTTTCTCAATGATAATGTTATAGAAATATTTGAAATTGCAATATCTGCGAAGTTGCTTTATCCTCTATGCGTTAAAATAAAATAATTTACAATGGATTTTACTTTGAGGTTAGATTTGTAAATTACAAGAGTTCGAGCCTTGGTGCGATGGCAAGTGCGTTCCACCAAAAGCAACAAGTTGCGGTTCGAGTTTGGGAATCAGCTCCTCCTAACAAATTTGGGGTAAGGCTTCCCACCATTACCTATCCTAGACCCTACAAAAGTGGGAGCTATGTGCATTGGGTACGACCTTTTTTTTTTGGTTTGTAAATTATAAATGTTAAATTCTAGTGCTTGGATTAGCATAAGAAGGGATTTGAACAATCCTCAAGGAACCTGAACACATCAATTCGTAGTATCAAAGTTCCAAGTATGGACTCCATCATCAACTGTTGTTGTAGAAATTGTACCTGTGAGAAAATGGGTGCTTCTACCGATGGATTGTACATGCATTAGTGTGTGTATAGGAATGAGATGGGAGCCTGATGCATCTATTGTTGAATGCATACCAACAGATAAGTTCAACAAAGAAATGAGACACTTGGGTGAGTTAGGAATGGTCAAATATAATCCATAAGCACATGAAGATTTTGGAATGGGAAGCCTTCTCCCAACCTTGGTTGTAGAGACTAAATTCCTCTGATACATGTCAAGAATTAGCAGACCTGATTGTAGGCTGTCATTCTAGGTGGTCACCAAAGATGATAATACAAAAAAGGACCCGGGTAAGGTACTAACTTGGCTCTTTGCAAACTATTCTGTCAATGTCCATATGACTTGTTGGTGAAAAGGACAAGAACTTGAGATGTTGGTATAGGGATAATGAGATGTTTAATGGGTCTGGAATCTGGATGGTTGGATGTGCTATTAGGATTCTTATATTGCAAATACTGTTCTGAAAAAAATTATAAACAATAGTGTTATTTTAGTGACTTTAATATCTAGTTTGGATGAGTTCTTCTATTCTGGAACTTGACACCTTTGCCTTGAACCCACCCCCAAACTTAATTAGGTTGTGTCCTTATAGACCATATTGGAGTTCTTAATTGGGTCCAAATGGTTCAGAAACCATGTTTTTCTTAGCTATTTCTACCTGTGCACATACCTCAACCTGTGTCCCTGCTGCATGGCTTCTAGTGGTTTTGTTTATGACGAAGTCTCAATGTTTTTCTTTTCCCTGTTGCATGGCTTCTAGTGGTCTCATATATGAGGAAGTCTCAGTGTTATTCTTTTGCTTTTCCTTTTCAATATCTAGGGGACACAAATTGTTTAATTTTACGTTCTCCTGTGTTATGCCATATGGTTTATGATAAAGTATTTTGTACTCCTTTACACTACCTGTGTTTTGGAACTCATTAAGCATAATTTATTTTTTGTCCCTATTTTGGATTTCTTTTTTTGTTAAGTAATGTCAATTTAGTAAAAACAGAAACCGTATGCAGGAAGTATACAGTAAAAAAAAATGAAAAACACCAATGAAAAGTAGAAACAAAGAGGAGAGAAAGATACAAGAGTAGAAATTATTGGCAAATAAGAGAACAATCCAAGAACTCCATCAAAGAATACACCTAGAAAGTATAGGATTTCAAACTTCATTCATAAAGGGTCTTCAAAAACATGAACTTGAAATTTGGCAAAGTTAACTCCTTTCCTTTTAATGTAGGTTGATTCTTCTCCATCCAAATGCACAACATAAGAAAATCAGGAATGGAAGCCCACACTTCCTTGAATCTATGGAATCCCTAGGCTACTTTCCAAGGCTCCAACATAGCCATAACATAACTTGGCATGACCCAAGTGATCCAAACTAGGCAAAATAGACAAAAAAAGCCCACAGGTCACAAGCAATAGGACAATGTAACAGGAGATGACTCGCTGACTTACCGTCAGATTTGCACAGGCAGCACCAGTCTGCCATGATAAAAGCCCTCTTTCTAAGATTATCCGTCACCTATATATTCCCAAGAGCCATCACCCAAACAAAGAATGCAACACTAGGTAGGGTTAGCGTTTTCCGTATGCATTTCCAAGGAAATTGGATAGGATTTACAGCCCTTAACCTGTAATCCAGTCTTAGGCGATGGAAATGGAACCCATATATCAGGACCTGTAGGGGTTTCCTTCGCTGCATACAGATCATCCAAAAAATTGGGCCGCAGAATCTAACTCTCAGTCTTGTGCTTCTAAGATGAAGACAGGTTTCCAATGCACCTGACTGTTGATCCATTCAAAATAGTCTGAATTCTTAAATCAACGTCTCTTTGTCTCCGTCAAACCTGAACAACTGAGGGTATCTATCCTGGAAAGTCCCATTGCTATCCCATGATACTTCCAAAACAAAACTTGGGACCAACCCCCACCTCAAAAAGAGTGTATGAAGCAAACTTCTCCCAACCCTTACTGATGTTTTTCCATGGGCCTACCCCATAAGGACCTTTTACCATTCCAGAGTACCTCTGGCATCAAGTAGTACTGTACAATGGCGACTTCTGTTCCAACCCATACCTACACAGCCATTTCCCAAGCAAAGCTTGGTTAAAAATCAGCAGCTTTCAAATGCCCGCTACCCCTTGGATTGGATTGCACATAGTAGACCAATAAACCAAATGGAATTTATGCTCCCCATGAAGCCCACCCCACAGGAAGTCTGTATTTTTTTCCAGCTTGTTGGCTACACTAACAGGAATGGGGAAAAAGAACAAGGAATAGGAATAGGTAGGGAGACTTGAAAGCGTACTCTTGATTAAAGTTTGATTTGTGCATAATCTTGTACTCTGGATTCTGTCAATGACCAATTTGATTTGTGCATAATCTTGTATTTCACCCATCAACTAGGAAACAAGGAGAGGAGGAAAGAAATTTTGGAAGCTCTACCATTGATTTTCGGCTAGGTGTTTAAGGCTTTTTTTTTTTTTTTTTTTGGGGGGGGGGGGGTGTGGGGGATATTTTTTGTTGAAACTCTATCAAGTGACCAAAAAGAAAAGGAAAACATAAATTTTGAATCCTTGGGCATTGACTTGGGTGGTATAGAGGTAGGTAAATATGCTTTGTTTATTAGCAATGTGATATCATGTTTTAGTTTCTTGATCTTCTTGAGGCATTTTCATGTGAAGTATGTTGATGAACTACATTCTGGGAGAACTAAGATTCAGTTAAGCCTGTTGGACTTATGTTTATGCTACTTTTCTATTGTCCAAGTAAAACCATCCATGTAGGAATGCAAGAGGATTAGATTGGGTTGTACCAACCAAATGTGTAATATGCTCTACCATTTCTCTAAATGATCATCCTAGTTTTGAGGCCTTGGCTGGAGACAAAAAGAGATGGCCACTTACAAAGCTGGCTGCCATTGCAATATTTGTCCACTGTTACTGGTCATCCTGATTATTCATAATTTTAGTAAATTTTAAAAAATTCCAAGCATATTCAATATTTTGAAGATTGTGTACAAAGTTTTTGACAATGGAAAATTTTGTTTTGGCCCTTGTGCATGTTTGAGATGTTGGTTGTTGATGCTAAGTGAATGATTGTAGAGGAATAAATAATTCCCTACTCTTATTTGCAAAGAAGTCCTTGGATAAAATATTACAGACAAGTATTCATCTTACTTATCGATCTTAGCTGATTTGTCCTTCTTTGACATTTTTGTCCCCTCCTTTATATCATTTCAGAATGAGATTGATCCTTAATTAATGTAATTCAAGCACTTCAATAATCCATAACTCCTTATGAACTTGATGTTGTGATTATGTCTTCGTAGACGCTCATAAACCTATAGTTTTTCAATCAAAGAACATATATACATAACTAGAATTTTTTTTTTTTTTTTTGATAAGTAAGAATCTTATATATACGAAGGCTACTCTATGCAAGAGAAAAACATAGAGCAAACCCAAAAAATACAAGAAGAAAAGAATAGAAAAAAAAAAAAAAAAGAAAACCAAATGACAAAGTAATTACAAAAGAGAGAGAGAATTGAGAAAAGAGGGGAGAGAATCACTAGTCGTGAGTCCCCATGCCCGAGACCAATCAAAGAGAGTCCCGCTAAAAGAGGCAATCATCTGAACATCGGAACTATCCAAATCCTCAAAAGTCCTCCGATTCCTTTCCTTCCAAATACACCATAGGAGGCACAACGGAACTAAGTTCCAAATCTGAGACGAATGCTTCCCCAACCAATTCCACCATCCAAAAAGCAAATCTGGAATTGATCTAGGCATAACCCAAGATAAACCAAAAGTTGTTAAGACAAAGCTCCACAACTGATAAGTCATCTCACAATGGAGAAGTAAGTGATCAACCGTCTCTCCACAATGTCGACACATAATGCACCAGTCTACAAAATCCAAGCCCCTCAATCTTCTCAAGTTATCACCCGTTAGAATCTTATTCCAAGAAACACACCAAACAAAAAAAGAAACTCGCCTAGGGGCTTTTACTCTCCATATTCCTTTCCATGAAAAGACAATCAAAGGAGACTTCCGCAATTTGTCATAATACGACTGGATGTCAAACTCCCCATTAGGTTTCAACTTCCATCTCATCCGGTCACTAACATCCATTGGAGGAGTATTAACTCCCAATATACGAAGAAAATGCAGCCCTTCATCCATCTCCCAATCATTAAAATCTCGAATAAAACGAACATCCCAAATTCTTCTATCCTCCACCCCCTGCCTTGACAAATAAGCTTCTACAGATGCCTCCTTATCAATGGTAATACCATACAGTCTTGGGAAAGCCACTTGGAAAGGTTGATCCCCATACCACCCATCCTGCCAAAATCTCACTCTATTACCCAACCCAACAACAAACTGACAATTCTTGCTAAAATCCTCCCAACCCATGCGAATACCTCTCCACAAACCACACCCATGAACTCCCCTACCCAGCTTTGAGGTCCAACCACCCCATTCTTCCCCATATTTTGACACTACCACCCTCCTCCATAAATGACCCTCTTCCTTCCCAAACCGCCACAGCCATTTTCCCAATAAGGCCTTATTGAAAGTAGTTATTTTCCTTATCCCCAAACCACCGTTAGCTATCTGCGTACAAATTTTATCCCATCCTACTAGATGAGTCTTGCTATCACCCCATAGAAAATCCCTTTGCAACTTTTCAATCTTATTAGCCACATAAGTAGGAATGGTGAAAAGAGAAAGAAAATAGGTAGGGAGACTAGATAACGTACTCTTGAGTAACATCAATCGACCCCCCTTAGACAAATATAACATCTTCCACCCGGCTAATTTCCGCTCAATTTTTTCCAAAATAGGATTCCAAATTGAAGGGAAGTTATGCGAAGCCCCCAACGGCATGCCAAGATAAGACATAGGCAAAGTTCCAACTCTACAGCCTAACATTTCTGCCAGAGCATGCACATCATCAACCTCCCCTATAGGAACCATTTCACTCTTGTGCACATTAACCTTCAGACCTGTAACCGCCTGAAAACTGAGTAGCAACAACCGAATATGAAGAATTTGCTCCACATCTGCATCACAAAAAAGTATAGTATCGTCTGCAAACAAAAGATGTGAAACACATTCCCCACCACCCCTCCTACCCTCAACTTTAAAACCACTGATCAAACCAGCCCCCTCCACTCTTCTCAACATCCTACTGAACACCTCCATCAAAATCAAAAACAGCATAGGAGATAGCGGATCCCCTTGTCTTAGACCCCTTGAACTACCAAAAAAATCAGCCGGAGATCCATTAATCAGAATAGAGAACTGAACTGTGGAAATACAAGTACGAATCCACTTACACCACTTCACTCCAAAGCCCATTCTATTCAACAAATACAGCAAAGCCTTCCAATTCACATGATCGTATGCTTTCTCAATGTCAAGTTTACAAAGGACTCCAGGAACCCTACTCTTCCTTCGACTATCCACACATTCATTCGCAATAAGAACCGATTCAAGGATTTGTCTCCCCCCCACAAAGCTATTCTGAGTCTCAGAGATCAACTGATCTAAAACCACTCTCAAACGATTTGCCAAAACCTTAGCCAAGATTTTATACACACTCCCCACCAAGCTAATAGGCCGGAAATCTCTGATATTAGAAGCGTCATTCTTCTTAGGAATTAAAGCAATGAAGGTCGCATTCAGAGATTTTTCAAACTTACAATGTTGAAAGAACTCATCAAAGACCTCTAACACGTCTTTCTCCACCACTCTCCAACAATGATGATAAAACGCCATTGTAAACCCATCCGGACCTGGAGCTTTATCCCCCTCCAACTCACTTACGACTTGAAGTATCTCCTCTCTCTCAAACTTCCTTTCAAGCCAAACTCTCTCCATATCCCCAATACTATCGAACTCCAAACCCTCCACAAAAGGCCTCCACCCCTCAGATTCCTTGTACAAATTTTTATAAAACTGGACTACCTGATTAATTACCTCAGATTCATCCTCAACAACCACCCCATCCACCTCCAATGTCCTCAAATGATTGTACCTTCTGTGAGAGTTAGCCATCTTGTGGAAAAACTTGGTGTTATTGTCCCCTTCCTTGATATATAACATCCTAGATTTTTGTCTCCAGGAAATTTCCTCCAAGGATAGAAGATACTCCACCTGGGACCTCAAATCTGCCCTATGACATTTCTCCCCATCAGTGAGACCAACATCCCCTTCCTTAGCATCTAATGATTTCAATTCCTCCAGTAATTGTTTCTTTTGACACTCTACATTACCAAATTCTCGGCGATTCCATTGTACAATGTCCTCTTTTAGGGCCTTTAATTTTTTCGCAAGCACGAAACTAGGTGTACCTACAAAAGAATGCCGATTCCACCAAGACTGAACCTTATCCACAAACCCCTCAGTCTTCAACCACATATTTTTGAATCTGAATGGACTTTTCCCCCTAGCCATTCCCCCTGCCTCCAAGAGAATTGGACTGTGATCTGAAATAGGACGGGGTAAAACCCTTTGAATAACATCTGGAAAATGTTCCTCCCAGTCTGGAGTGACCAGAACTCTATCAATCCTAGACATCATTGGTTGATTAGTACCACTTGACCATGTATAGCTAGCTCCTTCCAAAGGCAAGTCAATCAAGTTAAGATCCTCAATAAATTTAGAGAACTTCTCCATAGCCAGGGTCAATCTTGTCTCACCCCTACGCTCACTGGGAAAACGAACAATATTAAAATCCCCTAAGCAACACCATGGTATCCTCCAATACTGTTGAATACCCACCAACTCATCCCACATGTGACCCCTCTCATTGTTCTCATTTGGGCCATAAACCCCTGAACATGCCCATACAAAACCGTCCCCCACCCCTTGCCACTTTACCGAAACTGAGAATGTACCAACCATAACTTCCATCTTATCTAAGACCCTCTTATCCCACATAATCAAAATACCACCAGCAGTTCGATCAGCCTCCAAAACAGCCCAATCCACATATGGACAGCCCCACAAACTACAAACCAGCTGCCTATTCATGCTAGCAATCTTCGTCTCTTGTAAACAAACAACATCACACTTCCATTCCCGCAACAAATTCTTCACCACAAGACGTTTCCGAGGATCATTCAACACTCTGACATTCCATGAAATCATTTTTATCTTCATTACCACAAAAGAATCCCTACCTACTGACACTAGCACAAAACCAAACCTCTATCTCCCATCGTAATTCACCGAAGAGATCAAATTTCGCAGCTCTCTACTTCCCTTGTGTTTGGCCTTAGCCAATTTTTGGCTACCTGACATTTTCCGTTGTAACACATTGGCTGCCTCCATTTCAGTTTCTAGTCTTTGTAAGAGAGCAATGCACAGTTTCTCATGTCGGGTCATTGACAGCCCAACCAATTTACTGAATCCAGGAATTTTGTGCTTCACCCACCTAGAAACATCTAACTTAGCCTCAATACTCAAGACCTCATTGACCTTCTCCAACTCCGCCGATATTGTTGACTCACTTGGAGTAATAATCTGTAAAGGTAAACAGTCCGATAATTCTGCTTCACCAGAGCCCGCAACCCAAAAATCAGCTGCATCCTCCATACGTATGATCTCCCTAGGAGTGCTTAAGAGTTCCTTACTAGAGGAGGTCTTCGCCTCCTTACTTAATGCTCCAAAACCCTTTGACCCATCTTGCAAAAACCCCCAAAAAAGATCCGGGAAAGAAAGTCCGACCAGTCGCGGCACACATTCAAGAGTCACCGACCTCATATCTTCAAAAACCAGCCCACCCGACAACCTAATTGATCCCAAAAAACTGTTCCGGTCAGAGCTATACCTGAAAACCAGATGCTGAAAGTTCTCAGTGCACCCCGACACTCCTAGCGGCGAAGAACACTTCGACTGAGCAAGCAAACCTCCCTCTGCACCAATCTGCATCACCGTCGCTGGGGAAACTACATGCGATTGAGAAACCGAGAAGCACCCATCCTTCTCGCTCCTCGACTCTACCGGCGCCATTAAACCAGATGAAGAATTTGTTGACATAAATTAGCCACTTTGGAAGCTTATCCTTTTGACTTCTACATTTCAAGAAAGTTGAAATCAAGAAACTTCTCCAATCCAAACACTTTGTTTTGGATGAATGAGTGATTTCATTTCCAAAGAGATGTACAGATATACACAGAAGCACAATCACAAAACACGAAGCATTCACCTGCAAATTCATTTTTTTAACCACATCAACTAAACGACTCATAAAAGCATATATAACTCCTCTAAACAAGATTCCCATTTACACTAGCATAAAAATGGAGAAGTTATCCCCTCCAATTCAATAAAAAAAGGACTTGGTTTTGGATAGAATTACTTATATTGCAAGCACCATCATCCTTAATTTGTCTAATAATCTGTTCCTCAGTTATTACTTGGTTTTCATGAAATCCGTGTTACTACTTCCTATACTTTCCAATATCGTTGTTCATGATTTATGAGCTCTTTGTAGCTTTTTTATACCATTCTATAATTTAAGTTATTTGTTGTAATGCATCTCTCTGACTCTCTCTGTTCATGATTCCCATTTTCATGCATCTCTCTGACTCTCTTTTGTGCCACATTTTCTCACGTCTTAAGATTGAGTGCCACAAGAGATCAAACTCTAAGCATACATGTCTATTAGATACAGTATCTGTCTGCCAACTTGTCAAGTAGCTAATGGATGCTGATGATTGTTGGTGATGCAAATTGGGTTAGACTTGGGAAAAGAATCTTCCAATGGCATTATCACTGGCACCCAGTTGGAATACTTCTACTTAAATTTGGAAACATATAGGACTATATATGACGCAGCAATTAGCTATGAGGCTAAGGTGGATTCAGTCCTAAAAATAGAACTTTGGTTTGGAAGCCTGCTAGATCTGAGGATTTGTTCATAATTTAAAGCCAATTAAGTCTCTTGATCTAAAGGAAGAGGATAAGGCTAAGTGGACCGTCACTAAGTCAGGTTGCTTCTCTTGTGAGATAAAGGCTGAAGTGGTGGACTGGTGGAAGGTCTTGTGGTTCAACCATACCATACCAAAGCATGCTCTCATTGGCTGATTGGCGATCAAGAATAAATTAACCACTAGCGAGTGACATTCTGTGTGCTATGCAGGGGTTGTGTTGAAAGCAGGAGCCATCTTTCTGGACACATTTTTATGGGGACTGGGCTGTTAGGATCCTCTAAGGGAAGGGACCTAGAGCATCCATATGTAAGATTGGATGGTGGGCATCTATATATTATATTTGGAGCCAAAGGAAGGCTATCATCCATAATGGCCTGGCCCAATCTTAACTAAGGAGCCAATCCTGTAAAAAAATTAAAAAAAAAAAGATGTTAGAGGCAAGCTTGAGTTCAAAGCAAAATTCCCTAATTCCACTCAAAACAGAATTCTTTGCTGACTTTGGGGCTTAAACAATTTTATTTTGATCTCCACGGCTCAATGACCTTTAATTTCTGCAGTAAATTGCGGAATTTGTTTGGATTTTGAGTTATATAACGGAGCCACTTGTTGGATAAATGGAAAACGGCAAAGGTTCTGATTTTGTTTGTGGTAGAAGGATGCTGTACTAACTATGGCTGATTGTATTGCACTATATTTATTTTCTTTGCTTGGGTTGTGAGTTGCATTTGAGCTGTTTACTGAAGTCAGCTGCTTGCTTTTTTCTTGCAAGTAAATACAGCTAGAGGTGCAAAAAATGACTGGATTCTGCAGATTGTTGCTGCTATAGATTGCCAATTAGCTGCTAAGGCTATTGCTGTGTGCTAGACTGTTTGCTGTGTGCTTGGAAGCATGATTGCTTAAGCAAGTGTTCTCCTGTTCATAGTTCACAGATGTTTGTTTAGCTTGTGCTATTAATGCACAGGTCAACTCTGTACTTTTGGTTTGTTTTGTTGGTCGAGTGGGCTTCTTTTACGCTTAGTAATTTTGATAGCTGAATGACCTTTTGGTCTTTGAGTAAATTGTATTCTTTGTTTCTTTTAATAAAAATATATATTCGAACCTGAATCCTTGAAGAATTAATTCTAAGCAGTGAAAGGTGATTGTTCTTTTTAGTATTTGTTTAAAGTCTTATATAATAAATTGAAACTTAGATTGATTGTTATACTCTCTACAGCCACAAGATAATGTTATCTAAAACAATAAGATTAAAGGGAAATTAAATAAAAGATCCACTTTTATTTGTACACTAGAATAATGCCATATATTATAAAGTTCTAAACTAACATGGCATCTATAAAAGGCTTTTAGGAATTGACTAGATTATTGTACAAACACAGTCACACATTATAGTAGTAGAACAAAACACAGTACATGAAGAACGGTCCTACACTAGAATAGAAAGAAAATCACTCCTCCAACACTAGAAGTGAAAGAAAATCATCCATTGATCCTTTCATAAAGGGATATTAAACTAGCATAATATTATAACAGATCAGGTAGAAATGCCTAATCCCATGCTTAATCCAAGCATTATTAAAGACATTTAATTTCTTCTATTTGTTTCATATCTCTGCAATTCACAAAAAAAAGCTGCCCTCCCCATTTTAAACCTTGATAACATAAGAAAAGGGATAGGAATTATTACAAGAAGGTTGTGGATTGTAATAAGATGACAATGTCTGTTTAGTATTTTGATCATGAATGAGAAATGAAAATCCAATTTTACAATTAGCTATGATAATCTACTCGAAATTAATAAAAAGGTCAACATAAAATCTCCATGCTTTTTTAATAGAAGTATTTGGGGACTGAATGAAATCAAAGTAAATAAATAGGACACAACTTAACATAGTCTTATAATGAAAACTAAATACCCCTTACTCAAGCTCTACTTGGTACGTCTCTGCAGATCCACAAACTAATGAAAACACTTGTTAAGAATTGAGAGTAAGCACTTTTGCATGTCAGCATCAACATGCCTAAAGTCCTCAATATTATTAGTTTCTTCTACTTCAATTTCATTATCATTGTCATCTTTTTCTGTTGCCATCTTTACCCCAGTTGCAACTCCCAATTCTTCAACTTCTCTTGGCAAAAGCATTGGGTCGACATCTTGAGCAAGTCTTTTTGGAAATGACATCTTAACAAAATTATGGAGATTCAGACCATCTTTAAACATATCATCAGTGGGCATCCTTCCTATAAACATTTCCAGCACAAGGACTCCATAGCTGTATAAATCCCCCTCAGTCGATGCCTCACCACCCATGCCATACTCTACAATTCGTGGAATGGATGAAAATATGGCAATTTCTATCTATAATGAAAAATAGGGATAAAGGTTTACAAAATGCAAATTCAAAGAAAATGAAATGAATCTATATAGAAAAGTAATATGACATATGATATTACTTCCACATGGAAGGAAATTGTACGAAACTTTACCCCGAGGGGGCCAAATTACTTTTTTCTTCTTCTTTTTTTTTTTTTTCTTTGTTTTTGCATGTTCAATTTGATTGAAGTAAATGCATACAAAGAAGATATGAAGCTTAGCCAAAGGATCAAAATGTCCATCGCCAAATTAACTTAGGCATTTCTTAGAGTATGAATCTTATTATTTTGCTATTAATTATTTTATTTTAAATTCTATGTAAAATTAATTATGTGCTTGTATGTACTCAAATGAATATTTGTTATAAGAGATAGAAATAGTAAGCAAGAGAGTATGTTAATATGTTTATACTAATTTTACGAATATTAAAAAGTTTATATGCTCAAAAATACAAGTAGTTAATTCTTATCTTTTGATAAAGTGACAAAGAGAAAAGCAACATATTATAGGATTGTTAAGGATTTAAAACTAAATAAGAGAGGTTATACCTGGAGCAACATAGCCGATAGATCCTTTTAACCCAATTGTACTAGTACACTTCTGGGAAGAATCATCGGTGCTTGTGAGGAGTCTTGCTAAACCAAAGTCGCTTACATGAGCAATCATCTCACTATCGAGAAGAATATTGCTTGGCTTTAAATTACAATGTATGATTTGTTGCTGACAATGATTGTACATATAATTTAATGCAGAAGCCACATCAATTGCAATAATTATTCTTTGAAGAAAGCTCAAATTTTTTTTTTATTGATTTTTGCAATCTGTTATTGGATGTAGCCACATTTCTAAGCTCCCATTTGTCATGAATTCAAATACAAGAGCTTTAAATTCATCGCCATTATAATTGATACTAGAGCAACATGTTAAGATCTTCACAAGATTTCGATGCCGAATATTTCTTAAGACATTGCATTCCACCATAAAACTCTTGGTAGCTCCTTTAGTTTGTAGGCTTAGGACTTTTACTGCAACTAACATTTCTTCTTGATTAAGAACTCCTTTGTAAACTGATCCAAAACTACCAGATCCAATCAAATTGTTGAGAGAAAATCCATTAGTTGCTTGATGAAGCACTTTGTAGGAAATTGTTGGAAGGAGATCCGTATTTGAGACTATAGAAGATGGTTTTGTTTTATATTTTTTCCTCCAATAAAGAACAAGAAATGATGAAACCAGAAGGCTGAAGGAGACATGTAACCACACAAAAAATTGTGATTATTGTTCTAGAAGCAAGAGATTTTCTTGATTTTGTAACTTTGGGGCATTTTGGTAGTTGTAATTGTGGAATACCCCCATGAAGCTTATTGTTTGCAATAATTGATATTACATCTACATTTTTGAAAACTCCAACAGTTGGAAGTGGGCCCTCAAGATCATTGAACGAAATGTTCAAGTATTTTAAAAATAAAAGTTTCTCTAGACCCTTTGGAATAATTCCTGATAAGTTGTTTCGCGAAACATCCAAAAGTTCAAGGCCTTCTAAATAAGCCATGGATGAAGGTACGATTCCTTCAAAGGAATTCCCTTGCAAGTAGAGGTTTTCTAAATTCAATAAATTTTCAATTGTTGTGAGAATTTCACCGGACAAATTGTTTTCGGAGACATCTAGAGAATTAATATTTTTGAAATTGCCAACTTCTACAGGCAACTTGCACGAAATGAGTTGTAGGATAAATTCAGTAATAGTGACAAAGAGAAAAGAGAAAAAACCTGCTGAGGTATGACTTCACTGATGTAATTTTGTGAAACATCCAATTGTTGCAAACTTAGGTAGTTTCCAATACTTGGCGGTATGCTTCCTTCTAAATTGTTATGACAAAGGTTGAATTCAACCAATTGAGTGAGGTTACCAATGGAGCTTGGAATTTGCCCTAACAATTTGTTCCCTAATAAATATCATCCCAGCATCTTCAAAAATTTCCCAAAACAAGTAGGTATCACACCTGTGAAAAAATTTTCCTCCATGCCCAAGCTAATTAAGTTGATAAGATTTTGCAATGCTGCAGGAATCAAGCTAGATATTTGGTTGCCTCCTAAATACAATAAATGAAGTTGTGTTGACAAGTTGCCAATAGAATTGGGCAAAACACCTTCAAACTGGTTTATTGCAAATGTCAGCGATTCCATTTTACTACAGTTTGTTAAAGACATTAAGAAGTTCAAATCCCTTCCTAATTTATTCTTACTTAGATGTAGCAATTTAAGATCTAGTAGAAATCCTAAATTAGTTGGAACTTGAAAGTTCGCTTGGTGTGTAAAACACTAGTGAATGTTTAGACCCCCAATTTTAAATTAACCAACACAAGCTTATACTCAAACAATAGATGTGCGGAATGATAAGTACAAGCAATACCCAAATAAATAAACAACTTTAAACCATAATTAATCACAAGACAGCAGCAATTAAAAGGCAAGAGTAAGGGTTAAAGAGATGCAAACACAAAGATAACACCGGCATGTCTTATTGAAGAGGAAATCGAATAACTCGGCGAAAAACCTCTCCACCGCCCTCTAAGCGGTGAAATGATCCACTAAAGAATAAAGTTGGGATACATGAATAGCAATAAACCCTCCAAGCGTAATCTACCCAATGCACCTAAGCCCTCCAAGCTTCTTACTCCAACAAGGTTAAGCCTAACCATGTCTTTTTTAGTTTTCTGGATTCCGCAATAAGCCCATTGCATCACCAAATAAATTGGTCCTCTCTGAACTGCTTCACAAGCACCAAATAACCTCCTCACAAATATGGGTATGATGACATAAGGATTTGGTTAATGAACCTCTTAAGGGTATGTCAATGGAGAGGGTGAGAGAAGAGTAATTTGGAGAATCAAATGTCTAAGATTGTGGATGAGTCAATCTTGGTTTTCTCTAGGGTTTCTCTCTCAAAATTCTCTCTAGAGTCTCTCTACATTTCGTGGGTATAAGGGTATTTATTGTAAGGTATGAGAAGAAATGTGAAAAGTCATTTTTCAGCACAACAGGGTGTTCTGGCGACTGACTCGTGACTAGGACTTGTTGCGAGTTTCAGTCGCGAAATAACTGACTGGCCAGACTGTACTTTTTGTCTTGTAGTGCTCCAGCTATCGTGACCCTTCAGCTTCCTGCATGCTTCAAACGTGTGGCATTTTGGTGAGTCATCAGTCGCGAGCCACTCGCAAGATCTAGTTGCGAGAATGCTACTTGAATGCATACACACTTGAATTCTTCACACTGTCTCACACATAGCCGTTACATGATTCCCACCTAAATACAGGGTATCTAATTGCTGAATTACAAGCAAATTTAGCATGGAATAAAACTAACAAATACTTGAATAAATTCAACCTTACAGAACTGATCCCATAAAGTGGTTTTGGGGTATGTCAATTTTTTGAAGCTTAAATGCATTGCATAATGAACTAGGGATTGGCCCATAGAATTTATTATCACCAAGTGTAAATACTTTGAGATTGGAAAAGCCCCACTAAGTTGGTTGACTTCAAATCCTAATGTGCTAATAGATGATAAATTGTAGAGAGAGGAAAGGACCATACCATTCAGTTTATTGACTCCAACTACAAAAAATGATAAGCTTTTCAAAAGGCGTATGCTCTCTGGAATACTTCCCTCTAAATTATTATAGGATGCTGAAAAAAATTTCGAGAAACGAAAGATTTCCCAAGAAAGGTGGGATTCCTCCTGTCAAATTGTTTGTATTAACCCGAAAATAAAGAAGCTTTGACAAAGAGCCAAGCTCCCTGGGGATTGTCCAAATAAGTTTGTTCCACGCTATGTTCATCACCCTAAGTTTGGTGCAATTGGCCAAGCTGGCTGGAATTTCTCTTCCCAACGTATTATTTTGAATGTTAAGATGTTGCAGTCATAACAAATGACCAACTTCCTTTGGAATTTTACCATAAAACTGTTATTTCCTAGGTCGGTGACCCTAAGAAAGGTAAGGTTTCCAATGTAAGGTATAATAGTTCCACGCAATTTATGGCCTTGTAGTTCCAAAGCTGTAACTCTTCAATGGCGGCGGCCGTATGTAACTCCAAACCAGTTGTTAAATATATTATTAGCAACGTGATGTGTTATACCATGTTGTATATGCTAGAGTGAATGTGGAATGTGAAGCATAAAATAGGAACACTGAGAACACGAGGGTTATGTGGTTCAGCCTTGTCGGCCTACATTCATGGAGGGATCCCTTAAGGGCTACATATTTATTGTATAAGAGTGTAGTATAATAACCTGTGTTACAATGAACCCTAACATGAGTATATATAGGCGACTAAACCCTAGACTACTAGCGCAAGTAGGAGTGGGCTTGGGCCTATTACATTGGACCAATATGTCTAATTTATATCTCTAACACCCTCCCTCAAACTCAATGCGGAAGCTCGATGAAGGCTTGAGGTTAGATAAGCATGAGAAGATCACTTGAAGATGCATTGAAGAATGCCTTTGAAGAAACCACATTGAAGAATATGCCAATTGACCAATTTTGGAGTTTCAAATGAAGAAACGGAGTCCAAAATCGGAATCTAATCGAAAAACTGAGCAAGATAGGCCATTTTGGAAATTTTAACTTTTGGTCAAAGGTCAACACAAAAAGTCAAACTCAACAAAAGTCAAAGTCAACTGGTCTAGGGTCAAAGTCAACGGTCAGTGCTCAGGGTCAGATCCAGGTGGTCCAGGTCGGGTCGGTCTGGGTCAACGGCTAGCTAGGTGACGTGGTGCTGATGAGGCGACACTGTTGATGTGGCTAGCTGAAATGTCTATGTTGACGTGGCTCTTTGCTGACGTCATGAAATGCCGTCAGCAAGGGGTTTTTGGCGCGTGAATGGCACGTACAAAGTGCACTGGCGTGTGTAGGAGATGCCAAAAGTCCTAGAGGCGCGTGAGAGTGCGTGTATGGTCAGATTATGGCCGGAGTCTCAGGTTTTGTAGATTGGTGGACGAGAAGGCCTTATGGGTGGCGCGTGTACCAGGAAGACCATTTGGAAGTCAAAAATCCGAGGCAGCGCGTGGGAGATTTTCCGAAGACAACTGCAGTGCGTGGGGGCTCGTGGCAGGGCTTTGGGTGACCGATTTTTTGGGTTTTGGTTGTGGGAGGTCGTGGAGCACGTATGTGGTGTTGGTTCCATTAGGCGTAGCTTGGAATTGCGCAAATCTGATATGTTAAGTCATGGCTTGCTTGGTTGTTGGATTTTGACACAGCATAGAGCCATGGTGGCTGCGAGATGCTGTGGAGTCTAGATCCAGCAGACAAACATGTGTGACTTCAGATGGTGGTATGCACGTGAGAATCTTCTTTGCTGTGTAGAGATGTTTGTTTGATGCCAAAAGCAAAATTTGGCTCTGATACCATGTTAAATATATTATTAACAACGCGATGTGTTATACCATGTTGTATATGCTAGAGTGAATGCAGAATGGAAAGCATAGAATAGGAACACTGAGAACACGAGAGTTACGTGGTTCAGCTTTATCGGCCTACATCCACGGAGAAATCCTTTAAGGGCTACATCTTTATTATATAAGAGTGTAGTACAATAACCTGTGTTACAATGAACCCTAACATGAGTATATATAAACAACTAAACCCTAGACTACTAGTACAAGTAGGAGTGGGCTTGGGCCTATTATGTTGGGCCAATATGTCTAATTTATATCTCTAACACCAGTTACAAAACTGATAGAATCATTCCATGAGCTCAAGATTCCATATGGGTCATCAACAATGGATTCTTTAAATTTGAGCAAAGCCAAATGATTAGTCTCATTTGTTAGAGTGGTAGAAGTAGCAGGTTGCAAGCATAGAAGGGTTACAGTAAAGAGTAGAATGATATGAAGGAATGTAGAGCATAATGCAGGAAAATTGGAGTTGTGAAGCTTCATTGGTTTGAACAGGCAGGAAACTAGTGAAATTTTAGTGCAAGGTAGAAGTGATACACAAGTTTGTATTATATATAGGCTCTCTTAGTTATGACATAAAAAATTCATTTGCTTAATAAGTTTTTTATTTTTATTTTTTAGAGGGTTTCAACTTATGAAGTTATCATCAAACCAAGACACCAACAGTTTTTGGCAATGAAGCAGATACCGTATCGTACCGGCCAGTGCATTGGTACAAGTATCCCTTTGTTTTGTATTGGAAAATATATTAGCTATTCCGGACGCATACCGGCCGTACCGGCGAAATCCGGCCATACCGGATGCATACCGGCCGTATCGGGCCGAAACACTCCAAGCCACTTTTTTTTTTTTTTTTTTTTTTTTTTGTATTTTTGACAAATTTTCAAAGTCAATATGGTAATTGTGCTAAACCTAATTCTTACCCTAAGTCCCAACCGCATAGCCCTCTTTCTTTCTTTCTCTCACGCTCTCTCTTAGTTGCTCACATAAAACATAGAATTTATTTATTTTCTTTTTCAGTTTTGTTGCTTTTTTTTTTTTTTTTTTTTTTTTTTTCTAGTTTCTATAATCTGAAATTTATTTCTGTGTTTTTTGTTTTAATTAATTTTGGTTTACTTTCATTTGTTATAAGTGGGGTTGTTTCTTTCCTTGGAGAGACAATTTTATAGGTTCATTATGAAATGCAATTTCAGCATTATGTTTATTTAATTCCACTAAAGAAAAATGAGACCAATTTATACTTGTCGTGCATCTATAACTTTTCTTTAATGATGAATTGCCTTGGCAAAGTTGTTCATTTGTGTTGTAATTCCTATGTTTCTTGGGGCAGAAGAATAGTGGATAATCTTGTAAACATGGTTCTAGAGATTTTGTGTGTGTGTGTGTGTGTATATATATAATATATAAAATAACGATAAATCTGAAACGGTACACTAGTATTGACTGGTACTCGAAATATATCGTACCGCTGGCCAAACCGGTACAGCCTCCGGTATGATATTGACTTCTTTAGTTTTTGGTGTAGACATGGATTGAACCCTAGATTTCTTTTTCAATTATTGAAGACTTTACCAATTGAGCTTACTGAAACCCACTAGTATTAATAAATTGATAAATAAATAAATGAAATGTGAAAGCAGTCTAGTCAAAGTAAAAAAAAAAAAAAAGTAAATAAAAAGTGAAAGGGAACAAACCTCAGTTAACGTGCATAGGCCGTGGAGCAAAGAAATCAACAGGTTCATGAAATTGGTCATTTGCCATTGGTTGTTTCTCTCTTTTTATTCAATTGGGGTTTGTCATGAAGCAACATTGGTTGGACTAGCATGAAGCTGGTGAAATATTAGTGCAAAGCAGAGCAAGACACAGAAATTTGTACTCTTAAATCTTAAATAACTCTATAAGTACAGGCTCGGTTAAGTTTGGGTCATTAGGTGCTTGCACTGTCGAAGTACCTTAGTACTATTTTATCAAATGCCTCCAAAAATGTAAAATACATTGTATCTTCGAATTTGATAAAATTTTCTATACAGTTTTAATAAATTGATAGCGTTAAAAGACCCTGGGTCAACTTAAATTATTCAAAAGTTGCTGTTAAGTGTCCAATTTTTTTCTTCAAATATTTTTAATTAAAAAAATTCAATTAATTATTAAAAATTATTTTCAATGATTTAAAAAAAAACTTTTAATGGAAATTGATGAGGAGACCTTAATTGAGTAAAATTGAAACTTAAAGGACTTAATTGAATGAAAACAAAGCCAAAAAACTAACATAATGGTAAATTAATTATTGTTTTTAGAAAATTGTTTTTTAAAAAAGGGGCAGAGTAAATTGTTTTTAAAAATAATAATTATTGTTTTTAAAATTTACTCTGCCCCTTTTTATGTAAGAGTCTAAGCGCGTGTGCATGTGCTTAGAATTGTTTTTAGAAAATTATTGTTTACATTGTATTATCAATGTAAGATTTACATTATAGACTAAAAAATGTGTACAACAATATTGTACAAATTTTCAAAAAGTGTTCAATGATGTAATTATTATTATTTTGATAAGTAATGTAAAAAGTTTACCATTAGAAACCGTAATTATCTATGAAAAATTAATCTTTCTTTGTTTTCTTAATTTGAATAATCCTTATATGCTGCAGAATATCATAATGTTTAAATTCATACAACTTTCCAAATAGCATGTACATTGGATAAAATAAAAATTAACTTTGTATGTTCTAGTATTGGTTTTTGTTGAATGGCTATTGTGAACATGAGATTTAATGCATGGCATCAGGAATGTTTTAATTTTTGTTTTAGACTTTTAAAACAACGGTATATATGGTATGGGGAAATGGAAGGAAGAAGAGGGTAATATATTAAATTAGTTGGATTTGTTAATTAATCTTAAGTAGAATTAGACGTAATTATGTCCATAATTTTGGGATTAGTTGGAACGAAAGCTAAGCTATGGCACTTGTGGCAATTGATGGGAATCACCTGGGGTTCTCATATGAAAACCTGTCAAGTTCAACCAGGAGTAACATGAAAGCTGTGTTTCCATTTTGCAACATTCAACATGCCCAGAGAACTTTGATTAACACTTTTTATGCTCAAATGAATACATTTTTTTAATTTATTTGTATATAATAGTGAAGTGCTACGTCCACAACATTTTTACAATACTTTCACAACAAATCTTAGTTGCCAGGTTATTACAGGCTATTAATTTGAATTCACAACTAAAATTATTTTTTCTTACTAAAAACAGCAAGTAACAACCTGTTACATAAAACTTGTTGTGAAAATATTGTATATATAGCATTTCTCTGTATGATATAGACTCTTATAGTTATGTTGTGCATGTAAATTGTATGCTTTTAAAATGCTGACCCACACAAACATTTTCCTGCCTTGTTTTAAGCTCAAGCAAGTGAATCTACACTCTTGTAGAGTTGTAATGCCTTTTTTTTTTTTTTTTTGCTAAATGTTATAGTGCATTATATACATATACACACGTGATACTATCTTCAATTGATAAAATTTTCTAGGAGTTAGTATTAATAAAATAATGTGCTTGCAAGAAAATAAAAGCAGAATAATGAACTATATAAATTAAGAATATAAACCTCACTTGAATTGGCAGTGCCGGTGAAGTCACTACCGTAAAAAAAAGTACAATTTACGTCCACTAAAGTTCAATTTGGGATTTTGATTTATGTCAAAATTAATTTTCACTAACCGTGATTAGAGCAATCGAAAAAAATTTGACAGTGTCTGTTATTAGTAATGTTATTATCATAAATTATTTTACAACATTTGATCATAAACTATTATCACTATTTTATTTATTAATAATTATTTACCTCATCAACAATTTGTATAAAATAATTTAAAAATCTTGCATTTTCTGTATGTTATTATTAGTGTTGGGGTGGGTTTGGTGAGAAGTGTTTGAAGGGTAAATTGATGGTGGAGCACAACCAAACCCATTGCAATATCAAACTTTGTAAATCTAGAACTTTTCATTAGTAATTTTTGGTGTTGGGGTGGGTTTGGTAAGAAGTGTTTGAAGAGTAAATTGATGGTGGAGCACGGCCAAACCCATTGCAAAATCAAACTTTGTAAATCTAGCATTTTCCATTAGTTATTATTGGTGTTGGTTTGGTAAGAAGTGTTTGAAGGGTAAATTGATGGTGGAGCCCGGCCAAACCCATTGTCAATATCAAACTTTGTAAATCTAGTATTTTCCATTAGCTATTATTGGTGTTGGGGTGGGCTTGGTGAAAGGTGTTTGATAGGTAAATTATTGGTGGGGTAGGGTCAAATCATTGTGATATTAGTCGTTTGAAGCCCGTTTTTCAACAAAGGGGCTCCAATTGTGTTAGGTACTTACTCATTTTTTTTATACCTTCCCTTTATTATTATTATTATTATTATTATTATTATTATTATTATTTTGATAGATACAATAGTATTTTAAATTTATAACAAGAGCTAGTAATTGAGCTTTGGTGTTAAATGGAGTGCAACCACTAATCTATTATTCAATGACAGGAGACTAATTAAGCTTCATGAAACCTATTTCATTTTATTAATCAAAGACAAAATTGGATAACTCGGTAAAAATATATTTTTACCACTTTCCAGTTGATTTTTAAAACGTGTATTCAGTGAATTGCTTCAGGCCTTCAACTCTCCTATATTTCTCGGATTACTCCACGTTTTCACTTTTTGTTTTTTCCATTTTATCAAGGCTTACCCCTTTGTTTTGTTTTGTTTGTTTTTTTTTTTTTTTTTTTTTTTTTTTTTTTTTTTTTTTTTTTTGGAATTTGCGGTTTCCCTTGCTCCCTAATTTCACGTCTGTTTTTTAAACTAGCATAGTTCACGTACTAGTTTCCAATTTCCATTAGGCAAGGCTGTTTTCACTTTTCATGACAGTAAACCACATTGTCTTTTCACGGCAAAGAAATATATACGGTTATAACTTATATTAAGGCAAATTCAATAGATCTTTATACGCTATTACTTTTAGCATCCCAGATTGCACACAAAGCATTTTCAAAAACAACAGTACAATATGTGTGTCTTACGTGAAAATCCCTAAATTCCCTAAAACATAACAAAATGCAAGCTTGTGTTTGAAAGTTGAAATGTGAGTTTCACTGGCTGGATTGTGAATACAAATTTATTAAGTTAGAAACGGTGTATTCAGTATTCATTGGCTGGATTGGGCTGATTGAGCTTGATTTTGAAGATTGAGCTGGGTCAAACTTCAGTGTAGGTAGTGGATTATGAAATACATCTTGTAATGGATTTTATTGTAGATGGATTTTGATAACAAATTATCTGATGGGCTTATATGATGGACCGTGTTCACGCCTACCTGCACCCGTATACTTAGTTACTTATTAATATGGAAGCGTCTACTTCTCCGTTCAACGTACAAAGGTTGATGCTAATGGATTGATGGAGTTTTATACAGGTGCAAAAGGCAAAAAGCGATTGGCAGAAAAAGCCTCAAAGAAAAACAATCGTATTCTGATTATGTTTTGCTCAGCAGGCGTGATTCCGTGAAGCGATTGGCAGAAGAAGCCTTGTTACTACTTACTATACTTTCCAATATGTTTTTCATGATTTTTGAGTTCTTTGTAGTTTTTTATATATTTTTTATTTTTTATACCATTCTGTTTATTAAACTATTTTTTCTAATGCATATCTCTCTTACTCTCTCTGTTGCTTGCACGTATACATGGAAGCATTAAAAGTCACGGTTCAATATATTCTGTGTGTCATTTAGAGCATCAGTAGTGGGTCTTCTAAATGCCAAATGTAAGGTACATTTGACATTTAGGCCCAAAAACATGCTAGCAACTGAAAAGCTAAAAGTGAGAAATGCCAAATTTTTTTTATATGTAGTATTTTGTTGAATATGAAATAAATGTTAGTTTTTATTTTCATAAAAAAAATTGTTTTAAGATTTGGCCCCCCTCATGTTTGAATCCTAGTTCCGTCCCTGGAAGAGGATAAGGCTAAGTGGACCGTCACCTAGTCAGGTTGCTTCTCTTGTGCAGCCACATATGAGGCATAAAGCTGAGGCGATGGACTGGTGGAAGCACTTGTGGTTCAACCTTACTATACCAAAGCATGCTCTCATTGGCTTATTGGTGATCAAGAATAAATTAACCACTGGAAGTAGGCTGTTCCAATGGGGTTACACAAGTGACACTTTCTGTGTGCTATGCAGGGGTTGTGTTGAAAGCATGAGCCATTTCTTTATTTAGTGATCTTTCCGGACACATGTTTATGGGGATTGGGCTGTTAGGAACCTCAAAGGGAAGGGACTTACAGTATCCATATATAAGATTGGATGGTGATCGTCTATATGTTATATTTGGTGCCAAAGGAAGGCTATCATCCACAATGGCCCAATCTTAACTAAGGAGCAAATCCTGTCAAAAAATAAAGAAAGATGTTAGAGGCAACCTTGAGTTCAAAGCAATATTCCCTAATTCCACTCTAAACAGGATTCTTTGCTGACTTTGGGGCTTAAACAATTCTATTTTGATCTCCACGGCTCAATGATCTTTAATTTCTGCAGTAATGTTGCTGTGTGCTTGGGAGGTTGATTACTTAAACAAGTGCTCTCCTGTTCATAGTTCACAGATGTTTGTTGAGCTTGTGCTATTAATGCACAGGTTAACTTTGTATTTTTGGTTTGTTTTGTTGGTCGAGTGGGCTTCTTTAGGCTTAGTAATTTTGATAGGTGAATGACCTTTTGTTCTTTGAATAGATCGTATTCTTTGTTTATTTTTCAATAAAATATATATTCAAACCTGAATCCTTGAATTAATTCTAGGCAGTGAAAAGTGATTGTTCTTTTAAGTGTTTGTTTAAAGTCTTACATAATAAATTGAAACTTAGAATGATTGTTATACTCTCTACAGTGACAAGATAATGTAATCTAAAACATTATGTTTAAAGGGAAATTAAACAAAAGATCCACTTTTATTTGTACACTAGATTATGTAACATGGCATCTTTGATGCATTCCCTTCCTTTAAAAGGCTTTTAGGAATTGACTGGATTATTAGTACAAACACAGTCACACATTGTAGTAGTAGAACAAAGTACAGTACATGAAGAACACTCCTACACTAGAAGAGAAAGAAAATCACGACTCCAACACTAGAAGTGAAAGAATATCATCCATTGATCCTTTCAAAAAGGGATATTAAACTAGCATAATATTATAACAGATCAGGTAGAAATGCCTAATCCCATGCTTAATCTAGGCATTAATCCAGGCATTATTAAAGACATTTAATTTCCTCTATTTGTTTCATGTCTCTGCAATTCACAAAAATAAAAATAAAAATCGTTAGCTCACCATTTTAAACCTTGATAACGTAAGAAAAGGGATAGGAATTATTACAAGAAGGTTGTGGGTTTTAATAAGATGACAATTTTTGGTTAGTATTTTGATCATGATTGAGAAATGAAAATCCAATTTTACAATCAACTATGATAATCTACTCAAAATTAATAAAAAGGTCAACATAAAATCTCCATGTTTTTTTAATAGAATTATTTGGGGACTGAATGAAATCAAAGTAAATGAATAGGACACACTACTTAATGTAGTCTTATAATCAAAATTAAATACCCCTTACTTGGGCTCTTTTTCTTTGCCGATCCCCAAACTAATGAAAGCACTTTTTATCAATTGCAGTTCCTTAATAACTTCCCCTATACTCATCCTCTCTTTTGGGGATTCTAATGAACATAAGATTCCAATGTTAAGAATTGAGAGTAAGAACTTTTGCATGTCAACATTAATATGGCTAGAATCCTCAATATTATTAGCTTCTTCTACTTCAATTTCATTATCATTGTCATCTTTTTCTTTTGACATCACTACCGCTGTTGCAACTCCCAATTCTTCAACTTCTCTTGGCAAAAGCATTGGGTCAACAACTTGAGCAAGTCTTTTTGGTAATGCCATCTTAACAAAATTATGGAGATTTAGGCCATCTTTAAACATATCATTAGTGGGCATCCTTCCTGTAAACATTTCCAGCACAAGGACTCCGTAGCTATATACATCCCCCTCAGTTGATGCTTCACCACCCATGCCATACTCTACAACTCGTGGAATGGAAGGAAATTAGGCAATTTCAATCTATAATGAAATAGATTAAGGTCTACAAAATGCAAATTCAAAGAAAATGAAAAAAAAAATCTATATAGATAAATAATATGACATATGATATTACTTCCGCAATGGAAGGAAAATGTATGAAACTTTACCCCGAGGGGCCAAATTACTTTTTTTTTTTTTTTTTTCTTGAATGTTCAATTTGATTGAAATATATGCATACAAAGAAGATACGAAGCTTAGCCAAAGGATCAAAATGTCCATTGCCAAATTAACTTAGGCATTTCTTAGAGTATGAATCCTATTTTTGTTTTATTTATTTTATTTTAAATTTTATGTAAAATTAATTATGTGCATGTATGTGCTCAAGTGAATATTTGTTATAAGAGACAAAGAAATAGCAAGCAAGAGAGTATGTTAATATGTTTATACTAGTTTTACGAATATTAAAAAGCTTATATGCTCAAAAATACAAGTAGTTAATTCTTATCTTTTCATAAAGGGACAAAGAGAAAAGCAACATATTACAGGATTGTTAAGAATATAAAACTAAATAAGAGAGGTTATACCTGGAGCAACATAGCCGATAGATCCTTTTAACCCAATTGTACTAGTACACTTCTGGGAAGAATCATCAGTGCTTGTGAGGAGTCTTGCTAAACCAAAGTCACTTACATGAGCAATCATCTCACTATCAAGAAGAATATTGCTTGGCTTTAAATCACAATGAATGATTTGTTGCTGACAATGATTGTGAAGATAATTTAATGCAAAAGCCACATCAATTGCAATAATTATTCTTTGAAGAAAGCTCAAATTTTTTGATTGATTTTTGCAATCTGTCATTGGATGTAGCCACATATCTAAGCTCCCATTTGTCATGAATTCAAATACAAGAGCTTTAAATTCATCGCCATTATAATTGATACTGGAGCAACATGTTAAGATCTTCACAAGATTTCGGTGTCGAACATTTCTTAAGACATTGCATTCCGCCATAAAACTCTTGGTAGCTCCTTTAGTTTGAAGGTTTAGAACTTTTACTGCAACTAACATTTCTTCTTGATTTAGAACTCCTTTGTAAACTGATCCAAAACTACCAGATCCAATCAAATTGTTGAGGGAAAATCCATTAGTTGCTCGATGAAGCATTTTGTAGGAAATTGTTGGAAGGAGATCCGTCTTTGAGACATTAGAAGATGGTTTCTTTTTATATTTTCCCCTCCAGTAAAGAACAATAAATGATGAAACTAGAAGGAGACATGCAACCACACAAACAATTGTAATTATTGTTCTAGAAGCAAGAGGCTTTCTTGATTTTGTAACTTTGGGGCATTTTGGTAGTTGTAATTGTGGAATACCCCCACAAAGCTTATTGTTTCCAATAATTGATGTTGCATCTAAATTTTTGAATACTCCAACAGTTGGTAGTGGGCCCTCAATATCATTGAATGAAATGTTCAAGTATTTTAAAAATAAAAGTTTCTCTAGACCCTTTGGAATAAATCCTGATAAGTTGTTTTGTGAAACATCCAAAAGTTCAAGGCCTTTCAAATAAGCCATTGATGAAGGTATGGTTCCTTCAAAGGAATTCCCTTGCAAGTGGAGCTCTTCCAAATTCAATATATTTCCAATTGTTTTGGGAATTTCACCAGACAAGTTGTTTTCAGAGATATCTAGAGAATTAATATTTTTCAAATTGCCCACTTCAACAGGTAATTCACCACTAAATGAGTTGCAGGATAAATTGAGTAATAGTGACAAAGAGAAAAGAGAAAAAACCTGCAGAGATATGACTCCACTGAGGTAATTTTGTGAAACATCCAATTGTTGCAAACTTTGGCAATTACCAATAGTTGGAGGCATGCTTCCTTCTAAATTGTTTCGAGAAAAGTTCAAATCAACCAATTGAGTGAGGTTGCCAATGGAGCTTGGGATTTGCCCTGACAATTTGTTCCCCGATAAATACAATCCTTGCATCTTCTGAAACTTTCCAAAATAAGTAGGTATCACACCTATGAAAAGATTCTCATTCATGGCCAAACTAATTAAGTTGATAAGATTCTGTAATGCTGCAGGAATCATTCCAGATATTTGGTTGCCTCCAAATTTCAATTCATTAAGTTGTGTTGACAAGTTGCCTATAGAATTGGGCAAAACACCTTCAAATTGGTTACTTTGAAATGTCAGCGATTCTATTTTGCTACAATTTCCTAAAGACGTTATGAAGTCTAAATCCCTTCCTAAATTATTATAACTTAGACGTAGGTGTTCAAGATCTAGTAGATATCCCAGATTAGTTGGAACTGGTCCCACAAAGTTGTTTCCACCTACGTCAAGTATTTGAAGCTTAGATGCATTGCACAAAGAACCAGGGATTGTCCCAAAGAATTCATTCTCACCAATTGTAAATAGTTTGAGATTATGGAGAGTGAGGCCTATGTTTGCTGGAAGAGCGCCACTGAGTTGGTTGAAGACAATGTCTATACTACTAATAGATGATAAATTGTAGAGAGAGGAAGGGACCATACCGTTCAGTTTATTGACTGCAACTCCGAAAGTTGATAAGCTTTTCAAATGGCCTATACTGTTTGGAATATTTCCCTCTATGTTATTATATTCTACTGAAAAATATACGAGCAACGAAAGATTTCCCAAGGAAGGTGGGATTCCTCCTGTCAACGTGTTTCTTGAAACAGTAAGAACCAAAAGCTTAGTCATAGAGCCAAGCTCCATTGGGATTTTGCCAATAAGTTTGTTCGATTTTAAGATCATTCCTCTGAGTTCGGAGCAGTTGGTCAAGCTAGTTGGAATTTCTCCCCCCAGTGTGTTACTTGAAAGATAAAGATGTTGCAGTCGGAACAAATGACCAGCTTCCTTTGGAATTTCACCATAAAAGCTGTTGTTTTGGAGGTTGATGGCCCTAAGAAATGTGAGGTTTCCAATGTAAGGTGTAATGGTTCCACGCAAGTTATGACCTTCTAGTACCAAGGTTGTGACTCTTTGATGATGGCGGCCACATGTAATTCCATGCCAGTTGTAGAAGTGGATAGAATCATTCCATGAGCTCAAGATTCCATATGGATCATAATCAATGGATTCCTTGAATTTGAGCAAAGCCAGACGGTCAGTCTCATTTGTTGGAGTGGCAGAAGAGGTGGCAGGTTTCAAGCATAGAAGGGTTACAGTAAAGAGTTGAATGGTATGAAGGAATGTAGAGCATAATAATGCAGGAAAATTGGGGTTGTGAAGCTTCATTGGTTTGGACAAGCAGAAAACTGGTGAAATATTAGTGTGAGGTAGAGCAAGATACAGAAGTTTGTATTATATATGCTAATTTGTCAAATACAAACTGGTGAAATATTAGTGTGAGGTAGAGCAAGATACAGAAGTTTGTATTATATATGCTAATTTGTCAAATACCTCCAAAAATGTAAAATAAGTGGTAATTTCGTTTGATAAATTTTTATAGGCTACAGTATCAATAAATTGATAGCGTGCATGCCTCCAAGAGAGACCCACTGCCTTTGGACAAAGACCTCGGGGTCAACTCAAATTTCGTCAAAAGTTGCCGTTAAGTGTCCAATTTTTTTGTTCTTCAAAATTTTTTAATTAAAGATATCTAATTAATTATTAAGAAGTACCAGAAATTGAAAATAAAGTCATTATTAAATGTGATCATTAATCATGATTTGACGCAATTTAGCAAATATTTTAGTGATAAAACTTAGAATTAAAAAAAAAAATTAAAATCCTATCATATTTATAAAGAAAGACAATAATTATTAATGGTAATTGTGCTTTGTTAAAAAAAAAAACCTGACGAATTTTAAGCTTTAATTGTAGGAGTTTTAATAGTCTCACATTTAGTTTTTATCTTTTAAATATAAAAATCAATACAAATTTAGATAGTGTCATAAAATAGACATGAGAAAAAAATGAGAAAAAAAAAAAATCATGACAAGGACAACCCAACCCAATTTTAACTTGATGAGATTTGGATGAATGTAAATTTGAGTATTCAACTACTCTCTTGACTTGAGTGTGTGACGTCTTACTCTCTTTTGAGATTGTATTGAAAATTTGAGTATTCAACAACTCTCTTGACTTGAGCGTGGGACGTCTTATTCTCTATTGAGATTGTATTTGAAAATTTGAGTAGTCAACAACTGCACTCTTTTGAAAACTAGTTTACGTCAAGCTGTTGAGGACTTGACTAATAATTTGATTCCCATTTAATTAGAATTTGATGTGTTGGCTGTGTGGCTTAGAATCAACGTATGTGTTGAATAGCTTTTATTAGATAGTGCGCACTCATGAGAACTCGATCACTAGATTTGGGTATTTTTGTACGTAAATTTTTGTTGGATATTATGCTTGACAAAGATTACGTTCAAATTCATTTTACAATTTGCAATCTTTTGTGAGTGCTTATGAATTTGAATGATTTCAAGATCTAAATTGGCATTGTCGTCATTATTAAAGATTTGTTATTTATAGTAGCAGCTTTAGGATTTTTTTTTTTTTTTAGATTAGTCATTAAAAAATTTAAATTATACAAAATCTATTAAAAAAAGAAATTGAATATATCAGCATAAAAATAATAAAATGATAAAAAAAAAAACTTATAAACACTTGAAATTTTACAATATCCATTTACTAGCAAAATGAAAAATGCAAAAAATGACTAATAAGAGAATTTTAATATAATGATGGTTATAAATATATATATTTTATATGTTCTAGAACCATAGTACACGAACACCTTTTGGCAAATTCTAGATGGTCCTATCTTGGAGATTCGTATTGTGGCTTTGTCAACTGTCAAGTGTCATATATATTTTTTTTTCTTCCCATCAAAAAAAAAAAAAAAAAGTGTCATATTTTCTCTTTCAAAATAATAAATGTTGATTGCCATTTTAAGTCAAGGAGTTGAGGACTTGACTAATAATTTCATTCCTATTTAATTTGATTAGAATTTAATGTGTTGGCTGTGCGGTTTAGAATCAACGTATGTGTTGCATGGTTGTACGAAAGTAGAGCACTCAGTAGAACTCGCTAGATTTGGGTGTTTTTGTAGTTTTAATTTTAACTGACATCACAATGTTTAATTTGTTTTTTTCATAAATTTTTTTGTTGGACATTATGCTTGACAAAGAGTACGTTCAATTCATTTTACAAATTACAATCCTTTGTAATTGCTTATGATTTGCAATGATTTTGATATCTAATTCACATTTAGGGGCGGAGCCACAGCATAGCTTGGCCCCCCAAATTTTATTTTATTTCTAAATTCTCTTAATGCATGTGGGCTTTTATAGTATTTTTAAATATTAGACCCAAAAAATAATCAGTGATCTAAAACCAATTGTTCATAATAACAAAAGAAATTGTCTATTTTTTTTTTTTTTAACTCAAAAAAGAAAAGTACTACTAGAACAACGTAACGTTTCTCCTTTTTACGTAACGTTTCTCTTCTTTTTATTTATTTATTTATTTTTCCAATCTTATTTGTTGAGTTCCAGTTGTTGAGTACAAATAGTGAGTATTTAATTGTTATTTTAAAGAACAATAATTGATAAATAAAATAATCTTCAAAATATCATTTAAATAATAACATATCACATAAATTAGAATTTATCATAAAATTAGAGAACAGTTGAGAGATATTATCTCGATGATGCTTTAAAGTTATCTCAAAATATGATAAATAATTTACTATCGATTCATGAGTTTTTAGATGGTAGAGTTGAGGTGTGAACCAGATCACTCTCTTGAAATGATACACGCCGTTTATAAGATTCTGGTGCAGTAGACTAACAACATTATGCGTGCCACCCTCAGGACACAACAACCCAACCACCTTGTTGATTGTCCTTATGAGCCTACACAGTTTGTAGGATCAAAAGCTCTCGAAATAATACATTCTTTTTACCAATAAATAGTGCATATAAAATATAATGACACGTTTACAAAAGCTGAAAGTTGTCAAAAAGTGTAAACTGTGTAAAAAGCTTAGAGATGAAAAATTTGTATATCAACTCATTGCTTACGCCAGTTATATAAAAGGTTCACAGATGATGGGGGCCATTTTTGCGTGTAACCACGTGTCTTCTTCTGGAGGGGTGACTTTGCTAGACTCGAATTTGTTTTGGAGAGTTCCATCCGGAACTCAACATTGGGGTGCATACACCAATGGCTTCAGGAGCATTTTTAAGCCTACAAAATATATAAAGCCCAAAGTCTAAGAATCGTGATAATGGTTGTAATAAATAAATAATTTAGCATAATAGCTTTGATTAAATGACGAGTTGAATATCATAGTTACGTATATTAAGTGATGTCCAACATTAATTAAATGTCATATGTCCAATAATGGGGTGATGTCTAATATTAATTAAATGTCATATGTCCAGCTGTGGTTAACGTCCAAATAATATATATGTCCAGCGGTTTATGTCCAGCAGTGGGATGGGTTCAACTTGTCAATATTTTTATATTCATTAGTGAAATATTAGTGAATACATGTTTGTTAAATAGTAAGATATGTTAGGACATATGTGAATCATGTTAGAAACATATGTCAATATAGATTAGTTAATCCTTTGACAAAACGCACTTTACTTGTAATTGGATAGATCTAGGATGTGCTTAATACTTCAAGGAACAAGGTTTCAAGTTCAAGTGTTAAAGCCATGCAAATTTGTCTAAGAATTAACTGAAGAAGTGCTGGATTTTAAAGCTCGATAGCTAGTATCTATCGAGGCTTAAAGACTATTCTAGCCCGATGCTCGACAGCTGTTCAATAGATAGGGTATCTGTCGAAATTTAAGAAAATCAGTTTTTCAGATTTGATTTCATTCTAATCTGTGTGTGCATGTTTAGGTTTTCTTTTCTCACAACGTTAATTATATATAAGGATTATTTTAAGGGCTGTCAAAGGTTGCTCGAGTGTGAAGCAAAGTTTTGTTCATGCAAATTGTGACCAGAGATAGAATTTTCCCTAGTTCATCTTTCTCGTGAAGAAGCTGCTGAGTTTGTACACCGTTGGGTTTTGTGACCAAGGAGTTTCGTGATCTTCATCGTGTTGATGAATTGAAGAACTTTGCAGCCAACATCCTTCTCAAGTTGGTGTGTAAGCCACGTACTAGGATCCACGTATCGATTGGTTAGTCACGTACTGGGAGCTGTGCATTGAAAATGAGAGATTGTCACTATAGAACAAGTCCAATTGGGCATTAAGGTAAGGGTTCAACTGTAGGTTGGTATAAGGTACTGAGATTCCTTTACTTGTAATAGCTTGTTGTGATAATAGTGGATTCTCGGGAGTGGTGACTTTAAAATCACTCGATGAGATTTTTGCCATGTAAGTTTTTCCCATTCATAAACAAATCACCATGTCAATTTATTTTCCACTGCATATTAACTTAGTTGGTGATTTGTTTGTGCTACTATGTTTATTACATGCAAATTGAATTAATTAATTAACTTGATTAATTAATTGGTTAATTCATCACAAGAGGTCAATACATTTTTGTCCTATCAAGTGGTATCAGAGCAGACACACTTTGGTTAGATTTTAATCTTTGCTGTGTGATCTATTGACCCCTATTTGTCATGGATAGAGAACAGTCTCTTATTATACCTCATTTATTTGATGGCACTAACTATGCATACTAGAAAGTACGCATGAGAGCTTTCTTGCAGTCTTTAGATGAGAAAGTGTGGCAACCTGTGGAGATAGGCTAGACCAAGCCGAAGAAGTGCCAGCCGATTGGGATGATGCTAAAATCAAGGCGGTAAACTTCAACAGCAGGGCATTGAATGCTTTATTCAGTGCAGTCACGAATGAGGAGTTCAAGAAGATATCCTCTACTGAAACTGCGAAGGAAGCATGGACCATCCTCTAAACAACCTATAAAGGAACCAAGGCTGTCAAGGATTCAAAACTTCAAAGGTTTACTATGAGTTTTAAAGAGATTAAGATGGAGGAGGATGAGTCATTTGATGAGTTCTATGCCAAGTTTAAGGACATAGCGAACTCAACCTTTAATCTTGGGGAAACCATTCCCGAACTCAAGATTGTTAAAAAGGTGCTTAGATCTCTACATAAGAGATTTCATGCCAAAATCACCGCAATTGAGGAATCAAAGGATATTGACAAAATTCCTTTGACAGAGCTAGTTGGCAATCTGCAAACCTATGAGTTGGGTTTGACAAGGATTGGGAAATGTAGTAAGGGGAAGAGCATGGCATTGAAGGCCAAGAGCAGTGACACAAATGAGTCTTCAAACGATGAAGATTCTAAGATGAAATCCTATATCACGAGGTAGTTCAAAAAGTTTATGAAGAATGCTAATGCTAAAGGATTTGATAAAGACCGCAAGTAGTCAAGTTCGTCTCAGTTCAAGAACCAAGACAAAGGAAAGAAGGATGCTAGGGATGGCGGTCAATACACTGTTCCTTCAGGACCAAAGTGCTTTGGGTGTCAAGGCTTCGGTCACATGAAACAAGAGTGCCCTACGTATCTCAAGACCATCGGGAAAAGTAAGGCATTTGCTGCTACTTTGAGCGACACCGAGCTTAAGGATGACTTCGATAATGAGGATGATGGAATCCTAAATACCTTCACTACCACTGTAAATCCTATTGAGGGGATTGCTGAAGATGTGGATGAAGACGAGGACTTGGTGGAGTCTAAATTTGAGAAGATGGATGAATAAGATGATATCCACACAGCATATCCAAAATTATACAAGGTTTCAGAAAAACATAAGAAGTTGTATAGGTTAGCCACCAAAAAGCTCAGTGAAGTGGAGCTTGAACGAGAAGAAATCTTTACGAAGTTTGATGAAGTCAATTAGACCATTGGAGCACTAAGATTCGAGAAAAATTTCTTGGCTGAGAAGACCAAGGAGCTTAAGGCAGAATTGTTCCAAGTTAGAGCTCAGTTGGAGAGGACTTCAAGTGCAAAGCTTGACGAGATGCTTAGTCTTCAGAAATCTGCTTCCGATCGAACCGGTTTAGGGTATAATTTCTCTTCTTTTAGTATTACTTTTGCTAGTACTACTATTTTTGTTTCTCCTACTAATAATGTTGAATCTGAGAATAATGATGTGAAAAATGTGTTAGCTAATGAGAACATAGACAAGAGTAAATCTATCTTAGGAGCATCCCTCAAGCTGGATAAAAAAGAGATTAAGAACCCTAGGGCTAAAAAGGGAAACATTCCAAAGCCTAAACAGAAGAAGCAGCATTTCTATCATCACTGTGGAGCAGCTAGACATATTCGACTTAATTGCTATAAGTGGTTAGCCACTCAACAGAGCAACAATATGATCTCATTGGGAAACCAGAATCAGTTTCCATCCTCCATTGCTCCTCTGGGAGATCTATTCAAAGCCCTCATGTTCCTTTCGAACTTGAACGATTTCAATTCTTTCCCTTCACTACCAGATCAAGGGTTTGCAAAACCAAAAGGTTCTTCCAAGGTGTGGAAGGAAAAAGGCTCCAAGTGATTTAGTCACCTTTTCTCTCTCTCTCTCTCTCTCCCCTTCTTGTTTTTGATTTTGCATTACTTGTGTGTTTTGATTATTTGTGTGTTTTGCTTTCTTATTTTGAGACAGTCTAGTTTATGCTTTGCTTTGTTTAACATGTTTTTGTTTTGTTTGTTTTCAGTTTTGCTTTATTTTGTTTTTCATAAAAAATTAAAAAAATTAAAAAATCAGAAAAATACAAAAACAGTGTGTGTATGTGTACATTGGTACTTGTGTACCTTGGATGGCCATTGAAACAAAGTTTTCTAAACTTTATATCTTTTGTAGCTTAGATGAGCATCTCTATGCACAACTAAGCAAGTAAGTTTTGTGGCTTGTGTTTTTGATGAATAAGATTAAGTAATCTCTTGTACTTAACACTCGTATTACTCTTTTTGACTGAAAGGACTAGAAAATCCTAGGAGAAAGGCATAAATAACCATCTCACCACTGTTGCCCGCCAATTATAAAATGACATCTGTACGCTTCGGCATAGCAAAAGTGCAATGTCAAAAACTTAACATCATTGGGTATTTCTTTTCTCTCTCTTATATGCCATGCATGATATGCTTAACAAAAGAAAAATATGCAAAGAAAAATAAAAGCAAAAAGAATAAAAATGCATTATATATGATTGCAAGCGTGTCTTCTAGGAGATGTGGGAGTTATAAGATGTACCTCGAAGGTAATAGTCCCCAACAAACAGTTATGATTGTGTGTGAGTTAAAGTGATTTTCTCATATCTCAAATCGTCATAACATGTAGACACTTATGCAATCTTGTGATGTTTTCACGCACAACACACAATATTTTTTGCTACACTTGGACCCAATTTCCATTTGAGTCACAGATTAAACCACCTACACCAGCATGGCCGTTTGTGACAGAAGCATCAATGTTAAGCTTGTGCCAACCCAGAGGAGGTTTTGTCCACTTAGCATTTAGTCGATCCCTTGCTCGAGGAGGCTTACACGAGGCTGTCAGGAAGTGGAATTCAAGGGCTTTAGCAACACAGTCTTTCCGAAGGTGTTGGTTTGGATGCTTTGCTTGGTATGTGACACAGTTTCTATTAGTCCATATGGACCATAAACCAAAGAGAAACAGAGTAGACCATGGTATGCCATGGTGCCAAGAGACAAGACTAGATTTGCAATTTGCATGTAGCCAATCTGAGAGGGGGAGGCCAAAGGAGTTATAGAGGCCTGAAGGAGGGCCAAGCTGATTTCAAAAACTGACCGAGAAAGGGCATTCTCTGAGCAAGTGGCTTATAGATTCAGCATGAGAATTACAAACAGAGCAGCGTTGATCAAGACTTGAACCCAAAACTTCTTTGACTGGAATGCTATTGTAAGAGCAAAGCCAGATGAATAGAATGAATTTCAGAGGAACATTGAGTTTCCAAATCCAAGAAAGAGAGGGAGTATTAGGGTTCAAGACATTTAATCCTTTTGCCACACCGTAAGCAGTCCGAAGGGATAAATACCATCATTAGTAAGGGCCCAAGCAATTGGATCATCTACCTGGGAATTTATGTTTGTGGGGATAGCTTGGATAAGCTTGACCATATTTTCCGGAAGATCAAATGAAAGCTGAAAGTGCCAGTTTCTATTTTGATCAATAATCTGGCTTACAAGCTGGTTTTGCTCTCCAATATTGAGAGGACCAATTAATTGGGCTCCAAGAATTCCATTTGAGATACAGGTGTCATACCATAGAGAGGTAGAAGTCCCTGTGGTGATCACTTTCCTTAAGTCACTATCTAGTAGGGGTTTTGCAGCTTTACATGCTGCCCATGTGCAAGAGCAAGAGCCATTAGAAGTCCATGGATTTCTGGTGGCATTATTAGAGAGGTATTTTGCCTTTAGAACATGTGCCCAAGGGGAAGAGTTTTCTGTTAACAATCTCTAATCAAGCTCTGCATGGAGTGCTAGATTCCGCGTCTTTGACTTATGTATACCCAACCCACCATGGTCTTTTGGTCGAGTAACAGTGTTCCAACTGACTAAATGCATCTTCCTTTTTTCAAGAGTTGAGCCCCATAGAAAGTTCCTATTGGCACAGTTAATTTCCTTGCAAACTCTACTTGGAAGCAAAGCCTCCTTCATGACATAGTCGGGAATTGTGCCTGAAGAGGATTTGATAAGAGTCCGCCTGCCTACAAGGGAGAGGAGGCTTGCCTGCCAGCCAGATAGCTTTTCTTGAACCTTATGAACGATGTAGTGAAAATCTCTAGAGCCATGGTCAGAGAATTTTAGCAGAAAACCCAGGTATTTGTCAAATTTTTACGTTTCTAAGATTCTAAGAGAGTCACATTTCTCTCTTCTAGCCTCCTTTGGAGTGCTTTTTGAGAAGAGAACTCTAGACTTTTCTTTGCTAACTTTCTACCCAGATAATGGACAAAACGTAGTTAGAACTTCATCAATTGCCTCGCTGTTCTTAAGATTGGCTTAACCAAAGAGCATCAGGTCATCAGCAAAGAATAGGTGGGAGAAAGTAGGGCCCGATCTAGAGGCTTTGACAGGCTTCCAAGCATTGTTAGCATTTTTGTCTCGAATAAGTAACCCAAGGTACTCAAGGCATAAGATGAATATGTATGGCGATAGAGGGTCTCCCTGGCGGATGCCACGTGAAGGACAAAAAGCAGGGAGCTTACCACCATTGAAGAGTATAGAAACAAAGGTAGAGGAGATGCAATCCATGATTAAGGCAATGAGGTTTGGGGGGATGTTAAAAAGCACAAGAACTTCCCTTATAAAACTCCATTCCAATCGGTCAAAGGCTTTTTCAAGATCGATTTTTAATGCCATTATGCCACACCTCCCTTTTTTCTTTTCCATGGAGTGAAGAATTTCTTAGGCTACAATCATATTGTCCAACCCTTTTCTGCCAGGGATAAAAGTAACTTGGAGTGGAGAGACCAAATGCTGCATGTGGGGTCGAATTCTATTGACAATGATCTTGGATATTGTTTTATAGATGGATGTGCAGAGACTAATTGGTCTAAAACGACCCAATACTTCCTGGCAATTTCTTTTCGGAATGAGAACCACCAAAGTTTGATTCAAATACGAAGGAATGCGTTTAGTTGAGAAAGCCTTAGATACAACCACGACACCACAACCTTCCACACCCCCTTCCAGTTTAATGTCAAAATCTCACCAAATCCCTCAAACACTTCCCCCTTCCCTAACCTCATCACAATCCAACAATGCCATGGGCAATATGGATCAACAACCATGCAATGGAGCTGAGCAACTCCATGACCAACAACATCCGATAGGACCTTCTCATAATCTATACGTGGACGGACAAAGACCTATTGAACTCTTGGAGTTTCATCTTTCCCCTGACAGAACAAAGCAAGAGAGACGGATGCTTGCCTCTCACACACCCAGCATGGCACACCACCCCAAACCCATGGTGGAGGTTCACACTAGACCGACCACCCCTCCTACCTCTGGGTCGAAGAACATTGAGCACCTCAAAGGAGCGCTTGCAAGCCAACCTCTCAGAAATATCATTGGATCAAATCGAAAAGGAACTAGCTCCAGTGGAAATTTATCAACGAAAGTTTTTGATAGGCGAGATAACAGGAGTTCTAATTTAGGGGATTCCACCACAGCTAAAGCTCTTCCAGACTCTAACATTCACGGAGAGCTTCACCTTGGGGACAATCACGGAACAGACACAGTCACAGTTGCTAGAGCATGCCATTACGCTAACACAGAATCCAATGATGTCCATGGAGGATCTGAGGCAGGTGAGATGGAAATGGATGACATCCAGGAGAGCATTCGCCCAGGAATATGAGTCCTTTTCTCCTTCCTTGTCTCCAAAAATGATTATTCTTATTTGGAATTGTAGAGGGGCTATGAAGCCCTACTTTCGTAGCACTATTCGTGATTTGACCAATTTTCAGTCTCTTGGCATTATGGTGGTCACGGAGACTTGCATAAGTGGCTCTAGAGCTGGGGATATCCTCCGTTCCTTACCTTATGATGGCATTCATACTATTGATCCCATTGGCTACGCTGGCGGAATTTGGCTCTTATGGTGGAAGGATATGGTGGACATGGACGTTCTCACCGCCACTGAGCAGGAAATCCACGCTATAGTGAAGGTAACTACTTCTCCCTTTCCTTGGATTTTTTCATCTATTTATGGGAGTCCTAGATTTAAGGAACGCCAAATTCTTTAGGAAAACTTATGTGTTGTCTCCCTCCTTAATGACCTTCCTTGGGCCATAATGGGTGACTTCAATGATGTTATTAATGGCTCTAAAAAGTTGGGGGGTAATCTAGTTAGCCTCCGTCGCACCACTGCTTATAGGGACTGTATGAATTTCTGTAATATGATTGATCTGGGTTATTCTGGGGCTGCCTTCACATGGACTAATCGTAGAGATGTCGATGCCTTAATCCAGCAGAGAATTGATAGATGCTGGGCAAACCCTTCTTGGAATTTGGGTTTCCCTAATGCCAATGTCACACACCTACCTCGGGTGAGTTTTGATCATTGTCCTCTCCTCTTAAGTTTATATGAGAATCTCCATAGTAGGTTGGAGAGGCCCTTCCATTTTGAAAAAATGTGGCTCAACCATCCAGGGTTCCAGCAAGTTGTGGAAAATGCTTGGGGCCTTAACACGAGTCTTAACCTGGCCATCACCACCTTCAAAAGTCTGGAAACCACTTGGAACAAGGAAATTTTCGAAAATATTTTTGCCAGGAAGAAGATGCTTCTTGCTAGAATGGAAGGCCTCCAGAAGGCTCTAGCTTTTCGACCTTCAGCATTCCTCATCTCTCTTGAACAAGAGCTTTCCCTTGAGTATGCTTCTATCCTCAATCAAGAAGAGGAATTTTGGGCGCTAAAATCTCAAGTTGACTGGCAACTTTTTGGTGATAGAAACATCGCCTTCTTTCACATGAAAACTATTACAAAGAGGAAACACAATAAAATCAGGAAGATCATGAATCATACAGGAGAATGGGTGAATGAGGAGGAACAAGTTATGGATATTATCCTTAATGGCTTTAGGGAGCTTTACCAAACCCAGCACCTGACCTCTGTCTCCAATAATGATATTAGCATTAGCTAGGCTGTTGCCCTCTTTGATTAGGAATCCCCTATGCTTTCAACCATGCCCTTGGCCTTAGAAATTCACAAGGCCTTAACCTTTTTAAAGCCCTATAAAGCCCCTAGTATGGACGGGCTTCATGCCGGATTTTTTCAACATTTTTGGCATATCCTTGGGCCATCAGTCATTGAAGAAGTCCTTAAACAATTTTTACCAAACCCACCAGAACACCAATAATGAAAAACACTACCAAAGTTCTAATTACGGCTAGTGAAAAGTAATTTTGACAAAACGCGTGGTCACCAAAGACCTAGGTTGCACGGACACGCCATTTTTGGCGTCGTATTAGTGTCGGACACGTGTCGGACACTGGAACGGGTATGACTCGCCGGATTCCGGTGTCCGGCGAGTGTCTCTTTTTTTTTCTTTTTTCTTTTTTTCGCTTCTCCGACACGGCTTCAACACGTCCGACACGCCAGCAGTGGAAAAAAAAAAAGAAAAAAAAAAAGAGAAAATCAAAGATTTTGACACCCACAGGAGCTAGATCAGGCTGTTGCCGCTGCCCTCTGTCCCTCGCCGGAGCTAGATCGGGCCGATCGGCGAGCTCCATAGACGTCAACACCGTGCCCTAGTCGGCTGTCCCTTCCGATCTCTCTCTCTCTCTCTCTCTCTCTCTCTCTCTCTCTCTCTCTCTCTCGGCGTGGACAACAGGTCCGATCGCCCTCTGTCCCTCGCCGGAGCTATATCGGGCCAATCGGCGAGCTCCATAGACGTCGATGCTGTACCCTGGCCGGCTGTCCCTTCCAATCTTTCTTTCCCTCTCTCGGCGTGGACAACAGTCCGACTCCTCTGTTTTTTTTTTTTTCTTTCAGATATTGGTTTTGGTTTTGGTCCGTTTGGACCTTTTAGTGAACGAGTGGGTGTCCTGTTATTTATATCAGTATAAGCGTTTTTTTTTTTTTTTTTTTTAAATCCTATTCTCACAGTCTCATTGTATTAGTGTACTGTTACTATGTTTCTTTGCTCAACCTTTTTTTTTTGTCTTATAAATTATAATGTTTATTATGAATTTAGTGATTTTTGTTTGTGTGTCCTGCTATAATTTTATTTTTTTATTTAAGTTAAATATTGTAGGTGATTTTACTAAAATGGATAATAAAAATGAAAAATCAGCTGAGTCAGTTGCTCCTCTATAAAAATATGTTACTAATATTAAAAAATATGCCTAAATATAAAATTTAATTAATTATTTAACCGCCGTGTCCCCGCCATGTCGTGTCCTTATAAAAATTACCGTATCCCTATGTCAGTGTCCGTGTCGTGTCCGTGTCCGTGTCCGTACAACATAGCCAAAGACACGCACAGCAGCACAACATGCTCCCAAGCGAAACACTCTCAAGCGAACAAGAAGATTCACTCCAGAGAAGCACAAAAAAGATTAAGGACGGCCACACTGGTGGCTTTTCTTCTCACACTGCTGGACCTAGTTACAAAAACAAGTTAATAGGGCAATTGCCTGGAGTATATGAAAGTGCATTCAGTCTGTTGGACCAAATGCAAGAAGATGCTGCGTCAGATATTGAGGAAGACAACCTTTGCGAAGGTTTTGCGTCAGTTTCCCTGACAAAAGAGGAGAAGGTGCGTATTAGGTCTCAATGGACTCATGCTCTCATCTTGAAAACCTTTGGCCGCACGGTTGGATACCAGTTCTGATCCCAGAGAGTTAGAGAGCTGTGGTTGCCTTCAGGGAGATTAGATATTGTCAATCTAGGCTACAACTACTTCCTGGCAAGGTTTGAAACTAAGGAAGACTTAGACTGGGTACTAAGGGAAGGCCCTTGGTTCATTGGGCAACACTTCCTGGCTATCAAACCGTGGCAACTAGAGTTTTCTGCCTCCAATAATGCCAACCTCTCCCAGGTAGTAGTGTGGGTAAGATTCCTAGGCCTCCCCATTGAATTCTATGACACAGAGGTTCTAAAGAAAATAAGCTCCTTCGTTGGTCCAATGCTTCTTATAGACAGTCATACAGCCTCAAATGTTAGAGGACGCTATGCACGGCTCTGTGTTCAAGTCAACTTAGACAAGCCCTTAATCACTACCATCCTTGTAGGTAAGTTCAAGCAGCAGGTCCTGTCTGAAGGTATACACACACTATGTTTTGCCTGTGGATGATTAGGCCACAAGAAAGAGACATGCCAATATGTTGTTAAGGGACCACAACAACCCTCTACCTCCACCCATACTGATGCCTGCCAAACTCAGCCTGATACTAATGCCGAGACCCTTGTCAAGCCAATCGACCCCCCCACAACTGAATCTGATACCTTTAGCCCTTGGTTATTGGTCTCTCGAAGAAAACAAAATGCCAGAAAGTCCACTCAGCCACCTAATACATCCCATCAGCAACCCTCGGGCACCAACTACGCACCTACGGACCCTTAAGGTCCGTTTGGATAGAACTTATTTTGCTGAAACTAAAAATTGAAAACACTGTAGCAAAATAATTTTTAAATGTGTGAATAGTGCCGTGAGACCTATTTTTAATGAAAAAATTGCTGAAAAGTGAAATTTGTGGATCTGTAAGCAGTGCATATGTGGGCTGAAAAGTCAAATATTACGGCTACTATTCATGAATAATGCATAAACTGTAGCCGTAACAATGAAAGTGGGTCCTAAAACGCGTGCAAAAAAATAAAGAAATAAATAAATAAAACGCAAGAAATGCAACGCAACGTGTATCCAAACGGATACTAAGTATGGTAAGCCTCTCCCTTTGGTCACGTCAGATGCTGTCATGTCTACTGGCACAGACTCACAGAGCGGGAAAGGAAAGCGAAAGCTTACTACTTCCCCTGTACACCACCAAAACCCAGAGCCTACAAAGCCCACAAACAACTTAAAGCCCACTTCACAAAGTTTAAAAAAGCAAAACCACAAAGGAAGTCTAAAAATTGGGCCCTCCACCAAGCCCGTAAAGCCCTTTACTATCCTTAAATTGGGAGTGGGGCAGGACCAAACCCATTGCGAACAAAGCCTTGAAGTGTTTAGGTATTTAATATTTACTCACTCTCTAGTCTCCTCCTCTTACCTTCCCTTTCATTTCGTTTTATTTTATATTTATTAATTTTAACTTTGGTATATTATTGTGTTTTTGGAGAAATCTTCGAGGAATGTAAATAGATAGGGTGCTACTCAACCAAGTTATACGAACTAAGATATCCCTGCAGCACTAAAACTACGAGATTTTCATGCATGGAATATCTAAAATGACGAATTTTCAATAGCAAATAGAATGAACTAACTTGATGTGGTTAAACAGTACGGTGATGAATTACTTTCACATTCCCATTGACATAACATTTTGAATATTAAACCATCGATCAAATGCAGTCTAAATAGTCAATACAGAATGCAGCTTTAAAAGTAACAATTGGCATAATGCATATCACATAACACCATGAAAAAATGGGCAACCGCCCTTTTCACGCAAATTATACAGCCTTCTGTTCTATTTTCCAAACTAATTAAGGAAATGCCCATCTTTTGTAACTTGATTTTGAAAAAATCGAGTTAAGCTCTATAGCGACGTTTTAAAGAGCCTATAGTGACGTTTTAAGGACCTATAGTGGCGTTTTTAACTCGAGCTCAAATTCATGGAACTCGAGTTACAAAATGCTACTATAGGTCCTTAAAACATTACTATAGGTTTTTTAAAACGCCATTATAAGGTTTAACTAAATTTTGAGAAAATCGAGTTATGAGAGAGGAGTATTTTCTTAATTAGTTTGGAAAATAGGGCAGAAAACTGTATAATTTGCGCGAAAAGGGCGGTTGCCCATTTTGCCCCATAACACCATATATTTACAAATTAGTATCCATTCAGAAGAACACATCTCAATCAGATAGGACTTATTATATATAGACCTCCCTGAAGGATATTTTTGGTCCTGTTTTTGAAACGTAACCTAACTGATCTTATTTGTCACTTCTTTCCACAAGCATAAAAATATTTCATAATATTTTTACAATATTTTTATTTTGAATTGTAATGGATCTTATTATAATTTTTATTTTATTTTATTATGACCTATATCAATGAGTTGACAAGTCAGCTTATTACGAAATCGTTACAAATTTTTGTTGTATTTGTGGAATATATATTCCATTGTGTAATTCTAATTGTTCAAAATAAGTAATTGCATGGATGGGTACGTACGCGAGGGCTTTTTTAAAATTTTAATGTTTTTTTTTTTTTTTTCTCTCGACTATTTCAACCGTTATCTTCCCAGTTCCGTACTATTATTATGAGGATGCCACTCTCTGGTGTCTAATTCTACATGTTGCCAACATTAGACATAACACACTGTTTAAAATAAACCCCTCTCTCTCTCTCTCTCTCACAGTGACTTTGATCTATATATATATATATATATATATATATATATATATTAATACATTTTGATGGTTAAAAGACAAATTAGAATAAAGTAAAACTAGCCTCGTTGGTAGCATGTCTACATGTGCTTAGAATTGTTTTTGGAAAATTATTTGTTTACATTGTATTATCAATGTAAAATTTACATTATAGACTAAAAAAATGTGTGCAACAATATTGTACAAATTTTCAAAAAGTGTACAATGATGTAATTATTATTATTTTGATAAGTAATGTAAAAAGTTTACCATTAGAAACCGTAATTATCTATGAAAAACAGTTCCTTGTTTTCTTTATTTGAATAATCCTTATATGCTGCAGAATATCATAATGTTAAAATTCATACAACTTTCCAACTAGCAAGTTCATTGGATAAAATTAAAATTAACTTTGTATGTTCTAGTATTGGTTTTTGTTGAATAACTTTTGTGAACATGAGATTTAATGCTTGGCATTAGGAATGTTTAATAGTTTATTTTATACTTTTAAAACAACGGTATATATGGTATGAGGAAATGGATGGAAGAAGAGGGTAATGTATTAAATTAGTTGGATTTGTTACTTAATCTTACGTATAATTAGACATGTTTCTCAAAAAATAAAGTATAATCAGACGTAATTATGTCCATAATTTTGGGATTAGTTGGAAGGAAAGCCAAGCTGCGGCGCCACTTGTGGCAATTGATGGCAATCACCTAGGGTTCTCATGTGAGAACCAGTCAAGTTCAACCAGGGGTAACATGAAAGCTGTGTTACCATTTTGGAACACTCAACATGCCCAGAAAACTTTGAGTTCCACACTTTTTTTTTTTAATCAAGTGGATACACTTTTCAATTTTTTTTTATATAACATGGGCTCTTATTATAGTTATGATGTGCATGTAAATTGTACGCTTTTAAAATGATGACATACACAAACATTTTCCTGCCTCGTTTTACGCTCATGCAAGTGAAAGTTTGGCTACTCTACACTCTTGTAGAGTTGTAATGCATTTTATTTTATTTTTTCTGAATGTTGTTGTGCATGCATTATATACATATACGTGATACTATCTTCAATTGATAAATTTTCAAGGAGTTAGATCAATCTGTTTCCAAGAAAAATAAAAGCAGAATAATTAACTATATAAATTAAGAATATAAACCTCGGTTGAGTTGGTGGTGCCAGTGAAGTCACCACGGTATATATATATAAAAAAAAAAAGAATAAAAAAAAAGGGACAATTTACATCCACTAAAAACTTCGATTTGAGTGTCTAATTTGGGTCATAATTAATTTACACTAGCTGTGATTGGAGCAGCCGATAAAGTCTATTATTAGTAATGTTACAGTCACAAAATAATTTAAATTCATTTGTAAATTTAGCATTTTCTGTATGTTATTATTAGTGTTGTGGTGGGTTTGGTGAGAGGTGTTTGAAGGGTAAGTTGATGGTGGAGCAAGGCCAAATCCATTGCAATATTAAAGTCTGTAAATCTAACATTTTCCATTAGTTATTGTTGGGGTTGTCAATTTCACTAATAATGTCTTTTGGGCTAAATGGTACGAGTACAAAAATAATGTCCCAATTGATTAAAGAAAATTTACTAAAACATTGCCAACAAAATAGGATCATTCTCCCACTAACCACTTTTTCAAAGCAACTATACGTTTTTTCTTCAAATCATTTTTTTTTTAAAAAACATCCTCAAGTTTATCCAAAAGCCAAGCTGGTGGTTTAAATGATTCTCTCTCTGATATTGTAACTTTTAAGTACCGAAGCCAAGTTGTCTCCGTGAACTATGAAAAAGAAGAGAAGCAGAATGAGGTCAAGTAATGTTAGTAGTAGTAGCAGTAACCAAAATTTTTTAGTCAAATATGTTAGTACAATCTATACCATATGAACGTGTGTTAAGTGTACATATGAACATAGCAAAATGGAAGTGTGTGTTAAATTAATTAAGTTAATTTCACTGGCTGGATTTGGATTACAACTTAGAAACGCTTTATTCAGACATCCAAAAAAAAAAAAAAACCAAAAAAGATGAGCTTGATTCTGAAAGATTGAGGCCAAAAGTTCTTGCTCTGAAGATACAGGACATGGGTCTTGATTTTCAGATTAAAGGACCCAAAAATGATGAGGGAATTAAATTTAAGGATGTTGCTGACGAATTGATGGAAAATATTCTATATAAGTGCAAAAGGTGTGAAGTGATTGGCAAAAGCGTCAAAGAAAAACAATCTTGTGGGATTCCCTCTGATGTTTTGCTCACCAGGTTACCTGTTTTTAGCTCGAGACCATTTTGATATACTTTCCAAAATTCATTACCAACCCTGGCCTAGCTTTGGGGATTTGTTCTTTTCTTTATTTCTGCCAATCTCACGGCCTCAATCCTATTTTTTAAATTGGATCCTTGAAGAATTTATACTCGGCTGTGGAGGATGATTGTTCTTTTAACAATTTGCTCAAGATCATATAAAATAAATTGAAACTTAGATGACGTCGTTCCCCTTAATTTTTTTTTTTTTTTTACAGATTTTTTTTTTTAATTCTGAAAAAAAAAGAAGGGTAAAATGGCGTCGTTTCTTTGTGAGTTTAACGGCAACTTTAACTGAGTTCTAACAGAAGCTTGGATTGACAAAAATTGAAAGTTTGAGGACTGAAATGACAAAACTGAAAGTTAGAAGATTAAAATGAAAAACGTTAAAAATTAGAGGATCCGTTTTGCATTTTTACCTAGTTTTTAATATGCAGAAGTATGGTCTGCAGACTGCAGGTTAGTGAATTTATCATTGTAATATAATGGTTCCAATTTCAATAATTACACATGCTAAAGAGCATTAGCATTGGAAAATTCCAATTCTACTCTATTTTACCATTTCAAACCCCTACTTTATCATTATACCATACCATTTTACCATTCTTTCAACATCCCAAAACTCTATTTTTATTAAAATATTATTTTTCATTCTTTCTTTATTATTTCTTTACAATTGCTACTTTTTTCCAGATTTCGGCATCCTTCCAACGCCGAACACAGACATTATCAGCAACCCCAGAAAGCCACCGCCACCACAACACCGATCCCACCACCAGCAGGAAAAAAAAAAAAAAAAAAAAACATCACGCCGTTCACAACGCCACAGCCACCACAACACCGATCACATATACCAGCAAACCCTTTCAAAAAAAAAAAAAAAAAAAAAAAAAAAAAAAAACCCAGAACATGCCGATCACGCCACGCCAAGCCAGAACATGCCGATCACATATACCACCACAACACCGATCACACAATGCCACAGCCACCAAAGCTCCACCGATCTCGCCACCTACCGATCTCCGCTACGCCGGATGCATGCCGATCTCCACCAGGCCCAGTGACCCACGCACGCCGATCTCCACCAAACCCAGTGATCCACGCTGATTTCCACCAAACCCATCACCAATCTGAGCACCTCTTCCTTTAAGCAAAAAAAAAAAAAAAAAAAAAAAAAAAAAAAAAAAAAAAAAAAAAAAATCTAAGCACCAATCACAGCAAAAAAAAAAAAAAAAAAAAAAAAAAAAAAAACAAGACCCGGATCGCAACCCACTACAAAAAATGAGATGTTGGACGGAGGACGGGTTTGGGTTTGAAGAGAGGAGAGAGCAGATGAGCTACAAAAAATGAGATGTTGGACGGAGGAGGGGTTTGGGTTTGAAGAGAGGAGAACGCAGCTGAGATGAGAAAGAGAGAAGGAGGAGAGAGAAGAGAACGGCAATAATGAGAGGGAGGAGAGAGAAATTTTAGATAAAATATTATTATTATTTTTACCATTGTGCTACAGTACAATTCTAAAGATAGAATTGTACTGTAGCAGTATTGCAAAAAAATTTGCAATACTTGGATTTAGAATTTCCGGATGGAGTGGTTTTTGAGGCTTAAAATGTCATATTTACCTTAGATTTGGCATTAGCATTCCCCAATGCTAATGCTCTGATAGTGTTCATCACACAATCCACATATTGGACAATGTTACATGTTGAAATGAAATGTTCGAAGTTTCTAATTTGCGTCTAGTAAATCATTTATTCAACATAGAAAGTGAAAGTTAGTCTCCAATTTTTTTTTTTTTTTTGATAAGTTAAGATAGTCTCCAATTTTAGATTATCTATTATTCAACATACAAGTGGATCCTTTTATAATAGAGTGGCTATGTTTTAGCTTAGCCACAACCTACTGCAATCCTCCTTTTTCCGAGCGTGGGATTGGCTATGAAAATACACGAGGCCAACCTTGACTAGTCCGTTGAGTATGTATAGCTGACCCCAAAATTTTGGGCCAAAGGTGTAGTTGTTGTTGTTATTAAACGTACGAGTCTTCAATTATTGCTTGTAAAGGTACTGCTACTATATCTAATGAAATTTCCTGAAAGATTATGTTTAATTCTTTGAAAAAAAAAAATTATTATGTTTAGTAAGATGGCCAAGGCCTTTAACAGCATTCTTGATTTCCTTTTTAACCAAATCCTAACCACTAATACGCCTCCTATAATAAACCATAGCCCCATTTATCATGCTGTGGTAATTTTGTCCTGTGTTCTTGTGGTACGTATTAGAGGGTTCAATATCAGGGATTCAAGGGAAATATTTGTTGATTACTTAATAGGCTATCTTTAAGTTAAATTTAATAACGTGCACAATTCTCCTCATGATTATAATTTTCAATTTCATTAACAAGTCATTATCTAAGGTTCCTAACACAAATGCACTAAATAGAATAAATAAAATGGCTAACCTCTGTCATTGTCTTGGCAAGGACTTTCAAAACAATCTTGTAGCTGCTCTATACTAATTTTAACTACCAGACACTTTTTGGGCAGTTTCTTTTAAGAGATCAATGTCCAAAAGACTTGGAAAAAAAAAAAAAAAAAAGGAAGAGGGAATAGTTCCTTTAGTAGTTATCAAATTTTGCTTTTTTTTTTCTCCCTTTCCTCCATTTCTTAGGACATTCAGATGTTATAAATGAAAGTTCAAGGAATACTAAAATATATTTCATTGGGATAGGGGTAAAGCTGTGATGTTTAATGTTTTTTTGTTAAAACAACACTATAATAGTAAACTGGATGCAATGAATGCTGAGATCAAAATGACCTCTAATGTAGACACCCTGCAGCTCCAAGTGCTCTCAAATTTAGACCAAACTAACAAGAAGAAAAAGCTGTAAAGAGCTCTGGCCACATTTTTCTTCTTCTTTGGGATTGGTGGCACGTTGGTGCAATAATTTGCTTTTGGTTTGACAGCAATTAAAATGGTAGGGAGGCTTTTGGAACTTTAAGCAACATTAGGCGATTGATTGCTATGTTTTAACTTTAGTGGGACAATGCAACTCAATTGATATGGTACATATTTGTAATTAGCCTTTTATTTTACCATGAGAAATTGAAGTGTATTAATTTTATAAGTTTCTTACTTTTCACTCTCATCTTTTTCCCCTCTTCCTTCCAGCAAAATAGGATATCTCTGATTACTTTTCTTTCTTCTTATGCACTTTATTACAAACCACTCACGATGTAATTGAGGCAAGGATCATGGTTCAAACCGTGGAAGGATGTGGAAGGAAAACTTGCAGGTATTGTAAGTAATCCACCATACATACCAAGTGACAATATCTCTGGGCTACAAGCTGAGGTTGGTAGACATGAACCATGACTTGCATTAGATGGTGGTCTTAATGGCATGGATGATCTTCTCCATCTATGCAATGGGGCTGCTTTGATTTTAAAACCTGCTAGATTTTTCATTTATGAGGTATGGATCTTTAATACCTGAATGATCATACTACCAAATCTATATATCTATATCTATATCTATATCTATATATATCTAATAGCAGAAGCTGAGAGAAAGTGAGTTCCTACAATTAAGGAGATGTTGACAAATAGGATAACTGTCTATCTAAAATCCAAACACGTATAAATTAAAAAGGCGATACATTATATTGTTTGACAATGCTACATATAGTTTAAAAGCCTCTCTATAAATTAAAAAAAATTAACCGCTTGAAATAATATGCACACAGAGATAGAAATAGAGAGAGAGAGAGAGAGAGAGAGAGAGAGAGAGAGAGAGAGAGGCAATAAGGCCTTTGTTCAATCTGATAAATTTAAAAAAAAAAAAAAAAAAACCCCCCCGTTAAAAAAAAAACCATTTCAGAGCACATATTTATAACAGAGTAGTGCGTCCCTAACTCTATCACATCTTCGCTGCAAAGAAAATCCATACTATTCTCTAATGAGCAAATATTCCGATCGATTTCATCGCTGATATATTAAGTAGATTAGCGGTCAAGAGAGTCGCTGTTGATGGAGCACTTGAAGTGGGTATTGATGAATCCAGGCTTTGATTAGTTTGGCCCATGGCTTTGAAACACAGAAATCTCTAAGGCCATCCATTGTGCGGGGAAAGAAAGCAAATTCCGTCGGAACCATACACCGAACAGCAAAAATAATCCCCTTTCCAGATTCAGATCATCAGATCGCCGGAATCGACATCGACAATGGTACATTTTTTTTTTTTTTCCCAATTTTGTAGGTTTGGGAATAAAACGTTACTTTTAATTGATTTTTTTTTGTTCGGTAGGTTTAGATTTGATTCGTTTTTGTTATGGGTTTTTGGATTCTCTATCAAAATGTTTGTTTTCTCAATTTTAGATATTTGCTTTTGTTTTGTTTTTTGTTTGTTTTTTTAGATTACAGAAATCACTAAAAATATTGATTTTAGTTTGGGTACTTCTGTTACTAATCTTAACGAAAGCTTTGGGATTAAGTAAGTATAGAATTGAAGGTTGCATTGATACTTATTTTAGGTTTTCCTGCCAAAAAACGGTTGGGGGAGAGATACGTTGCAGAAATACAAGGAAAACCGAGAAAGAGAACAATAGAGAGAGAGATTCGGTCTGTTTCAATTTCTCTCAAGATTAGAATTCACATAAAGGCCTACTACCTCCCAACGTCTACCGTCCTTACGGAACTGCTACCTGTTAGTTTTTCTCTTTGCTTTTTAGTGTATACATTAAATTAGATTAGGTTTCTATAATTTTGCTGGATTGTTTTTTATTTGACTTTTTGGGTTATATTTCTGATTAAGGTGTCTGAGTTAATTTTTTTTTTTTTTTGGGTATTTGGTTAAATTAGATCAGGTTTTAATAATTTGACTGGATTGTTTTAATTTGACTTTTTGGGGTTATATTTCTGATTAAGGTGTCTGGGTTATTATTATTATTATTATTATTTTGTTTTGTTTTGTTTTGTTTTGGGTATTTGGTTAAATTGATGTGTGGGTATCTATTTATTGTTTCCAGTTAAAACTCAGATGAATGGAATGAAAGCCCTTAAGTGAGTTCCAGTCTCTTTTGGATACTTTAAAGATCAAAACAGAGCAATAGATTATTGGCTTTTTTCCTTTTCTAGGTCTTTTAGAAGAAGTCTCATGGATCTCTTTGACTTTGGGGGATGCTTTTCAATTTGTTCAATCTATAATTCTTTTGAAGAATCAGGTATTAACTTCAGACAATGGATATGACCTTTTTAATAGTTTGTTAAATTCATTTTTTTTCCCAATTTATTACACGGTACAATCTTAGGTATCATACAAAAATGAAAAAATGAAAAATAAAAAAGGCCTCTTCAAATCTAGGTTGCACGGACACGCCATTTTTGGCATCGTGTCGGTGTCGGACACGTGTCGGACACCGGAACGGGTACGACTCGCCGGATTCCGGTGTCCGGCGAGTGTCTCTTTTTTTTTTCTTTTTTTTTTTCGCTTCTCCGACACGGCGCCGACCCGGCTTCGATATGTCCGACACGCCAGCAGTGGAAAAAAAGAAGAAGAGAAAATCAAAGATTTTGACACCCATAGGAGCTAGATCGGGCTGCTGCCGCTGCCGTTGCCCTCTGTCCCTCGCCTGAGCTAGATCGGGCCGATTGGCAAGCTCCATAGACATTGACGCCGTGCCCTAGCCGGTTGTCCCTTCCGATCTCTCTCTCTCTCTCTCTCTCGGCGTGGACAACAGGTCCGATCGCCCTCTGTCCCTCGCCGGAGCTATATCGGGCCGATTGGCGAGCTCCATAGACGTTGACGCCGTACCCTGGCCGGCTGTCCCTTCCAATCTCTCTCTCTCTCTCTCTCGGTGTGGACAATAGTCCGACTCCTCTGTTTTTTTTTTTTTTTTTTTCTTTCAGATATTGGTTTTGGTTTTGGTCCTTTTGGACCTTTTAGTGAATAGGTGGGTGTCCTGTTATTTATATCAGTATAAGCGTTTTTTTTTTTTAAATCCTATTCTCACAGTCTCATTGTATTAGTGTACTGTTACTGTGTTTCTTTGCTCAACCTTTTTTTTTTTTTTTTGGTCTTATAAATTATAATGTTTATTATGAATTTAGTGATTTTTGTTTGTGTGTCCTGCTATAATTTTATTTTTTTTATTTAAGTTAAATATTGTAGGTGATTTTATTAAAATGGATAATAAAAATGAAAAATCAGCTGAGTCAGTTGCTATTCTATAAAAATATGTTACTAATATTAAAAAATATGCCTAAATATAAAATTTAATTAATTATTTAACCGCCGTGTCATGTCCGTGTCATGTCCGTGTCCGTGTCCGTGCAACATAGCTTCAAATGTGGCATCATGATTATCTGAGCAAGAGGTGTAAAGTCTAGAACAAGATTCGTATTGTGGTTTCGTCAAGTGTTATCTTCTCTCTTGCAAAATAACAAATGTTGAATTATATCCATAAAAAAAAAAAACATTGTTTATCTCAATTTCCTCAATCAGAATTTGGTTTCATAACTAAACTTTTCGTATCCGAATTAATATGCCTAAATATAAGAGGCTAACATCTATGATTTTCACACTCACATGTGTGTATGCTATATTTAACCAAAACACAATTAAAATGGGGCAAATTTCATATTAAACAAAAAGGCCCCAGTTTATTTTAACGATACCTTTTAATATCATTCACGTTTCATGATTTGTAAGGGTTTTTTTGAATATACAATTTTAGTTTATTCATTCCAGTCAAATATCTTTACATAGAAGCTTAGAAAAAATATCATTTAAGATATTAGGAGAATGATAAACAGTAAATATTGTTTAGAATTTTTTTATATTTCTTATAAAAATTGTGTCAAAATTTTCCTATTATGGTTTATTAACAATTGCCCTAAAAACATTTGTTAACATGACTCATATCTTTATAGATGAGAAATGAACAACCAAGGTATGTGATTTGGGGTTATCTACTTATCTAAACAGGACACGCAAGACTTTTATTTATATAAAATTTATAAATTTAATTTAAAGAAGTCCATAAAATATCTAATTTAAAGACTATATATAACTTAATTTAGCTTAACAGTATTTATTTAAACTTTTAGAATATAAATACTTTATTTGAAATACATTATATTTTCTTTTAGATATGCAAAAGTACTAATGATTTTTTTTTTTTAGGTTTTCAATTGATAAAATGATTAATGAAGTAAATCTTCATGTAACAATTGATTTGAAGTTTCTCTTTCATTTAGTTTTTATCTTTTAAATAAAAATATTAATATACATGTAGATAATTTCATACTATAGACATGAAAAGCAAAAAAAAAAAAAATAAATAAATAAAATCTCCTTTTGAGATTGTATTGAAACGCTGATGGGTCGGGTTGTTCAGGTCCTTACTCAGCCCTACTTTGAATTTATGCAAACTGGTTACAAGTGGATGTGTATTTTCCAAACACCTCTTAGGAAATTCAAGGTGTGGTCCTATATATCTTTAAGATGGCCGTTCCTATATATCTTTTTATTTTCTAAACTCTTTTTTCGTTTCTCAAATCTTGTATTCATTTTCTCTACCCAACCCATTTCATGTTTGATATTATTTTCTTCTCTAGTTTTTGATTTTTTTTTTCACTTTATATATTTCAATTAAAAATTTATCACAATTGAGAGAGAGAGAGTGTTTTTCTATGGGACAAATCAATGTTAGAGGGACCCATAGATTTGGTTTTTTACGAAAATGTCACTGTATCCAATTTCAAGAAAATGAATACACAAAAAAGTTGTATTTAGTTTTTGTATTCAAATTCTATATTTTTTTGATACTGAAATTGAAAACTGAATATAAATATAAAGTTAAACAAGTTTTTTAGTAGTGGGTCTCACGAAAAACTGAAAATGAATATAGAATACACCCCCTTTTTTGCTCGAACCAAACTGGCCCTAGATTTGGGTATTTTTGTCATTTAAAAATTTTTTTTTTCTTTCTTTGCATGAGAAGTTAAATTATTGAAATAAAGGAAAAAGCACATAGGTTAAACAGAGTCATTACAGCAAAACACTGGAGCTAGACTACCAACTACAACAGACTATTCGACTAAAACAGACTGAACTCCCAACTACAAACAACTAAACATAAGAAAGATAACTAGAGATAATTTATTTGTTGTTTTAACTTTTAACTTACATCCCAACGTTTAATTTGTTTTGTTCGTTAATTTTTGTTAGATAATTTTCTTGACAAAGATTAATTCAAATTCATTTTACAATTTGCAATCCTTTGTAAGTGCTTATGAATTTCAATGATTTCAAGCGAATTCAGATTTTTGAATCCAATAGTTGTAGAGTGGATTCATTAAAATTTACTAAAAAAAACTTGAATATTTCAGCATTAAAAGAAAATAATAATAAATAACTTGTAAGCACATGAAATTTTACAGTTTCTTTTACTGACAAAATGAATGCAAAAAGTTACTAATAAGAGATAAAATGAGAATTAATTAAAATGTGGAAATGAGAGAAATAAAATTAAAGAGTCTAATCATAATGAGAGATAGAGAGAGCAACCGATGATAAGCCGAGTCATCGAGGAGAACTTAGGAGAACTCACTACCACAGTATCTCTCTCTTGGTATCAATTTTTTTTAGGAAAAAAAATGAAATTATAGATTATTTTAATACAATGGGTTTAATGGATTATTAATTTCAATGATTTTTTTTTCAATGAGTTTTATTGAATATTTTGTTCATTTATTCTGTTTAGTCTACTTTTGTTGTTGTTTGAACTTTTTTTATTTATCATTTGGACTAATTTTTAGAGTTATGTCTAGGAGCAGCCACTACCGTCAATAAAGACCTCAGAGTCAACACTCGGTACCATCGCACAGGCAATACCACTTTCAACTTTGATAGTGTTTGTAATTATCATTCATCATTAAACACTTGAAGTCTGGTTTTTAACATCAAGAAGGGGCCTAACTTATCAAAAAGGACTAACCTCATGAAAACTCTGTGGCTGTGGGTGTACTTAGATATTTCTTTTTCTTTTTTATTTTTTATTTTTTATTTTTTCTAATTCTATTTCGTAATTCCTTGTGTTCGAAATTAGTAATTGTATAAGTGAGAAAGAAATCAAAGAATTTTGAGAGCTATAATAGTCATAACTATTTCCTCAAAAAAAAAGTTATAATAACTATGGATAAAATATGGGGCTTGAAGTTAGATCTATTTAGAAGTTTTAATTTCATTGGACTACATTATCCCTTATCTTTTTTAATTTTTTGTCAAAATATTATTTTGTCATTAAATATATATATGTAAGAACTAATTAAAAAGCAAAATAAAACAAAATAAAATGCAATAATGTTTCCCTTTGTCTCTGGGATGCAAAAAGCTGATAACAAAATCCTTTCTTTTCCTCAAATCTAAACAAGTTTGAACTTCTTACCACGAAGTTAGATTTAGAGAGAGCATATTTTGAAATTTGATAATGTCTTGTACATGCAGTGGAAGGGTGTCAATGACCAATTCAACTGTCCTACAAGGGGCCTTCGTTAGTATAATATTCTATCTCCTTCTCTCATTTCTTTGATGAGATATTTTGATGATAGCAATAATTAAGATGATCCTAGTTAGTATGTGATTACATAGCCCACAGGATCCTCCATGATCATCTTTACAACACCAATAATTCACCTTTTTTGTGGAAACAATTGCTCGAGATTGGTATTATTATGGATAAAAATATATAGTTCATTCCCAACAACCTAGTGGACTTATTGATTATTATGAAATACCTAAAATATATGTAGAATAAAAAAAAGTTTAACTTTTAGTTCACCTCTTAATATTTTTTTAGATAAGATTTTGAGAGCCCACATGTTTTTACATCATTATTTTAATATATATATATATATATATATATTAATTGAGTTTAAATTCAATAAGAGTTCCTATAAAACCTCTTATATTTAAACTATTTATTACAATCTTGTCACCGCATATTTTTATTAAGGTCACATGTGATATTGGTACGGTTCAGTGTAAACCTTAAATTGTCAAATGCAATATTAGCAGGCTATATACTTGTGATTATGGTGCTCCCAAAAAAAGGGCACCGGAGAATTACCTTTTAAATAATCGTTTATTACCTTGTTAAAACCAATTTCATCCATTATCACAATAATTTGTTTGATTTTGTCATGAAATTTGTATTAACTTTAAAAAAATTTTGAAAAAGATAATGGATGAACCGAAATCAACCCAATCACAATTAGGTAAATTAGTCCTATTAAAATGGTAAGAATAATATATTTTAAATAAAAAAATAAAACTTACAAACTAAATATTATATAAATAATAATTAATATAAAAAGCTCATTTAATGTAATTACATTAAGCCTTAATTATATTGAGTCGGTCTTGCTTTCAATCATTAGCATTAACTAGAGTGATCATAAGTTCTTTTTAGCCATTGATGACATATATGAGCTTGATTATGAAGATTGAGTTAGGTCAGAGTTCAGTGTAGGTAGTGGATTACAAGACACCTCTTGAAATGGACTCTAATGTACACTTACATGTAGGCTGGTAGATGGATTATGAAAACAAATTGTGTTATGGGCTTTTAGGTGGACTTATGTTTGGGTTTGCACATTGTTGCGGTCAAGACCCAGTTCCGCATCCTAAATCCTAATCTACGCACATGCTCTGGTTTGTAATAGTTGAGCTTGCTCTGTTTTCCATGGCTCTTATAGTGATGCTTTAGATTGCATTGAAGCTTTTGATACCATGCTACTTGAATTACCATTGGGTGAACATTTCTTTCCCCAAGTTGCTGAGAAACTTGGTAAGTATGGAAAGTTAGAACTTGCAACTGGACAAGAGAAACCGTGGTGCTTTGGGTAGACAATTCATCTAATAGCTTAGACTAGACTATGTTTGTGTATGGTTCTGTAGGATTCTTATTTGTCTTTTGTTTCATCGAACAACAGTTCAAGATGCAATTGCAAGGCAGATCCGTAGTTTATTCATTGTTATCTTACTGCTAGGTTGGGTAATTATTGACCTTTGTTGTGGATGTAGCACTTTGTAGTTTGTAGAGAGTGGAGAGCAATTATTATGTTTTTTTTTTTTTTTTTTGAAAAATAAATGAATCGATCTTGTTTTTGCAATATGTAAGCTTTAATTATCTTTTCGTAGATGACAAGCTAAATAATTTGTTTCTTTGGGTTGGTCTATAGTCTGTCCCAAGCTTCATTGTCCTCTCTAATGTTTGTCTGTCTTGTAAATGAAGTTATTCCATGGGTAAAATGTTGATATATCTAATACTGTCAATCTGGTTACAAGTCGTAACCACAGCGTTTGCTCTGGTTTCCAAGTATTTGGAATTCATGAAACCTATTCGACGAAAAGTCTGAACCAAGTCGAAGAAGTTTTAGTCCATCCAAAGAACTCTATCGAAGTTTTAAGGAAATGGGGTTGTAGTGATACTGGAGTTTCGAAATTATTTGTAGGCAGGCCTTCTTTACGCAAGGCTAACATTACATGGTTTCTTAGTTGTCAAATCAATCATCGTTTTGATGAGAGGCTAGAGTTCTTCTGGACATTGTTTATGTCAAGGGATGTTCTTGCCAAAGACATTCTTAGGAACCCTTCACCCTTGACATATAACTTTCACAATACCATCAAGCCAGCTATTTTACCGTATGAAGATATAATGCGTGTAAGTAGATACAGGACAGGGATCCCAAATGATGAGGGCATTGAGGAGAGGCATTTGCCCACCAGGTGCTCTTTTTTTGGGCCCTGAAATCTATATCATTCTCCTTTTTGTGAGCTCTTTGCATGCAGCGGCCTTGTACCATTGTAGTTTTGTTGTTTAAATTATCTGTTTTAATGCATATCACAGGCAGAAAACTCTCTCTAATACTTGCATGTACACACGAGACATTCGCTACCATGATTCAATATATTCTTTACTGGAATCTGTCTTGAGAATGAGTGCCACAAAAGGTTGTACTCTTGGAATACATGTCTATCATTCATTTTGTTTTTGTTCCTAGGCATTTAAATTGTCTATTTGTCTTGCTCATAACCTTGGCTCACTTGTCTATTTTTTTGTAAGTGGGTTGATTTCATCACCATCTCTCCTCTCCCTATCTAGGTTCTTGTCCTGGACGATAGAGATGGATTGGGACCCTGTTCCCTTCTTTCTCAGTAATAAATTATTCTTAAATTTTATTTATTTTTTTTTTAAAGAAAAGTAGCTAATGAAGACAATATCTTTAGGAATATTCCTGATTGAAGAAAGAGGTCTAATGATTTTATATTTAAAGCAGTTTGTTTATTTCTGTTTGATTGATTCTTCTAAAACAGAGAGAGAGAGAGAGAAAAAAAAAAAATTTAAATGATAGTTAGTGAGGTAGAATTGTTTGCTTTACAAATCCTGGCCATTGCTTTTGGGATTTTGTTCGCATTTTTATCTGTGCATGTCTTGTTATCACATTCAGTATATATTTTCTAATGATCTCATGCCCTAGTCAATCCTATTTTGCAAGGAAGCACCCATGAAAATATTTTCTAGTTCCCTTGGAAGTAAATTAGGCTAGGAATTTTCTATAAATAAATTTATTTGAACCTGAATCCTTGAAGATTTAATTCTAGGCTATGAAGGATAATTGTTCTTTTAACTGTTTGGTTAAAGTATTATAAAATAAATTGAAACTTAAATTGATTATTGTACTCTCTACAGCCACAAGATGTTATAATCTAAAGTAAACCTGCCTCTCCTTCCCTCTCTCTTTCTCCCATACTATTCTTATCTTATGACAGATATCACATGAATGAAATCCAAGCACTACCAGGTTAGTTATCTAAAAGAACCACCATATTTTCTCTTTGATGAGGAAGGCAATGCTAGGGTAATTTTGTCTGAGATGGGAACCCCTGATGCAAGTATGAATTGCTTCATTTCTAGGCTCTAATTTGTTTGGCTGAACCACCAAGTGAGCAAATGTATAAAAACACCGCAGGAATTATTGTTCATACAGATGGTTTATGACAGAGTTGGAATACAAAACTAAAGAAATAGGTAGGAAATTTTATGAAGGTACATCATATCATGGTAAAAATTTAATACCAAGTATATGTTTTGCTCGTTTATTTCAATTTTTGATGAGCTATGTGCATGTTAAAGTATGTTGTGTATCTAGAGCTAGAAAAGTTTATAATAATATTAGATGTATGTACTATGTGATAAAATCAGACATCAGTCTAAAAACTATAACCATATAAACAAGAACCAACTATATATCGTTTGTTGTTTGAGTGAAGCTTGGAATTTAGCATATAACAAGACCCAGTTATGCAGGGGGATTCACTCATAACAGTTCCCTTCCTTATTTTATAGAGTCGTTGACTCTGTAAATAAATTTGTTCTTTTGTATTCTCTAGACTCCTCTGCCCATTTTACATGGAGTAGTCTTTTTGCAACAAAAAGGACTATATGATTATCATTTCAATGCAAAAAACATATTGTAGTAATTAGAGTCAGAAATGTGCCATCCCGTTGAGGTGCCTACTGTGTAGGAGTTCTATAGGTCATACACAATATACCTTATTTATTTACAATTACAATACTCTGCTTGGGATGCTTTTGGTGTATGATTCCTGTTTTAGAGACTTGTTTAATTAGATTTTCCCAAACTAATCAGAAAATAAACCATAGACAAATTATCAAAAAATATATTTATGATGAGAATTATTGCCGTGTTTTGTATATGTGACTGCATGTCATTATTCTACAAAAATCTCTGATTTTCTTCACAAGAGAATGCAGAAACTGTGAAAGAATCTGCAAACCATTTAAGAATTTTCTCTAGGGAAATGATCGTATGGGAACTTGAAGTTTCTGGTCAATTTTCTCACTCCTTTGCTTTCAAATGTTAATGTATGATCTGCAGCTAGAACATATTGAAGTATTCAGGGCATAGATACTTTGGTTTATGTGTATTTTGTGTTTCCATATGATTTCCTTGTACCCACTCAAACTTGTGAGTTTACTGCCACAAATCTTCAACAGGTTCCTTGGACTAAAGAGTACCGAAGTTCTAGTGTTGGTGATGGGGTTCGTTCGAAAAGAAAGTTCTATAAAATAATTCTGGAGTTGTAAGACCTCTACATTGGTAAGGCAAAATGGGACGTTTTCAGATGTTACAATTGAGAGTTTACATTTGCAATGATTTTGTAAGTAGAATATTTTTAATTCTTTTTTTGTAGTGAATATTTTATGGAGTTAGATCCCTGAGAGTAGTTTTCTACTTTGTCATAAAATCTGTGTGAGTTTTCATTGTTTTATAGAGCTTATTATTACTATCAGATTTGGTGTTATTTATTGTGTTTGAATTAACTATTTGTACTATTTATTGGAATAAATCACAACCTAGTCATTCAATCAGCAGCCAAAGTAATTCATATAAATACATGATATGGTGGGATATTACAGGTGTACATTAATAGGATTTGAGATCTTATATACCAAAATATATGATACTGACAGGAAATAAAATTTTAAAGGTTTTCATCATACTAAATTGGTTATGTATTTTTCAAGAAAGTCAAAATATTAGCAAAAAAAAAATATGCAGAAAACAAATCTAAGTAATTGGCATTATCCCTTGCGTGTCTTTGTTTCTCAAAAAAAAAAAAAAAAAAAAAAAAAAAAAATTGAAGAACAAAATTCAAATCATGACCCTAAGTTGAATTAAACTACACCATAAGATGAATTGATTTCCTTGAATTTTTGTTAAGCCACTCTATAATTTCGTTTGTGTTTAAAGCTTTAAGTTTAAATGAAAATAAAAACACAAAATCCACTTTTATTTGAACACTAGAATAATGTAGCATAAAAACATCTAAAGTTCTAAACTTACACGGCATTTTGATACATTCCCTTCCCATAAAGGCTTTTATTTGCACATAAGCACACATTACAGTAATAGAACCAATCAATGTACATGAGGACAACTCCTTCACCAGAAGAGAAAGGAAACAATCCATTGATAATTTCAGCAACGGATATAGCATTATCAAAGAGATTTAATCTCTTTCAATAGTTTCATGCTCCTGCAGTTCAAAAAAAGTTCGTTAGTTCACCATTCCATACTCGGATAAAATCAAAAACAATAACTATTACATGGATCATTGGAAAAAGAGAATGGGAAAAAAAAATTACAAGAAGGTGACAGATTCTATCTAGCTTTTGATTATGAATGAGAAATGAAAATCTAATTGTGCAATTAGCTAGGATCATCTAATCGAAATTAATACAAAGGTAAACATAAAATTTGCATGCTTTATGTTTTAAAGAAGTTTTTGCAAACTAAATGAAGAAAATAAACGAAAGGAAAAGTTAATGGATGTCCTAGGAGTATTAGTTTAGTAAATATTTTTAGAAACATTTTATAGAAAAAAAAAAAAAAAAACTGACTTTTTTTTTTTACAAACTTTTTATATTTTTCATAAAAGTAGTATTAAAATTTTTTTATTAACAAATACTCTAAAGGCATCCATTAACAGGGCGCATAAACAAAATGACTAGGATAGTCTTGTAATTAAAATTAACTACCTTTGACTTGAGATCTACTTGGTCTACCTTTGAGGCTCCCCAAACCAACAAAAGTATTTTTTATCAATTGTAGTTCCTTAAAGACTTCTTCCATACTCATTCTCTCTTTTGGGGATTCCATTGAACATAAAATTCCAATGTTAAAGATTGAGAGTAATAACTTTTGCATGTCAGCATCAATTTGCTTAGACTCCTCATTGTTATCAGCTTCTTCTACTTCAATTTCGTTGGCATTGTCATCATTGTTATCAGCTTTTTCTTTTGCCATTATTGTAGCAGTTGCTGCTCCCATTTCTGTAGCTTCTCTTGGTAAAAGCAGTGGGTCAACAATTTGAACAAGTCTTTTTGGTAGTGCCATTCTAACAAAGTTATGGAGATTCAAACCATCTCTAAACATATCATTAGTGGGCCTCCTTCCAGTGAACATTTCCAACACAAGGACTCCATAACTATATACATCCCCCTCAGTTGATGCTTCACCACCAACCCCATACTCTACAACTCATGAAATACAAGGGAGTTTAGCAATTCTCCATATATAATGAAAATATGGATTTAAGGTCTACAAAAGGTAACGTCAAGAAAATAAATTGAATATATATAAAAAATATTATATGGCATATGTTACTACTTCCAAAATGGAAGGAAGGCTGTCGTAACTTTACCGAGAGCATTTTGATTAAGGTAATATATGTGTAACAAAGAATATATGAAACTTAGTCAAAGGACTGCAACCATCAGCAAATCAACTTTGGCATTTCTCAAAGTTTAAGTCATATTTAAATCTTATATTTGCTTTAAAATTTTCAATTTCATGAAAATTATAAAATTAATTCTATGCTTGTGTGTGTATCCACGCGAATATGAGTTTTAAGAGATGGAAATACTAAGCAAGAGAGTATTTGTTTATATTAATGGTACGAATATTGAAAAGACTATTTGCTTGAAATTCAAGGAGCTAAATCCTATCTCATGATAAAGTGACCTTAAAAAGAGTAATATATTTGAATAGGTAGGGATTTAAAACTGAATAGAAAAGGTAATACCTGGAGCAGTATAGCCAATAGATCCTTTTAATTCGATTGTGCTTGTATGCTTCTTGGAAGAATCTTTAGTAGTCGAGAGGAGCCTTGCTAAACCGAAATCGCTTACATGAGCAATCATCTCATTATCGAGAAGAATGTTACTCGGCTTTAAATCACAATGAATGATTTTTTGCTCACAATGATTGTGAAGATAACATAATGCAGAAGCTACATCAATGGCAATAATAAGTCTTTGAAAAAAGCTCAAATTTTGCGATTGATATTCGCTATCTATCATTGGATGAAGCCACATATCTAAGCTCCCATTTGTCATGAATTCGAATATTAGAGCTTTGAATTCATCACCATTATAATTTATACTGGAGCAACAACTTAAGATCTTTAAAAGATTTCGGTGCCGAACATTTCTTAACACATTGCATTCTGCCATAAAACTCTTGGGAGCTCCTTTTGTTTGAAGGTTAAGGACCTTTACAGCAACTAGTCTTTCATGTTGCTCAAGAACCCCTTTATAAACTGATCCAAAACTACCAGATCCAATCAAATTGTTGAGAGAAAATCCATTAGTCGCTTGATGAAGCATTTTGTATGAAATTGTTGGAAGGAGATCAATATTTGAGACTATAGACGATGGTTTCTTATTTGACTTTTTCCTCCAATAGAGAGCGAGAAAGGATGAAACTAGAAGAATACATGTAAAGACACAAACAATTGTGATTGTCAATCTAGAAGCAAGGGAAAGTCTTGATTTTGTAACTTTGTGGCATGTTGGTAATTGCAACTGCGGAATACCCCCACAAAGCTTATTGTTTCCAATAACAGATATCATATTTACATTTCTGAAAACTCCTCCTGTTGGTACCTCACCCTCAATATTGTTGAACGAAATGTTCAAATATTTTAAAAATGAAAGCTTCTCTAGACCCTTTGGAATTAATCCTGATAAGTTGTTTTGTGAAACATCTAAATGTTCAAGGCCTTTCAAAGAAGCCATTGATGAAGGTATGTTCCCGTTAAAGGAATTCTCTTGCAAGCCTAGGTACACTAAGTTAAAGCAATTTCCAATTGTTGTAGGAATTTCACCAGAAAAATTGTTTTTAGAGACGTCGAGTGAATCAATATTCTTCAAACCGTCTACTTCAACAGGTAATTTGCCACTAAATGAGTTGTGGGATAAATTGAGTAAAAGTGACAAAGATAAAATTTGAAAAACCTGTTGGGGTATGACTCCACTGAGGTAATTTTGTGAAACATCCAACTGTTGTAAACTTTGACAAGTACCAATACTTGGTGGAATGCTTCCTTCTAAATTGTTTTGAAACAAAAACAATACAACCAATTGAGTGAGGTTGCCAATAGAACTTGGGATTTTCCCTGACAATTTGTTTCTTGAAAAACTCAATACTTGCATCTTTTGAAACCTCCCAAAAGAAGTAGGTATCATACCTGTGAGAAGATTATTCTCCATACCCAAGACAATTAAGTTGATGAGATTCTGCAATGCTACAGGAATAGTTCCAGATATTTTATTGCCTCCCAAATATAATTGAGTGAGTTGTGTTGACAAGTTGCCAATAGAACTAGGCAAAACACCTTCAAATTGGTTTTTCTCAAATGCTAGCACATTCATTTTGCTACAGTTTCTTAGAGACTTTAAAAAGTCCAAATCCCTTCCTAATTTATTCTTACTTAGATGCAGTTTTCTAAGATCTTGTAGATAACCCAAATTAGTTGGAACTGATCCCACAAAGCTATTATTGCTAAGGTCAAGTATTTGAAGTTTAGATGCATTGCATAAAGAACTAGGGATTGACCCAAAGAACTTGTTATCACTTAATAAAAATTGTTGGAGATTAGGGAGAGTATGGCCTATATTTTCTGGAAGGGTACCACTAAGTTGGTTTAGGTTAAATGCCAAGAATTGAATAGATGATATATTGTAGAGAGAGGGGGAGACCATACCGTTCAGTTTATTGTTTCCAACTGCAAAACCTGATAAGCTTTTCAAACTGCCTACGTTTTCTGGAATATTTCCCTCTAAATCATTATAAGCTGCCGAAAAATTCACGAGTGATGAAAGATTTCCCAGGAAACTTGGGATTCCTCCTATGAAATTGTTTCTGGCCACCTGAAGAGATATAAGCTTGGTCAATGAGCCAAGCTCCAGGGGAATTTTCCCAAGAAGTTTATTCGCTGAGACATTTATCAGCCTAAGTTTGGAGCAGTTGGACAAGCTGGTTGGAATTTCTCCTCCTAACATGTTATTAAAAAGATTGAGATCTTGCAATCGAAACAAATAACCAACTTCCTTTGGAATTTCATCATAGAAGCTATTGTTTTGAAGGTTGATAAACCTAAGAAAGGTGAGGTTGACAATGTAAGGTGAAATTGTTCCACGCAAATTAAGGGATTCTAGTTTTACTGTTGTGACTCTTTGATGATGGTGGCCACATGTAATTCCATGCCAGCTGCAAAACTGGATAGAATCATTCCAGGAGCTCAAGAATCCATGTGGGTCATCATCAATGGATTCTTTAAATTTGAGTAGAGCCAAAAGATCAGTTAAATTTGTTGGAGGGACAGAAGTGGTTGGTTGCAAGCATAGTAGGGTTATAGCAAATAGTAGAATCATATGAAGGTGCATAGACAATGAATGGAAACTGGGTAAGCGAGGCTTCATTGGTTTGGACAAGCAAGATAGAAGCTGGTGAAATTGAAGTGCGAGGCAAATCTAGACTCAGAAGTTTGTATTATATAGCTTTCTCAGTTATCTAGATGAAATATCAGAGACCTTAACATTTTCCAAAGTTTAAGGATATTTTTGATAAGTAAATCTTATTTGGCATTAAAATTTCCAATTTTATTAAAAATATTAAATTAATTTCGTGGTTGGTTGTGTACCACGCGAATGTGTTGTAACTTCTTTTTCCACTGAGAATGTGTACTAAGTTCTAAAAGACAAACAATTACTAAGCAACAATTAATTAGCAAAAACAAAATTACTTGGATGAGTTTGTGTTAATGTGCTTATGTATTCTTAACATCAACCGCATGAATATGTATATAACTATTGATTAATATTGAAGTACTCTCAGAACATAGTAAGTGGTGGAATCTGTTTACTAAACTTATGGTAAAGTCTATCATGATTATGAGAGATGGAAACACCAACCTAAAATTTTTTCATAACTACTATATTCAAATTGATAAATTAAAAAAGTAACATTTAATCTGAACTATAAATTAAACAAATATATATATATATATATATATATATATTGAGAAGAAACTAAACATATATATTGTTACTCTAATCAAATGTAGGAATTAACGAGTTATAATTTTTTTTTTTTTTTGGCTGAGAATGAGTTATAAATTTTAAACTGATAGGATTTAGTTTGGTGAATATTTTGTTGAAAAATAGATAGTAGATTTCATTAGTCAAAACCCTAATGAAGTGCGAATGGGCTCAATTAACTGAGAAGACTTCGAATTTATGTTAATATTAGGATGTGAAATGTCCAAACAACTTTTGAAAAATTCAAGGTGGTCCTAATTTGGAGATGAAATATATTAATTGCTAGTAAAAGTCTAGAAAAAAAGATTCGTATTGTGGCTCTGTCAAGTGTCATTTTTTCTCTTTCAAAATAAAAAATGTTGATAGCCACTATATGTCAAGGAGTTGAGGGCTTGACTAGTAATTTGATCCCCATTTAATTTGATTAGGGTTTAATGTGTTCGTTCTGTGTGGTTTAGAATCAACGTACGTGTTGCATGGCTTTTATAATTACATCCAACGTTTAATTTGTTTGGTTTTGTTAGAAAATAGAGCACTAGTAGCTAGAGCGTGAGCTGTCATATTAGCTAGCATAGGAATTAAAGAGATAAAAACAATTTTTTTTTTTTTTTTGCTAGATAAGAGATAGAAACATTAGAATAAGTTACAAGAAGAGACTTGTTTGCTCACTCCCAAGTGCAGGAGATCGTAGCAATATAATTCTCAGAGTACCGAGGTCGAACCACAAAGAGTAGGGTAAATTCAAAAACAGTATAATTAAATAACAATTTGGGTGAAGAAGAAAAATACTTTTGCTTGGTGATTGGTAACAAGAATAATAAAAACTTATTTAAATCAATAATGTAAATACTAGGGCATCGACGTGTTTCCCTATATCGATATGAAATTCTTTGTGATCTAAGAAAATATATATTTCATAATTGATTGTTCTTATATAATTAAAAACTTATGATTCGGTTGAACTGAGACAATTCAAGAACGCATTATAATCTTGATTAATAATGTAGCTAGAATAGTTTTCAGAAAAACCCATGCACTTTAAAACATGATTTCTATTTAAAACTATTAGAAATTCATCTAAACAATAAGAAAAACAGGACTGAACTTATTGAAAGCATGGAAGAACTAATACATCAAAAAGAAATCTAATTGAACAATCAAATATGTTATTGTATAAAATCTTAGAGAGAATCACATTGAATATTCATACCGTATAGAAGAAACATAGCCCCTAGCCCTAGCAAAGTGTTTAGGCTGACATTAAAGAAAGGAAAATACAAGTTTTTCTTTGCCAAAAATTCGTTCTCACAGCCTCTGAAAGTTCAAATAGCGTATAAAAGACTATGAACGTTTTGACCCCCAAAATACAAATTACCAATTCAAGCTTTATATCAAACGATGTACGTGCGAAAAATGAACAAAAGCTTAAAACAGAATTGATAAACAATCTAAGCCAAATAAAATCACATCCATGACAGAAATTAAATGACAAAGATTAAGGAAAGAGAGATGCAAACATAAGGACAACACAACGATGTGTTATCGAAGAGGAAACCGAAGCCCTCGGCGTAAAACCTCTCCGCCGCCCTCGAAGTAGTCAAATAATCCACTAAAAAATGTAGTTAGGATACATGGACAGCAGTAGACCCTTTAAGCCTAATCTACCCAGTGTACCTAAGCCCTCCAAGCTCCTACTCCAACGAGGTTACGCCGAACCTATTTCTTCTTTAGCTTGCTGGATTCCGTTATAGCCCATAGCATCAACCAATATGAAATTGGTCCCTTCTTAACTGCTTCCAAAGCACCAAAAAGCCTTCTCATAGATATGGGTATGGTGAGAAAAGGTTTTAGGTAATAAACCTCTCAAGGATCTAACAATGGAGAGGGTGAGAGTAGAGGAATTTGAAGAGTCTCTTTGTGAAGATTGTGGATGAGTCAATCTTATTTTTCTCTAGGGTTTCTCTCTCAAAATTCTCTCTAGAAGCTTTCTACATTTCGTGGGTATAAGGGGTATTTATACTGGGGTGAGAAACGAATGCGAAGAGTCAGTTTTTCCAAAACAGAGCTAGCCGGTGACTTGACCTCGTGACTTGACTGAGTCGCAAGTTTAAGCCGCGAACTATTTGAACGGCCAAACTAGAATTTTTGTCCTGTAGTGCAACAGCTGGCAGGACGGTTCAGTTTTTGGCGGCTTGCCAGTCGCGAGCTACCTGCAAGATCCAGTCGCAAGTTCTTCTCTGCACGTTTCACTCGTGTGTAACATCTGGCGGCTTGACAGTCGCGATACACACGCAAGATCCAGTCGCGAATCCCTATTCTGCTGCATAGTCTTGAGCATTTCTTCACACTCTTCCCACCTAAATATAGGGTTTCTAAGTGCATAAATACAAGCAAATTGGCATGGAATAAAGCTAACAAAATGGTTGATAAAATTCAACCTTACAATCTTCCCCTTTGGCTATTCCGTGACAAAACCCTACAACAAACTCTAGACTTAATGCGTGAGTTGGGAATAGTTGAACAAAACTCACTCACACCTAACTTTAGAATCTGTGAAGCTCTTGAATCATAAGTACAAGTATATCCTGAAAAGCAACCACACAATAAGATCATTATACGCAGAAAAAACTTGTATTGCATATAAAGCAAGCACAATGCGATCAAGCAAAAACAGATTAAAGAAATAAAGCAAGGCTTGACCAAAAACAAACAATCACTATAAATAGTGATCACAATGCTCATTCACACATGGAATAAACATCCGGACATGCAAGCTAATAAGCTCAATGCAAAGGATCAATTGCACGTCCAACACTCAACCAATGCAACAATACAAGGTAATTGCATTAAGGATAAAAATCCAACAAAGGGCATAAGAGTGATATACTCAAGGAAATGCAAAACATTAACTAAAAGTACTAGCTACAAAGTAAGGGTACAAACATAACCAAACGTCACAAAAGCAAACGGTACAAAATGCGCTTACAAAAGCAAGGTACAAAATAAACCATCTAATATATACCAATGACGCACAACCACAATAGTACCAAAACATAAAGAAATATAAAGTAAATCAAGATGTTGTAATAAGATTTATGCATGCTCCCTCTCAAGATGTGCTCCCCCTCAAGAGCTACCCTCCAATAACTCTCCCTCTTTTTGACCGGACTGGCCAAAGGGTCACGGCTGTGTGTTAAAGCTATCAAGCTTTGCTGAAAGACTGTTCATCTGGTCTTGGAGTGTAGCCAACCTGTCAGAGTGTTCATTCTGGACCTCTCTGACCCATCAATCCTCTCCAGGATGATCTGGAACGCATCCGGAGGTATATCTGATGAAGATGATGCTCTGCTTCTCTTACTACGGCCTCTTGAACTTGAGGGTTGGCCTGCAGCTTCTGTCTTAGTTTCCATGCCTTCACCTTCTTCTTGATCACCTTCTTCTTCATCACCTGGAAGACGCACTCGTATCCTTGTGATAGTTAGGTTGTTAATTGCCGAGGGAGTAGACATGAATCCTATATCTTGAGGGATTTCCACTCCTTTTAGTCTAAAATTCTCATGAGAAGACTGGGGAAAATCAACTTTGCTCTGGAAGTTGTTCTGGTCTCATCAACAATGGTATGGAATATATGAGTACTGATGTCTATGTAGGTCTTCTTCTTAAGCTCCATTAGAAAGATTGCTCTGGCATTGTTGATTGTGGTCAACTTCTTCACAAGATATAGGTTGAACATCATTATCACAGTTAGAAATCTCATGTCTGCTGGAAATGCATTGGTGTTGAGACATTTTCTTTCTCTGACTCCTCCAATATGTGCTTGAGCAGATTCTATGGACATCATTCTATCCTTGTAATGTGTGAAATCATGATCATCCATGCCCTCGAAACCCAACACCTCATCAATGTCATCCACATTTATTGTGAATTCTTGTCCTCTTATCCAACAATTGATCTCATTCTCTCTCAGCATAACATTAGCATAAAACTCCCTAATCAGAGGTTCACATACTCTAAAGAGGTTACTCAGCAACTTCTCCCAACCTCTTCCCTCAAAACAACTAGGAATGAAGGTATCTTTTAGATCTGCCAAGTCCACAAACCTTTCTTGAATAATAGGTGCCTTCAAATAATACCGAATGTATCTTTCAAAGTGTTGAGGAGACCTGAACTTTAGGTTGTCCATCTTCAGTCTTCTATCACCCTTCTTGGCAACAAATTTCTTCTTTGTAGGAGTCATCTGCATAAACAATGACAACAGTACCCACATGGACAGAGCACAATAGATGGAACAATCAAAACATCAGTAACTGATCAGTAGAACTATATGAAACATAAGATTAAACCAGAAAATTTAACCACACATTGTGGAAGAAAAATCACAGAAGGAAATAACATACTATAGAAGAACTTAGTATGGATATACTACTAGGAATGGAGTCAAGCCCTAAATTGATATTGTGCATAAGTAAGGTAGAATCAAACATGGTTCACAAATCAGGACACAAAAGCAGTTGTGCAATAGGCAATTTGAATCAAACACAACACAAACTAATACCAATACACTAAATCCTCAACAACACAAACACATGATACAGTGGGTATGAGATGCATAAGTAAGGACATATCAACATATGTACTCATTAAGGATAAACAAGCAAGAGGGTAAGCATATCAAGTATAAGATTAGTATAACCAACAAAACCGAATTAAACAAAACCAACAAAATGATTCAAACCCATGGTCGAAACTCCAAATAATTCAAACCGCACAAACAACACAAAATCCAAGAAAATAAAGCTAAAAAACATGAAACAGGTAATAAAAATAGGAAAACCCATACCTTTTTCTTGAAGATTGAAGTTGAAATGATGAAGATCAATGATGTTTTTGTGAAGAATACAGTGAGTTTGAGAGATGAGAATACGGACAAGATAATGAACAGTCACAAATATTCGAGGGAAAACTGAAAAGTTTTTAAAAACTGACCTTAAAAGCGCAAAACATGCGTTTTTCACGAATAAGTCAAGTCGCGTGCAAGTCGCCAAAACACTTAAACAAAAATATTGAAAAATTTTCCAAGTGTTTTTCGCAACTGGAAGTTCAAGCCGCGAGAGAAACGCGAGCTGAGCTGCAAAACTTTCTATGTAATCTTCATGACTGAGACTCTACTCGCGACAAAGTCGCCACATTAAGTAGCGAGAAACATTAAAACCCAGATTTTGAAAAATTTTCTAAGTATTTTCGTGACTAGGGCATTGACTCACCAGTAAGACGCGAAAACTTACTCTATAGAGTTCGCGACTGGGGCATACGACTGGACAGACCCGCAACTGAGTCGCCAAGACAGGACACATTAGATTTTAAAATTTTTTTTTGACATTTTTGCTAAAACAAAAGACTTTCCAAAAGCAACTAAAAACACTCAAAAATATTTTTGAGGTTGATCAACAAAAATTGAGCATGTGAAACACATTTTATCAAGTACAATCACATGAATGAATAAGGCATTCATGAACATAGACAAGTGTGATGTGTGTGTATATCATCAATGAGATAGTCCTTAGTCTAATGTGAAGCTTCAATGATCAATTCAACTAAGACATACACAATTAGCACTAGATAATGTGACCCATCTCAATTATAGAAATATGCATATATTACCTCCCACAAAAACTTGATAACATAACTTTGAAGCTTTTAATTTGGCTCCATATTCAACTTTTCATTTGATCTTTTGAATCATAACAACTCATTTTGGAGATCGATGTCTGAAATTTTTGATATTTCAATTTGATGAGTTAGCCTTTGGCTTTTTAGGCATCATGCATTTTCATAAATGTCGCTTACCCTTTTTCCTAATCAAATACTAGTATATGCGACAGGCTTTTACAGCTTATTATCTCTTTTCATTTGGAGATTTACATTTTTGAGCTTTTTAGGCAAAAACAAAGAAAATAAAGAGTGGAAAGATATATAGACACAAGTCTATGCATGTCTCAAGATCAACAAAACCATTGGCTAATCATTCATAACAAGTTTGAAGATCGATTTACAACAATCACATAGATTTCAAGATTTTTCCCACAATAATATGAGTGCTTATGAAACAAGCTACACTCGTGAATGCACAAAGTCATTAGCACAAAGGTACAAGGCAAAACATGTTTAAGACAAAACTCATCAAAGTCGATCAAACTTTTTGGATTTTCTACTTTTTATGTGTTTTTGGATTTTTGACACAAAAGTAAGAAAAGATTGATAAAAAACAACAATATAAAAAAAAATATGTAAAGTAAAAAAAATCAAACAAACAAAATGTTTAACTCAAAACATGCACAGAACACACAACCAAGCATAGTCACAAAACATAGGAAGTATTAATGCATGGACATGTTGTAATGCTTATGCATGAGTACCCTTTTTCACCCACACGTCACGTGCGTTTGGGGTGATATCCCAATAGGATTGGGTACGAGAGTTAGGATTTTCAAACCTTCTAGTGAAGCTTTCCAAGCAAGTGGTGAAAGCACCAATCATCTTCATCACATCCATCATTTTGAAATCACCATCTCGACCTCTTGATTGCTCAACAGCCCAAGTCCTCTTGTCATTTCTTGGTCCTCTTGACCTTTGATCACTTGCATTATTCAATGCTTTCAGTTTGTGACAATTTGGTATGGTGTGCCCTTGAAGCCCACAATAATGATAAAAAATGATTTGTTCTTGGACCTCTTTGTGATCTTGGAAGTGATTTCCTTCTAGCTTCAAGCTTGATCACCGAATGGTTACGGTGCTTATTTAACACTCGTTGGTCAACCACATTCTTCTTCTTTTCATTCTCTTATTTCTCAAGAGTAGATGTAGCCGCTACAGGCTCTTTGACTTTCACAAACTTCACTTCCTTGGCAATTTTGACGGCCAAACTACTTTTTCCGGTATATCCCAACCCAGTTTTGTCTAAGAAATGTTTTTGTGAGGAAATGACATCATCAAGCTTCTTGGTGGAAACCCTTTCTACTTTGGCATTGGCTTGTACCACCTCTAGTTCAAGGAATCTCACTTTTGCATAAGTTTCTGTCAGTTCTCCATTTAGCTTTTCTATCTCACACTTGGCCTCCTTATGTCGTACTAGGAGACTTCTATAATCTTCCTCTGCCCTCTTCATTTTTTTAATGGCTACATTAGCCACTTTCGCATACTCACTTGTCTTCTCGAGAAGAGAATTATAAGCCTCTTACAATCCCACTGTACCTTCATCTTCCTCATCATCGGATTCCTCTATTATCTCTATTGACTCCAATTTAGAGTGCTTACCAAGCTCTTTTACAAGCACACTCAAGTTATCTAACGATGCAACATGATCAATGGTCATAAAAGCAGAATAATTCCTTTCACCGTCATAACTTTCATCCAAATCTGAGTTAGAAGAATTTGAATCACTTAGAGTTGTGGCATACACTTTTCCTTTCCCTCTTAAATAATTGGGACACTCTTTCTTGATATGTCCATGTCCATTGCACTTAAAACATGTGATTCCTTGAGAAGATTGAGACTCCTTCCCATCTTTCCTCTTAAACTCCTTTTTCTCCTTTCCGAAACTTAGGAATTTTCCTTTCTCAGCAAATTTTCCATTCTTCTTGAACTTCAAGAACTTTCAAAAATTCTTCACAAGATATGCTACATCTTTATCGGCCTCATCTTCATCCGATGAATCGTGAGCTTCCACCTTCTCATTTATTGTCTTAAAAGGAAGAGATTTGCTCTTCCTTTGTGATGGCAAAGATAGCTCATAAGTTTGAAATGAGTTAATTAGTTCTTGAACTTTGATATCATCCAAGTCTTTGCTCTCTTCAATTGCAGTAACTTTTGCATGGAAGCTCTCCGGCAATGATCGAAAAATTTTCCTTACAATCTTTGAGTTCTTCGTTTTCTCACCCAAGTTGAACTTGCCGATGACTACTTCATTCAGCTTACTATAGAAAGAGTCAAAGGACTTGTCCTCACTCATTTTGAACTCCTCGGAGCGAGTGGTCAGCATCTGTAACTTAGTGTCTTTCACCTTTTTGGTTCCTTCATACGTGGTCTCCAATATTTGCCATGCCTCCTTAGCAATCGAGACATGAGATATCCTGTGAAACTCATCTGGAGACACACCACAAAAATTGTTGATGACTACTTTATTCAGCTTGCTATAGAAAGAGTTAAAGGAATTGTCCTCCCTCATTTTGAGCTCCCCAGAGCGAGTGGTCAGCATCTACAACTTAGTGTCTTTCACCTTTTTGGTTCCTTCATACGTGGTCTCCAATATTTGCCATGCCTCCTTAGCAACCGAGACATGAAATATCCTGTGAAACTTATCTGGAGACACACCATAAAAAATTGCATTCAAATCTTTACTGTTAGCATTAGATGCAACAAGGGCTGCTTTATCCCAAGTGGATTTTTCGGCCTCCGGCCTAACCCATCCAATATCAACAGCATCCCACACACTTTTATCAATAGAACATAAAAATGCCCTCATCCGGACTTTCCAAAAAGCATAATTGCTACCATCAAAATATGGTGGTGCATTTAAAGATTGAGACCGATCCATCTCAATAAGGGGTCAAGGATCACGCTAAGGTAATTAAACCACAGTAAGTGCACCCGCTCTAATACCAATTGAAATTTCAAATAGCGTATAAAACACTATGAACGTTTTGACCCCCAAAATACAAATTACCAATTCAAGCTTTATATCAAACGATGTACGTGTGGAAAATGAACAAAAGCTTAAAACAGAATTGATAAACAATCTAAGCCAAATAAAATCACATCCATGGCAGAAATTAAATGACAAAGATTAAGGGAAGAGAGATGCAAACACAAGGACAACACAACAATGTGTTATCGAAGAAGAAACCGAAGCCCTCGGAGTAAAACCTCTCCGCCGCCCTCCAAGCGGTCAAATAATCCACTAAAGAATGTAGTTGGGATACATGGACAGCAGTAGACCCTCCAAGCCTAATCTACCCAGTGTACTTAAGCCCTCTAAGCTCCTACTCCAACGAGGTTACGCCAAACCTATTTCTTCTTTAGCTTGCCGGATTCCGCTGTAGCCCATAGCATCAACCAATATGAAATTGGTCCCTTCCTAACTGCTTCCCAAAGCACCAAAAAGTCTTCTCACAGATATGGGTATGGTGAGAAAAGGTTTTGGGTAATGAACCTCTCAAGGATCTAACAATAGAGAGGGTGAGAGTAGAAGAATTTGAAGAGTCTCTTTGTGAAGATTGTGGATGAGTCAATCTTATTTTTCTCTAGGGTTTCTCTCTCAAAATTTTCTCTAGGAGCTCTCAACATTTCGTGGGTATAAGGGGTATTTATACTGGGGTGAGAATGGAATGCGAAGAGTCAGTTTTTCCAAAACAGAGTTGGCTGGCGACTTGACCTCACGACTTCACTGAGTCGCAAGTTCAAGCCGCGAACTAACTGAACGGCCAGACTTGAATTTTTGCCCTGTAGTGCAACAGCTAGCACAACGGTTCAGTTTCTGGCGGCTTGCCAGTCGCGAGCTAGCTGCGAGATCCAGTTGCGAGTTCTTCTCTGCACGCTTCACTCGTGTGCAACATCTGGCGGCTTGACAGTCGCGATACACCTGCGAGATCCAATCACGAGTCCCTGTTTTGCTGCACAGTCTTGAGCATTTCTTCACACTCTCTCACACACTACCCTTACATGATTCCCACCTAAATACAGGGTTTCTAAGTGCTGAAATATAAGCAAATTAGTACGGAATAAAGCCAACAAAATGGTTAATAAAATTCAACCTTACAACCTCCCTTCCAAACCCTAATGTCTAAGTGTCCTAAGAAAATAAAACTTTTTCTATTTAATTTCCGTCCAGGTTTACAATAGTAAATTGTGAGTTAATTTCGGCCTTCAAAAATTGAGAATTTTGAAAATCTTAAAACTGGAAAGTTGTAGATATTTAAGTCACGGTTCCAACCCATCTAGCCTTGTGTCAATTGGATTTTTGAGGAGAGAGATAAGCCCAAAATACTAATCAGTGCTCAAATCAGATTTTTCCTTTTCAGATTCTGCCTCTTTGATTTCTTTCCTTATTTGAAGCTTCCAATCATGGTAGACGATCTAAGCACTCCAGCTGCACCTCCTTAGACATTTAAGCATGGTCCTTTAGCTCCACTTTAACTCTAGTTTGGCCTCCATTCTCTCACAGATTCTTGTAAACTCATCTTTCTCACATGATTTGCTGAAAGTAGAAAATTACACACAATGAATGACATCTTATTTAAGAAATTATGTAAAGATAAATAATAGGGACTAATGCAAATCATGACTTAATTATACAAACTAAGTATAGTAATAAGGAGATAACGCCCACATAAATATATAACAAGTATACATTTTAAGGCGTTATCAAGACTACATGTTTGCTAAGATAGAAGTAACTCTCTAAGGCAGGGGGTAAAATTAGCTCATGAATAGCATCATGAGAAATCTTAGAATATTTCTCAAAAATAACATTCTCGGGCTTCAACTCAGCAGCCAGTGATAAAGCCCATCTAATAGCTTCAGCCTTTACCTGGAGAGGGGATGTGGTTTTTGCTTTTTGAGAGCAAGTAAAAACCAAATCCCCTCTCCAGTCTCTAAACACCAAGAGTTTTTCTTAGGATAGTCAATAAGAAACCTTTTTATTTTTTAGAAACTTCAATAAGAAAGTTAAATTATACAAAATCTATTTAAAAAAAAAAAAAAAACTTGAATTCTTTTTGTCGCACCCAACAGTTGACGTGGTCTCCTTCCACAATGGCATTGGCGAAGAACTCTCTTATGAGTTCAGCATAAACATTTCCACTTGGATTCAACAAATTTGTCCAAGTTCTCTCCTTGAACACTTCAGGTATGGAAGTGTTTTCAAGGGTCTCAATTCCTACAACCCTTTCCATCATGATTGTTGCCCTTTTGTAGCAATCATTGTAGGCCATGTTTGCCTCAATGGTTTAGAAATTCTCTGAGTCCGTGCGTGGACGCTTTATGGATTTCTTGGAAGCAGAGTGCTTAGGGGGAGACATCTGCACAAACAGACACAAAGCAAAGAAACAAGTACAAAAACACAAAACAAGAACACAAACTTGATTAGAACCAATTTAGTTCATAAAATAAGCACAGTGTCCTAAAAAGAACAAAAACAATGTCACACAATCATGTTATAAGAGCGAAACATGTAATATCACAGATTTAGCATGATTGAAATGCAAAAGCATGACAAGTGTGCAAGGGTGTGCATCAAGTGTGCATATGTTGTGCATATGTGATGCATGTGCAAGGCATGACTAAGCACATTTGGGTCAAAGTATGTGAAACACACAACCAATGATCAAAACAAGATAAACAAGTCCAATCATGGTAATCCCCAAAGTTTGGTACTTATTTGAGTCCAAAACAATACCAAAATGCCATTTGAGTATTTTATCAAACACTTGATATGCACTTATAAAGCTAACATGTGGACAATGCATGAATATGAGTGAATCTTGCCTAAATACAAGTTAAAATGCCACAATTGGCCAACACAAACACAAAAAAACCAAAAGGGATGGAGCCCAATTAAGAAATTGAAAAAAAATTTCACAAAATTTAAAGTTCCCAACCCTTTTTCAAAAATGACCCAATTCAAGTAAAACCTAGAATTTTCTGCATAATCTAAGGAAATAAAAAGCAAAGATTGTATGAACATACCTTAGAAATGATTTGAAGAAGTTTTCTTTTGAGATTTGGTTGGGTTTTAGAGTGAAAATAAGATTTGGGTTGTTTGAGGCTTGAAGGAGGCAAAGTGAGGGAAAACAAATGTTTTTGAAAAACTGTCTACATCAGCCCTTTAAAATTGAAAACACACGTTTTTCGTGGGTTAGCTTCTCGCGAAGTTACTCGCGAAAAATGCCTCTGAAGCACAAAACTTTTCGCAGGAAAACTTTACTCTCAAAATAGTAGCAAGACAGTCACGAAAGTTTCTGTCTGAATTTTGTGTTTTCATGTTTTGCCTTAACCCATTTTCGCAGGAAGAGCTTAGTCATGAGTTTCTCGCAAAAATGCCTCTGAAGGAGTTTTTGATGAAAAACATGAAAAATGCAATTTAAACAAAAACTCAAAACATGAAAGCATAAAAACACTTTCAAAAACATATAAAATACTAAAAAATCTTTTTGGGTTTGATCAACAAACAATTGAGTATACACGTCACATTTGATCATGTACAATCACATAAATGAAATAAGCATTCAATGAACAAAAGTCTTGTGTGTGAGTATCAAATGTGGAATAGTCCTTAGTCTAGAGTGAAGCTTCAATGATCAATTCAATCAAGTCATACACAACTGGTATTAAGTCAAGTGGTCTATCTCAATTATAGAAATGAACATATATGACCTCCCACAAGAAAATGATTACATATCTTTGAAATTTTTCATTTGGCTTCTTTACAAATCATAACATTTGATCATTTTTGAACAATACATCTCTTTTTGAGATCGATGCCTGAAATTTTTGATATTTCAATTTTGAGAGTAAGCCTTTAGCTTTTGGGCACCATACATTTCAATACAAGTCGCTTTCTCTTTTTCCTAGTCAAATATTAGTATGTGCGACCACTTTTGCAGCTCATTATCTCTTTTCGAGATTTGACATTTGTTGAGCTATAAAACAAAAACATAAAAAGGTGTGGGAAGATATATAGGCACAAGTCTATGCATGTATCAAGACCATCAAGAATATTGACCAATCATTCATGACAAGCTTGAAGATCGATTTACAACAGTCAAACATAGATTTCAATATTTTTCCCACAAAGATAGAGGTGCATATATAACAAGCTAAGCTTGTAAATGCATTACGCCAATAGTACAAAGGTACTAGGCCAATCTCACAGTGATATACACAACACAAGCGATCAAATTTTTTAGAAATTTTTCAATTTTTATGAGTTTTTGAATTTTTCAACTCACTCAAAAACAGAACATGTAAAGTAAGATCAACAAAAACAACAAGTACAAAACAAACTTAAAAAGAAACATGATCTAATTAAACAAGTGAGACCTATATAGCAAGTCTACAACAATGAGTAGAGTAAGGTCACAAAAGAGATAGAAGTCAAGGGATGATACCAACACCAATAGTCTTACACAAACACTCAAACCGTGGACCATCAAGAGGTTTGGTAAATATGTCTACCTTCTAGTTGTTGGTGTTTATAAACTCTAGACACACAATCTTCTCCTCCACCAAATCTCGAATGAAGTGGTATCGAATCTCGATATGCTTCGATTTCGAGTGTTGAACTGGAATTTTTTGACAGGTTTATGGCACTTGTATTATCACAAAACACACACATAGTGTCTTGAGTGATTCCATAATCATGAAGGAGCTTCTTCATCCATAATAGTTGTGCATAACAACTCCCCGTTGCAATGTATTCAGCTTCAGTCGTTGATAAAGAGACTGAATTTTTCTTTTTGCTCATCCACGACACCAAGCTATTTCCAAGGTAAAAACAACCACCCAAGGTGCTCTTCCTATCATCAATGCACCCGGCCTAGTCAGCATACGAATATCCAACTAAGCACTCATTCAAGTCTCTTGAGTACCAAATTCCATTGCCGGATGTGCCATTGATATAACGGATAATTTGTTTGACTGCTATCAAGTGGGACTCTTTGGGTGTTGCCTGAAATTGTGCACATACCCTTGCACTAAAGGCGATGTCCGGTTTACTCGCAATAAGGTAGAGAAGACTGCCTATCATTCTTCGATAGAGTGTTAGATCTACTTCCACACCGGCTGGATCAAAGCTTAGTTGTACCGAGGAACTCATAGGAGTGGAAGTATGTTTCTTGGAGTCTAGGCCAAATCTCTTGACAAGAATTTTGGCATATTTCTCTTGAGATATAAATATCCCATCTTTCCGTTTTTTCACTTAAAGCCCTAGGAAGTAGTTTAGCTCTCCCACCATGCTCATCTCAAACTCCTTTTTAATCTCTTCCGAAAATTCTTGAGCAAGGTGATCGATTATAGATCCAAAGACAATGTCATTTCTTTTAACAAAGAGGGTTCGATTAGCTTGACCTCTCTTGAAGCTATGATCCAAAAGGTATGTGGTGAGGAGATCATACCAAGCTCTTAGTGCTTGCTTTAGCTCATATAATGCCTTCTTCAGTCTTAGCACATGGTCCGGAAAGTGAGGGTCTTGCTACACGTTATGGAGAGAAGAATTCGGATTAACTCTAGTCTTGCTACCGGAGCAAATGACTCATCAAAGTCAATGCCTTCAACTTGAGTATATGCTTAAGCCACCAATCTAGACTTGTTTCAAACAACTTCACCATCTTCATCGGTCTTGTTCTTGAAAATCCACTTAATGCTGATTACATATGTATCCTTAGGTCTTGGTACCAATTCTCATTCATCATTTCTAACAAATTGATGCAACTTTTGGTGCATGGACTCTACCCAATTCTCATCTTTCAAAGCTTCTTCCACTTTCTTAGGTTCAAATTGAGCAAAATAACAGTTGTATGTCACATGATTCATACTATAGCCCGATCATTTTCTCAAACGAAGTCCATCATCTAAATCACCAATGATGTTACTTATGGGATGATTAAGAGTTACTCTTGATGAAGGTTTCTTGGAAGTTGAGGGCTCTCCATCACGAGAGATTGGAGGTTGAACTTCCGGAAAGGTGAGAGGGATTGAAGATCCTTGTGTTGATCTAGTCTCCCTTCTTGATGTAGGAGGTGTAGACTCATTTTCTGGTGATTCTCTCTCACCATCATCACCTTTAGACATATTGTCATCACCCTCATTCTTCTTAAGGCTTAGTCCTTCGACACCTTCATCAATATCCTTTTCTAAGATGGTGTCATCTATGACCACTTTTATCGATTCCATCACCGTCTTAGTGCGCTTATTGTACACTCTATATGCTCGGCTATTTTTGGAGTATCCTAGGAAGATTCCTTCATCACTCTTAATATCAAATTTCCCAAGATTCTCCCTATCATTGAGAATGTAGCATTTGCTCCCAAATACTCGGAAGTATTTCACCTTCGGCTTCTTTTCTCTCCAAATTTCTTATAATGTCTTCTTTGTTCCTGCTCGGAAGAAAATCCTATTCCCAATGTGACACGAAGTATTCACCGCTTCAACCCAAAACTTCTGTGGAAGGTTTTTGTTGAGAAGCATTACTCTCGCCATCTCTTAGATCACCCAGCTCTTTCTTTCAACCACCCTATTCTGTTGTGGAGTCTTTGGGGCTAAGAATTCCTTTTTGATACTGTGCTCATTACAAAATGCTTCAAATTTTGTATTTTCAAACTCTTTCCCATGATCACTTCTGATTTTGATTATGGGAACTCCCTTTTCATTTTGGAGCCTCTTGCATAACCTTTCCATCTTGTCGCATGTCTCTGACTTCTCTCTAAGAAATTCCACCCAAGAGTACCTTGAGAAATCGTCAACTACCACCATGATGTAACGTTTCCCACCCATGCTTTCTATTCTTATTGGATCCATTAGATCCACATGAAGTAACTCCAAAGAACGAGAAGTTGCAACTACATTCACTTTAGGATGGGTTGACCTTGTTTGTTTTCCCAATTGACATGGAACACAAACATTCTTCTCAATTTTTCCAAACTTTGGCAAACCAACCATTGCTTCAAGCTTTGAGACTTTTGCCACTTGTTTGTAATTTGCATGCCCAAACCATTAACATGCTTGGTTTGGGAATAACACCATAGCAATTGTCGGTGGTCCTAAGTCCCTTTAATACTTGAATACCTTCTTCATTGCAGATTAGACAACTTTTCTTTGAAAATTGAACGAGGAAGTCTTCATTGCATATTTGGGTGATACTCAATAGGTTCACTTTTAATCCTTTGATGTATAGGACATTAGTCAATAAGGGAAGTCCCGGAATATCAATGGTTCCCTTTCCAAGAACTTGTGAGTGACTACCATCTCTAAATGTCACATAGCCGTCTTCCTTCTCCTTAAAAGTTTTTAATAGTGATTTATCTCTTGTCACGACATGAATTAAACACTTTCAATGCGGTATGAACAAAAAGACAAGCATGAGATAGGCATTCTTGACCATTAAAACAGGACTCATCTTCCTTTACTTCATTCATAGATGAGTGAAGCTTTCTTTTCAAACAATCAAGTTTATAACACAATTGTCTGTTTCTTCTCTTATATTTAGCAATTAAGGAATTCAACTCACACAAGCTATTATGAATATCATGATTCCTAGTTCTAAGGATTTCAGCAAGTGTACAAAATTTATAGCATGTTTCTTTGATTTGAATAACTTTAAAAGCTCATTGATAGGACAATCTCCAAAGATGCTCATAAAGTCATTATCACAAACACATGAACTATGCTTCATGTTGGCCTTTGCCATAGCACTATCCATAGCAAGCTAAGGGGTATAGGATCACACTTAGGTAGTGAAACCATAGCAAGTATACCTGCTCTGATACCAATTGAAAGCTCCAATTTGTATCAAAACACAAGAGCTGTTTGGATCCCCAAATTAAAATTACGGCTCAGTTGATTTTACTTTTACTTAAACTAAGTGCGGAATAGAGTAAATGTGAGCGTATAAACAATATAACTACTCTAAGCCATATTCATCAAAACACAGCAATAAATTGAAAGATAAAGAGTGGGGAAGAAGAATGCAAACACAAGATAACATGACGATGTGTTATCGAAGAGGAAACCGAAGAACTCAGCGAAAAACCTCTCCGCTGCCCTCCAAGTGGTAAATCGATCCACTAGAGAATAAGTTGGAGTACATAAATAACAAAAGACCCTCCAAGCCTAGTCTACCCCATGTACTCGAACCTTTTAAGCTCTTCTATCTCTCCGGATCAGGCAATTCAGCCCGATTGCATCCACCAAACAAACGGCTTCTTCCAATGCTTCCCAGCAGCACCAAAACCTCATTTTACACTTAGGATGGGTGTGGTAACTGTTTAGACTATTAACCTCTCAAGGATTTGGAAATTGAGAGGTAGGGGTTGAGGAAAACCACAATGGATTGTGTAGAGGATTAAGGGTATGACAATCTCTCTCACTCTCAAGGGTAATGGCTAGGATTTTCTCTCTGAAATGCACTCCTCTCAATATGTGGGTAATGTGAGTATATATAAAGTGGGTAGAGATTGTTAGGATATGTGCCCTTAAATCCTATTGTATGATACTATGTATGATATTATGTATGACATTATGTGAGACATGGTGTATGACTTAATATTGTGTTTAATAAAGTTATTTTATTCTTATCTAAAGTAATGGTAACATGAATATTCAGACATTATCAAATAGTCCATGAGATGCATAGTATGTGATTTATGTGAAAAGTCACAGAAGATATAGATCACAAGTTCTTTGTAAACTCAGAATTTTGGTTCGTAGTCGGTGATGAAATTGGGCATTTCATCTGCGAAGACTATAACATATTAACTACGATGATTTGTCTTGATCATGGAAGTGGTGACTTCTAGTTAATATGTTGATATGTTTTAAGAGTTAAGACATATTGAACTGGACCACTGTGAGATTTATTATTCTCCTAACGACTGTCAACTGAATAATAAATCTCACGACTTGTATTCACATGAACTCTTAATCCTGAGAGAATAATGGACCTGATCATGAAATGTAGGTTGCTTTGATATATTAGGAGTGAGATTTAAAGTAACGGTTAAAACCTCAGTATGTTGGGCAGCCACATTTAGTGTTGATGGAACATATATTCTTAAGATGGAATTCATAGTCTCTTAACGGAGATATAAAATATTCCCTTGAGATAAGTTTAATGGGTACAGTTATTCAGAGAGTTAGGCCTAACCACTTTAGTAAGACTAAAGTATATATTTATGAAATTGGATTTCATAAATATATGATGAATAACTCATAAGGATTAAACCGGGTACTCAAGGATTAAGATGTAGTAATTCACAAAGTGGCAGTCTATATTTATGACTTTGTGTTACTACGAATATTTTATGAAGGGGTTGCATATATAATAAAGTCTTGGGATATAATTTATTAATGAGGCCTAGGGTGCAATTATATTTATATAGTGGTATTAAATATAATTAATGGTAATTTTGGACTTGTCAAGAGTTGACAGAAAAGCCCAAGGCCCATTGGAGCTAGTGTCTTATTTGTTCCCTTTTGGTCCCACTCCAAGCCACACACTAAAGCCCAATTGGAAAGGCCTAAAAGGCTAGCCCAATTAGATAATTAGTTATGTGGAGAAAAACATACAGAATTTTATATAGAATAAAATGGTTTGTATGTTTTAATCATAATTATGGTAATGAAATAAGGAAGAGAGACACTATTTCATATTCTCTCTAGATACATAGAATTGATTGAGAGACCACACATCTTGGGCATCAAGTGGAATTGGAGTGAAGATTGAAAGTCTTCCCGAGTACTTCTTCATTCGGTTTTGAATTTCACCGCATCAAGGTACACTCTCTTGTTCTTATATTCTGAAACTTACATAGTGCATGTTATCGATTGCGAATGAAGTAGATCCGTTTATTTTCCGCTGCGTATGTTTTGTATTCGATGCAAACATGATGATTTCCCAACATTGGTATCAGAGCGGTCTTCATTTCGAATCTGTATAACATGTTTTGTTCGTTTTGGAATTAAAGATTATAGTTTCAAGTTGATAGATTTCTGCATGGTTGTTGAAACTATGATTTGATAAAAACTGATATTGATGTTATGATGTTGTATAAATATAAATTTAAGAATGTTAAATTGATCTTTAAGGCTATAGCATCAATAGATTTCAGTTTTGATATCAATTTCTGTCTATCATTTTCGTATGATGGTTGTTTGTTCATGCAAAACGGTTGAAAACTGCCTTAGAAGAATTTCTGGAAATTCGAGTTTTACGATTTTCGATCGATCGAGTAAAACAGAGACTTATCCTTGTAAATCGATTAATATTCGATTGCTAGTCGATCGATCGAATTTTAATTTCGATCGATCGAGAGGCGATCGAGTATCAATCGAGATGGACAGAAGGTTAAGTTCGAATTGTTTAATTTTTTCGATCGATCGAGGGGCACATTCGATCGATCGTAAGAAAAAGTGCAAGGTTGTGTATAATTAGTTTATGCATGTTTAAAAGATAAAAACCTTTAATTTAAAATATCTAGTGGGAGAGAGATACAAGGGTTGGATCTCACGGCCTTCATTGTTGGTTCATAGTAGTATGAAATATATATTTTGTCTTAGCTTCGAGCTTTGCATTCCATGCGGAGAATATGTATTTCATGGTCCTACAAGATTGAATTTCTTGGTTTATAGTGGTTTGATCAAACACCTTGTCTTAGCTTCGAGCTTTGCATTCCATGCGGAGGGTGTTTTGTATCATGGTACTACATGATAAGCCTGTTAAGAGGACGAAATGTGGCTACACATGATTCTAGACAATGGTATACACTAGACTAAATATTATAGTATCCTCTATGCTGAGTTCTTGCTATAATCATTTAGAGGCCAAATGTATAACGGCATATTATTAAGTGTTTGATAAGAGTTATCATGATAGCACTAATAATGAGAATAGTTCTCAATCAATCATAGTATTTAATATTCACTCTATGCAGAGGGATATTGAGTATGGGATTGGGTTGTCGTTGCATATATTATATTATGGTTTTATTAAGGTTCCATAGTATATGTTTATATGCTAAATTGATAATGTCCAGTTTACTTATTATATTCATGTTTATTATTTCAGATTTGAACATGGCATCATTTAGCCCACTTGTTAGCATTCTTAATCAAAACAAACTGACTGGAACCAATTATGTTGACTGGAAAAGAAACTTGGACATAGTTCTCACAGCTGAAGAGCACAAATATGTGCTTACTCAACCATGTCCTAACTTTCCTTCATTAGATGCTCCTCCCGAGGAAAAACAACGATATGATCGTTGGCAGAAATCTAATGAAATTGCCAAGTGCTACATCCTAGCGTCCATCTCAAATGCTCTACAGCATCAAATGTAGGATGTAGAACTAGCTTCGGACATTATGCACAGTCTGAAAGAGATGTTTGGTGAGCAAGGCCGTTCTGCAAGGTAAGAAACCATGAGGCAAATTTATAATACCAAAATGGCTGAAGGTAGTTCAGTAAGAGAACATTGTCTTACAATGATCTCTAATCTGAATACATTGGAAGTTTTGGGTGCCGACATTGATGGAGAATCCCAAGTGGATATGATACTCCAGTCACTACCGGAATCATTCAAGGAATTCAGACTTAATTATAACATGAACAAAAAGATTTATTCTTTGTCTGAATTAATGAATAAGTTGGTAGCGGCGGAAGGCATCCTTGGTACTTCTAATGTTGAAGCCAATGTGGGTGAAGCTTCTACTTCTCAACCTAAGTCGAAAGGCAAGGGTAAGAAGAAGAAGAAGAAGGACTTCACTAAGCAAGAGGGTAAACAAATTGTCTTAGGAGTTGCCGACAAAGGAAAGAAGCTGAAAGGAAAATGTTTCCATTGTGGTGAGAAAGGACATTGGAAGAGAAATTGTCCAAAGTTCAAGGCTGCCAATAAGGGTATGAAAAGTTCATTCCTTCTTGAAATATGTTTGGTACAAAATCCCACGGATTCCTGGTGTGTGGATTCAGGTTGTACTAATCATATCTGCAATTCTTTGCAGGGGTTCCAGGAGACCAAAAGACTTAAAGAAGGAGAGTTGTTTCTGACCTTGGCTGATGGGAGTAGGATTCCAGTTGTAGCTATTGGAGTTTTTAATTTATGCTTTGATACTAGAGTTTTAATATTGCAAGACTGTCTGTATGTACCTAATGTTCGTAGGAATTTAATTTCTGCAACTTATTTAGGTAAGAGTGGATATTGTGTTATCCTTAAAGACAATGTTGTAATAAAGAAGGGTAAAACATTTATCTGTTCTGGCAATATTGTGGATGGTCTTTATATTTTAACTCCTGATAAGCATGAATTATATAATTCTGAATTAGATAATAACTCTCATGTAAAATCATTAAAGAGAAAGTTTCCTTCTACTGATGATGCATATCTTTGGCACTTGCGTTTGGGTCATATTAATCCAAACAGAATTCAAAGACTGATCAAAGATGGTCTCTTAGAGCCATTGGACTTTGATGAATTTCCAGTTTGTGAATCTTGTTTGGAAGGCAAAATGACCAAACGACCTTTTAATGCAAAAGGTAAAAGAGCCCAAGAGTTGCTAGAATTAGTTCATACGGATGTTTGTGGTCCTATGTCAACCCAAGCAAGAGGTGGCTATAAGTATTTCATTACATTCACTGATGATTACTCTAGATTTGGTTATGTGTACCTAATGAAACGGAAGTCCGAAGCCTTTGACAAGTTCAAAGAGTTTAGGGCTGAAGTTGAGAATCAATTGGGTAAACGCATAAAGGCCATTCGATCTGATCGTGGTGGCGAATACCTTCTTGGGGATTTCAAGGATTACTTAACTCAAAATGGGATCGTATCCCAATTGACTGCACCTGGAACTCCACAACAAAATGGTGTAGCGGAAAGAAGGAATAGGACTCTTTTAGATATGGTTAGGTCCATGATGAGTTATTCGACTCTACCAATTTCTTTTTGGGGATATGCCTTAAATACTGCAATGTATCTTCTGAATTTAGTACCTTCGAAGTCTGTTCCTAAAACACCTGTAGAGTTGTGGAATGGGCGTAAGCCTAGTATGAGACATCTCCATATTTGGGGTTGTCCAGTACATGTGTTAAAAGGAAAGTCTGACAAGTTACAGTCTAAAACAGAAGTGGTATTCTTTGTAGGGTATCCAAAAGGAACTGCTGGAGGTTTATTCTATAGTCATAAAGATAATAAAGTGTTTGTTAGTACAAATGCCAAATTCTTGGAAAATGACTATATGAATGATTTCACTCCTAGAAATAGAGTTGCCTTGGCTGAAATGAATGAACCTGTAATTGAACAACCAATGGTTGAAACTAGAGATGATGTGGCTGTATTGGATACACCACAAGATACTACTCATGAGATGTCTAGTACACAATTGCCTCGTCGTAGTGGAAGGAATGTTAGGCCACCTATAAGATTCATAGGTCTTGGAGAGACTTATGAGGCTATCTCAGAGGAGGCCGAAACTGATCCTTATACTTATGAAGAAGCAATGAATGATATAGATGCACATCATTGGGTCCAAGCTATGAAATCAGAATTAGATTCCATGTATTCCAATCAAGTTTGGGATCTTGTAAAGGCGCCTAACGGCATTAAACCTGTTGGTTGCAAATGGGTTTACAAGAGGAAGAGAGGGATAGATGGAAAGGTTGAAACCTTTAAAGCAAGGCTAGTGGCAAAAGGGTATACTCAAAAAGAAGGTATTGATTATGAGGAAACCTTTTCACCAGTAGCAATGCTTAAATCTATCAGAATTCTCTTATCCATTGCTGCTCATTATGATTATGAGATTTGGCAAATGGATGTCAAGACTGCATTTCTTAATAGCAATCTTGAAGAGGAAATCTATATGAAGCAACCAGAAGGTTTCATAGCAAAGAACCAAGAGCATTTGGTATGCAAGTTGAATAGGTCCATTTATGGACTTAAGCAAGCATCTAGGTCATGGAACATCAGATTTGATCAAGCAATCAAATCATTTGGTTTTGAACAAAATCTTGATGAACCATGTGTGTACAAAAGACATCAAGACAAAGTAGTAATGTTCCTAGTGCTTTATGTTGATGATATTCTACTCATTGGAAATGATGTAGGTGTAATGTCATCAGTAAATGTTTGGTTGTCAAGCCAATTTGATATGAAGGACTTGGGTGAGGCTAATTTTATTCTAGGGATCAAGCTTTGGCGAGATCGTAAGAATAAGATGTTAGGCTTATCACAAGCTGGATATATAGATAAGGTTCTAGAACGGTTTAGCATGCAAAACTCCAAGAAAGGATTACTTCCTTTCAGACATGGAGTTCCTCTGTCTGATGACCAAAGGCCTAAGACTCAAGAGGAAGTAGATATGATGAGACAAGTTCCTTATGCTTCAGCAGTAGGAAGTCTCATGTATGCCATGCTGTGTACTAGACCGGATATCTGTTTTTCAGTTGGCATGGTCAGCCGATATCAGTCAAATCCAGGACCACAACATTGGCAAGCTGTAAAGCATATTCTCAAGTATCTACGGAGAATGAAAGATTATATGCTTGTTTACCGTTGTGAGGATTTGATTCCCATTGGCTATACAGATTCAGACTTTCAATCAGATCTAGATTTCAGAAAGTCCACGTCAGGATGTGTTTTCACCTTGGGAGGTGGAGCCATAAGTTGGAGGAGTGTTAAGCAATCTTGTATTGCGGACTCCACCATGGAAGCTGAATATGTTGCTGCTTGTGAGGCGGCAAAGGAAGCTGTTTGGCTCAAGAAATTCCTTTCTGATCTTGATGTGATGAGAATGGAGCAAGTTCCTATCACATTGTTTTGTGACAATAGTGGAGCGGTTGCACAATCCAAAGATCCAAGGAATCACAAGAAAGGAAAGCACATTGAGAGAAAGTATCACATCATTCGAGACATTGTTGCTCGTGGAGATGTGGTGGTGGCAAAGATTGAAAGTGCAAATAATCTAGCAGATCCCTTTACCAAAGTCTTGCCTCAAAGGACCTTCGAGTCACATTTGGAGGGAATGGGAGTTAGATTAGTGCACAATAGTCTTTAGGGCAAGTGGGAGATTGTTAGGATATGTGCCCTTAAATCCTATTGTATGATACTATGTATGATATTATGTATGACATTATGTGAGACATGGTGTATGACTTAATATTGTGTTTAATAAAGTTATTTTATTCTTATCTAAAGTAATGGTAACATGAATATTCGGACATTATCAAATAGTCCATGAGATGCATAGTATGTGATTTATGTGAAAAGTCACAGAAGATATAGATCACAAGTTCTTTGTAAATTCAGAATTTTGGTTCGTAGTCGGTGATGAAATTGGGCATTTCATCTACGAAGACTATAACATATTAACTACGATGATTTGTCTTGATCATGGAAGTGGTGACTTCTAGTTAATATGTTGATATGTTTTAAGAGTTAAGACATATTGAACTGGACCGCTGTGAGATTTATTATTCTCCTAACGACTGTCAACTGAATAATAAATCTCACGACTTGTATTCACATGAACTCTTAATCCTGAGAGAATAATGGACCTGATCATGAAATGTAGGTTGCTTTGATATATCAGGAGTGAGATCTAAAGTAACGGTCAAAACCTCAGTATGTTGGGCAGCCACATTTAGTGTTGATGGAACATATATTCTCAAGATGGAATTCATAGTCTCTTAACGGAGATATAAAATATTCCCTTGAGATAAGTTTAATGGGTACAGTTATTCAGAGAGTTAGGCCTAACCACTTTAGTAAGACTAAAGTATATATTTATGAAATTGGATTTCATAAATATATGATGAATAACTCATAAGGATTAAACCGGGTACTCAAGGATTAAGATGTAGTAATTCACAAAGTGGCAGTCTATATTTATGACTTTGTGTTACTATGAATATTTTATGAAGGGGTTGCATGTATAATAAAGTCTTGGGATATAATTTATTAATGAGGCCTAGAGTGCAATTATATTTATATAGTGGTATTAAATATAATTAATGGTAACTTTGGACTTGTCAAGAGTTGACAGAAAAGCCCAAGGCCCATTGGAGCTAGTGTCTTATTTGTTCCCTTTTGGTCCCACTCCAAGCCACACACTATAGCCCAATTGGAAAGGCCCAAAAGGCTAGCCCAATTAGATAATCAGTTATGTGGAGAGAAACATACAGAATTTTATATAGAATAAAATGGTTTGTATGTTTTAATCATAATTATGGTAATGAAATAAGGAAGAGAGACACTCTTTCATATTCTCTCTAGATACATAGAACTGATTGAGAGACCACACATCTTGGGCATCAAGTGGAATTGGAGTGAAGATTGAAAGTCTTCCCGAGTACTTCTTCATTCGGTTTTGAATTTCACCGCATCAAGGTACACTCTCTTGTTCTTATATTCTGAAACTTACATAGTGCATGTTATCGATTGCGAATGAAGTAGATCCGTTTATTTTCCGCTGCGTATGTTTTGTATTCGATGCAAACATGATAATTTCCCAACAGAGATAAGGTGTATCAGATATGATAAAATAGCAAAACAGAATATTTCATGGGTATCTCGCGAGAAGGCCTTACTTGCGAGACACTCGTGAAAACCAGCTGTCATCATCTATCATGACTCTTTGCATTCCAGTCATGCACTGAGCACATGCTTCACTTCGCGGGAAGGCTACTCGCAAGCTACTCACAAAAACTCCTTTGATCTTTAATTTCGCTTGAGTCTTCACACTCTCTCTCACACACAATCCTTACAAAGAAATCCCACATAAAATACAAGGTACATAAGATTGAACAAAATTACAATCAAATTTGGCACTGAATTAAAATTAACACAAAATAGTTGAAAATCACAACTTTACAACTCAAATCCGGTGTGATAAGTGTTTGGATTAACAACCTCTCAAGGATTTAGAGATGGGTAGGTAGGAGTTAAGGAAAACCACAAGGAGTAGATGATTGTGGGTATAACAATCTCTAAATCTCAAGTGTATTTGTTAGGGTTTTCTCTCTAAAAAGCACTCCTAACAATTCATGGGTAATAAGGGTATTTATGTGTGGGTTAAGAATTTGGTAAAGCAACACAACTTTTTGCCAAACAGAAAGATTCGCAGGTACTTCACGGGTTGCCCCTTCTCACAAAATACTTGCGAAATTGATAGCCTGGCACGACTCTTCATCTTCCAGTCATGTGCTCCACACATGGCCTTTTCGTAGGTTGCTTCTCGTGAGCTACTCGCGAGTTAGTTGCGAATTCCACTAATTCATCTTTTGAAGCTTGATTCTTCACCGATCTCTCACACTCATCCCTTACAAATAAACCCACATACATACAAGGAAAATGATTGAAAAAATTACAGTCAAATTTTGCACAGAATTATAGCCAACACAAGTTAGTTGGAAATCACAACTTTATAATCTCCCCCTTTGACTATTCTGTGACAAAACCCCTAAACAGACTCTAGACTTAAAGGTGAGTTTGGGGACATAGGCAAAACTCACTCATACCTAAATTTAGAAGCTGTGAAAGCACTTGAACCATATACACTTGTATCCTAAAACACTTGCACATAACAAATAAACTTCATTAAGCACGAGACAAGTAGAACACAAGGCATGTATACAAAACAAGTAAAATGCGATCAAGATACCAATAGAAATGTAAGACATAAATCATAATTTGATCAAATATGAATAGCCATTAGGAAATGACCACAATGAACATTTAACTAGCAAGTGATCATCTGGACACGCAATGCAATTAAGAGCAATGCTAAAATCAATTGCATGTCCAACATACCACATGATGCATTAAAAAAACTATGGCAATAAGCAATAGATAACTATAAGCATCAAAAAACGGCTATAAAAACCAAGATACGACAATAAAAACCAAGATACAAAAAGTACTAAAGAAAACTATGTTTTAAACTAAAGTACTTAAAAGCTTTAAATAAAGCACTGTAAATATCCAAAAGGTATAAAAGCATAAAATAAAAAACTAGAAACCACCAGAATGAACCAATGGTGTTACTACTCCCCTTTAGACTGTACTCCCCCTCAAGCTAATCTACTCCTCTTTTTTTACTGGAATGGCTAAAGGACCTAGAATGAGTCTGACTCCGATTCTGATTTCTCCACCATATCTTGAATCTGAGAAGAGAGGGCAGTGATTTGGCCTTGAAGGTATGTAAACTGCGTTGTGGAGTAGTTGATATATGAAGCCAGCATGATATGCAACTCTTCAACCCTTCCATGTAGGTAATCAAGGTGGTCAGGTGCTTTAGCTTGTGCTTAAGAATAAGGCTGTGGAGTATCCTTCGATACCGAAGTGAATCAATCAATTTCTTCATTGGTGTTACCTCCTTCTTCTGCAGCTTCACATCTCAGAATTTGAGATACACCGACACTTGGTCCGGGAATGTGAGCTTTACTTCGGATAATGGTTTTTTCACTAATAGGCTCTTCCTTTTGCATGACCGGAAGCCCACTTGGAATCTTCACCCTTGCCCTTGATATTATAGACATGACAAGGCTTGGGAATGGTAGAGTTAGCCTTGAATTTCTCTTTGTGATGCTTTTGACGAAGAGATGATAAATGAGACCACAGATGTCGATCTCTTTGTGAGTGAAGAGATCATATAGGAACATGGTCCTTGGCACTGACAAGGTTGTCAAGGTCTTCCCTAGGTAGAGGTTAAAGATCATGATGTAGGCCAAAGCTCACATTTTGGGGGTGAACTTAATCATGTGCAAGGCCTTCTTCTTGAGTTGTCCTCCAAGAACTTGCACGAGAGGCTTAAGTTTCTCCTTTCTCTCATCATAGTGTAGAGAGGTGTTTGAAGTTGTTGGACGAATCTCCAAGACCTCTTGGATTGACTCCCTTGAAATTGTAAACTCTCTCCCCCTTACCCAATAGTTGATGTGGTCACCTTCCACAAATGCATTGGCGAAGAATTCTCTAATGATAACTTCAAACACATCACCCATCGGATTCAACAATTTGGTCCATGTCCTTTCCTTGAACACTTCTGGAATGAAAGTGACCTTTAGGGACTTAATGTCTATAGTCCTCTCTAAGACAATCGAGGCCCGTTTGTAATGATCAGTGAAGGCCATGCTAGCATCATCGTTTCTAAATGAATCTGGGGAGAATCATGGACACTTTGCAGACTTCTTTGCTGCTAACTTGCGAGGAGACATCTACAAAACAAACATCCACACAAACAAGCAAAACAAACACAAACATGGTCATAAACATGGTAACAAACTTGATTAGATACAAGTTAGTCCATAAAAATGAACAAATAGTCCTTAAATGGAAATAGACAAGAAAACAAGGTCACAAGATCATGTTATGAATGCTAAAAGTCTAACAAGACTCACATAGCATGAGTGAAATACAAAACATGTCAAGTGATATAGTGTGTGCATCTAATGTGCTTGTGATATGCATGTGAGATGCATGAGCAATGCATGACAAAGCACTCACGGGGCAAAGTGTGTAAAACACACAACAAATGATCAAAACATGTTAAGCATGCATAAACATGGTAATCCCCAAAAATTTGTACTCAATAGAGTCCAAAACAACGAAAAAATACCGTATAGGCATTTTATCAAACACTTAGTGCACACAAGTTACATATATGTGAAACAATACATGAACATATGCAAATCTTGCCTAAATACATGATAAAATGCCACTTGGGGCCAACAAAAACACAAACAAACATAATGGGACACAGCCTAATCAAGAAAATTCAAACAATTTGACAAGAAATTGAAATTTTCCTAACCTTTTTCAAAATAACCCTAACCCTAGAAATCCTAGAATCTAAGACATAATCTAAGGAATCAGAGATGAAAAAGTGTTAAAACATATCTTAAATAAGTCTTAGAGTTGAAATCCCTTGAGTTTTGGTTGAGATTTGAGAGAAAATAGTGTTTTGTGTTGAGAAAGGCGGAGGAGGCAAAATGTAGTTTTTGAAAAACTGTCATTGTTTGGCCTTTAAAAACTGAAAATCCGCTCATTTCATGGGTAAGATACTTGCGAAGTACTCGTGAATGACTCGCGAAATGCCTCAAATGCACAGGGCTAGTTTTGCAGGAAGCTATATCTCGTGAAAGAGACGCGAAACTCTCTCTGTAAAATTTTGGAAGAAATGAAAATTAGCTTCTTCATTTTGACAGATAGGCTACGAGATGACTTACTTGCGACTTACTCACGAAAATGCCTCTGAAAGAGTTTTTCAACAAAATAGATTTGGCATTTTGGAAAAACTCTTAAAACATAAAAGTGATACACAAAAACACTTTCAAAAACAAATAAAATAGTCAAAAATCTTTTTGGGTTTGATCATCAAGCAATTGAGTATACACAAATCACATTTGAACATGTACAATCACACAAATGAAATAGGTATTCATTGAACATTAGACTTGTGTGCTGTGTATGTGAATCAAGTATGAATTAGTTCATAGTCTAGTATGAAGCTTCAATGATTAATTCAATCAAGTTATACACAACTAGCACGAAGTCAAGTGACCTATCTCACTAGTAGAAATGAACATATATGACCCCCACCAAAGTGTTTACATTTGATTGAAAGTTTTTCATTTGGGTTCCATTTTTCATACTTTTGATAAAAACATCTCAATTTTTGAGAAGCGATGCCATGATATTTTTTCTATATATCTTTGACGAATAAGCCTTTGGCTTTGGCATCATACATTTTAATACATTTTTTCTCCACCTTTTCCTATTCAAACTAGTTTTCGAAACAAGGCTTTTTAGCTCTTTCTCTTTTAAGAGATTGACATCTGAAGATGTAAGGTTGAATTTATTCAATCACTTTGTTGGTTTTATTCCGTGCCAATTTGCTTGTAATTCAGCATTTAAAAACCCTGTATTTAAGTGGTAATCATGTAAGGGTAGTGTGTGAGAGAGTTTGAAGAAAAGCTCAAGTGTGTGCACTCAAGCAGGGCCTTGCGACTGGCTCACGGCTGGCAAGTCGCCAAAGGAGGCACATGTGTGAAGCATGCAGAGGAGATGAAAAGTCACGCCAGCTATTGCATTACAGGACAAAACTTTCTGCTGGCCAGGTAGTTAGCTCGCGACTCAGTCAAGTCACAAGGTTAAGTCGCCAGACCACTCTGTTTGGGAAAAACTAACCTTTCGCATTCTAAACACACACCAATATAAATACCTCTTATACCTATGTATTGTAGAGAGATTCCAGAGAGAATTTTCAAAGAGAAACCCTAAAAAAAAAAAAAAAAACAAGATTGACTCATCCACAATCTTCATCCTTTGATTCTCCAAATTCCTCTACTCTCACCCTCTCTATTGTTACATCCTTGAGAGGTACCTTTAGCCAAATCCTTTTCTCACCATACCCATATCTGTGAGAAAGTTATTTGGTGCTTGAGAAGTAGTTAGGAATGGGCCAATTGATATTGGTTGATGCTATGGGTTATAGTGAAATCTGGTAAGTTAGAGAAGACAAAGGTTCGGCGTAACCTCATTGGAGCAAAAAGCTTAGAGGGCTTAAATACACTGGGTAGATTAGGCTTAGAGGGTCTTCTACTGTTCATGTATCCCAACTTCATTCTCTAGTAGATTATTAACCGCTTGGAGGGCGGCGAAGAGGTTTTACGCCGAGGACTTGGTTTCCTCTTCGATAATACATCTCTATGTTATCTTTGTGTTTGCATCTCTCTTCCTTTGATCTTTTCCATTTAATTTCTACTGTGGTTGTGATTTTATTTGGTAGATTGTTCTATCAATTCTATTTTAGCTTATTTTCATATTCCGCATATACATTGTTTAATAATAAGCTTGAATTGGTAATTTGTAATTTGAGGGTCTAAACATTCAACGTGTTTTACACACTATTTGAACATTCAAAAGAGTTTTTTAACCAAAAAAAAAAATAAATAAATGTAATGAGATATATAGGCACGAGTTCACGTATGTATCAAGATCAAACAAGACTATTGACTAATCATTCATGACAAGTTTGAAGATATATTTACAACAATCAAACGTAGATTTCTAGATGTCAATCACACTTAAAAACTATGCATACATAACAAGCTAAGCTCGTAAATGCACTACGCCATTAGTATGAAGATACTCGGCCAAACTTAACATGTGATATACACAACACAAGCGATCAAACTTTTTGAGATTTTTTTTTCACTTTTTATGGGTTTTTGAATTTTTCAACACACTAAAAAACAAAGAGATTAAGTAAGATCAACAAAAATAGGTAAACAAAGCAAAGACCTATAAAAGAAACATGCTAGAACGAAGTAGTGACACAAGAAGATTGCATATATCATGACGCATGAAACTATGACCCTAACACATTGGAAGCATTAATGCATGGGCATAATGAGTGATCATGCATGAGTACCCTTCTTCAACCATACTATACGAGTGTTTTAGGTGAGGTCCTTCAAAGGAGGAGTACGACCAACATAACTTTCAAACCTTGGGGTGACGCTCGCTAGGCACGATGAAATGTTTTTAAACATTTCCATAACATCTCCAATGAATTGTCCCTCATTTTTTCCTTAACTTGATTTTCCTTTGGAATTCTTCTTGAGTTGTCTTAACCACGCAGAGAGTCATCCCTCTTGAATGCTTGAAGCTTGAAGCAATTTAGCCTTGTATGTCCTCGCACGCCACAATGATGATAGAAATGCTTCACATGAGACCCCCTTTGATTTTTGAGCAATGACTTCCCTTTTTCCTTTGGTTTTGGACCAATGATTCTCTTTGCAACAACACGGATCTCAACCTTGGAGTTTTCCACTTTGGGCTTCTCTACCTTGGGCTTCTCTACATTCTTGGCTAGCACGAACTTCACTTCCTTTTTGGGTTCGCTTTTTGAGCTTCCTTCACCGGTATAGCCTAAACCGATCTTGTCATTTAAAGGCTTTTGACATTTACTTGAATTATTTCAAGTTCAAGAAACTTGATTTTGGAGTAGGCATTCAACAACTCTTCCTATAGCTCTTCAACTTCACATTTAGCTTCCTTAAGTTGCACAAGAGTGGACTTATGCTCTTCTTCAATTTTCTTCATCTTTTTAACAGCACTCTTTGCAACTTTGGCATATTTGCTACAATCTTAAAGTAACGCATCATACACTTCTTGAAGATTCTTTTCACCCTCGTTAAGGTACACATCCTCGTCATCTGAAACATCAACTTTATCTCCTTCAGAATGTACACCAAGATAATCAACCAACTCGCTCAATTCATCTCTAGAATCAACAGTGGCAATCACCATGAAAGCTAACTAGCTTCCATCACTATCAGACTCTCCTTCTGCATCGAAATTTGAGTTCTTCGAGTCACTAAGGGTAGTAGCAAGCACTTTCCTCTCAAGTAGTTTGGACATTCTTTCTTTATATGCCCATGCCCATTACATTCATAGCACACAATTCCTTGAATTGATGATGATTCTTTACTATCATTTTTCTTGAATTCTCTTTTATCATTTTTGGATGATGAGAATCTCCCTTTGCTGAATGACTTCCCATTATTCTTCATATTAAGAAACTTTCGGAAGTTCTTAGCAAGATACGCCACCTCCTTTTCAACATCATCTTCATCGGAGGAATCACCGGTTCTCTCATTTATGATTTTGAGAGCTAGTGGATCCTTGACTTGTGGGAGGGCAATCCAAGCTCATAGGTTTGAAGTGAGCCAACAAGTTCTTGAATCTTGATCTCGTACAAATCGTTGCTCTCCTCAATGGCAGTTACCTTAGCCCGAAAACTCTCAGTTAAGGATCTCTTGATTTTCCTCACCCCTTTGGTGTCTTCAATATTCTCTCCAAGATTTAGCTATGCTATAACAATTTTGTTGAAACTTCCATAAAAGGAATCAAATGACTCATTTTCACTTCCTTGAATCGAGTAGTGAGCATTTGAAGCTTGGTGTCCTTAACCTTTTTGGTACCTTCGTAGGTTGTCTCAAGAATGGTCCATGCCTTTTTGGCAGTCTTCACATGTGATATCCTATGGAATTCGTAAGAAGAGACACCACAAAAAATAGCATTAATAGCTTTGCTATTGGAGTTTGCCAAAGCAACAGTAGCCTTATCTTAATCGGATTTGGTTGTTGTGGCTCATACCCAACCATTTTCAACAAAATCCCACACCGTCTCTTCAATAGCACAAAGAAAAGCATCCATACACACTTTCCAAAAGCATAGTTACTCCCATCAAAGTAGGGAGGAGAATTAAGGGATTAAAATCTATTCATCTCACATCGGGTCTTGTATCACACAAGGATATTGAAATTCGACAAGTGTACCCACTCTAATACCAATTGAAAGCTTAAATTTGTGCTAAAACACAAGAGCTTGTTGAGGACTCCAATTAAAAATTATGGCTAGATTGCTTTTACTCTAACTTAAACAAAGTGCAGAACAAGAGTAAATATACGCAATGAATCAATATCACAACTCTAAGCCATATCCATCTACAATAAACAATTAAATAAAAGCTTAAAGAGCAAGGAAGAGAGATGCAAACACAAGATAACACCAAGATGTGTTATCGAAGAGGGAATCGAAGAACTCGGTGAAAAACATCTCTGTGACCCTCCAAGATGGAATCGATCCACTAGAGAATAAAGTTGGAGTACATGAATAACAAAAAACCCTCCAAGCCTAGTTTACCCCATATACTAGAGCTTTCCAAGCTCCTGCTATTAACGAACTTCACGGAGTCTTGTCTTCTCTAGCTTTCTGAATCCCACAATTCAGCCCGATTGCATCTGCCAATGAATGACTCCTTCCAATGCTTCACAGTAGCACCAAAACCTCACTTAACACTTAGATCTGGTGTGGTAAGTGTTTGGGCTAACAACCTCTCAAGGATTTAGAGATGAAGGGGTAGGAGTTGAGAAAAACCACAAGGAAATGTGTAGATGATTGTGGGTATAACAATCTCTAACTCTCAAGTGTATTTGCTAGGGTTTTCTCTATGAAAAATACTCCTTACAATTCATGGGTAATGAGGGTATTTATAGTGTGGGTAAAGAATTTGGTAAAGCAACACAACTTTTTGCCAAACAGAAAGTTTCGCGAGAACTTTACGGGTTGGCCCTTCTCGTAAAACACTAGCAAAATTGATGGTCTGACATGACTCTTCCTCTTCTAGTCATTTACTCCACACGTGGCCTTTCATGGGTTGCTTCTCGTGAGCTACTCGTGAGATAGTCGCAAATTCTACTAATTCATTTTTTGAAACTTGAACTGATCTCTCACGCTCATCTCTTACAAATAAACCTACATATATACAGGGAAAATGATTGAAGAAATTACAATCAAATTTGGCATGGAATTAAAGCCAACACAGGTTAGTTGGAAATAACAACTTTACACCAACAAAATGAAAAAATCAAAAAGAGAAAAATAAGAGAATTTTAATATGATAATGTTTGTAAAATGTCTTTTATATGTTCTAGAATCCTAGGGCACGAATTCCTAGAAAGACAAGCTTGGTATCGAGATAATTTTAATGTTTAGTTTTCTCGAAGTTCGATAGATCGAGCGTGTCGCACTTAGTATGGAGATTCATTAACTCTCGATAGATTGACAGGTATCGAGTCAAGTATTGAGACTTGCCGACGCAGTTTTTCCTGAGTAGTTTCTTGCATAGTTTTGTGTCTTTAATAATACCATTTGTTGTACTTTTTTGAACACATCATAAACTAAGACTTAATTACACATAAAGTACGTTTTGATCTTGGATATGAAAATACACAAAAATATGACTGTCACAGTTCGAAGACAGTAGAATCCATCAAGCTTAGTCTCTTATTTTAAGATTCTACCATAGTTTCCAATTGACACTTTTTAGAGCACTGGTTGGGGTGGCACATGCAAGGCACGTGTTACCTCTTAAGTGAAAAAATTAAGATAAAATTTCTATTTGAAGAAGTATAAAACTATATACATAAAAAAATGTATGCCATACACAAAGTTAGGGTAGATATTTAACATATGAATACCTATTTTATTATAATAGTTTCTTAATACTTATTTGCTAATGGCAATATCCACTCACTAAAAACTTCTAAGAATGATAATGAATATCATCATCTTCCAACATTAAGCAAATGAGTTTTGCTAAGACATTGTCATAATATTTAAAGTTTCATAATGAAAGATGTCATATGCTACAATTGAACCATTTCATCAAATACCTTCAACCATACATAATGAAAATTTTTTCATTCATACTTTCTTCTTTATCATTCTACATGAGTCTAGGTACAATGTTTAGCTAGCTTGGTTTTTAATGAACACCCATTTTAGGAAAGAAAAGAAAAAATAAATAAATAACAAAAGGCATGTGTCTTGAATTTTCCATTAAATAAATTATAAGTTTCGAAGATTCAAACCTAGAAAATGAAAGTTCTTTAGGAAATAAATAAAATACCTTATATAAACATTCCAACTTTCTAATCATTACTACTATCTAAAACTCAAAATAAGTGAAGAAAATTTTTGGAATATTAAAATTTAGTGGGAGTATTTTAGACATTACACAATGTAATATTTTAAGAATTATAAGCTTTCTTAAGGGGAGAAGTGCTTGATTTTAAAGTTTAAGGAGGAACTGTGAACTATCTCAAACATAAAGGATGAAATGTGTTTTTATCCTAATTTTTTTTTGGGTGTAAAACAATGTATTTTTACTTAAAATTTTACATAAAGATAAAAATACAATAAAAAAGAACAAAGTTTAGTTATAAAATTAATTGTAGTCTTAGGCTACAGCCTTACTAAATATCTTTTTCTTGGAGATAAGTTGTAACCTTAGGTTACAACGTTACTCAATAAAATAAATATTACTACATATGTTGAAAATCTAATTGTTGAATTTCATATTCTTTACGCTCTAAATACACATGTCAAATTTTGTGTCAATTGGATATTATTTACTATATGATCTATAAGCTTATATTTTACGTATAATTTTAAACTAAAAAACTTATAATTTAAACAATTTATTGATGACATAACTATTGATCTTTAATGTCCTTAAAATTTTGTAAGCATGGAAGATATAAGAATAAGATGTAATCCAATATTGAATAAGGTTGTAGTTTAAAGCTACAAACAATATTGTAGCTAAACTTTGTCCTAGAAAAAATACAAAAAGTTAATTTAAGAAAATTGTACATAAAATAGTGAATTTTGGCTAAACAAATTTGACTAAACCAAAAAAAAAAAAAAAAAAATTTCTAAAAACACAACATAATGGTACAACATTTTCGTAATACCATAATTTTGTTATATTTTATTTTAATTCATAAAGAATTGATACTTTAGTAGTTGTAAAAATATTATGACAACAACAAATTGTCTTAATATTTTCATAAGAAAAATACTATGTCTACAATATTTTTACAACAAATCATATATAGTATGTTGTTACGGGTTGTTATTGGCGAGCAAAAAAGTAATTTCTTTGGTAAATTTAAAATAGAATCAATAACAATTTACCACCTATACTTTGTTATGAAAGTGTTGTGAAAAATGTTATGGATGTCGCACTTTTTTTTTTACAGTACCTTTATTTTTAGTTGGGATTGGTTCCAATATCATATTTTATTAATTTATTTTGGCTTATAAGGAATTAACACCTCAACAGTTGCGAAAATATTGTAGCAATTTATTGTGTTAATATTTTATTTTTTTAGAGTAGCTCATATGTATATAAAAGAATAAAAAATAAAAAGCGCGTTCAACAGGCCAATTTGCCAACCAAATTTGAAAATGAAAAAAAAAAAAAAAAAAGCAAGTGAAAGCGGAAAGAGTTGAATAAACCAAATTTACTGTTTCTTTGGCATTGACACTTTTTCTAGAAACACAAAAGAATGGTACAACATTTTTGTAATACCATAATTTTGTTATAGTTTATTTTGATTAGTAAAAAATTGGCACTTTAGTAGTTGTAAAAATATTTTGACTCGTAAAGAATTGATACTTTGGTAGTTGTAAAAATATTATGATGACAACAAATTGTCTTAATATTTTCACAAGAGAAATGTTATGTTTACAACATTTTCACAACAAATCATAAGTAGTATGTTGTTACAAGTGGTTATTGGTGAGCAAAAAAATAACTTCATTACCTATAAGGAATAACTCCAATATGATATTTTATTACTTTATTTTGGCCTATAAGGAATTAACACCTCAACAATTGTGAAATATTGTAGCAATTTATTGTGTTAATATTTTATATTTTTAGAGTAGCACATATGTATATAAAAAAATAAAAAATAAAAAGCGTGTTCAATAGGCCAATCTTCCTCTCTTTTTCCTCCTCCTGCAGCTTGTTTTTTAATTCTTTATTTCTCTTCTCGGCTACGTGGAAAGCTTCCATAGCCGCTATCCTTCTCCCTTCCTCCTCTTTCATCTTTTGGTGAGAGAAGCTCACCATCTCCTCGGCCCTAAAGGTGGCTTGGATAGCCTAAAGAAAAGAGAAGGAGTAGTTAAAAAAAAAAAAACACTTAACTTAAACTTAAACTTGACTTACCATGGCTAAGTCCCTCTTTAGTCTGAGTAAGACATCATGCTGCCTCATAGATCTGAGGTCAGCCATATCCTTGGGCAGCAGCAAGGATTGTTCTACTGTATTAGCTACATATCCAGCTGTGCCCTATTGGAAGTCTCGAATGGAGGCATCCTCCAATAGAGGAGCCCCATCCAATTCCATACGCGGGGCCCAGACTAGAGCTGTTATTCGGAGGTTTGCTCTTTTATCTGCCTCAGTGACAGATCTTGTTTACGTTGTCTTTTGTTGTTTGCCCCCCCTTTGGGGCTTAACCTCGTGGGGAGGTTGAGTCTTCCCAGCATCTACCACCTCTTTTCTCTTGTCCTCCCTCTTCACTAGGAGCATCCCTTCCTGGTTGTGACTCTAGGAGTTCTTGAAAGGTTGACCACTGTCTCCTTTGGATTCCCATTTCTCCTATTGGAGGGGTAGTTTCTTCAAAAATGGGCGAGATCACGAGTTGATACCTTCGGCGATAAAGGCTGGTCAAATACCTCGTAGAAATCATCCGAATCTGATACCTTAACTACTTCTATCTGCGTTTTTTCTTCCTCATCTTCCTCTTTGATTATGGGTTGTGAGGAAGTAGCTTCACAACCCAGACGTGTTAGGATATGTGCCCTTAAATCCTATTGTATGATACTATGTATGATATTATGTATGACATTATGTGAGAAATGATGTATGACTTAATATTGTGTTTAATAACGTTGTTTTATACTTATCTAAAGTAATGGTAACATGAATATTTAGACATTATCAAATAGTCCATGAGATGCATAGTATGTGATTTATGTGATTTAGTCACAGAAGATATAGAACACAAGTTCTTTGTAAACTCAGAATTTTGGTTCGTAGTCGGTGATGAGATTGGGCATTTCATCTGCGAAGACTATAATATATTAACTACGATGATTTGTCTTGTTCATGGAAGTGGTGACTTCTAGTTAATATGTTGATATGTTTTAAGAGTTAAGACATATTGAACTGGACCGCTGTGAGATTTATTATTCTCCTAACGACTGTCAATTGAATAATAAATCTCACAACTTGTATTCACATGAACTCTTAATCCTGAGAGAATAATGGACCTGATCATGAAATGTAGGTTGCTTTGATATATCAGGAGTGAAATCTAAAGTAACGGTCAAAACCTCAGTATGTTGGGCAGCCACATTTAGTGTTGATGGAACATATATTCTCAAGATGGAATTCATAGTCTCTTAACGGAGATATAAAATATTCCCTTGAGATAAGTTTAATGGGTACAGTTATTCAGAGAGTTAGGCCTAACCACTTTAGTAAGACTAAAGTATATATTTATGAAATTGGATTTCATAAATATATGGTGAATAACTCATAAGGATTAAACCGGGTACTCAAGGATTAAGATGTAGTAATTTACAAAGTGGCAGTCTATATTCATGACTTTGTATTACTATGAATATTTTATGAAAGGGTTGCATGTATAATAAAGTCTTGGGATATAATTTATTAATGAGGCCTAGAGTGCAATTATATTTATATAGTGGTATTAAATATAATTAATGGTAACTTTGGACTTGTCAAGAGTTGACAGAAAAGCCCAAAGCCCATTGGAGCTAGTGTCTTATTTGTTCCCTTTTGGTCCCACTCCAAGCCACACACTAAAGCCCAATTGGGAAGGCCCAAAAGGCTAGCCCAATTAGATAATCAGTTATGTGGAGAGAAACATACAGAATTTTATATAGAATAAAATGGTTTGTATGTTTAATAAGTGTAATGAATATGAAACAAGGAAGAGAGACACTCTTTCATATTCTCTCTAGAAAACATAGAACTGATTGAGAGACCACACATCTTGGGCATCAAGTGGAATTGGAGTGAAGATTGAAAGTGTTCCCGAGTACTTCTTCATTCGGTTTTGAATTTCACCGCATCAAGGTACTTAACCGAATCTCTATGTCTCCCTTCACAAGTAGAATTGAGTGTGGGAAGCTTTCTCAACGGTTTACCTAGCCCACGTTCACCATCTATAACGGCCGGACAAATCCTGTTGAATATGTCAGCCACTTCAATAAGAGAATGGCAGTACTTTTCAAAAACGAGGCTCTGATGTGCAAGGTGTTTCCGTCTAGCTTAGGGCCTATGGCGATGAGGTTGTTCGATGGTTTGGGAGTAGGTTCTATTAACTCTTTTAAAGGGCAAAGGTAAAGTTATCCCTCAGGAGAAGAGGGATTTCATGTTGGACCATTATAACAACACCCGACCGCGTCGAGAATTAGTGCATCAAGTCCTAGAAAAGATCAAGAACGAGCCATACTTCTGGTGGCCACACAAAATGAGCGGAGATCCTATGAAGTGAAATTAGAGTCTTCATTGCCAATACCACTGGGAGCGGGGGCATACAACCAAGAAGTGTAGAACCTTATGGAGTCATCTGCAGTAGTAGATCCAAAATGGTAGATTGAAACAGTTTTTGAACCGACCTAGTGAGCAAGAAGGTCAGGCAGGGTCAGGGATTTAAGGCAGTAATTCTTCAAGACCCCCTTTGGGCACTATTTGCGTTATTCTCGCCTCATCTGGCAGAACAGGATCCTGTCCATCCAGGGTAATGACAGTAGCTAGGCCATCTACCGAGGACTCTGGGCATAAGCTGAAGAGGGCTAAGGTGGGAGTCCGACCGACATTAAGCTTCTCAGACGATGACAAAGCTGAGACCATACAACCACGTGATGATGCCCTGGTAATAACCCTTAGGATTGGTGGGTATAACGTGAAGAGGGTACTAGTGGACTAGGATAGTGGGGTCGAGATTATGTATCCAGACCTGTACAAGGGGCTCAATCTAAAACTGGAAGATTTGACCAGCTATGATTCACCTCTGGTGGGCCTTGATGGGAAGGTCATTGTCTCGAGGGGACAAATCAAACTGCTTGTACAGGCTGGTTCAGAGATGGTGAAGGTGGATTTTATTGTGGCAGATGCTTTTTCCCCATACACAGCAATTGTGGCACGGCCTTGGCTTCATGCCCTAGGGGCCGTCTCATCCACTCTTCATCTCAAAGTAAAGTATCCGTTTGGGGATCGAGTTGAAGAATTGGTTGGGAGTTAGTTTGTGGCCAAACAGTGCTTGGTAGCTGCCATCATGCACCAGCTTGGGTCTGACTCCTCGGCTCTAACAGATAAAGAATTGTAGCAGTTAAAGGCCAAAGCCCCTCCTTAGGGTGGTGCGGCCGAAGAGGCGAAGTGTGAGGATTTAGAGAGAATTATTGTAGGAAACAATTCAGAGAAATTCTTCCAAATCAGAACTCAGTTGCCTCTTCAGGACAAAGAAGAACTGGTGAAGTTTCTTAGAGAGAACATTGATGTATTTGCCTAGAATGCCTACGAAGCCCCTGGGGTGGATCCGAGCTTCACCTGCCATCACCTAAACGTCAATCCGTCTACCATCCCTAGGAAGCAACAACCTCAGCGCTCTTCAAAAGATCATTCTAACTCTGTCAAGGATGAGGTGTTGAAGCTTAAACGGGCCAGGGCTATTAAAGAGGTATGTGTGGATTTCATGGATTTGAATAAGGCTTGCCCAAAAGACCCTTTCCCTATGCCTCGGATCAACCAGTTGGTGGATGCGACCCTAGGGCATCCCCAGATGAGTTTTTTAGACGCTTTTTAGGGCTACCACTAAATACCTTTGGCTTTAGAGGGTCAAGAAAAGATAGTTTTTGTCACTTCCACTAGGAACTACCATTATAAAGTGATACCCTCTGGGCTTAAAAATGCAGGGTCTACTTACCAAAGAATGATGACGAGGATGTTTGAGCCACAGCTAGGAAAAAACATCGAAATTTACATTGATGATATGGTGGTCAAGAGCAAGAGGGAAGCCGAGCACATTAACGATCTTGGAAACATCTTTAAAATCTTAAGAAGGCACAAGTTGTGACTTAATGCTTCCAAGTGTTCTTTGGTGTCAGATCAGGAAAGTTTCTAGGCTACATGGTCACGCACCGTGGAATTAAGGCCAGCCCAGACCGAATTGAGGTCAGCTCAGATCAAATTAAGGCAATCAATAATTTGTAGCTACCATGGAATCTTAAGGAGGTTCAGAGGTTAACCGGGATGATCGCTGCCTTAAATCGGTTCATATCACAGTCGGCTGACAGATGTAGGCCTTTTTACCAGTTGCTGAATAAATGGAAGGGATTTGAATGGACCGATGAGTGTGTCTTGGCTTTCCAGGAGTATCTTTCTTGGCCACCTATCATGTCCAGACCTGAGACTGATGAGGTTTCATTTGCCTATGTTGCAGTGGCCACTCACGCAGTGAGCCTGGTGTTGATAAGGGTTGACAGTGGCATGCACAAGCCAGTTTATTATGTGAGAAAGTCCCTACATGAAGCTAAGGTACGATATTTACCACTCGAGAAGGTTATTTTGGCAGTAGTGCATGCCACTCATAAGCTTCCCTATTATTTCTAGTCACACACAGTTGTTGTCTTGACACAACTGCCCCTTAGAAATCTACTTCGAAGCGCTGACTACATGAGAAAAATTGCCAAATGGGGAACGATGTTGGGAGCTTTTGACATCAAATACATGCCTTACACTTCTGTCAAGGTCAAGTCCTTGCTGACTTGGTGGCTGAATTTGCTAAAATCGCAGTAGAAGAAGAAGTGAGGAAACAGAACATGGATGGAAATTCAGTTGGTGTAATCTCCGTATAGGAAGCTTTATCCTTGAGGGTCTATGTTGATGGCGTCTCGAAGCTCAAGGGATTTGGTGTGGGGCTAGTTCTGGTTTCCCCTGAGAAGATCACAATTGAAAAGTCCTTGAGATTAGGTTTCTCAGCCACAAACAATGAAGCTGAGTACGAAGCTTTATTAGTCGGAATGACCATGGTTCAAAAGATGGGTGGAAAGGTTGTGGAAATATTCTCGAATTCAAGACTGGTAGTAGGTCAAGTCTGAGGGAGTTAGAAGCCAGAGATCTCAGAATGCAGGAATATTTGAGCCAGGTTAGACACTTACAGTCCGAATTTGAGTCCTTTAATTTATTGCAAATCCCTAGACGTCGAAATACACATGTGGATTCACTTGCAACGTTAGCAAGTTCCTCGGCACAGAGTTTACCCAGAGTAATTCTTGTTGAATATCTTGCTAAAGTGTTTGGGTTAAGAAGAGAGGTGGTCTTCATTCACCAAATAAGGGTGGGTCCTAGATGGATGGACACTATCCTACTATTCCTTAAAAGTGATGTTCTGCTTGAGAATAAGTCTGAGGCAGACAAGATACGGAGGAAGGCTCCACAGTTCTGGCTGTCCGAGGATCAAAAACTATATAAGGGATCTTTTTCCTGCCCATATCTACTGTGTATACATCCTGAAGCAGTTGAGATACTCTTGGAAGAATTACATGAAGGAATTTGTGAAAGCCATATAGTAGGAAGGTCTTTATCCCATAGGGCTCTCACTCAAGGGTATTGGTGGCCTAACATACAAAAAGATGCCCAAGAGTATGTGAAGAAGTGTCATCAGTGCCAGAGATTTGCACCAAACATTTATCAGCCAAGAGGAGTCCTTAATCCTCTGTCCAGCCCTTGGCCTTTTGCTCAATGGGGTTTGGACATTGTTGGTCTTTTCCCCAAGGCAACAGGGAACAATAAGTATTTATTGGTCAAAATGGATTATTTCGCTAAATGGGTTGAAGCAGAACCATTGGCAAACATTAGGGATGTGGACTCCAAAAAGTTTGTTTGGAAGAACATCGTCGCTCGGTTCGGAATCCCTCACACTCTCATCTCGAATAATGGACTTCAGTTTGACAGTAAGCCCTTCAGGAGGTACTGTTGTGAGCTAGGAATAACTAATAGGTATTCCACTCCAGCTTATCCAAAGGGGAACGGGCAAGCCAAGGCTATAAATAAGGTCATAGTGAGTGGGCTTAGGAAGAGACTGGATGATGCCAAGGGAAGATGAGTAGAGGAGTTACCACACGCTCTTTAGACATACCGGACTACACCTCGGAGTTCTACTAGGGAAACCCCTTTTTTAATGACTTATGAGGTTGAGGCCGTTATTCCACTGGAAGCTGGATTCCCTACGTTGAGAACTAGCTCTTTTGCTCCGACTAGCAATGATGATGTATTGAAGAAGAGTTTGGACTTAGTTGAATAACGAAAAGAAAATGTCATGGTACAATTGGCCTACTATCAACATAAGCTTAAGCAAGGGTATGATGCCAACCTGAAATTAAGGCCACTGGCACCTAGTGATTTGGTGTTAAGGAAGGTTTTTGGTTCTGCAAAGAACCCAACCTGGGGAAAATTGGGACCCAACTGGGAGGGGCCATATTGTATTACATCAGTGGCAGGAATAGGGGCATATTACCTAGAAGACTTGGAAGAAAAGGCTGTACCACGCCCCTGGAATGTAAATAATCTAAGAATGTATTATTATTAATGAGAATATGCTTTATCATGTATGAGATGGTCATACTACGCATCAAGTATCATTTATCTAAGTGTTAAACGGAACCTTAGCTATGTCTGGATCCTCGGACCACATGCTTTGGAAAAATTAACACCTTATGACATTTATCAAAGTATCAAACAGACCCCTGGTCATGCTTGGCTCCTTGGACCACATACCTTGGGAAAATTGATATCTTTTTATCATTTATCTAAGTATCAAATAGACCCCTACTCATGCTTGGCCCCTCGGACCGCATACCTTGGGAAAATTTATATCTTTTTATCATTTACCTAAGTATCAAACAGACCCCTGGTTATGCCTAGATCCTCGGACTACATACCTTGGGAAAATTGATATCTTTTTATCATTTATCTAAGTGTCAAACAGCTCCTGGTCTTGTCTGGCTCCTCAGACCACATATCTTGGGAAAATTGATATCTTCCTACCATCATTCCAAGTAGTGAACAAGGCTTTGGTCATATCTGACTCTGTGAACAATGTGTATTGCACAAATTAATTCTTTCTGGCACTTTCTCCAAACATAAGGTAACTAAGTGCTTCTTACTAATTGCTGGAATGTTAAAGATAACCAACGATTCTGAGCAACCAAAATAACTTTGTCATAAATAAGTTTAAACAGATGCTCATAAGCATCACTCAAAGCGTTTAAAAGCATCACTCAAAGCATTTAAAAGCATGTTCATATCTGTTTAAGGATTGGCCATCTTTTTAAGTCCTTAGGATTTACTGATAAGTAAGAGAGAAAATCATTTCTAAACTTGTATGCATATCATATTAGCTCATACAATTTTTGAAAGTTTAGTCTATGCTTTGCCAAGGTAACACACTTAGAAAATTTGATTCTGTTTGTTGTTAACCATACCAAAGGAGTAAACTTTCTACTTCTTATATGAATTAAAAGTGAGAGTTCCGCCCTCTTACGAAATTGTATGAACTATTCATTAATAAGAAGCCTCAGATTGAGGCAAATTAAATACAAAGGTAAAAAGGTTTGATTACAAAATAAGAACTCCAAAAAGAAAAGAAACAACAGTTTACTACTTTATTTTTATCACAAGCTTGTTGTCTTTTGGGTTCTTTGGTGGCTGAGTAGTTGATGCCGCAGTGGACATTTTTGCTTTTCCTTTAGGATCATCCTTTGGAGGTACAGGGAGGGTAGCCAACACCAACTCCACGTTTTGAGGAGCTTCGTTTGGAACAACAAGAGGCAAACCAACATCTTGGCTTGTCTCTTTGTTTGTATCTCCTAACTTAACAGCACCCTCGGCTTGCCCTACCTCCTTGGAGGGGAGGTCAGCTACAGGAGGATCATTGGAGGGATAGCTTGGGAGTACACCGGGCTCCAAGGATGCTAAGTCAGCCTTAGGGCTCGAGGAGCTTGAAGGGCGTATGGCCGGGGGGTAGTAAACACTTTCTGCTTTCCTGAGCGCAGATGAAGGCTTAATCCTAGCTTGGTTAAAGGCCTCATCCCACACCAAGGCAAAGTAGGTCCTACATACGGCCGGTACCTCGGGCTTGAGGGCTTCCTTGGTCTCGGCCACCCCAACATCATAGCCGCATTGTTTTGCTTCCACTTTAGCTTCTCAGCCTCCTCTTTTACCTTCTCGGCTAGAGCTTTAGCTACCATGACTTCCTCCAATTTCTTCTTCAGAGCAACGCTTTGTTCTTTAGAGGTAGCCAGCTGGTCCTCGGCGTTCCTCAAAAGTACCCTTTGGCTCTCAACCTGTTTCTCTATAGTATGCAGGGCAGCGATAGCACTCTTCCTTTCTTTTTCCTCCTCCCGCAGCTTGTTTTTTAATTCTTTATTGCTCTTCTCGGCTAAGTGGAAAGCTTCCATAGCCGCTATCCTTCTCCCTTCCTTCTCTTTCATCTTTTGGTGAGAGAAGCTCACCATCTCCTCGGCCCTAAAGGTGGCTTAGATAGCTTAAAGAAAAGAGAAGGAGTAGTTAAAAATAAAAAATACTTAACTTAAACTTAAACTTGACTTACCATGGCTAAGTCCCTCTTTAGTCTGAGAAAGACATCATGCCGCCTCACAGATCTGAGATCAGCCATATCCTTGGGTAGCAGCAAGGATTATTCTACTGCATTAGCTACATATCCAGTTGTGCCCCGTTGGAAGTCTCGAATGGAGGCATCCTTCAATAGAGGAGCCCCATCCAGTTCCATATGCGGGCCCAGACTGAAGCTGTTGTTCGGAGGTCTGCTCTTTTATCTACCTTGATGATAGATCTTGTTTGCGTTGTCTTTTGTTGTTTGCCCCCCCTTTGGGGCTCAACCTCATGGGGAGGTTGAGTCTTCCCAGCATCTACCACCTCTTTTTCCTTGTCTTCCCTCTTCCTTTTATGCTCAGCCTGTTTGATATGGAGGGGTTGGATGGAAGGAGGTGTAGGAAGTCTGGTTTGGGGTGCTTTACCAGGAGCATCGCTTCCTGGCTATGACTCTAGGAGTTTTTGGGGGTTGACCTCTGTCTCCTTTGGATTTCCATTTCTCCTGTTGAAGGGGTAGTTTCTTCAAAATGGGTGAGATCACGAGTTGATACCTCTAGGGTTAAATACCTCGTATAAATCTTCCGAATCTGATACCTCAACTACTTTTGTCTGCTTTTTTTCTTCCTTGTCTTCCTCTTTGATGATGGGTTGGGAGGAAGCAGCTTCACCAGATGGGTGTTGTGGCGGAAAACTTGTTAGGGGCACACCCTCGAGGATCAGAAGGGTAGAAAAGGTGCCTTCTGGGATAGGAGCGCCCTCAAGGAGAAAAAAGCCAGGAACGGCTACACTGATTTTGTGGAGGTAAGGATCCTTAGCCTTTATGACACACTTCGGCGCCTGAAAACTTAATGAAATAGGCTTGTATCTCAGGATCTAGTGCGCAACTCGTAATTGACCGTCTAAGTTAACGAGCTCCTTAGCTTTGAGAATCTTATTCAAGCTGTCCTTGTTCACCAATCCAAAATTTGGTTCAGCGGCGTGCTTATCTACAAAAACATTAAAGCGAATTAAAAGTTGTTAGAATTAGAAATGGCACAAGTACGAGTGAAGCAAATTAGCCAAGACAAATCTCCCTAAGCCTAGGACCCTATCTGGTTGCCCCTCTCTCGTCGGACAAGGGAGGCCATCATGCCACTTTCCCGACACGATTAAAAAGTCTTCTTTCAACCCCTTGTTGGATTCGGGGAGGCATTGAATGAGCCTAACTTTAGGGTACCTTGACTTCAAGTAGTACCCCAGACCCTTTAGATGGTGAAAGTTATAGACTCAGTTAACGTCGTGATGGATCAGACCTAAACCCATTTTCTCGTTAAGGGCATCTATGGAGCCTAAAATTCTAAACATATTTGGGGCACACTGAGTGGGCGCCAACCTATGGGCTTTAAGGTAGTCTTTCATGACCGTACCTATAGGGATCCTCATCTCTCCTTCTATAAAGGCGATCATTGGGATAACTGCTTCTCTCTCCTACCTTTTCTTGTGCCACTCACCCTCCTTGCAATACCTAATTCCTACATTTGGAGGAATCCTATACTGAGCCTTAAAGTTTTCAATGGCCTCCCCAAAGTCCACCAAATAAACCTACCCATTGTTAGAAGGATTTGAAAAGGTCTAAGAAGATTGAAAAGAAAAACTAAAGTCGAGGAGAGGAAAAATACAAAAACAAGAAATATTATGGAAAAAGAAAATTTAAGGACTTATAAAGACTTACAGAAGTGAAGAGGGTATCCTTGGACAAGATTTTGATATTTGTGAGGACACGAGTAAAGGAAAAGAAATGCTAACAGGTTTAGTGTGTGTGTGCTAGAACTGGGTAAATGGAAAAGTGGGATTAAAAGTAGATTTAATCAGTATTTATATTGAGAAGACAGCCAAGAGAGGGAAAATTCCAGCCCATGTCCCAACGAAATTCTTAGCCGTTCGATTTACATCACGCTGTAGAACGTAGGAAATAAGGAGCCGTCAGAATTTAATGAGGGCTCACCTCGAACGCTGCAACATAAGGAGTGTGTCTAGGGTAGTTAAAAAGGCGTCCTCATAAGCGGAGGTGAAAAAAAATGGGCATAAAGCGAGGGCAATGTTATCGAAATCCTTCTTTCTTTCCAAGGATCCAGAAAGAAGCATTTCGAGGGGCTATTGTAGGTGTATTGGGCTAGGAATTCCTTATCCACGTACACATTGGGTCTAGAGCCCAAGCCGAGGACTATATTTGTCCGAAGACAGTTGAACTCTATTAAGAAAACCTATGTTGGAAGACCAGGAGGTTGGTTGTGAGCTTAGTGACCCAGGAGGTGATGCCGAGGATGAAACTTTAGATAACCAAGGCCAAGGTCCCTTTTCATGGTCAGCAATTCAGGAAAGCACTTTAGAGAGGTCTGACGTATAGCAAGGGAAGATCCTAAAATATCAAGGAAAAAAGCTGCTACCACTGCATTGAATGTTTTGTATCTAACCCTCTGGCCACATTAATGTGGAGATGATATTTGAATAGTGATTTTCAGCCTTACAGCTACTACTGGTAGACTTCTGAAAAAGGTGGATGGGAGAAGTATCAACACCAACCACCTGGTTTGCATGTGGAAGGCATAGAGCAGGTGAGAGAGGAGTACAAATGGAGGAAGATACCCAAAAGGAAGAGATCGAAAAATTAAGAAAGAAACATTGTAGCCATTACGAACGAAGTGTGTAATCAAACTAAGAACAATATATATAAGAGTTGATCTACTCGGATATTGGCCGAGGATGAGTTATTGGAGTTGAACTTGTTTACCTTTCTTTTTCTTGTCATCTGAATCCACCTTACCTTTTATCCAACTCATCCTACCTCAGTTTTCCTAACCTACTCTCCACAAATTCATTGTTTTTGGGCATTTTGGGCTGGTCCATTCATCCTTTGGGCTTAGAGTTCAAATCTGTGTCCTTATAGGCCTATATGGAATTAACACCTCAACAATTGTGAAAATATTGTGGCAATATATTGTATTAATATTTTATATTTTTAGAGGAGCACATATGTATATAAAAGAATAAAAAATAAAAAGCGTGTTCGATAGGCCAATTTACCAACCAAATTTGAAAATGAATAAAAAAAATAAAAAAAAAAGCAAGTCAAAGTAGAAAGAGTTGAATAAATCAAATTCACTGTTTCTTTGGCATTGACACGTTTTCTAGAAATGCACCATAATGGCACAACATTTTCGTAATACCATAATTTTGTTATATTTTATTTTGACTAGTAAAGAATTGATACTTTAGTAGTTGTAAAAAAATTTTGACTACAAAAAATTGTCTTAATATTTTCACAAGAGAAATGCTATGTCTACAACATTTTCACAACAAATCATAAGTAGTATGCTGTTATGGGTTATTATTGGTGAGCAAAAAAATAATTTCATTGGTAAATCTAAATTAAAACCAATAACAATTTACCTCATATGCTTTGTTATGAAAGTGTTGTAAAAAAGGTTATGGATGTCGCACTTTTTTTTTTTTTACAATACCTTTATTTCTAGATGTGATTTGTTCCAGTATCATATTTTATTATTTTATTTTGGCCTATTAGAAATTAACACCTCAACAGTTGTGAAAATATTGTAGCAATTTATTGTGTTAATATTTTATTTTTTTAGAGTAGCTCATATGCATATAAAAGAATTAAAAATAAAAAAGTGTGTTCAATAGGCCAATTTACCAACCAAATTTAAAAATGAAAGAAAAAAAGCAAGTGAAAGCGGAAAGAGTTTAGTAAACCAAATTCACTGTTTGTTTGGCATTGTCACTTTTTCTAGAAACATAACATAATGGTACAACATTTTCATAATACCATAATTTTGTTATATTTTATTTTGATTTATAAAGAATTGTTACTTTAATAGTTGTAAAAATATTATGACGACAACAAATTGTCTTAATATGTTCACAAGAGAAATGTTATGTCTACAATATTTTCACAACAAATCATAAGTAGTATGTTGTTACGGGTTGTTATTGGTGAGCAAAAAAGTAATTTCATTGGCAAATTTAAATTAGAACCAATAACAATTTACCTCCTATGTTTTGTTATGATTGTGTTATGAAAAATGTTATGGATGTCATACTTTTTTCTTTTACAATACTTTTATTTTTTGTTGTGATTGGTTCTAGTATGATATTTTATTATTTTATTTTGGCTTATAAGGAATTAACACCTCCACAATTGTGAAAAAATTGTAGCAATTTATTATGTTAATATTTTATTTTTTTAGAGTAGCTCATATATATATATATATATATATAAAAGAATAAAAAATAAAAAGCGTGTTCAATAGGCCAATTTACCAACCAAATTTGAAAATGAAAAAAAAAAAAAACAAAAACAAAAAGTGAAAGCAGAAAGAGTTGAATAAACTAAATTCACTGTTTCTTTGGCATTGAAACTTTTTATATATAGAAATTAACTGAATTTCAAATCCTTTTTCATCCATGTACGGGACATATCACATGTTAGTGGAATATATACATTATTTCTGGCTTTAACCAACATTAAAGCCATTTCAAAAATTCCTATCCCACGGTGACGGGGTCCTGACAAGCTAATATGGACTAAGGATCACAAAGGTATGTTCTCAGTTGAATCTGCCTATAGTGTAAGTCAAGCTCTTAAAATTGTAGTTGTGGTCTAATATGCCATGTGTCTAAAATTAGTTGAGGAATATAGATAAATAATTAGCCTCTTTCGTGGAAACCAGGGGCATAAGATTTGTCATGGGTTGAACAACCTTCGCTATACGGACGTGACATGACTATTCATGGTGATGTGAAGTAAAAAAAACAAATATCTTATTGGATAAGAAATGAAGGCTTGTTGTGTGATTTTGATTATCTTAAATGAATTGTAGTTCCAAGGCCATGAGTTGTTGTGTGATTTTCATTTCTTACCTAATCCAAACCACCCCACTTGGATTAGGTAAGAAATGAAGGCTTGTTGTGTGATTTTGATTATCTTAAATGAATTGTAGTTCCAAGGCCTAATCCAAACTAGTGGGGTGGTTTGGATTAGGTAAGAAATGAAAATCACACAACAACCTTTCATTTCTTACCTAATCCAAACATTTTCTTTCTTACCTAATCCAAACTACCCCCTAGTTTGGATTAGGAGTCTGTTGAAGACTAGCCTAACCCTTCTTATTCTTATATATTTTAATTGAATGTGAGTTTTAAAAATCTAATTATTAAATTGTATGTTCTTTGTTATGTTCTTAACACGTATATCAAATTTTGTTCAAATCAAATGTTATTTACTATTTGAAAACTAAACTTATTTTTTATAAGTAATTTTAAATCACAAAAAATTGAAATTTAAACATTTTTTGATAAGATAGCAATTGATCTTTGATTTTTTTGAAATTTTGTAAACATAGAAGATATAATAAAAACATGTAGTCCAGCTGTTAAATTTTTTAAATTTATATACAATAAAAATATATAAGATGAGTTTGAAGGGCTTCTTACTAAACTAATTTGAAGAGAAAATTTTTCTTATATAAATATTCTTCTTTTTCTTCCTCTTTGTATTTACTGAGTCTTTTAAAAAAAAAAAATTGGACAAAATTTGGCAACAAACTTTGGTTGTTGTTAATATCATTTTATTAGTTACATCTCTATTTAATATCATTTTATTGGATGTAAATTTTGACTAATCCACCATTGGATTATATTTTCTTCTTATATGCACCATGCTTGAAAAATTTTCAGAAAATCAAAGACCAATTGAAAGAATGAGGTTTTGATAAATGGTTGTGATGGCAGTTAGGGAATGTCGACAAATTTTGGAGCATTTTATGATTTGGAATTTTGGCCAAATGGGGTGTTGGTTGCATTTCTCAAGATCATAATACTTTTTGGATTCTCACAAAAAAGATAACTTGATAAAGCTTTAATGCTTCAATGGAATGTAACATTATAAAACAAGAAAAAGAAACATAGGATGGCACTAGTTGTTAGGTTATTACAAGTGTTAGGTTCTAAAAGTTTAGAATAATTGACAAATCGTGAGCACAAACTTGTCTAGATATAAATTCCTAAGTCTATAGGATTTATTAGACAATGCTCAAGGTGTTACAAATCAAGATTTAAGAACATTCAAGCTGTAGAAATAAGAGTTCTATTTCAATGAAGCTTAACCGATCGAGAATTAAATTCGACCGATCGAAAACCGCAGTCAGGATTTTCCTACAGAATTCTATTTTAGCCCAAACTCTACTTAAACATTTTGGGTTTCAAGTGAAACACTTATAGTATATAAAGGAAAACTCTAACTACATTTTCAGAGCTTTTGAGAGACTTTGGAAGTGCTTCTATGAGATCTGAAAGATTCTGTGCCTTCCCTTTTCAAAGTTACTACCGAAAATCAATTTCATACCATTAGAACTGGTAGATCTGAAGTTACTGCAACATGATCATACATAGCTAATAATTTAAACCTTCAAGGGTGGTCTTGGAGTAAAAAACAAGAGAGTTTGTACTGCTAAACTTTTGAGTGGGATCTCAGAGTCACAATCATGGGAGTTTTTGTCCAGCAAATCTAAGACAGAAGATGTTAGGTTCTAAAAGTTTAAAACAATTGGCAAATTGTGAACACAAGCTTGTCTAGATATAGATCCTAGAGTCTATAGGTATTATTAGACAATGTTCAAGGTGATACAAGTCAAGATTCAAGAATATACAAGCTATAGAAAGAAGAGTTCAGAAACTGCCTAGTTCGATTGATCGAAGAACAGACTCGACTGATCAAAACACGTATCTGCAGAATTCTATTTCAGCCCAAACTCTACTTAAACGCATTGGGTTTCAAGTAAAACACTACTGGTATATAAAGGAAACCTTAAGCACATTTTTATAAGGCTTTTCAAAGAGAGAAGAGTATGCCTCTTTTGTTCTAGAGTTTTGTACCCAAAAAGCTCTCTCATATCTTCTACCGGTGTTATTCCTTGAAGAATCTCAAGATCTGGTATTGTAGAAGTTGCTGCATACAAGATCAACGTCTAAGGAGATCCAAAACCTTTAAGTGGAGTCTCAAAGTCACAAGTGTGGGTGTTTGTGTTGCGAAGGCCTAATAGAGAAGGAGTCTGTGGATTCGATGCTTGTACGTAGTCGTGTCAGTAAGTTTTACATGTGGTAGCAATAGGATGTTAGTGGTCTAAGTCTTATTGTAAACTTCAATTCTTTATAATGGATTTTCTTTTTACCTTGAGGATACCTAGGTTAAATCCTCCCCAGGTTTTTTATTGGTTTGGTTTGTTCTTTATTTTTTGCTGCTTTGCATGATATGATTGTTTTGTTTTAACATAGATTTGAATAATAAACTTAAGTATTGACTTGGTTAATTAATTAGGTTAAACATTATGTTAAGGGGTCTAAAAACGTATAGAAGAGTCTGTGGAATTGGAGCTGCACGTGGTCGTGTTAATAAGTTCTACAGTAGGTAGCTTTAGATTTAGAGTTTAAATCTATTGTAATCTTCTATTCTATCATAGTGTATTTATTTTAACTTGAGGATAGTTACGTCAAATCTTCCCTAGGTTTTTACCTTGAAGCAGTTGGTTTCATTAGTTTTCCTAGGTAATCATATCGATATCACTTTTAGTTTCCCCACTGCATGATATGATTTATTGTTATTTAACCTATAAGTTGCTGCAACAAAATCATACATAGCTGATGATTTGAACCTTTAAGGTTGGTCTTGGAGTCACAAATAGGAGAGTTTGTGTTGCTAAACCTTTGAGTGGGATCTCAAAGTCACAAACGTGGGAGTTTGTGTTCAATAAATCTAAGATAGAAGAGTCCGTGAATTCGAAGCTGCACGTGGTCGTGTTAGTAAGTTTTACAAAAGGTAGCTTTAGATTTAGGGTTTAAATCTATTGTATTCTTTGATTCTATCGTAGTATATTTGTTTTACCTTAAGGATAACTAGATCAAATTTTTCCTAGGTTTTTACCTTGAAACAATTGGTTTCTTTGGTTTTCCTGGATAATCATATCGTTGTCACTTTTAGTTTTTCGCACTGCATGATATGATTTATTGTTGTTTAACCTAGAAGTTGCTGGAACAAAATCATACATAGTTGATGATTTAAACTTTCAAGGGTGGTCTTGGAGTTACAAACAGGAGAGTTTGTGTTGTTAAACCTTTGAGAGGGATCTCAGAGTCACAAGCGTGGGAGTTTGTGTTCAACAAATCTAAAATAGAAGAATCCGTGAATTCGAACTTACACGTAGTCATGTTAGTAAGTTCTACAAAAAGTAGCTTTAGATTTAGGATTTAAATCTATTGTAATCTTCCATTCTATCAGAGTAGATTTGTTTTACCTTAAGGATAGTTAGGTTCCTCCCTAGGTTTTTACCTTGAAACAGTTGGTTTCATTGGTTTTCTTGGGTAATCATATCGTTGTCTCTTTTAGTTTTTTGCATTGCATGATATGATTTATTGCTGTTTAACTTAGATCTCATAATTAATCTAAGTAATCACTTGGCTAATTCACTAGAGTTAAACAATCTATTTTAAGGGGTCTAAACTAACAAACAACAAGTCAAGGAAATATGCTTAAGATAAGGTATTAATCAAGAAATATGATTCTTAGAGTTATCCAAGAATCTAAGATATATAAATGATGCACCAATCTTCAAAATGATATTATTGAAAAGTTTTATTGTTGCTAATTTTACCAATCATTCCTTTTAATCCAGAAAATTTTCAAATAGAATTTTGGGAAATAATCTAGTTCCCAAAATATTATAAAGTTTGCACCTACTCATGGCAATGTGGCTTTGCCTCTACCATTGTCACTAACAGCAATTCAGGGTTTGTTAAAAATGCTTACTTGGATCTACATCAGAAAACACAAGATTCGGGCTAACAAAGTGTAGGGCTAGCTGTGGGCCCAATTATTTATATCACATAATAAGTCTTGTGTCCTAGTTTAAACGAAGCCTTCTCTTAAGTCATATCTATAAGAAACGGGTTACTCATATGGGATCAATTTCTTTAACACTTTTTCTCAACCAAAAAAAAAAAAAAAAAATTCTTTAACACTCTTTTAGTCTCTACACAAAACGGATTGGTTTGTTGGGCTCAATTTCTTCCCTACACAGGACGGGCTTTGTTCATGTTTTCACTGCACAAAATGGGCCTTTAGAGCTCCTTTTTAGACAAATGGGTTTGCTTAGATGGGCTTAATTTATTAACTACGAAAACTGGGCCTTGTGCCTCTATCTTCATTTAATGAGTGGGTTTCATATCCTTTCCTCTTTACATAAAATAGCTAAGCTCATGCCAATATATGGGAAAGGCTGATGGGCAGCCAAGAGTATAAGCCCAAATCATATCAAATTAAAGAGAAGTGCAAGTCTAAGTCAAACATACTTATTCTTAGCTCAACTCTGAATCATGGACAGATATTTGAATCTTCTTAGCATTGATGATATCTATTTGTTTGTAAACAAGTTTTATCCATATTCACAAATCATAAAAAATAATGGAACTTCACCATTATAAGCATTATGTAGTTTGACATAACTTTTAGTAATTTTTAAATAGTGCTAATGGCTCATAAGGGCCAGAAACTAAATAGCCATTTTTTTTAATTGAGTTAAAAATCCTATTAGGTTCTAAGACTTTAGGAACTAAATGTATTAGAATTTCAATTTGTAATATGTTGGCAAACCATGATCAAAACTTAGAGTCTAGATTTAGGCTGCTCAAAGTGTGTTTATTTGTAAAGTTGGAATCGAGTGATTGCGGGATTTATTTGTCTAAATCTGCAAGGCTCGATTGATCGAAAATTTGGCTCGATCGATCAAATCTCATGCAAATTAATTTTCTGCAGAGTTTTCCAACTCAGCCCAAGCCTAGTTTGACGTGTAGGGTTTTATATTTTACTCCAAGTATAAAAGGAAAAACTCTAGCTACGTTTTAGAGGTCTTTAATGTGCTGTGTGCTGAATCTCTTGTGAGATCTAGAGGTATTTACCTTTATACACACTTAGGGTTATCAAGATCAATATTCATGTCAAGAACTTGGAGATTGCTTTAGTTGATGCATAAAGAATTTAAAGAAGATCTGAAACTCTTGAGTGGAGTCTCAAAATCACAAGTGGAAGTACTTGTGGTTGCAATGGATCAAGGAAAAAAGTAGTCTGTGGACTCGGAGCTATCATGTGGTCATGATAGTAAGTTTTCTACACGAGGTATTAATAGGATGTTAGTGGTCTAAGTTCTATCGTAAAAACTTCAATTCTTTCATAGTAGATCTGTTTTACCTTAAGGATAACTAGATTAAATTCTCCCCAAGTTTTTTACCGGTTTGGTTTTCCTGAGTTATCATATCGTATGTTCTTTATTTTTCCGCATTATTCACATGATATGATTTGATTGTATTAACTTAGATCTGAATAATTTATCTAAGTAATCACTTGACTAAATAACTAGGTTAAACAACTTGTGTTTTAAAGGATCTAAAAATGTACAAATCCTTTTCTAACCTACATATGAGTATTGAAAACATTCAAATGTATGTAAAATTAAGGGCAAGGCCAGCAGGCAAAGAGGAGCTTTACAATCTATGGAAGCAGAGGATTGAAGAGAGTGCTGTTGTTATTTACTATGAAAGATAGAAGAGTATTTCCGAAATAGTAATAGATTCCTACATATTTCTGAAATAGTGCTAAAACACTAATAATTTCAAAAAATAGTGTTACTGTGCCATTTTTGCCTCACATGCAGTCCAAATAGTCAGTACAGTACGCATCTTTGAAAGTAACAATTGGCAATGGCATAATGCATATCACATAACACCATATATTTACAAATTAGTTTCCATTCATAAGAACACATCTCAATCAGATAGGACCTATTATATATAGACCTCCTTAAAGGACATTACAAGTCCTATTTCAGAAGAGTTGCACTTACAACCCTTGGTTATTTTCTTTTTTGGACATAATTTAGCAACATATATGTAACATATAGTGGTGGCTCCAAGAATTTTTCTCAGGGTGTTCCTTAAGAAGTATAAATTACACCATCTAATAAAAAAAGAAATTCATATATTGACAATAACAACAATCAAAAAACACGCAAATACATAAAGTTTACAATTGCCTTCTACGAGTTTTCATATTTTGAAATCGTTGCATGATAGTTTCATTATCAATGCTACAACCTACATCTCATTCAATATACGCAACCAAGCAATCATTCGTCCACTGATCTCTTATTCGATTGCGCAGTTCATTCTTTATATATTTTATTGATGAAAAACTTCTTTCTACTGTTGCAGTAGCGACAGGAAGGGTCAAAACTAATTATAATGTATTGGTTAATTAAATTATTAATTATTGGTGTTTAGTTGCTTCATTAATTTTTTTTTACTAACTACTAGAAGTCTAGCGCACACCCCGTACCTTGCATTAGCACACACTTTATTCTTATTAATGACGTGTTTGTGACTAATGGAAATAATTGTGATCAATTTTTGTGTTGAAAAAGAAGTAAGGAACCAATGTTAAAAATGGACTCACTAACATATCAATCCAGCTGGAAACATGGCCACTGTATGATCAAACTTCCATTCTTACGTGTGCATTAGCACACATTTTATCTGTATATATTAAGAGGATTCAGAAAGTTAGTTATTGCTTTTTTTCCTATCAAAAATACCCTTAAATTAATTAACCAACAACCTAAACATGGGGTTAAAATAGTAAATTGGCAAAAGAAAGTTAGTTATTGTTTTTTTAATGTCAAAAATACCCCTACCTAAAACTTAAAAATAGGGTTAAAATAGTAAATTGACAAAAATAATAAATTCTTACTTCTACGTTGAAATGCCTTCATGCTTCTAATAAACTCTTACTTTTACGTTGATTTAAATTCCTACTTTTACTCACTAACTCCCTACAAAATAGGATCACTCTTTTGTTAGTTTTAAAACTCTTCCAATCTACAAAACTATGTACTCTTTTCTCTTTTTTTTTTTCTTTTTCTTTTTTTGTGATTGAAAAAAGTAAAAATCCTAAATTATAATAAACGCAAATTATTAATCTTTACCCAAAAAATAGAAAAGCCTCTGAGCACACACGTGAGTGCGTGCTTAGAGGCTAGTTCTTATTAACGACGTGTTTGTGACTAATGGAAATAATTGTGATCAATTTTTGTGTTGAAAAAGAAGTAAGGAACCAATGTTAAAAATGGACCCACTAACATATCAATCCAGCTGGAAACATGGCCACCGTATGATCAAACTTCCATTCTAACGTGGCGCAATCAAACAACATCAACACAATTAGTACCTTCTAGAGTCGGCAATTTGCCTCTCTTTCTGTGAATTCCACAGCGATAGCATCAATCAAAGCAAAGCAAAGCAAAGAACTTTAACCCAACACTATAAAAAATGATACAACAACAAAACCAAAACATGGTATCTACACTCTGTTCCAGAGCCAGAGCAACCTCGTCCTTCTCCACCCTCCTCTCTTCCTCAACACTATGACGCCATTTACCCCTAGTCGGTGCTGCGTTTTGCGTGCTCAACTTTGGCCTCTCCTCTTCTCTCAAAACGGGTTGTGCTCAATCTCTCCCTTAGTCCCTTTTGTCCCTCTCTTATGGTAACCCAACCTACCACCACCACCATTTTTCTATTATGGGTTTTAACTTTTATATAGTTTTGCTTCAACATCAGGCCACGGCAGCATGTCGAGGCGAGGAAGGATTCGTGGCCAAGTGTCGGCATTGCAAGCACTAATTCGATCGGACCTATCTCCAATCTCCGATCTTTGATGCCCGATCCAAGCTCTGTTGCTTGAGTTTCAAGCAGAGGCGTCGTCACCTTGTCGCACTGATGTGCTTGATGATGAGGTTTCAATCTGGTTGGGGTTGGTTTTGTTTAGGATTGATGTTGGGCTTTTTTTTGGGCTTGCTCTATTATATATATATATATATATATATAAATTTTTTTTTTTTTAGATTTTAGTTCAAAATTTATTTGGCATAAAAATTGTGACGGTGTGCCTATTTTTTGTTTAAGGGTAAACAAGTAAAAAAAATTTAAATTATTATATATATATATATATATATTTTTTTTTTTTCAAGTTAGGGTGTTCTTGGGAACACCTTGGCCTCAACGTGGCGTCGCCACTAGTAACATAACTCTTATTTATGTCTTCCTTTCAGAGGCATAAAAATATCTCTTAATATTTTTACTATACTTTTTATTTTGAGCGGTGGTGGATCTTATTATAATTTTTATTTTATTTTGTCCTATATACAATGGGATGATATTTCAGCTTATTATGAAAATGTTAAAAAATTTTGTTGTAGTTTTAGAATATATATTCCATTGATCGACATCAAGTTCAGTTCACTCTATCTCCTATTGGAAAATTCATCATATTACAAACTTTATCAAAGTTGTTAGTGGCATCCCCAATCTAATCATTGCCAGACTAGTGCGACGGTAGTGTTGAATTCGAGGTCATTGTAGACGGTAGTGGCGGCTCCACCCACGTCAACTCGAATTTGTTTTCTTCAATTTCATTCTATAATTATTCTGTTTTGAAAACTTTCTTTGGAATTTACTACCATGACATAACTAAAAGAGCCTATATATAATACAAACTCGTTCGTACGTGTATCCAGCTCTGCGTCATACTCAAATTTCACACCTAAGTTCTATCCTACTTGTCCAAACCAGTGAAGCTTCACAACCCTAATTTTCCTGCATTATGCTCTACACACCTTTATATGATTCTACTGTTCATTGTGACCCTTCTATGCTTGAAACTTGCCACTTCTGCCACACCAACAAATGAGACTGATCGTTTTGCTTTGCTCAAATTTAAAGAATCCATTGCCAATGACCCATATGGAATCTTGAGCTCATGGAATGATTCTAACCAGTTCTGCAATTGGCATGGAATTACATGCGGCCATCGCCATGAAAGAGTCATAGCCCTGGAACTAGAAGGGCATAAATTGCATGGAACCATTACACCCTATATTGGCAACCTCACCTTTCTTAGGACAATCAATCTCCAAAACAATAGCTTCTAAGGTGAAATCCCAAAGGAAGTTGGTCATTTGTTCCGACTACAAAATCTCAGTCTTTTAAATAATGCGTTGGGAGGAGAAATTCCAACCAGCTTGACCAATTGCTCTGAGTTCAGGGTGATGAGATTCTCCCGAAACAAATTTATTGGGAAAATCCCCATGGAGCTTGGCTCTTTGACCAAGCTTTTTTCTTTTCAGATTGGTTTTAACAATTTGACAGGAGGCATCCCATCTTCCTTGGGAAATCTTTCATTGCTTGTACACTTTTCGGTAGTCGATAATAATTTGGAGGGAAGTATTCCAGAAAGCATGGGCCATTTGAAAAGCTTTTCATATTTTTCACCAGCTGCAGCCAATAAATTGACCGGTACGATCCCTTCCTCTCTCTATAATATATCATCTATGAGTGTCTTATCATTTTCAAGTAACCAACTTAGTGGTACTCTTCCATCAAGAATATGCCTCACTCTCCCTAATCTTCAAATATTGGTAATAGGTGCTAATGAATTCTTTAGGCCAATCCCAGGTTCTTTATGCAATGCATCTAAGCTTCAATATCTAGGACTACCCTTTAACAAATTTGAGGGGATAGTTCCAACTAATTTGGGAAATCTACAAAATCTTGAAAGGCTAGATTTTGATGAAAATAACCTAGGAGGGGACTTAGACTTCTTAACATCTTTGAGAAACTGTAGTAGATTGATAACGCTGGGATAAGCAGAGAACCAATTTGAAGGTGTTTTTCCCAATTTTAGAGGTGAAAATGGCCAAATGCCACCATTTTCAGAAATTTGTAGCAATTAAGCACTGTTTTGGAACTAAATGGGAATCTACCACTTTTTAAGTACTCGAGCTCATTAAACTCGAGTTCTAAATGGTACTTGAGTTTAGTAAACTCGAGTTCCTAGTTTCATTCCACCGTGGAGCTGCTGACCTAGAAATTGTGCAATTAAAAAAAATAATGTGGTACTCGAGGAATGTGAAATTAAGCTACAAATTGTATGCTTTTTCATGTTTAAATTTCACAATAATTGAATTTATTTTTCTGCATTGATAAAATTTGTTTCTACATTAATAAAATTTGCTTCCTACACATCATGTTTACTGTATATTCAAATCTGCATATTGCATTCATAAAATCTATTTTCTGCATTAATTAAAGCTGTTCATTGTTTTCTCATAAAAATTGTTCACTGTTTTCTGCATAAACTATTTGTAGCATTCTACATAAAATTATTTCTTGTTCAGCATTATTTAAAAAATTGCTCACTCTCTTTTCTGCATAAATTATTCTCTGTTCACTATTTAAAAAATTGTTCACTGTATTCTCATAAAATGCCTCTTGAAATTGTGTTCTTTAAATTTAAAAGCCAAATTTGTATGCTTTTTCATGTTTAAATTTCACAATAATCGAATCTATTTTTTCTGCATTGATAAAATTTTTTTCTACATTAATAAAATTTTCCCTCTGCACATCAGGTTTATAGTATATTCGAATCTACTTATTGCATTCATAAAATCTGTTTTCTGTATTAATTAAAACTGTTTATCATTTTCTCATAAAAAGTGTTCACTGGTTCTGCATAAACTAATTCTAGCGTTCTGCATAATATTTTTTTATGTTCAGCATTATTTAAAAAATTGTTCACTCTCTTTTCTGCATAAATTATATTCTGTACACTATTTAAAAAATTGTTCATTGTTTTTTCATAAAACACCTCCTGAAATTGTGTTCTCTAAATTTAAAAGTCAAATCTGTATGCTTTTTTATGTTTAAATTTCACAATAATACAATCTCCTTTTCTGCATTGATAAAATCTATTTCTACATTAATAAAATTTGCTCTCTGCACATCATGTTTACTGTATATTCGAATATGCTTAATACATTCATAAAATCTGTTTTCTGCATTAATTAAAACTGTTCATTGTTTCTCAAAAAAATTGTTCACTATTTTCTGCATAAACTATTTCTAGTGTACTGCATAAAATTATTTTATGTTCAGCATTATTTAAAAAATTGTTCACTCTTTTTTTTAGCATAAATTATTTTCTATTCACTATTTAAAAAATTGTTCATTTTTTTCTCATAAAACACTTCCTAAAATTGTGTTCTCTAAAATTTAAAAGCCAAATCTGTATGTCTTTTCACGTTTAAATTTTACAATAATCAAATCTGTTTTTCTACATTGATAAAATCTATTTCTACATAAGTAAAATTTGTTCTCTGCACATCATGTTTACTGTACATTCAAATCTACTTACTGCATTTATAAAAGCTATTTTTTGCATTAATTTAAATTGTTCAATGTTTTCTCATAAAAATTGTTCATTGTTTTTTGCATAAGCTGTGTTTAGCGTGCATTATACGAATCATTCATTTTTCTTTCATGGAGTTTGTCCATTATTCATATGGTTACACGTTAAAAAAAAAAAAACACAAAAACCAATTAAATGCAATAACCGCGCCAATGTTAAAAACAGTTTATGCAGAAAATAGTGAACAATTTTTATGATAAAACAGTGAATAGTTTTAATTAATGCAAAAAATGGATTTTATGAAAGCAATAAGCAGATTTGAATAAATAGTAAACATGATGTACAAAGAGCAAATTTTATTAATGTAAAAATAGATTTTATCAATGCAGAAAAATAAATTCGATTATTGTGAAATTTAAATATGAAAAAGCATTCAAATTTGGTTTTTTACTTTAGAAAACACGATTTCACTAGGTGTTTTGTGAGAAAACAGTGAACAATTTAGGCAATGAACAGAGAATAATTTATGCAGTAAAGAGAGTGAACAATTTTTTAAATAATGCTGAATATAAAACAATTTTATGCAGAACGCTAGAAATAGTTTATGCGGAAAATAGTGAACAATTTTTTTGAGAAAATAATGAACAGTTTTAATTAATACAGAAAATAGATTATATGAATGCAGTAAGCATATTCGAATTTACAGTAAATGTGATCTGTAGAGAGCAAATTTTATTAATATAGAAACAGATTTTATCAATGCAAAAAAACAGATTCGATTATTGTGAAATTTAAACATGAAAAAGCATACAAATTTGGCTTTTAAATTTAGAGAACACGATTTCAGGTGGTTTTTTATGAGAAAACAGTGAACAATTTTTTAAATAGTGAACAGAAAATAATTTATGCAGAAAAGAGAGTGAACAATTTTTTAAATAATGCTAAATAGAAAGTAATTTATGCAAAATGTTAGAAATAATTTATGAGAAAAACAGGGAACTAATTTTATGAGAAAACAATAAACAGTTTTAATTAATGCAGAAAACAGATTTTATGAATGTAGTAAGTAGATTCAAATATACAATAAACATGATATGCAGAGAGAGAATTTTATTAGTGTAGAAACAGATTTTATCAATGCAGAAAAATAAATTCGATTATTGAAAAATTTAAACATGAAAAAGCATGCAGATTTGGCTTTTAAATTTTGAGAACACAATTTCATGAGGTGTTTTATGAGAAAACAGTGAACAATATTTTAAAATGGGGTGCCACAACTCGCCAAGAAAAAAGTTGCCAAAGTGACTTTCACATCATGAGCCAAACATTTAGATATACATAAAAAAATGTTTCACATTCCTCTTAGAAACACTGCAAGTCAAGAACTTATATATCTAGATGTGGTAAAACTTAAGTTCTTCTTTATATCCGAGTGATTCACTCTTTCTGCAATACTTATCAATCATTTGACCATATGGTAATTCTGAACAGGATTGATAAAGTAATGATATGTAGCTTAAACTTCTTTCGGTGTGCCCATGGCTAAAAATGGAGTGAGATTTTTCTTTTACATGTTGTTCTAATTTCTCATTGTAACCCCAATATTTTAACCAATTTCATCATAATGCTTCCGAGAAGTAAGAAATTGATGAGTGTGTTAAAAATGAATGAATAAGGGGTATGAGTGGCCTAAACATTCATATTTTGAAATTAAAATCTCTATATTTTACAATGCTTCTATTTAAATAAATAAAAACAAAATAAAACTACTTATTTTTATGTTTATGTTTATTTGTCAATTATCCAAACAAAAAGTTATATGGAACTCGAGTTTACCAAGTTCGAGTTTCATATTACAAGGAACTCGAGCATGGTGAGCTCGAGTACTGTAGGAAAAAAATAACAAGCATTTTATTTACAAAGAACTCGAGCCTGTTATGCTCAAGTATTGTGTTGCATAGAACTCGAGTTTACCAAGCTCAAGTAATATATTAGTTTTTTTAATTGCACAAATTCTAGGTCAGTAGTGGCACAGTGGAATGAAACTAGGAACTCGAGTTTACTAAACTTGATTGCTGTTTAGAACTCGAGTTTAGTGAGCTCAAGTACTTAAAAGTGATAGATTTCCATTTAGTTCCAAAACAGTGCTTAATTGCAACAAATTACTGAAAATGGTGGTATTTGGCCATTTTCACCCAATTCTATCTGCAACTTGTCAATACAACTTAGGGAATTATATTTAGGGGGAAATCAAATATATGGAACTATTCCTTTAGCGTTGGAGAATCTTATTAACTTATTTGTCTTGGGCTTGAACGTAAATCTTTTCACAAGTGTGATACCTTCATTTGGGAAGTTTCAGAATTTGCAAGGACTGTTTTTATTTAGAAACAAATTGTCAGGGCCAATCCCAAACTCCTTAGGCAACCCCACTTAATTGGTTATACTCTATTTGGGTGAAAACAATTTAGAAGGAAGCATACCTTCAAGTATTGGTAACTACTAAAATTTGCAACAGTTGGACGTTTCTCAAAATTACCTTAGTGGAGTCATAACTTGTCAGGTTTTTTATATTGTTTCCTTGTCATTTTTACTTAGTTTATCACAAAACTCATTTAGCGGAACATTGCATATTGAGGTAGGCAATTTGAAGACTATTAATTCATTGGATATCTTTGAAAACAATCTTTCTGGTGAAATTCCTACATCAATTGGAAATTTCTTGAACTTAGAGATCCTAAACCTACAAGGGAATTTCTTTAATGGGATCATACCTTCATTCATGGCTTCCTTAAAAGGCCTTCAATATTAAGATGTTTCACGAAACAACTTATCAGGGTTGCTTCCAAACGGTCTAGAAAAACTTCTATTACTAAAATATTTGAACCATTCGTTCAATGATATTGAAGGTCAGCTACCAATAGAAGAAGTGTTCAAAAACATAGATGCAATATCAGTGATTGGAAACAATAAGCTTTGTGGGGGCATTCCACAGTTGCAACTGCCAACATGTCTCAAAGTTACAAAACAAAGAAAGTCCTTTACTTCCAAATTGGTGATCACAATTGTTTGTGTGATTACATGTATCCTTCTAGTTTCATCCTTTCTTGTCCTTTACTGGAGGAAAAAATCAAAAAAAAAAAAAAATCATCTTCTATAGTCTCAAAGATGGATCTCCTCCCAACAATTTTGTACAAAATGCTTCATCAAGCGACTTGTGGTTTTTCCTGTAGAGAATTTAACCCAAAATTCCCAACCTGTGAGAAACAAAAAAAAAAAAAAATAGAGAAAACACACGCCAAAGAAAACAATCACACGCACAAGACAATATTTACGTGGTTCGGCAATTTGCATACGTCCACGGAGTTGCAAGAATTTCACTATTATCAATGAAAAATACAGAGTGCAGCTACAGTGTTTTTGCTCTCTCAAAAAACTACAACAAGACAAAACCCTAATCACAAAAAAAAAAAAATGGTTTTTATATCCTGCCCTCGGACCCCCAGGAGGCTTGTCCATGAGCGCTCCGGCTTGGGCCTATCAGCCCAAGCCTCCGTTCCATGGACTAAGCCTCAAAAAATCTCCCATTAAAAACCACACAACATTATTCGGGTTGGGTCGGGTCGTCAATCGAATCAAACATAAACTAGGCTCCACAAAGCCTAACAAATCTCCCACTTAGAGACTAGTTCAATCACCAACATCAGCCGCTGTCTTCCAAAAAATAATCCCTCATCCCTGCAACTCATTCTCCTGTCCTCAAGCTAGAAGGCCAACTGAAGCTGCACACAGCTTTAGCTTCTTAATAGTGACACCCTTAGTCAACATGTCTGCCGGGTTCTTAGATCCACAAATCTTCTTAAGTATTACCAGCTTATCTTCAATAAGGTAACGGATAAAGTGGTATTTCGTCTGTATATGCTTCGACTTTGAATGAAAAGCCGAATTTTTAGCAAGAAAAATTACACTCTGACTGTTACTATGTAGAATGCCCATCTCCTGCTTCTTACCCAATTCATCTAAGAAACCATGTAGCCAAATCATCTCCCTTCCAGCTTCTGTTGCTGCAACATACTCAGCTTTTGTAGTAGACAAAGTAACAATCTTTTGTAGATTTGAAGACCATGATATAGCTGTACCACCCAAAGTAAATACAAACCCAGTAGTACTCTTTCTACTATCAATATCACCAGCAAAATCAGCTTCTACATAACCCTGCAGTTTCAAACTTGCACTTATGTAGCAAAGACATGTATCTAATGAACCCCTCAGGTATCTCAGAATCCACTCAACTGCCTCCCAATGCTGCTTTCCAAGCCTACTCATGAATCTGCTCACAACTCCCACTGCATGTGCAATGTCTGGCCTTGTACACACCATAGCATACGTCAAGCTGCTAATAGCTGAGGCATAAGGTACTTTGCTCATATGGTCCCTTTCTTCTTCTGTCTTCGGTGACTGTTCCTTTCTTAGTTTGAAATGACTACCCAAGGGTGTGCTCACTGGTTTAGCTTTATTCATGTTGAACCTGCTGAGAACTTTCTTTACATACTTTGACTGTGAAAGCTTCAATGTACCATTAGCCTTGTCTCCAATGATTCTCATACCAAGGATTTGCTTTGCAACTCCCAAATCCTTCATTGTAAATTGTTTTGACAATTTTTTTATTCAGATTATTAATCTCCTCAATGCTAGACCCTGCAATGAGCATATCATCCACATACAACAGTAAAATGATGTAAGAATTGTTAAAAAACTTAACATAGCAATAATGATCAGCTTCACATCTTTTGAACCCAATTCTATGCATAAAGCTATCAAATTTCTTGTACCACTGTCTTGGAGCTTGTTTTAGGCCATACAAGCTCTTTCTCAGTTTGCAGACTAGATTCTCTTGTCCTTGAGCAGTGAACCCTTCTGGCTGAATCACGTAAATGTCTTCCCCCAAGTCACCATGAAGGAATACCGTCTTCACATCTAACTGCTCAAGATATAAGTTTTCTGCAGCCACCATTCCCAGTACCAGTCTGATTGTTGACATCTTCACAACTGGAGAGAATATTTCTGAGTAGTCAATGCTCTTCTTCTGCTGGAACCCTTTGACAACTAATCCAGCCTTGTAACGCTTGCTGCCACATGCCCATTCTTTATTCTGTATAAACACTTGTTGTGCAAAGCCTTTTTTCCTACTGGCAATTTAGTCAATTCCCATGTCTAATTTCCTAACAAGGAATCCATCTCATCCTTCATGGCTAACTCCCACTTGCTTAAATTTTCATCCTGCAAGGCTTCTTCATAACACTCTGGCTCACCACCATTAGTCAACAAGAGATAATTTAGAGTGGGTGAATAACGCTGTGGAGGTCTAATGGTCCTGGAAGACCTAGGACTTCAGCTACAGGTGAACTCTGATCTACCTGTGAACCTTTATTCTCCTTATCCTCTTCACCCCTTTTCTGGATAGTACTTTCAGTCAATTCATCTAAGTTGATAAACTCAAATTTCTTTTGATCTATCTCTGTAACATCTGACACTACAGTTGACCTATCCTTGTACATAACCTGTTCATTAAATATCACATTTCTACTTCTGATGATTTTCCTGTTTTGTTCATCCCAAAACCTATAGCCAAATTTCTCATCACCATAGCCAATGAAAAAACATATTTTAGATTTTGTATCAAGTTTACTACGAGCATCAGAATCAATATGAACATAAGAAACACAACCAAAAACTTTTAAATGTGAAAACTTTACCTCTTTAACACTCCAAACCTCCTCAGGAACTCTGAACTCCATGGGAACTGATGGCCCTCGGTTTATTAGGTAAGCTGCAGTGCTAACAGCACCAGCCCAAAAAGTTTTTGGTAGTCCAGCATGCAACCTCATACTCCTAGCACGCTCATTGAGAGTTCTGTTCATGCGCTCAACCACACCATTCTGCTGTGGTGTCCCAGGAATGGTCTTCTCCATCCTAATTCCTTGTGCAACACAATACTCACTGAACCCTCCATCTATGTACTCTCCTCCATTATCTGACCTCAAACATTTTACTTTCAAACCTGTTGCTGTCTTAATCATGACCTTCCACTTCTTAAAAGTTTCAAATACATCGAATTTTTTTTTTTCTGAAAATAAACCCATATCTTTCTGCTTAAGTCATCAATGAATGTGATGTAGTCGAACCTCTAAGGGATGCAACTGGTGAAGGCCCCCACAAATCAGTGTGCACTAACTCCAATTTTTCAGCCTTTGGTGTCCTGCCAGTTTTCAAGAAGCTCACCCTTTTTTGCTTTCCCAAGATGCAGCTTTCACACGTCAAAATCAACGGACTTCAATTCTAGTAGTTTCCCTTTTGATAGCAACATCTTCATCCCTTTCTCACTCATGTGACCAAGTCTGCAGTGCCATAGGCTTGTATCAGTACTTGCTTCAGCAACTGCAATTGTGTCTCTTAGACTTGAGGTCATATATAGAGTACCAGTCTTTTTTCCACGAGCCAATACTCTGGCTCCCTTTGTAACCTTCCAAGTACCACCAACAAATAGTATTGCATGCCCTTCATCATCAAGTTGTCCAACAGAAATCAGATTCCTCCTCAGGTCAGGAATATGTCGAACCTTCTCCAGTAACCAAACAGACCCATTAGGTAGCAATATACGAATGTTTCCCATATCCACAACATCCAAGGCTATACCATCAGCCAAATACACCTTACCAAAATCACCAGCAACATAATTCTGTATGATTTCTCATATGGAGTGGTATGAAAAGAAGCTCCTGAGTCTAAAACCCAATCATTAAGTGGACTGTCTACTGCAAGAAGTAATGCATCCTGTACCTCTTCTGTTACAGCATTAGCAGAATCATCTTCATTTTTCTTCTTAGGACTTTTACATTGCCTCCTAAAGTGACCTATTTTCCCATAGTTTCCGCATTGTACTTGTTGGCCTGATCTAGACTTACTTCTGTTCCGATTAGAATTTCTGGATTTTGATCTGCCCCGATTTGAATTTCTGTCATTACCTCTGCCTCTTGTCTCAAGGTTTAGGGCAGAACCAGATCCTGAGGTTTCACCTGCATCTCTTCTACGAATCTCCTCAGCCAGAATTAAATCTCGTATGTCATTATACTTCAACTTTTCCTTCCCATTAGAATTGCTTACTGCCATCCTCATTGCCTCCCAACTGCTTGGAAAAAAAGAGAAAACGATCAGTGCATGAATCTCATCATCAAAATCAATTTCTACAGACGATAATTGATTTGTGATAGTGTTAAATTCATTCAGATGTTGTGCTACTGATGCGTTCTTTGCCATCTTCAGATTGAGCAGTTTCTTCATCAAATGCACCTTGTTGTTTGCTAACGGCTTTTCATACATACCAGACAGAGCTTTCATTAGATCTGCTGTGGTCTTCTCCCTTACGACATTGTGTGCAACAGGCCTAGACAGAGTTAACCTGATAGCTCTCAGTACCTGCCTGTCAAGAAGAGCCCATTCCTCAGTCTTCATAGTCTTAGGTTTTTCTCCTAGAAGCGGCAGAAGCAACTTCTTCCCATAAAGATAATCCTCGATTTGCATCTTCCAAAATCCAAAGTCTGTGCCATCGAACTTTTCTATTCCAGACGCCTTTCTTGCTTCCTCTGCCATTGCTCCCACTCAAACCTAACGCTAGGCTCTGATACCAGTTGTAGGGAATTTAACCCGAAATTCCCAACCTATGAGAAACAAAAAAAAAAAAAAAAAAAAAAAGAGAAAACACACGCCAAGGAAAACAATCATACGCACAAGACAATATTTACGTGGTTCGGCAATTTGCCTGCGTCCACGGAGTTGTAGGGATTTCACTATTATCAGGGGAAAATACAGAGTTCGGCTACAGTGTTTTTTCTATCTCAAAAAACTACAACAAGACAAAACCCTAATCACAAAAAAAAAAAAAACGGTTTTTATATCCTACCCCCGGACCCCCAAGAGGCTTGTCCATGACTGCTTCGGCTTGGGCCTATCGGCCCAAACCTCCGCTCCATGGACTAAGCCTAAAAAAATCTCCCATTAAAAACCACGCAACATTATTCGGGTTGGGTCGGGTCATCAACCGAATCAAACATAAACTAGGCTCCACAAAGCCCAACATTTCCCTTAACAATTTGATTGGATCTAGTGGTTTTGGATTAGTTATGAAGGAGTGCTCGATCAACAAGAAAGATTGGTTGTTGTAAAGGTCTTTAACCTTCAAATGAAAGGAGCTTCCAAGAGTTTTGTGGTAGAATACAACGTGTTAAGAAATGTTCAACACTGAAATCTTATAAAGATCTTAACATGTTGCTCCAGTCTAAATTATAATGGTGGTGAATTCAAAGCTCTAGTGTTTGAATTTGTTAGGTTCTAAGGAATTAGGAACTAATGTATTAAAACTTCATTTTATAATGTTAGTAAACCATGATCAAAACGTTTTTAGTCTTGTTTAGACTTGCTCAAAGTATGAGGTTTTTATGTAAAGTTGGAATCGAGTTACTATAGATATTACTGTGCATTTCTACCTGGCTCGATCGATCGAGAATTAGACTCGATCGATCGAAAGTCGTGCAGATTGTTTTTTCTGCAAAATTTCCAACTCAGCCCAAGCTCGTTAAACGTGTACGTGTAGGGTTTTATGTTTTGCCCTAAGTATAAAAGGGAAAACCCTAGCCATGTTTTTAGAGTTCTGAATGCTGTGTTTGTGAATCTAGTTGTTAGATCTAGAGGTGTTTACCTTCACATACACTTAGGGTTTCCAAACTCAAGATTGATGTCAAGAGCTTGGTGATCGTTCAGTTGTAGAATCAAGAACTTCAAGATATACAAGCAAGTGTGCTTGTGCTTTGTTGAGAATTTAAGGAAAGAAGTAGTCTGTGGACTCGGAGCTGTCACGTGGTCGTGGTAATAAGTTTCCTACTCGAGGTAGCAATAGGATGTTAGTGGTCTAAGTCGCTATTGTGTAAACTTCAATTCTTTCATAGTGAATTTGTTTTACCTCGAGGATAGCTAGGTTAAATCCTCCCCAAGTTTTTACCAGTTTGATTTCCTAGGTTATCATATCGTGTGTTATTTATTTTCTGCACTTTTGCATGATTTGATATATTTGTGTTAACTTAAAATTGCTTAATTTACCTAAGTTAATCACTTGGCTAAATATCTAGGCTAATCTGTTTAGGTTTAATGGTTCTAAACTTCTTACAAGTGGTATCAGAGCGGGTAGCTTTTTATTTTTAGATCTTTTGATCTTAAGCTGATCCTTGACCCCGGTTGTCATGGAACACGGACACTCTCTTGTTGTTACACCTCATTTTGATGGGAACAATTATGCCTATTGGAAAGTAAGAACGAAAGCATCCCTAAAATCTATTGATGAGAGAGTCTAGAATTCTGTTGAGTACGGATGGGAGAAGCCCACTACTCTTGTGAGTGAGTGGCAAACTTCTTAAAAAGAGGCAGCCTCTTTCAATAGCAAAGCTATGAATGCTATTTTCAATGCTGTCTCTATGGAGGAATTTAAGAGAATCTCTAATGTTGAGGTTGCTCATGTTGCTTGGAATATCCTCCAGATTGTGCATGAAGGCACAAATGCAGTTAAAATTAATAAGTTGTAGCAATTGACTACTAGATTTGAAAGCATTAGAATGAATGATGATGAATCTTTTAATGAGTTCTATGCTAAACTGAATGATATTGTTAATTCTGCATATAATTTGGGTGATATCTATGATCAACCAAAAATTGTTAGGAAGATTCTTAGATCTTTGACTGAGGATTTTAGACCCAAAGTGACTGCTATCACTGAAAGCAAGGATGTGGACTCCATCCCTATTGATGAACTTGTAGGATCTTTTCAGTCCTATGAGTTGGACCTACCCAAGACTAACAAATCCAAATCAATGGCTCTTAAGTTTGTTGATGATGTTGAGGCTGGTGGATTTGATGATGAGCTCTCTGCTACAGAGATTGCCAACCTTGCCAAGAACTTTAGAAATTTTCTTAGGAACAATAATAGAAGGGCAAGAGGTAAGAACACTACTGAACTTAGAAATTTTAGGATGAATGATCCCACTAAGGTTAATAACACTGAAAAACCTAAAGAAAGAGTAGGTCAACCTTCTAATAATTCTATGGAACAACAATGTTTTGGATGTCAAGGGTATGGTCATATGAAATCTGAACATCATACATACTTGAAGTCTAAGGGTAAGGCTATGGCTGTAACCCTTAATGATGATGAAGTTTCTGACAATGAATCTGTCAGTGATGAGGATGGAAACTTCATTGCATTCACTGCTACTACTGTAGTTAATGAAAGTGAGTCTGTTGAAGAGAACCCTTCTGATGGGGAACTCTCTGAAGATGCAGATTTACAGGAAGCCTATAATAAACTTTACAAAGTTGCTGCAAAGGATGCTATGAATGTTGATTTGGGCTTAAAGAAAATTGCATCTCTTGAACTTGATAAAAAAAATTTACTTGTGAAATTGTTTGATGCTAATGAGCTTTTGAATAATGTGAAGATTGAGAACATGCTTTTACTTGATAAAGTTAAAAATTTAGAACTTGAATTATATGTTGCTAGAGAACAAACTAATAGGTTGCAAGCTCCAAACTTGATCACATGTTAAGTGTTCAAAAGTCTCCCTCTGACAAAACTGGTTTAGGTTTTATGGAAAGCACCTTTGTGCCTGAATCTCATTCCACAAATTTTGTTCCTTCTACTCAATCTCCTAAGAGTGAGATTGTCAAACCTTCTGTTAGTGAAGTTGTTAAACTTGTAGAAGTCACTCCTCCAAGGAAAATTAGGGTTGATCTTCAAGAGTCTAATTCTAGAGCTTCTAATTCTTCTAAGGGCAAGTTGCATGATAAGCCTGCATAGGTTTGTTACTTTTGTGGAAAGTCTGGGCACATTGGTCTAAATTGTTTCAAGTTGCAAGCTGCTAAGCGAGCAAATAAACCTAAAGTACCTGTGCCTTAAGCACAAGATCCTATGGTACTTATTGGTGAATTGGTAAAGGCATTAAACCTTTATTCCAATCCTAGAGTTGCTCAAAATTCTAATGTGAATCATAACTCCAATGCTAGAGTTGCATCTAAAAGGTTTTGGATGCAAAAGGCTCGACCTAATTGAGGCTGTCTGACATGGTCCTTGTTCTTCATTGTTTTCATCTCTTGTGACCATTTTTCTTGTTCTAGGATTTGCATTGCATAACATTCATGCATTTCATTCTAGGTTGTTTTTATTTTTTTTTAAAAAGGTAACAAGAAAGGGTTTTGCAATATGTGTTTTGCAGTATTTTTCTTGAATTTGAAGACAAGGTTGGTCAATCTATTTTTACATAACATGTTTATGTACCTTGTTTAGCTTAGATGCACTTATTTTTATTGCACTTTACTACCTGAAGTCTTTGTAGTGCATGTTGTGTGGGAAGTTGTTTATGACTTTTGATCACATGATCTTGATCTTGAAGTCATATGTCTTTGACTGTTGGACTTGAACTTTTTGAGAAAGGTATAAATAACCATCTCACCATTGTTTATTAGCCAATCATAAACATCTTAGTCCATATCATAAGATTTTGTGCTCGAGAAAGTGTAGCACATGCACGGAAAGAACAAAAGGTATAGCCTCGGTTAAAATGTTAAAATTGGTGTGTACATTATTGGGCTATACTAATTTCACAATTCAAATAAAATTAGTGTGTACATTATCCCGGCTATTTTAATAAGTTTCTAAAAAATTGAAATTGATATAAATATTATGAGGCAAATCAAGAAACTTACATGATTACAAGCTTTTATTCTAGGAGAAGTGAGAGTTATATGATGTAACTCTTTAAGTGATAGTCTCTTTCAAATTCATGTGATGAATTTTGTAGAAATTGCAATTGATCACTATTTGCATATCACCTCACATGTTTCTCAAGCTTTTGCTAGTTGCACACACTACACAAGTTACTATTTGCTAAACTTTGTACATGTTATTGTGTGTGTTTTTTGTTTGACCAACCAAGTTTGACAATTTCTTGAAAACTGATGCAAAACATGTTTACTGTTTGAGAATTTGGGGAGAATTGAGTGAAAATCTTAATTTTGGAAAACTGTGATCTAAACAAGTGTTTTTAAAAAACAAATTATTTCATACTCATGCATTTTATTCATAAAATTTGATGCTTTGAGGAGTTTCTGCACTAAAATTGCTTTGTTTTTCAAAAATTTGATTTTTCCAGAATTTCGATTGATCGAATCTGTTTCTCGACTGATCGAAATTGTGATTAAATCCTTTGGTCTGCTTCTGGTTATTTCGATCGGTGCTCGATTGGTTCTGGATCAATCGAAGCATTTTTCGACCGATCGAATCTGTTTTTCGATCAATCGAAAATCGGGCTGAGAGTTTTTTAAAAAGAACTTTTTCTTCACATGTTCATCACTTTTCAAAACTTTTCAAACTCCTTTTTTTTCTCTCTCACCAACTAGTCAAGCCCCTATTTGGATTTTTGTCGTTTTCCTCTGGATTTTTTGCAAGGATTCTCTCTCCCAAAGCTGGTAAGACTATTTTACTCTTCTTTTTGTTTTTATTTTCATTTTTTCATGCATAAATTCATGCATTTGATGGGTATTTTCGGACTTAGTTCTTTTTGCAATTGTTGTTGATTCTGGTTGTTTTCTTTCAAATAAATCATTGGGTTTTTATGGGGACACCATATACAAGTGTTACAAGTGGTTTAATTTGATTAATTTGATGATTTATGAGAAATTGAAAATTCTAGGGCTTGAAATTCGCAAATTTGGGGCTTTTGTTCAAATTAATGAAATTGGCTTGTTAGATTGATTAATTTGATCATTATATTATGTTTTCTAACTGTTGTGATTATCAATTTCTCAATTTGTTGGGTTTTGTGAAATTGGGTTTTTCAAATTTGGATTTTTTTGATATAAAATTCTTGCTCAAGCCAATTTTGTGAAACTGAATCATATTTGAACTGTATTTCATTGCATTAGATCATGCATCATTTGAATTTTTTGTTCGTGCATCACTTAGTTTTTTTTTTTTTTATGCTAATCTTGCAGTCTGCCCTTGGTTTATTTTTTTTTTTGGTCTCTTTTCTTTTTGTGTCTCTCAATCCTGTCATTAGCATCATGCATAGGAAAACTAGAGCACATAGGACTTCTGCCTCTTCACCTTCTTTTGATAGTGATAGGTTTTTGAGTGAGAAACATCAGGAGACTTACGAGACCCTTAACCTTAGGCGTAACATTCGGGGTAAGCGTAGGGTTATTCTAGATGAGGTTGATGATGAGGTAAGGCGTAACTTTGAGCGTAGGGGCTGGCTATCCTTGTTAGACATAGATCATCCACCTCCAACTACCCTGATTAGAGATTTCTACTCGAACCTCTCTATCCAAATTTATTATTCCAACACCTTAGTTAAGAGTTGGATACGAGGTGTAGAGTATAGCATTACCCCTTCGGTAGTGTCTGATGCTCTTGGGGTGCCTGTGGTTTCTCATCCTGTCTTTCCTTATGATGAGTCTCCTCCTCTTGATGACGTGATGTCATACATCATTAGGTCTTCTATCCAGTGGGGTTCTGATTCTCGGATTACATCTGCTGAGCTTTCTGAGCTGCACTATCTTTTCTTTAGGATTGCGTGTCATTCTTTATGGCCTATTTCTCATCTACACACTATCCCTCTTGAGCGATGTGTGTTTCTATATGCTCGTCATTGATGCTCCTGTCAGTTTTCCTCATCTGTTTCTTCATTCTTTGAACGAAGTGCATCGGAGCAGTTCTACTACTCATACTTTATTTTTTCCTGTGTTTATTCATAGGATTCTTCTTCACCTAGGTTTAGGTGATTTCCCTGCTTCTGAGCCTGTTCATATTATTGTTCCTATAGGTGCCGCCTTTCTGTGGCAAAGGGCTGCTCAACTTCGAGCTAGCTCTAAGCGTCCTAGGGTAGAGCCTTCCGATGTCACTCCTCCTCCTTCCTCTTCTACAGGTGCTCCTTCGGCAGAGACGTCTGTTGATCCGACTGCTGCTGTTCCTCCACCTTCTCCTTCGGATGAATTGGACATTCGTCGGATTTTGGACACTGTCGTGACCGTTCAGGCGGCTCATGGTCAGCTTTTGGTGGATGTACTTGATGAAATTCGAGCTTTGAGAGCAGATTTGGCGAGTCTTCGACGTTCTCCTCTGCCACCTCCTTTTAATGATGAGTGAGTGCCCTTTGGCAATTCTTCACAAAAAGGGGGAGTACATTGTGGAGTACATTGTAGTGGAGTTTTTTGTCTTAGGGGGAGATTTTTGTTTCTTTTTCTGATACTGTGGAGCTTGTGGAGCTTTTAGATTGTATCTAGGTGCTTCATTGTGTATTTACATTTTTGGCTCTTGATAGTGGGAGATATATTTGAAATACATCTTTTGTATATGTTTCTTGTTTCACTGTGCTACTTTGCTTATTGATTTATATTTATGATGTTATTTATGATATTTATCTTTATTTTGTGTTATGTGAAATCAAGAAATTATTCTTTATGTTACTTGTATTTTCCATACATGCATTTATGTGTTTGTTAAGTGTTACAGGAATATATAGGTTGATTCAGTCGTGCTGCTGTCTACTATTGCAATTGATAGATAGTAGTTATGTTGAATTTGTTTAGTTGGGCTTATTGTTTTGTAATTGGCTATTTATTTTGTAAACTTTGAGTTTTTTGATAAGTCTGTGTTTTGTCACGGATTGCCAAATGAGGAGTTTGTTAGGTTCTAAGGAATTAGAAACTAATGTATTAAAAATTCATTTTGTAATGTTGGCAAACTATGATCAAAACGTTTTTAGTTTTGTTTAGACTTACTCAAAGTATGAGGTTTTTATGTAAAGTTGGAATCGAGTTACTGCAGATATTACTATGCATTTCTGCCTAGCTCGATCGATCGAGAATTAGACTCGATCGATCGAAAGCTGTGTAGATTATTTTTTCTGCAGAATTTCCAACTCAGCCCAAGCCGGTTAAATGTGTAGGGTTTTATGTTTTGCCCTAAGTATAAAAGAGAAAACCCTAGCCATGTTTTTAGAGTTCTGAATGCTGTGTTTGTGAATCTAATTGTTAGATCTAGAGGTGTTTACCTTCACATACACTTAGGGTTTCCAAACTCAAGATTGATGTCAAGAGCTTGGTGATTGTTCAGTAGCAGAATCAAGAACTTCAAGAAATACAAGCAGGTGTGCTTGTGCTTTGCTAAGAATTCAAGGAAAGAAGTAGTCCGTGGACTCGGAACTGTCACGTGGTAGTGGTAGTAAGTTTCCTACTCGAGGTAGCAATAGGATTTTAGTGGTCTAAGTTGCTATTGTGTAAACTTCAATTCTTTCATAGTAAATTCGTTTTACCTTGAGGATAGCTATGTTAAGTCTTCCCTAGGTTTTTACTGGTTTGGTTTCCTGGGTTATCATATCGTGTGTTATTTATTTTCCGCACTTTTGCATGATATGATATATTTGTATTAACCTAAAATTGCTTAATTTACCTAAGTTAATCACTTGGCTAAATATCTAGGTTAATCTGTTTGGTTTAAGGGGTCTAAACTTCTTACAGAATTCATGACAAATGGAAGCTTAGATATGTGGCTACATCCAATGGTAGAAGGTGAAAATCAATCAAAAAATTTGAGCTTTCTTCAAAGACTTATTATTGCAATTGATGTGGGTTATGCATTAAATTATCTTCACAATCATTGTTAGCAACAAATCATTCATTGTGATTTAAAGCCAAGTAATATTCTTTTCGATAATGAGATGGATGCTCATGTAAGTGATTTTGGTTTAGCAAAGCTCCTCACAACTACATATGATTCTTCACAGAATTATACTAGCACAATTGGCTTAAAATTAAAGGATCTCTCGGTTACGTTGCTCCAGGTATTACCTTTCCTATTTGGTTTTAAATCCTTAACTATCCTAATATATTTGTTTTCTTTTCGTCACTTTATCACAAGATAGGAAATAACTCGAGTTTCTACGCAAACATGCTTTTGATATTCGTTCCATCAACATACTTGCGTTGGTACACTCACAAGTCATAACCATATTAACAAAAACTCCCGCTTAGCTTTTTCTTTATTTAATTGATTTCGTGATGGACTTTTCAATTTGCAATCTAAGCTTCATATATTTTGTGTATGCATATATATATATATATATATATATATATATATATTTTTTTTTTTTATTAAAATGAGTCCGTAAGAGGGGGAAAAATTGGCGTCATTGGGTAAAGTTATGAACCCCTTTCTTCCATTTCAGGAGTATTGTCATATTTCATATTTTTATTAACATAGATTTGTTTCATTTTCTTGACTTTGCATGTGATAAATCTATAACCCATTGTCTAATTCTATATAGAGAATTGCCTAATTTTCATACTTTTTGTGAGTTGTAGAGTATGGCATGGGTGGTGAGGCATCAACTGAGGGGGATGTATATAGCTATGAAGTCCTTGTATTGGAAATGTTTACAGGAAGGAGACCTATTGATGATATTTTTTAAGATGGTCTCAATCTCCCTAATTTTGTTAAGATGGCATTGCCAAAAAGACTTGTTCAGGTTGTCGACCCAATGCTTTTTCCCAAAGAAGTTGCAGAAATGGAAGAAACAACTACATCAATAATGGCAACAGAAGAAGAAGATAACAATGATAATGAAATTGAAGTAGAAAAAGCTAATAATATTGAGGACTCTAGGCATATTGATGCTGACATGCACAATTGCTTACTCTCAATCCTGGACATTGGAATCTTACATTCATTGGAATCCCCAAATGAGAGAACGAGCATGGAGGAAGTGGTTAACGAACTACATTTGATAAAAAATACTATTGCTGGTTTGGGAATCCACTGAGGCAGACAAAGTGGAGCCTAAGTCACAGGTACTTAGTTTTGAGTACGAGACTATCTTAAGTAGTGTATCCTAGTCATTTACTTCAATGTCATTTAGTTCAAAAATAGATCTTTTAAAAAAGCATAAAGATTTTATGTTTACTTATTTATTAATTTTGAGTAGATAATCCTAGCTAGTTGTACAATTATATTTATTTTCATTTCTCATTCGTGAACAAAATGCTAAACGGAAATTATCATCTTATTTTCACCCTTGATATTCCTATAAAAATTCTCATCCATTTTCTTTTTACAATGATCCATGTAATAATTATTGTTTTTTAATGTTATAACTTTTTTGTGGGCTGCAGGATCATGAAACTACTCATAAGAGATTAAATCTCTTTAATATTGCCTGGAATGTAAGCACGGGATTTGACATTTCTACATGATATGTTATAATTTCATACTAGTTTAATGTCGCTTGTTGAATGATCAATGGATGATTTGCTTTCTCTTCTGGTGTAGGAGTCGTCTTCATGTAATGTGCTTGGTTCAACTACTGTAATGTGTGTTTATGTGTTTGTATTTTTTTTATCAATTCAATTCCTGAAAGTGTTTATGGGAAGGGAATGTATTTATGGGAAGAGAATGTATTAGAGATTCCATGTTATTTTAGAACTTTAGATGCTTTTATACGGTCTAATTGTGTACTTGTCAAATGATTGTCATATAAGCAAGACACCTAAGCACCATTTTTTAGAAGCACACATTCCATAAACATAAATTTTATTTTTCCACTACAAATCAAGCATTTAAATTAAACTAGTCGATATCTCGCGCAATGCGTGGTCTTAACGATACCTTCCAAGATTATTTACTTTTCATAATTTGTACATATTATTTAATTTTTATGTATTAAATCTTCTCAAAAAAAAATTATCTATTAAATGTAGAATTATATATGTAGATAATATCATAACATATATAGATATTAAAAAGAAAAATCCATGACTAGGACAACCCAATTTTAATATGATGAGATTTGGATTATTAATTTTTTTTTTTTAAGATAGATAGTAGTATTTTATTAATTTGAAAGATTTACATCACTGATGAATTTGCGGGTCACACATTCTTAATATATTAATAATGTGATTCCAAGAAGGTGAAAGCAGAATAATTTAATTATAAAAACAAAGATAGCAAACCTCAGTTCAGTTGACTTGGGTGGATAAGTCACTACCGTCAGAAAAAAGACCCTGAAGTCAACACTGCCGTCTGATTTGTGTCAAAATTACTTTTCACTGGCTGTGATTAGAACTTTGGTAGTGTTTTCATTATTAATGTTCTAGTGGGTTTGGTAAAAATTGTTTAAAGGGTAAATTGATAGTGGGGCAGGACCAAACCCATTGCGATCAAAGATGAAGTGTTTGGGTATTTACTCACTCTCCAGTCTCCTCCTCTAACCTTCCTTTTCTTTTCGTTTTATTGTATATTTATTAATTTTAATTTTGGTATATTATTGTGTTTTTAGAGAAATCTTCAAGGAATGTAAAGAGATACGGTGCTAGGCGACCAGGTTATACGAACCAAGATATCCATGCTGAGCTAAAATTATTTGTGTGCGTAAGGACTTTTTTAAAGTTTTAATTAATTTTTTTTTTTTAATTCCACTATTTCAACCATTATCTTGCGTCCAACTATTATGAAGATACCACCATGTGGTGTCCGATTCTACAGTTTGCCAACATTAGACATAACACACTGTTTTTAATTTTTTTTTTTAAATTACAAGTAACAAATTGGTAAGTAGCTTTTATTTTGAACCAAAGAAATTGTAAAACTTTTTTTTTATATATATCTTTTTAACTTGATTGGAAACTATACACAAATAACCCGATCTCCCTTGGGAACTCAAACTGTTTTTATTTATTATAAGAAGATAGAAAAAAAAAATTAAAAATTAAACCAATGAATTAAAGAGCTTTTCTTTTCATTTCCTTAGATATTAAAGAAATCATTTATGCACACATTATTGAAAAGAAAAAAAAATTAACATGCATTGTTAGGTTCTAAGACTTTAGGTTTAAATGTATTAGAACTTCAATTTGTAATGTTGGCAAACCTTGATCAAAATGTTTTAGTCTTGTTTAGACTTGCTCAAAGTATGTTTAAGTGTAAAGTTAGAACCGAGTGTACTGCAAGATTTACTGTGTAAATCTGCCTGACTCAATCGATCAAAAATTAGACTCGATCGATCGAAAATTGTGCAGATTATTTTTCTGTAGAATTTTCCAATTCAACCCAACCCTGTTTGACATGTAGAGTTTTATGTTTTGCCCTAAGTATAAAAGGGAAAACTCTAACCACATTTTACTGTTGTTGCAGTTGCTCTTTATGCTGTGTGTGTGAATCTTTTGTGAGATCTAGAGGTGTTTGCCTTCACATACACTTAGGGTTTCCAATCTCAAAATTGACGTCAAGAGCTTGGTAATCAATTCAGTTGCTGTTTCAAGAGCTTAAAGATATACAAGCAGGAGTGCTTGTGCTTGCTGGGAATCCAAGAAAGAAGTAGTCCGTGGACTCAGAGCTATCACGTAATTGTGGTAGTAAGTTTTCTACTCAAGGTAGCAATAGGATGTTAGTGGTCTAAGTCGCTATTGTGTAAATTTTAATTCTTTCATAGTGAATTCATTTTACCTTGAGGATAGCTAGGTTAAATCCTCCCCAGGTTTTTTACCGGTTTGGTTTTCCTGAGTTATCATATCGTTGTGTTTTTTATTTTTCGCGCTTTGCAATGATATGATATATTTGTGTTAACCTAGACTTGACAATTTGACTAAGTAATAACTTGGCTAATTAATTAGGTTAATCTAATTGTGTTTTAAGGGGTCTAAAAACGTACATGCATTATTGCAGCTTCAAATTGCTTCTCTCTCTCTCTCTCTCTCTCTCTCTCTCTCTCTCTCTCTCTCTCTCTCTCTCTCTCTCTCTCTCTCTCTCTCTCTCTCTTGGGTGACATTGATCTTAATTTTTTTAAATACATTTTGATGGTTAAAATACAAATTAGAATAAAGTAAAACTAGCCTCATTGGTAGCATGTGCTTAGAATTTTTTATTTTTTATTTGAAAAATTATTTGTTTAGATTGTACTATCAATGTAAGATTTATATTATAGACTAAAAAAATGTGTATAGCAAAAATTGTACAAATTTTCAAAAAGTGTACAATAATGTAATTATGTAATGTAAAAATTTTACCATTAGAAACCGTAATTATTTATGAAAAATAGTTCTTTGTTTTCTTTATTTGAATAATCCTTATATGCTGCAAAAAATCGTAATGTTAAAATTCATACAACTTTCCAACTAGCATGTTCATTGGATAAAATTAAAATTAACTTTGTATGTTCTAGTATTGATTTTTGTTGAATGACTATTGTGAACATGAGATTTGATGCTTGGCATTAGGAATGTTTTAATAGCTTGCTTTAGACTTTTAAAACAACGGTATATCATGGTATGAGGAAATGGAAGCAAGAAGAGGGTAATTTATTCAATTAGTTGGATTTGTTACTTAATCTTCAGTAGAATTAGACGTAATTATGTCCATAAATTTTGGGGTTAATGGAGGAGAGGTGTATCAACCAAATAATGGACAACTATAAGGGATATAGTTGGAACGAAAGCTAAGCTATGTCACTAGCTTGTGGCAATCGATGGCAATCACCTAGGGTTCTAATATGAGAACCTGTCAAGTTCAACCAGGAGTATCATGAAAGTTGTGTTTCCATTTTGCAACATTCAACATTCCCTGAAAACTTTGAGTACCACTTTTTATGCTCAAATGGATACATATTTTTAATTTCTTTTTATAGGTTATCAATTTGAATCCATAACTGAAATTATTTTTTTATTTTTTCCCACTAATAACAAGAAGTAACAACCTGCCACACAAAATTTGTTGTGAAAATATTGTAAAAATATTGCAAATATAGCATTTCTCTATGTAATATAGGCTCTTATAGTTATGTTGTGCATGTAAATTGTACGCTTTTAAAATGATGACACACACAAGCATTTTCCTGCCTTGTTTTACGCTCAAGCAAGTGAAAGTTTGGCTACCCTACACTCTTGTAGAGATGTAATGCTTTTTTTATTTTTTATTTTTTGCTAAATGTTATACTGCATTATCTATACTACTATATAAAGGGCTTCCCTGTTTGGATTCCTCATTTTTTATGCCTAAAATACCCTCATCATCCTTATTTACAAGTTTTCAACTAACGGGGATAAATATGTAAATTAAAACTCTTGCACTTTAAGACTCACAAACTCACGTACGCTTTGCAGTTTCTATCTCTCATTCTTCTTCAGATTGAAGACATTTAGTTTAACTATATAAAAGCAGAATAATTAACTACATAAATTAAGAATATATTAAACCTCACTTGAGTTGGCAGTGCCAGTGAAGTCACTACCGTAAAAAAAAAAAAAAAAAAAAAAAGTACAATTTAAGTCCACTAAAAACTTCAATTTGGGTTTTTGATTTATGTCAAAATTAATTTTCACTAGCTGCAATTAGAGCAACCAATAAAAACTTTGACAATGTTAGTTATTAATAATATTACTGTTACAAACTATTTTACAACAATTGGAGATACACTATTATCACTATTTTACTTAAAAATAGTCACTTACCTCATCAACAATTTGTATAAAATAATTTGTAAATCTAGCATTTTTTGTATGTTGATGGTTTGGTGAGAAGCGTTTGAAGGGTAAATTGATGGTGGAGCATGACCAAACTCATTGCAATATCAAACTTTGTAAATCTAGTATTTTCCATTAGTTATTATTGGCGGGTGGGTTTGGTTAGAAGTGTTTGACGGGTAAATTGATGGAGGAGCACGGCCAAACCCATTGAAATATCAAACTTTGTAAATCTAGTATTTGCCATTAGTTATTATTGGTGTTGGGGTGGGTTTGGTAAGAAGTGTTTGAAGGGTAAATTGATGGTGGAGCACGGCCAAACCCATTGTAATATCAAACTTTGTAAATCTGGTGTTGAGTGGGTTTGGCAAGAAGTGTTTGAAGGGTAAATTGATGGTGCAGCCAAACCCATTGCAATATCAAACTTTGTAAATCTAGTATTTTCTATTATTGGTGGGGGGGTTGGTGAGAAGTTTTGAAGGGTAAATTATTGGTGGGGTAGGGCCAAATTATTGTGATATTAGTCATTTGAGGCCCGTTTCTCAACAAAGGATCTCCAATTGTGTTAGGTATTTACTCTTTCTTTTTTTTTTTTTTTAATACCTTCCCTTTCTTCTTCTTCTTATTATTATTATTATTATTATTATGATAGATACAATAGTATTTTAAATCTTTAACAAGAGCTAGTAATTGAGCTTTGGTGCTAAAAGGAGTGGAACCATTAATCTCTTATTTGATGACAAAATTAAGCTTCATGAAACCTATTGTATTAATCAAAGTCAAAATAGGACAACTTGGTAAAAATATACTTTTAATTCTCACGTAAATACAAAATAGAACCACTCTCTAGTTGGTTTTTAAATACAAAATAGAGTATTTAGTGAATTGCTTCAAGCCTCTGACTCTCTTATATTTCTTCGATCACTCCACGTTTTCACTTTTCTTTTCTTTTCCCTTTTATCAACACTTACCACTTTGTGTTTTTTTTTTTTTTTTTTTTTTTTTTAAATTTGCGGCTTCCCTTGGTCCCTAATCTCACGTTTGTTTTTTAAACTAGCACAGTTCACGTACTGGTTTCCAATTTCCATTAGGCAAGGCTGTTTTTGTGACAGTAAACAACATTGTTTTTTCAGCTATGTACAGAGCAAAGAAATATATGGTTTTAACTTATATTAAGGAAAATTGAATAGATCTTTATACGCCGTTACTTTTAACATCCCAGATTGCATACAAAGTGATAAGGGTATTTTTAGACCTACAAAGCTGACGACACGAAGCATAAGAATAAAGGGGGATGCACGGTACTCACGTGGCTCCCACGTGGCTAGAAGTGCTCATCAAGAATCTTGATATGGAAAAGCCTTGCACCCTACGCCTAACCATAATTGAGGGTCATCAACAAGGAAGACCATCCCGAAAAATCCAGAAATTTGATGGAGAGTTCTCCCCATAAGGAAATGCCTTCCTCCTCAAGAAATTAAGGTCAAATCTGTGAGTTCGTTTAAACCCCTTAAACCCGAACAGATTAACCTAGAGAATTAGCCAAGTGATTAACTTAGGTAATTTAAACAAATCTAGGTTAAAACAGTAACAATCATATCATGTAAAAGTGCGGAAAATAAATAACACACGATATGATAACCCAGGAAACCAAACCGGTAAAAACCTGGGGAGGATTTAACCTAGCTATCCTCAAGGTAAAACGAATTCACTATGAAAGAATCGAAGTTTACACAGTAGCGACTTAGACCACTAACATCCTATTGCTACCCAGTGTAGGAAACTTACTACCACGACCACGTGACAACTTCGAGACCACGGACTCCTTCTTTCCTTGAATTCTCAGCAAAGCACAAGCAACACCTGCTTGTATATCTTGAAGCTCTTTGAATCTGCAACTGTATGATTTACCAAGCTCTTGACATGAATCTCGAGTTTGGAAACCCTAAGTGTATGTGAGGGCAAACACTTCTAGATCTAACAATTAGATTCACAAACACAGCATTCAGAACTCTAAAAGCGTGGCTAGGGTTTTCCCTTATATACTTAGGGCAAAACATAAAACCCTACACGTCTAATGGGCTTGGGCTGAGTTGGGAATTTCTGCAGAAAAACGTTCTGCACGATTTTCGATCGGTCGAGTCTAATTCTCGATCGATCGAGTCAGGCAGAAGTGCACAGTAAATTCTGTAGTAACTCGATTCCAACTTTACATAAAAAGCACATACTTTGAGCAAGTCTAAAACAAGACTAAAGATTGTTTTAATCATGGTTTGCCAACATTACAAATTGAAGTTCTAATACATTAGTTCCTAATTCTTAGAACCTAACAAACTCCCCCTTTGGCAATTCGTGACAAAACACAGACTTAACAAAAAGCTCAAAGTTTACAAAATAAGCAGCCAATTACAAAACAAAAAAAACTTACTAACAAATTCAACCTAACTACTATCTATCAGTTGCAAAAGTAGACAGCAACACGACTGAATCAACTTGTATATTCCTGTAACACTTAATAAACACATAAACACGTGTGTGGAAAAAATACAAGGAGTATAGAAAAGAACTTCTTGATTTCACATAACACAAAATAAAGACATATATCATGAATAACATCATAAATATAAATCAATAAGCAAAGTAGCATAGTGAAACAAGAAACATATACATAAACATGTATCTTAAAATATATCTCCCCTATCATGAGCCAAAAATGTAAATACACAGTGAAGCACCTAGATACAATCTAACAGCTCCACAAGCTCCTTAGTATCACAAAAAGATACAAAAACTCCCCTTAAAACAAAAATCTCCCCTACAAAGTCCACAAAGATACTCCACTCCAGAATGTACTCCCCCTTTTTGTGACGAATTGCCAAAGGGCACTCACTCATCATCAAAAGGAGGCGGCGGAGGAGAACGTCGAAAGCTCTCCAAATCTGCTCTCAAAGCACGAAGCTCATCAAGTATGTCCACCAGAAGCTGACCATGAGCCGCTTGAACGGTCATGACAGTGTCCAAAGTCCGACGAATGTCAGAAACATCTGAATGAGAAGGTGGAGGAACATCAGTAGCAGCAGCAGCAGGATCAGCAGACGTCTCATCCATAGAAGCATCTGTAGAAGAAGAAGGAGGTGGAGTGACACCAGAAGGCTCTACCCTAGGACGCTTAGAGCTAGCTCGAAGTTGAGCAGCCTTTTGCCTCAGAAAGGTAGCACCTATAGGAGCTATGATGTGAACGGACTCAGAAGCAGGAAAGGCACCTAGACCTAAGTGAAGGAGAATCCTATGAATAAAAACAGGAAAGAACAAAGCATGAGCCGTAGAACTATTCCTATGTACTTCGTTCAAGGAACGAAGAAATAGATGAGGAAAACTGATAGGAGCATCAGTAACAAGAGCATACAAGAACACACATCGCTCAATAGGGATAGTGTGGAGATGAGAAATGGGCCACAAGGAATTACAAGCAATCCTAAAGAAGAGATAATGAATCTCAGAAAACTCAGCAGAGGTGATCCGAGGATCGGAACCCCACTGGATAGAAGACCCAGTGATGTATGACATCACATCATCAAGAGGTGGAGACTCATCATAAGGAAAGATAGGATGAGAAACCAAAGGCACCCTAAGAGCATCAGACACTATGGAAGGAGTAATGCGATACTCTACACCTCGTATCCAACTCTTAACAAGAGTGTTGGAATCATAGATGTGGATAGAGAGGTTCGAGTAGAACTCTCTAATTAGGGTAGCCGGAGGCGGATGATCTATATCTAGCAAAGGAAGCCATCCCCTACGCTCAAAATTACGCCTCACCTCATCATCAACCTCATCTAAAATGACCCTACGCTCACCCCAGATATGACGCCTAAGGTTAAAGGTCTCATAGGTCTCTTGGTTCTTCTCACTCAAGAACCTATCACTATCAAAGGACGAAGAAGAGGTAGAAGTCCTATGTGCTTGAGTTTTCCTAGGCATGATGCTAAGGATAGAGGAAAGAGACATAGATAGAAAAGGAAAAAGAGCAAAAACAAAACCAAGGGCAGACTGCAAGTTAACACAACAAAAATATAGAAATATCAAGTCTATATGATGCATGAACATAATATTCACATGATGCATGATCTAATGCAGTGAACACAGTCCAAAAATTGATCCAAATTCACAAAATTGGCTTAAGCTTGAAATTTATATAAAAAATTCCCAATTTAGAAAACTCAATTTCACAAAACAGAACAAATTGAGAAATTGATCATCACAATAGATATAAAACACAATATAATGATCAAATTTATCAATCTAACAAGCCAATTTCATCAATTTATATCAATTTTAACAAAAGCCCCAAATTCGGCCAATTTCAAGCCCTAGATTTTCAAATTTTGCACAAAACACCAATTTGATCAAATTAAACCACATGTAGCAATTGTATAAGGTGTCCCCACAAAAACCCATGATTTATTTGAAAGAGAAACATTCAAAACCAATACCAAAAACCAAAATCTATAAATGCCGAAAATACCCAAAAAATGCATGAAATAATGCATGAAAAATGAAAATAAAATCAAAAGGAGGGGTAAAAGAGACTTACTGGCCTTGGGAGAGAGATTCTTTGCAAAAAAGAATGGAGGAAAACGACAAAAATAGCAAATAGTGGCTTGACCGGTTGGTGAGAGACAAAAGAGAGTTGAAAAGTTTTTGAAAAAGTGAAGAACACGCGAAGAAAAGTTCTTTTTAAAAAGCTCTCAGCCCAATTTTCGATCGATCGAAAAATACATTCGATCAGTCGAAAATCCTTCGATTGATCCAAAACCAATCGAGTACCGATCGAAACACACAAAATTTTTCCAGGGATTTTTAAACATTTTCGATCGGTCGAAAAACATGTTCGATCGATCAAAATTCTGGAAAAACAAATTTTTTGAAAAAACAAGCAATTTCAGTGCTGAAACTCCTCAAAGCATTAGATTTTATGAATAAAATGCATGAGTATGAGATTAAATGTTTTTCAAAAACACATGAAGTTATCCCAGATCTCCCAAAAACAATATTTTCTTATAATTTCCCTCAAGAACTCAAACAGCAAACATATTTAGCATCAATTTCAAGAAATTTTCAAACTTGGTTGGTCAGACCAAAAACACACACAATAACATGTACACAGTTTAGCAGAAAATAACTTGTGTAGTGTGTGCAACTAGCATGAGCTTGAGAAACATGTGAGGTGATATGCACATAGTGATCAATCACAGTTTCTACAAAATTCATCACATGAATTTGAAAGAGACTATAACTTAAAGAGTTACATCATATAACTCTCACATCTCCTAGAATAAAAGCTTGCAATCATGTAAGTTTCTTGATTTGCCTCATAATTGATATCCAATTTAATTGATTAGAAAACTTAATAACATAGCCGGGATAATGTATACACCAATTTTATTTGAGTTGTGAAATTATTATAGCCCAATAATGTACACACCAATTTTAGTATTTTGATAGAGGCTACACCTTATGTTCTTTTTGTGTATGTGCTACACTTTCTCAAGTACAAAATCTTATGATATGCACTAAGGTGTTCATGATTGGCTAATAAACAGTGGTGAGATGGTTATTTATGCCTTTCTCAAAAAGATCAAGTCCGACAATCAAAGACATAAGACTTCAAGATCAAGATCATGTAATCAACAACTATAACATCTTCCCACACAATATGCACTACAAGACTTCAGCTAGTAAAGTGCTGTAAAATAAGTGCATCCAAGCTAAACAAGGTACATAAACATGTTATGCAAAATTAGATTGGCCAACCTTGTCTTCAAATTTAAGAAAAATATAGCAAAAACACAATTTGCAAAAATATTTTTTTTTAAAGGAAATAAACAACCTAGAATGAAATACATGAATGTTATGCAATGCAAATCCTAAAATCAAAGATCACAAAAGATAAAACAATGAAGCACAAGGACCATGTCAAACAGACTCAATTTGGTCGAGTCTTTTGCATCCAAAACCTTTTAAATGCAACTCTTGCATTGGAGTTATGATTCACATAAGAATTTTGAGCAACTCCAGGATTGGAATAAAGGTTTAACGCCTTTACCAATTCACCAATAAGTACCATAGGATCTTGTGCTTGAGGCACAGGTACTTTAGGTTTATTTGCTCGCTTTGCAGCTTGCAACTTGAAACAATTTGGACGAATGTGTCCAGACTTTCCACAAAAATGACAAACTCATGCAGGCTTATCTTGCAACTTGCCCTTAGAAGAAGTAGAAGCTCTAGAATGAGACTCTTGAAGATCAACCCTAATCTTCCTAGGTGGAGTAACATCTACAGATTTAACAGGTTCACTCACCAAAGATTTGACAATCTCACTCTTAGGAGGTTCAGTAGAAGGAACAAAGTTTGTGGAAGAAGAACCAAGCACAGAGATGCTTTTCACAAAACCTAAGCCAGTTTTGTCAGAGGGAGACTTTTGAATACTCAACATGTGATCAAGTTTGGAGCTTGCAGACCTATTAAAATGTTCTCTAGCAACAGATAGTTCAAGTTCCAAATTTTTAACTTTATCAATTAAAAGCATGTTCTCAGTTTTCACATTATTCAAAAGCTCATTAGCATCAAACAATTTCACAAGCAAATTCTTCTTGTCAAGTTCAAGAGATGCAATTTTCTTCAAGCCTAAGTCAACATTCATAGCATCCTTTGCAGCAACTTTGCAAAGTTTATTATAGGCTTCCTGTAAATCTGCATCTTCAGAGAGTTTCCCATCAGAAGGGTTCTCTTCAACAGACACGCTTTCATTGACTACAGTTGTAGCAGTGAAAGTAATAAAGTTTCCATCAAAATGAGGTGGAACAACTAGAGAGTGTCCGTGTTCCATGACAACAGGGGTCAAGGATCAGCTAAAAGATCAAAGGATCAAAAACAAAAAGCTACCCGCTCTGATACCAATTGTGAGTTCATTTAGACCCCTTAAACCCGAATAGATTAACCTAGAGAATTAGCCAAGTGATTAACTTAGGTAATTTAAACAGATCTAGGTTAAAACAGTAACAATCATATCGTGTAAAAGTGCGAAAAATAAATAACACACGATATGATAACCCAGGAAAACAAACCGGTAAAAACCTGGGGAGGATTTAACCTAGCTATCCTCAAGGTAAAACGAATTCACTTTGAAAGAATCGAAGTTTACACAGTAGCGACTTAGACCACTAACATCCTATTGCTACCCAGTGTAGGAAACTTACTACCACGACCACGTGACAGCTCCGAGACCACAGACTCCTTCTTTCCTTGAATTCTCAACAAAGCACAAGCAACACCTGCTTGTATATCTTGAAGCTCTTTGAATCTGCAACTGTATGATTTACCAAGCTCTTGACATGAATCTCGAGTTTGGAAACCCTAAGTGTATGTGAAGGCAAACACCTCTAGATCTAACAATTAGATTCACAAACACAGCATTCAGAACTCTAAAAACATGGCTAGGGTTTTCCCTTATATACTTAGGGCAAAACATAAAACCCTACACGTCTAATGGGCTTGGACTGAGTTGGGAATTTCTGCAGAAAAACGTTCTGCACGATTTTCGATCGGTCGAGTCTAATTCTCGATCGATCGAGCTAGGCAGAAGTGCACAGTAAATTCTGCAGTAACTCGATTCCAACTTTACATAAAAAACACATACTTTGAGCAAGTCTAAAACAAGACTAAAGATTGTTTTGATCATGGTTTGCCCACATTACAAATTAAAGTTCTAATACATTAATTCCTAATTCTTAGAACCTAACAAAATCTATACCACTATATAACCCCAAAAACCCTCTCTCACAAAGGTACGCACAATTTGTCTAAAGCTTATACTCTCTAGCATTGTTGGAGCTATCTTCTGACTTAACCTTCGGAGGGTCTTTGGCCGGTACTTCACCGGTGCCCTTTGATTGGTTCTTCTCTTTTGTTCTTCAGGTGTACCCATTGATGTGTATGTGGACGATTAACTCATTGACGATTTTTGTGCATCATCACAAAGCATTTTCAAAAACAATAGTACAATATATGTGTCTTACATGAAAATCCCTAAATTCCCTAAAACATAACAAAATGCAAGCTTGTGTTTGAAAGTTGAAATGTGCGTTTCACAGGCTGGATTGTGAATACAAATTTATTAAGTTAGAAACGGTGTATTCAGTATTCATTGGCTGGATTGGGCTAAATGAGCTTGATTTTGAAGATTGAGCTAGGTTAGACTTAGTGTAGATAGATTTTGAAAACAAATTTTCTGATGGGCTTATATGATGGACTTGTGTTTGGGCTTGATACGATAACCAAAAGCCAACGCTAGTTCCAGACCCCAGTCGGAATACTTCTACTTAAATTTGGAAATATGTCGAATTATATTTAATGCAGCAATTAGCTATGAGGCTAATTAAGGTGGATTCAGTCCTAAAAAATAGAACTTTGGTTTGGAAGCCTGCTAGATCTGAGAATTTAGTCATAATTTAAAGCCAATTAAGTCTCTAAGTGGACCGTCACCCAGGTTGCTTCTCTTGTGCAGCTACATATGAGGCATGAGGTTGAGGTGGTGGACTGGTGGAGACTCTTGTGTAGACCAAAGCATGCACTCATTGGTTGATTGGTGATCAAGAATAAATTAACCACTAGAGGTAGGCTGTCCCAATGGAATAATAAGGGAAGTAAAATCAATATATGGCAAGTTGCGATTGGTAGAACATAAAGTAGTATACAAAAAGTGGTACACAGGAAATGTATTCATCCCAATGGGGTTACAAAGATGACACTCTTTTTGTGCTATGCAGGGGTTGTGTTGAAAGCATGAGCCATTTCTTTATTTAGTGATCTTTCCGGACACATGTTTATGGGGATTGGGCTGTTAGGAACCCCAAAGGGAAAGGATTTACAGCATCCATATGTAAGATTGGATGGCGGGCGTCTTTATATTATATTTGGTGCCAAAGGAAGGCTATCATCCATAATGGCCCAATCTTAACAAAGGAGCAAATCCTGTCAAAAAATAAAGAAAGATGTTAGAGGCAAGCTTGAGTTCAAAGCAAAATTCCCTAATTCCACTCTAAGCAGGATTCTTTGCTGACTTTGGGGCGTAAACAATTCTATTTTGATCCCCACGTCTCAATGATCATTAATTTCAGCAGCAAATTGTGGAATTTGTTTGGATTTTGAGATATAATGGAGCCGCTTGTTGGATAAATGGAAAACGGCGAAGGTTCTGATTTTTTTTTGTGGTAGTAGGATGCTGTACTAACTATGGCTAATTGTATTGCACTATATTTATTCGCTTTGCTTGGGTTGTGAGTTGCATTTGAGTTGTTTACTGATGTCAACTGCTTGCTTTTTTCTTGCAAGTAAATACAGCTAGAGGTGCAAAAAATGACTCTGGATTCTGCAGATTGTTGCTGCTATAGATTGCCAATTAGCTGCTAATGCTATGGCTGTGTGCTTGGAAGGTTGATTGCTTAAACAAGTGTTCTCCTGTCATAGTTCACAGATGTCTGTTTAGGTTGTGCTATTAATGCACAGGTTAACTCTGTATTTTGGTTTGTTTTGTTGGTCGAGTGGGCTTCTTTTAGGCTTAGTGATTTTGATAGCTGAATGAGTCAGAATGACCTTTTGTTCTTTGAATAGATTGTATATTTTGTTTCTTTTTCATAAAATATATATTCGAACCTTAACCCTTGAAGAATTAATTCTAGGCAGTGATGGGTGATTAATCTTTTAAGTGTTTGTTTAAAGTCTTACATAATAAATTGAAACTTTGATTGTTATACTCTCTACAACCACAAGATAATGTAATCTAAAACATTAAGTTTAAATGGAAATTAAACAAAAGATCCACTTTTATTTGTACGCTAGAATAATGCCATATAAAGTTCTAAACTAGCATGGCATCTTCGACACATTCCCTTCCTATAAAAGGCTTTTAGGAATTGACTTGATTATAGTACAAACACAGTCACACATTATCATAGTAGAACAAAGCACAGTACATGAAGAACACTCCTACACCAGAAGAGAGAGAAAATCACGACTCCAACACTAGAAGTGAAAGAAAATCATCCATTGATCCTTTTAGAAAGGGATATTAAACTAGCATAATATTATAACAGATCAAGTAGAAATGCCTAATCCCATGCTTAATCCAAGCATTATTAAAGACATTTAATTTCTTCTATTTGTTTCGTGTCTCTGCAATTCACCAAAAAAAATCGTTAGCTCACCATTTTAAACCTTGATAACATAAGAAAGGGATAGGAATTATTTCAAGAAGGTTGTGGGTTTTAATAAGATGAAAATTTATGTTTAGTATTTTGATCATGAATGAAAAATGAAAAACCAATTTTACAGTCAACTATGATAATCTAATCAAAATTAATAAAAAGGTCAACATAAAATCTCCATGTTTTTCTAATAGAAGTATTTAGGGACTGAATGAAATCAAAGTAAATGAATAGGACACACTACTTAATGTAGCCTTATAATCAAAACTAAATACCATAGTTTTAAAAACCGGACCGGACTGGCCAGTCCGACTGGTTCAATCGGGAACTGGGAGCCAGTCCGGTCTGGTTAAAACCCCTAAGACTGATCAAAAACCGAAAAACCAGTCAAAAACCAGGGTTGAACTAGAAATTTTTAAAAAATCAGTTCGATGCCCGGTTCGATTTTTAAAACCATGCTAAATACCCCTTACTTGAGCTCTACTAGGTCTACCTCTGCGGATCCCCAAATTAATGAAAGCACTTTTTATCAATTGCAGTTCTGTAATGACTTCCTCCATACTCATTCTCTCTTTTGGAGATTCCAATGAACATAAGATTCCAATGTTAAGAATTGAGAGTAAGCACTTTGCATGCCAACATCAAATGAATAGGACACACTACTTAATGTAGTCTTATAATCAAAACTAAATACCCCTTACTTGAGCGCTACTTGGTCTGCCTCTGTAGATCCCCAAACTAATGGAAGCACTTTTTATCAATTGCAGTTCCGTAATGACTTCCTCCATACTCATTCTCTCTTTCGGGGATTCCAATGAACATAAGATTCCAATGTTAAGAATTGAGAGTAAGCACTTTTGCATGTCAACATCAATATGCCTAGAATCCTCAATAGTATTAGCTTCTTCTGCTTCAATTTCATTATCATTGTCATCTTTTTCTATTGCCATCATTACCACAGTTGCAACTCCCAATTCTTCAACTTCTCTTGGCAAAAGCATTGGGTCAACAACTTGAGCAAGTCTTTTTGGTAATGCCATCTTAACAAAATTATGGAGATTTAGACCATCTTTATGTTGGGATAAGTGCCCTTAAATCCTATTGTATGATGCTATGTATGATATTATATATAACATTATGTGAGAAATAATGTATGACTTAATATTGTGTTTAATAAAGTTACTTTATTCTTATCTAAAATAATGGTAACATGAATATTCGGACATTATCAAATAGTCCATGAGATGCATAGTATGTGATTTATGTGATTTAGTCACAGAAGATATAGATCACAAGTTCTTTGTAAACTCAGAATTTTGGTTCGTAGTCGGTGATGAAATTGGGCATTTCATCTGCGAAGACTATAACATATTAACTACAATGATTTGTCTTGATCATGGAAGTGGTGACTTCTACTTAATATGTTGATATGTTTTAAGAGTTAAGACATATTGAACTGGACCGCTGTGAGATTTATTATTCTCCTAACGACTGTCAATTGAATAATAAATCTCACGACTTGTATTCACATGAACTCTTAATCTTGAGAGAATAATGGACCTGATCATCAAATGTAGGTTGCTTTGATATATCAGGAGTGAGATCTAAATTAACGTTCAAAACCTCAGTATGTTGAGCAGTCACATTTGGTGTTGATGAAACATATATTCTCAAGATGGAATTCATAGTCTCTTAACGGAGATATAAAATATTCCCTTGAGATAAGTTTAATAGGTTCAGTTATTCAAAGAGTTAGGCCTAACCACTTTAGTAAGACTAAAGTATATATTTATGAAATTGGATTTTATAAATATATGGTGAATAACTCAAAAGGATTAAACCGGGTACTCAAGGATTAAGATGTAATAATTTACAAAGTGGCAGTCTATATTCATGACTTTGTATTACTACGAATATTTTATGAAGGGGTTGCATGTATAATAAAGTCTTGGGATATAATTTATTAATGAGGCCTAGAGTGCAATTATATTTATATAGTGGTATTAAATATAATTAATAGTAATTTTGGACTTGTCAAGAGTTGACAGAAAAGCCCAAGGCCCATTGGAGCTAGTGTCTTATTTGTTCCCTTTTGGTCCCACTCCAAGCCACACACTAAAGCCCAATTGGGAAGGCCCAAAAGGCTAGCCCAATTAGATAATCAGTTATGTGGAGAGAAACATATAGAATTTTATATAGAATGAAATGGTTTGTATGTGTTAAGAATATATGATATAAGGAAGAGAGACACTCCTTCATATATTCTCTCTAGAAAACATAGAACTGATTGAGAGACCACACATCTTGGGCATCAAGTGGAATTGGAGTGAAGATTGAAAGTGTTCCCGAGTACTTCTTCATTCGGTTTTGAATTTCACCGTATCAAGGTACACTCTCTTGTTCTTATGTTCTGAAACTTACATAGTGCATGTTATCAATTACGAAAGAAGTAGATCCGTTTATTTTCCGCTGCGTATGTTTTGTATGCGATGCAAACATATATATTTCTTAACACTTTAAACATATCATCAGTGGGCATCCTTCCTGTAAAAATTTCCAGCACAAGGACTCCGTAGTTATATACATCCCCCTTAATCAATGCCTCACCACCCATACCATACTCTACAACTCATGGAATGAAAGGAAATTAGGCAATCTCTATCTATAATGAAATGGATTAAGGTCTAAAAAATGCAAATGCAAATACAAAGAAAATGAAATGAATCCATATAGAAAAATAATATGACATATGGTATTACTTCCGCAATGGAAGGAAAATGTACGAAACTTTACCATGAGGGGCCAAATTACTGTTTTTTTTTTTTTTTTGGCATGTTCAATTTGATTGAAATTTATGCATACAAAGAAGATATGAAGCTTAGCCAAAGGATCGAAATGTCCATCGCCAAATTAACTTTGGCATCTCTCAGAGTATGAATCTTATTTTGGCTATTAATATATTATTTTAAATTTTATGTAAAATTAATTATATGCTTGTATGTACTCAAGTGAATATTTCTTATAACAGACAGAGAAATAAGAAGAAAGAGAGTATGTTATACTAATTTTACGAATATTTAAAAGCTTATATGCTCAAAAATATAAGTAGTTAATTCTTATCTTTTAATAAAGTGACAAAGAGAAAAGCAACATATTATTGGATTGTTAACAATTTAAAACTAAATAAGAGAGGTTATACCTAGAGCAACATAGCCAATAGATCCTTTTAACCCAATTGTACTAGTACACTTCTGGGAAGAATCATTAGTGCTTGTGAGGAGTCTTGCTAAACTAGAGTCGCTTACACGAGCAATCATCTCACTATCGAGAAGAATATTGCTTGGTTTCAAATCACAATGTATGATTGGTTGTTGACAATGATTTTACATATAATTTAATGCAGAAGCCACATCAATTGCAATAATTATTCTTTAAAGAAGATTCAATTTTTTTGATTGATTTTCGCAATCTGCCATTGGATGTAGCAACGTATCTAAGCTCCCATTTGTCACGAATTCAAATACAAGAGCTTTAAATTCATCGCCATTATAATTGATACTAGAGCAACATGTTAAGATCTTCGCAAGATTTCAATGCCAAACATTTCTTAAGACATTGCATTCTGCCACAAAACTTTTGGTAGCTCCTTTGGTTTGAAGGTTTAGGACTTTCACTGCAACTAACATTTCTTCTTGATTAAGAACTCCTTTGTAAACTGATCCAAAACTCCATATCCAATCAAATTGTTGAGAGAAAATCCATTAGTTGCTCGATGAAGCATTTTGTAGGAAACTGTTGGGAGGAGATCCGTATTTGAGATTATAGAAGATGGTTTCGTTTTATATTTTTTCCACCAATAAAGAACAAGAAATGATGAAACTATAAGGAGACATGTAACCACACAAAAAATTGTGATTATTGCTCTAGAAGCAAGAGACTTTCTTGATTTTGTAACTTCGGGGCATTTAGGTAGTTGTAATTGTGGAATACCCCCACAAAGCTTATTGTTTCCAATAATTGATATTGCATCTATGTTTTTGAAAACTTCAACAGTTGGTAGTGGGCCCTCAATATCATTGAATGAAATGTTCAAGTATTTTAAAAATAAAAGTTTCTCTAGACCCTTTGGAATAAATCCTGATAAGTTGTTTCACAAAACATCCAAAAGTTCAAGGCCTTTCAAATAAGCCATGGATGAAAGTATGATTCCTTCAAAGGAATTCCCTTGCAAGTAGAGGATTTCTAAATTCAATAAATTTCCAATTGTTGTGGGAATTTCATAGGACAAGTTGTTTTTAGAGACATTTAGAGAATTAATATTTTTCAAATTGCCAACTTCAATAGGTAATTTTCCACAAAATGAGTTGTAGGATAAATTGAGTAATAGCAACAAAGAGAAAAGAGAAAAAACCTGCTGAGGTATAACTTCACTGAGGTAATTTTGTGAAACGTCCAATTGTTGCAAACTTCGGCAATTACCAATACTTGGAGGTATGTTTTTGTCTAACTTGTTTTGAGAAAAGTCCAAATCAACCAATTGAGTGAGGTTGCTAGTGGAGCTTGGGATTTTCCCGGACAAATTGTTCACCCATAAAAAAAATCCTTGCATCTTCTGAAACTTCCCAAAATAAGTAGGTATCACACCTGTGAAAAGATTCACTTCCATGCTTAAGCCAATTAAGTTGATAAGATTCTACAACGCTGCAGGAATCACTCCTAATATTTTTTTTGCCTCCTAAATACAATTCATCAAGTTTTGTTGACAAGTTGCCAATAGAATTGGGCAAAACACCTTTGAATTGGTATAATGCAATTGACAGCAATTCCATTTTGCTACAATTCCTTAAAGACGTTAAGAAGTTTAGATCCCTTCCTAATTTATTTTGACCTAGATTTAGCACTTCAAGATCTAGTAGATATCCCAAATTAGTCGGAATTGATCCCACCAAGTTGTTATACCCTAGGTTAATCATTTGAAGCTTAGATGCGTTGCATAAAGAACCAGGGATCAGCTCGAAGAATTTATTATAATAAATTTCAAATAATTTGATATTAGGGAGAGTGAGGCCTATGTTTGCTGGAAGAGTACTAAGTTGGTTTTGTGAAAATGCAAAGACACAAATAGATGACATATATTAGAAAGAGGACAGGATCATTTTTTTTTTTTTTTTTTTGGTAAAATGGACTTTCATTCAAAAAACTAAGAACCAGAAGCAGCTACAGCAGAATCAGGACAACACCTGAAATGAAAAAGACCATATAGGTCGGCAAGATAAACCTCCAACAGATTGGACGGAGGGGAATCATTGTACAGCATATCTGAATCTTGAGCATCTACACAGGCATTTGCTTCTCTATAGCAGTGACTCACTTTAATCTGCGAAACTTGAGAGATTAGAAGTCTGCAATCTGCCACCAGGGATGAGTTATTAGCATTTGAGGTGTTGTCATTGTTCATCAATTCAACAATAGCTTGTGCATCTATCTCTACTTCAAGAGCACTAATTCTCAAGTTCAAACACATAATTAACCCATCCCTTAAAGCCCAAAGTTCTGCTTGGAAACTGGTGGTTTTTCCTATGCTTCTGGAGAAAGCTTGAATCCACACTCCGGAATCTGATCAAAGAATGCCCCCTCCACCTGCTGTACCCGGGTTTCCAAGAGCTGAACCATCTGTATTCAGCTTGAACCAGTTGCAATACGGTCTTTCCCATCTGATACTTCTCTCGACACGAGGACTCTTATGAGAGTTATCTTGAGCACAAAACACAAACTCAGTTGTTCTATGAATGACTTCGGCATGAATGTCATAGTTTGGGCTGTGATTCTGGAACACTACTCTGTTTTGGTGTTGCCAAATGGTCCATACACCAAAAGCAAAAATCACGTTCCATGGAATTCCCATACTCCCAGATTTTATATTTACCTTGTAATTAATCTTCAACCAATCCTGAAGGTTCATACTGAAAAAATCAGCTCTACTATTAACTCCAAGGTTCTGCCAACAGTTTACAGCAAAAGAACAGTCTCTCACGAGATGAATAATAGTTTCTGACTCTTGATGACATATTGGGCAAGAGGTGTTCACAAGGATTCCTCTAGTAGCAAGGCATTCACGGGTGGCAATGCTATTATGTAAGCACATCCAGATGAAGAATTGGACCCTTGGAAGCACATTTAATTTCCAAACCCAAGTGCCATTGAAATAGTGGTGAGGTTCGGGTTGCTGAATTGACAGAAGAGGACAGGATCATACTGTTCAGTTTATTGGCTCCAACTACAAAAGCTGATAAGCTTTCCAAACAGCCTATCCTCTCTAGAATACTTCCCTCTAAATAATTGTAGCCTACCGAAAAATGTACGAGTAACGAAAGATTTCCAAAGGAAGGTGGGATTCCTCTTGTCAATGTGTTTACTGAAACCCTAAGAGCAAAAAGCTTTGACAAAGAGCTAAGCTCTATAGGGATCTTTCCAATAATTTTGTTCCATGATAAACCAATTACCCTGAGTTCGGAGCAATTGGTCAACCTAGCTAGAATTTCTCCTATCAGCATGTTATTTGAAATATTAAGATGTCGTAGTTGGAACAAATGACTAGCTTCCTTTGGAATTTCACCATAAAAGTTATTGTTTCGGACGTTGATGGCTCTAAGAAAGATGAGGTTTCCAATGTAAGGTGTAATGGTTCCACGCAATTTATGCCCTTGTAGTGCCAAGGCCGTGACTCTTCAAAGGTGGCGGCCACATGTAATTCCATACCAATTGTAGAACTGAACAGAATGATTCCATGAGTTCAAGACTCCAGTTGGATCATTAGCAATGGATTCTTTGAATTTGAGCAAAGCCAAACGATCAGTCTCGTTAGTTGGAGAGGCAGAAGAAATGGCAAGATGCAAGCATAGTAGGGTAATTATGGTAAAGAGAAGAATCATATGGAGGTATGTCGAGCCTAATGTAGGAAAATTGGGGTTGTGAAGCTTCATTGGTCTGGACAAGCATGAAATTGGTGAAATTTTAGTGCAAGGTAGAGTTAGATATACAAGTTTGTATTATATATATATGGGCTCTTATAGTTATGGTGTGGATGTAAATTGTATGCTTTTAAAATGATGACATAGACAAACATTTTCCTACCTTGGTTGATGGTAAAGCAAATGAAAGTTTGGTTGCTCTACTTAATTATTTTGCTTTTAAAATGATGACATACACAAACATTTTCCATTATGATTAACTAGCATGTAGTCTGTGCTTACGCACGAAAATATTAACAATTGTGATGATAAGATGTTCATCTTAGTAGATTCAGTTTCCACATTGAGCTTGAAATCTTCTTGGAAGCGCCAATGAAGCGATAATGTATGAGAGTGTGAAGTAAAGAAGAGTGGGATTGAACATTGTGTTTGAACCCGGCCTTACTCTTAGAAATCCGAAAGGAGGAGGAGAGGGTAGTGTGTGGATCTAGTTGGTAGAGGTTGAGAAAGAAGGAAGAGACATTGGATGGTGACATGTCATTAGGAGGAGATGATGTTTTACTTTTATAGGCTTTCTTGTTGGACTCCTTGGTTCTGGTAGTGGGCAGGTGAGATATTCACTCATAAAAGTGTGCAGGTGAGATGTTCTTGCTTAGGCCAATAAGCATTATCATTGTGGTTTTCTTGACTTCCGTGTTAAATGTTAATGCATCATTTATTTAGGTACAAAAATTAGAAAATTTAGATAAGATACATAACACAAAATTTGAGTCCAATTTATAATCTAATTAGATTTTTTTTTTTTTTTTGAGTTTTGGTTAGGACAAGTGACGCAAAATTGAGAATCTAAATCTAGACACATGACACAAAATTGAAACTCTAATTTGGAATTCTATTAGAGTTTCTTTCTACTTCACCTATTATTATATGTATAGATTATTCTAATTTCACTTTTTTGGGAGTACATTCATTTTATTTTTTAATACTAAATCCTAGAAAAAATTACCAATTGAAAACTAGCATTAATGCACTTCTAAAGTGTCGCAGTAATTCTTAGGTACTCTTAGAGTACAGAGAATGGTGTTCCCTTCTCTCATATTCATGGTGAGGTCTATTTATTAAATTCAAGATAGACGCCATTATAAATGTGAGAGGAAGAAGAACCATTTCTTCCTGCTCCAAGAGTGCCTAGAATTTTCCAGAATGTAGAGCAGCCAGAATAGAGTTTGGCTGCTCTATACTCTTGTAGTGCATTAATGCTATTTTTATATTGGTAAATTATTTCTAAGATTTAGCATTAATAAATTATGAATGCGTTCCCAAGAAAGTGAAAGTAGAATAATTAATCATAATGAAAATTTAGAAAACAAACCTCAGTTGACGTGGGTGGAGCATCAACTACCCTCAACACCGTTTGTTTTGTGTCATAATATTGACTCTCTTCATTTTATCCCTTATTTTTCTATTCTATTCTAATTTGTATTTTATCACTAAGAATATCATATTTTGTTGAACAAATTACACATATTACTTATTGGTATAATAAAATATTAATTATAAATTATAAATAAAATTAATAGTTAATGGATTTAGTTAACATTATATCGAACTTTTTTTTTTTTTTTGAAAAGTACATCGAACATTTTATATATGAAAAATCATTAAATATTTTTAAGTCTAAACTTTCCCTCACATGTGTGATGCGAGGGAAACCTTGTATGAACGCATAATATGCATAGAAATAGTAAAATGATAATATAATCTAATATACTATTTTCTTAAGTTGAGAGAAACATTGTGAAAAAAGTTTGGGAGCATATTATGTCGATAGCAAGTAGCAACTACTAAGGAGGCGTTTGGTTAGCTATGACGTGCCTTTAATGTAATGCACAAACGATGATGTGACATTAAGGCTTTTAGTATATTTTATTTTTTCTAACATTAACGTAATCTAAAATTACAAAATATATTATTTCACCTTAATCTTATCACATTCTTAAATAATGTAATGTTGTATTTTTATATTGAGATTACATTAATGTAAAATTACAATAATGTAACATTACAGTGTAGTGTAATATTAATTTTGATGACTTACTCAATGCACCTCTCTCTCTCTCTCTCTCTCTCTCTCTCTCTCTCTCTCTCTCTCTCTCTCTCTCTCTCTCTCTCTCTTGATGAGTTAAGGTCTACTGCATATTTTCATTAGTTTCATATGGTTGAAATTGTAAGGAAAGAAATAATGCTGAATAGGTATTGTCATAAACTATTTGGTGATTACAAACAATATATAAAATCGTTTTTAGTACAATGTTGTATTAACTATTGACAAACATTCATTTTCCTAAAATTTTGAATTAAGTCTCCTGATATCCTATGACACAATGTGATTGTCAATTTCTTGGATTTGTTGTTTAATTCATAGTTGTTAGGACATATGTGTTTCATATGTTAGGAACATATGTCACTATTTTATGTAATTGGCTAATCCTTTGACAAAACGCACTTTATTTGTATTTAGGTAGATCTAGGATGTGTTTAATACTCCAAGAAACCTTGTTTCAAGATCAAGTGTTAAAGCCATGAAAATCCGTCCAAGATTCAAGTGTGAAAAGTGCTGTTCATTAAATCTTGACACCTAGCTTGACAGCTAGCATTTATCGAGACTTGAAGAGCTGGTCCAGCCCTTGGCTCGATAGCAGCTCAACAGATAGGGTATCTGTTGAGGTTTATGAAATTCAAGATTTCTAGTTGTTTTTCATCCAATCCGTGATTGTATGTTTAGGCTTTCTTTTCTCACAGCCCTAAACATATATAAGGATTGTTTTAAGGGCCGTCAAAGGTTGCTCGCGTGTGTGGGAAATTTTGTTCATGCAAAATTGTTGCCGGAGACAGAGTTTTCCCTAGTTCATCTCTCTCTTGAAGAAGCTGTTGTGTTTGTACACTATAGGGTTTTGTGACCAAGCAACTTCATGATCTTCATTGTCTAGATAAACTGAAGAACTTTGCAGCCAACATCCTTCTCTAGTTGGTGAATCAAGTCGCGTACTGAGATCCGCGCAATTGGTTAGTCACATATTGGGAGCCGTGCATTGAAAGGAGAGATTGTCACTATAGAACAAGTCCAATTGGGTATTGGACTAAGCACGAAGTGCGCTTCATGATGAAGTCTGCATATAAGGTTATGGACACGTGTCTGTGGTACCTTGACAGTGGCTGCTCAAGACATATGACTAGAGACAGATCTTTATTCAAGGTTTTTAAGTTTAGGAAAGGTGGTAACGTCACTTTTGGTGATGGGAGCAAGTCGCTGATTAAAGGAAAGGGAATCATATCTCTACCTGGATTGCCAGACATTGCATATGTCCTATATGTAGAAGGTTTAAGAATGAATCTGTTAAGCATAAGTCAGATATGTGATTAAGACTTCATGGTACTATTCTCAAAAGGAAAATGCTTTGTCATGGATGAGTCTGGAAAGAAGCTCATAAGTGGTGTGCGCACTCTAGACAATTATTATGGCTTGGTTCCTGATGCTGATATTGTGTACAATAGCATTCGTTTACCAAATGAAGATTTATGGCACTGAAGGATGGAACATGCTAGTTACAAACATCTTTCGATTATATCCAAGCATGAGTCAGTTTTGGGAATACCAAAGCTCAACGGAGTAAGCAATGTGGTGGTAGACGATTTCACTAGGTATACTTGGGTCATTCTTCTACAATCCAAGTCTGATGCTCCTGAGCACATTAAAGCTTTGTGCACAAGATTGCAAATTGAAAAGAGCCTAAAGATTGATCAAATTCGAAGCAATCACAGTAAAGAATTTTAGAATTCATATATGGAGTCCTTTTGTACAAGATCAGGTATATCTCAAGAATTCTCTGCTCCTATTACTCCTCAGCAGAATGGTGTAGTAGAAAGGAAAAACAGGGTTATTCAAGAGATGGCTAGAGCCATGTTGCATAACAAGGATGTGGCTAGAAACTTGTCGGGAGAAGCCGTGAACACTGTGTGTCATATGGTTAATAGGGTGTATTTTAGACTCGATACCAAGAAGACTCCAAATAAGTTGTTCAATGAAGCACAATAGCATGATGATGTATGCATGTCCAACATATACAGGATGTAATGAGAACACCCTTGGTAAATGCAAAGCAAGTAAAACAGAGTTTTCTTATTAGCTCAATGTCTTCTCCCCCTTGGTATATGCATCTCCCCTATGGGATATCTCTCCCCCCTACAAATGTGCACGAGAAATAGAATTTCTCCCCTAAGAATGTGCACAAGGGTCATATATAAATGACAAAAACTCTTCGGTATACTCTCCCCTTTTTTGTTAGGAATAGACAAAGGGTCAAGGAGAAACAAGGGCAAGAGATGAAGATATGAACAATGATAATGATGAATGAGGGGTGCAATGATGCATGAGGGGTGCAAGATGAATGAGAAAATGAAGCTCAAACCTAAGACAAAACGAAATTCTACAAAGCATAAGGTAAATATTGCATGCTAGGATGAAGAAATAAGGAATAAACCAATGCATGACAAGAATAGCAAAGGTGTGTGCAAGAGGTGGCTATGTGCAATGCATGACCAATGCATGGAAAATGCACGTGTGGGGCAAGGTGTGTAAAATACACAACCAATGAACCAAACATGTTCCTAATAAGGAAACATGAGAAACCCTAAAGTTTGATACTCATCAAAGTCCAAACAAGTGAAAAAATGCCTAAGAGGCATTTTATCAAACATCTAATGTGCACACTATGAACAACAATGTGAAATAATGCATGAACATCATGAAATTCATCCTTAATACATGTTCTTTTTGCCACTATGGGCCAACATCCAAAGCAAACCATCAAAAGAAACCAATCCCATACAAAAATTTGACAAAAATTAAGTTTTCCCAACCCTTATGATGAAAATCCCAACCAAGAGCACATAAACTCTCCAAAACACAATCTAAGGATCCAAACTAATGAAAAGAGTTTAAAATTACCTTAGAGAAGTTAAAGGAATGAAAAAATATTCAAATTGATTGGGTTTTGATGTAAAAATATTAAAAAAAGGGTTTTAGAGAGAATGGGAGAGGTTTAAAACAAGTTTCCCACGAAAAAGCACTTTAAAAAGCTAATTCTGGGCATTTTGCGACTGGCGAGTCGCGAGCTGAGTTGCAAGTGAGTCGCGAACCATTCTGTGTAAACTCACTACTGGAGCTCGTGACTAGTCAAGTCGCCAAAACGAGTAGCCAAAACTCGCTACTCACGAGAGTAGCCAGAATGAGTAGCCAAAAATTCTGACTCTTGTTTTTCAACACAAAACATGTTTAAACAATGAAAAACAAAGTAAGCACTAAACATGGAAACAAAGAGTGATAAAAATCACTTCCAAATACATATAAAATGGTCAAAAATCTTTTTGATTTGATCCATATATAGTTGAGCACACACACATCACATTTAAACAAGAACAATCAAACAAATGAATAAGGCAATCATTGAACATTAGGTATGTGTGATGTGCGTGTGTATCAAATGTGGAATAGTCCTTAGTCTAAAGTGAAGTTTCAATAATCAATTCAATCACGTCATACACAACTATTACCAAGACAAGTTGTCTATCTCAATTATAGAAATGAACATATATGACTTCCCACAAGAAAATGATTACATAACTTTTAAAGCTTTTCATTTGGTTTCTTTACAATTCTCAACATTTGATCATTTTGAATCAATATATCTCATTTTGAGATCGATGCCTGAAATTTTTTATATTTCAATTTAATGAACAAGTCTTTGGCTTTATGGGCATCATATATTTTCATAAAAGTCGCTTTCCCTTTTTCCTAGTCAAATACTAGTATGTGCGACAGCTTTTACAACTCATTATCTCTTTTCATTTTGAGATTTACATTGGTTGAGCTCTTTAAGCAAAAAATAAAAAATAAAATAGTAGGAAGATATATAGGCACAAGTCTATGCATATATCAAAACTAACAAGACTATTGACTAATCATTTATGACAAGCTTGAAGATCGATTTACAACAATCATACATAGATATCAAGATTTTTCCCACAATGATATGAGTGCATAAAGAACAAGCTAAACTCGTAAATGCACAAAGTTATCTGTACAGAGGTACATGGTAAAACTCACATGAGACATGTGCTCAAACATATACGATCAAACTTTTTGAATTTTTCACCTTTTTAGCATCCAAGTCCATATTCAAACATTCAAACTCTTTTAGCTTTTCAAGAGAATTTTCAACAAGTTTCTTATATTTCTCAACCAATTTGTTGGATTCATTGAGCTTAGCAATCAAATCATCCTTTTTCACAAAATAACTTGCTCAAATCCTTATTAAACTTCTTAGCCTTTTTCTTGAAGAGTTTAATGTTAGGAATATCAACAACATTCAAAGATTCATGTAACATAGCATCACAATCATAAGGATTATCACTCATAGAGGCATTTTCACAAATACGTGGCATGTCACATTCATCAACATCCAAAACATGCATAGAGGCATACAAACCACTATCCATGGCAAATAAACACAAGGGGTCAAGGATGACACTTAGGTATTTAAACCACAACAAGTTTACCCGCTCTGATACCAATTGAATGTTCAAATAGTGTGAAAAACACCTTGAACGTTTAGATCCCCAAATAACAAATTATCAAATCAAGCTTAATATCAAACAATGTATGTGTAAAAAATGAACATAAGCTAATAACAGAATTGATAAACAATCTAAACCAAATAAAATCACATCCACAGCAGAAATTAAATGGCAAATATTAAGGAAGAGAGATGCAAACACAAGAACAACATAATGATGTGTTATCGAAGAGGAAACTGAAGCCCTCGGCATAAAACCTCTCCACCGCCTTCCAAGCGGTCAATAATCCACTAAAGAATGTAGTTGGGATACATGAACAGTAGAAAACCCTCCAAGCCTAATCTATCCAGTGTACCTAAGCCCTCCAAGCTCCTATTCCAACGAGGTTACGCTGAACCTATTTCTTCTTTAACTTACCGGATTCCGCTATAGCCCATAGTATCAACCAAAATGAAATTAGTCCCTTCCTAACTGCTTCCCAAGCACCAAATTGCCTTTTCACAAATATAAGTAAGGTGAGAAAAGGATTTGGGTAATGTACCTCTTAAGGATCTAACAATGGAGAGGGTGAGAGTAGAGGAATTTAAAGAGTCACTATGTAAAGATTGTGGATGAGTCAATCTTGTTTTCTCTAGGGTTTCTCTCTCAAAATTCTCTCTGGAAGCTCTCTACATTTCGTGGGTATAAGGGGTATTTATATTGGAGTGAGAATGGAATGTGAAAAGTCAGTTTTTCCAAAACAAAGCTGGCTAGTGACTTGACCTTGCGACTTGACTGAGTCGCGAGTACAAGCCGCGAGTTAACTGAATGGCCATGCTGGTCTTTTTGTCGTGTAGTGCAACAGCTGGCAGATGGTTCAGCTTCTCTGCACGCTTCACTCGTGTGCATCTTCTGGCGGCTTGCCAATCGCGAGCCACCCGCGAGATCCAGTCGCGAGTCCCTACTTCACTGCACAGTCTTGAACATTTCTTCACACTCTCTCACACACTACCCTTACATGATTCCCACCTAAATACAGGGTTTCTAAGTGCTGAATTACAAGCAAATTGGCATGGAATAAAGCCAACAAAAATGGTTGATAAATTTCATCCTTACAATAACAGCAAGTGAAAATATTGTAGACATAGCATTTCTCTATATAATATAGGCTCTTATAGTTAAGTTGTACATGTAAATTGTAAGGTTTTAAAAATGATGAAAAAGCATAGAGCTATGCTAGTGCCATATAAAGTGGGACAACTTGTGTCACAACTCACCCATGCGGCATGTTGTGAATGGTAGGACAGCCCTCTACCATTCACAACTCGCCACGTGAGCAAGTTTTAACACAAGTTATGCAACTTCATGTGGCACAAGCATAACTCAAAAGCATAAACAAACACAACACACAACAAGATAACACCAATAACACGTCAACACCAATTGCAGCCCATATGATGTTATATGCTTTTTATGTAGTTTTGTTTAATAGTGGTTTGGTGTCTTTTAAAAAACTAAAGAGATGCTTTTTTGGGTAAATAATTAAAGAGATTTTTTGCAACTTTAAAATTTATTGGTTAATTGTTGAGCACTAGTGTGCATAGTGCTTGTCTATTGCATGTAATGATTGTCGATTATTCACCATATAATGACATGATTATTTCAAATTATATTTTATTTGTAGATTATGAAAAAGACAACTACTATATTTGATTTATTCAAAAGAAAAGCTTCAAATGATTTAGAAGCTAATACTAGTGGTGCAACATTGCCAACCACTAATGTTGAGGAAAATCTTGATGTTCCAATTGAGGAAAATCCTGATGAACTAGTTGATGAAAATCTCGACATTCTAATTGAGGAAAATCTCAACATCCCTATTGAGGAAAATTCTGCCCCCCCCCCCTAATTCCAAGTCCTGGCTCCACGGCTCAATGATCTTTAATTTCTGTAGTAAATTGTGGAATTTTTTTGGATTTTGAGTTGTAATGGAGCCGCTTGTTGGATAAATAGAAAACGGCAAAGGTTCTAATTTTGTTTGTGGTAGTAGGATGTTGTACTAACTGTGGTTGATTGTATTGCACTATATTTATTTTCTTTGCTTGGGTTGTGTGCTACATTTGAGCTGTATACTGAAGTCAGCTGCTTGCTTTTTTCTTGCAAGTAAATACAGCTAGAGGTGCAAAAATTGACTGTGGATTCTACAGATTGTTGCTGCTATAGATTGCCAATTAGCTGCTAAGGCTATTGTTGTGTGCTAGACTATTTGCTGTGTGCTTGGAAGGTTGATTACTTAAGCAAGTGTTCTTCTATTCATAGTTCACAAATTTTTGTTTAGCCTGTGCTATTAATGCACAGGTTAACTCTGTCTTTTTGGTTTGTTTTGTTGGTCCAATGGGCTTCTTTTAGGCTTAGCAGTTTTGACAGCTGAATGACCTTTTGGTCATTGAAAAGATTGTATTCTTTGCTTCTTTTTCAATAAAATATAAATTCAAACCTGGATCCCTGAAGAATTAATTCTAGGCAGTGAAGGGAGATTGTTCTTTTAAGTCTTTGTTTAAAGTCTTATATAATAAATTGAAACTTAGATTGATTGTTATACTTTCTACAGTCACAAGATAATGTAATTTAAAACATTAAGTTTAAATGGAAATTAAACAAAAGATCAACTTTTATTTGTACACTAGAATAATGCCATATAAAGTTCTAAACTAACATGGCATCTTTGATGCATTCCCTTTAGGAATTGAGTTGATTATTAGTACAAACACAGTCACACACTACAGTAGTAGAATAAAACACAGTACATGAAGAACACTTCTACACCAGAAGAGAGAAAATCACTAACTCCAACACTAGAAGTGAAAGAAAATCATCCATTCATCCTTTCAGAAAGGGATATTAGACTAGCAAGAAATTATAACACATCTGGTAGAAATGCCTAATCCCATGCTTAATCCAGGCATTGTTAAAGATATTTAGTTTCTTCTATTCGTTTCATGTCTTTGCAATTCACAAAAAAAAAAAAAAAAAATCGTTAGCTCACCATTTTAAACCTTGATACCATAAGAAAAGGGATAGTAATTATTACAAGAAGGTTGTGGGTTTTCTGTTTAGTATTTTGATCATGAATGAGAAATGAATATCCAATTTTACAATCAGCTAGCTATGATAATCTACTCAAAATTAATAAAAAGGTCAACATAAAATCTCCATGTTTTTTTAATAGAAGTATTTGGGGACTGAATGAAATCAAAGTAAATGAATAGGACATGCTACTTAATGTAGTCTTATAATCAAAACTAAATACCCCTTACTTGAGCTCTACTTGGTCTGCCTCTGCGGATCCCCAAACTAATGAAAGCACTTTTTATCAAGTGCAGTTCCTTAATGACTTCCTCCATACTCATTCTCTCTTTTGGGGATTCCAATGAACATAAGATTCCAATGTTAAGAATTGATAGTAAGCACTTTTGCATGTCAACATCAATATGCCTAGAATCCTCAACATAATTAGCTTCTTCTACTTCAATTTCGTTATCATTGTCATCTTTTTCTGTTGCCATCATTACTGTAGTTGCAACTCCCAATTCTTCAACTTCTCTTGGCAAAAGCATTGGGTCAACAACTTGAGCAAGTCTTTTTGGTAATGCCATCTTAACAAAATTACGAAGATTCAAACCATCTTTAAACATATCATCAGTGGGCATCCTTCCTGTAAACATTTCCAGCACAAGGACTCCGTAGCTATATACATCCCCCTCAGTCGATGTCTCACCACCAATGCCATACTCTACAACTCGTGGAATGGAAGGAAATTAGGCAATTTCTATCTATAATGAAATGGATTAGGGTCTACAAAATGCAAATTCAAAGAAAATGAAATGAATCTATATGGAAAAATAATATGACATATGATATTAGTTGCGCAATGGAAGGAAAATGTACGAAACTTTACCCCGAAGGGCCAAATTACTTTTTTTTTTTTTTTTTGCATGTTCAATTTGATTGAAATATATGCATACAAAGAAGATATGAAGCTTAGCCAAAGGATTGAAATGTCCATCTCCAAATCAACTTAGGCATTTCTCAGAGTTTGAATTTTGCTTTTGCAATTAATTATTTTATTTTAAATTTTATGTAAATTAATTATGTGCTTGTATTTACTCAAGTGAATATTTGTTATAAGAGACAAAGAAATAGTAAGCAAGAGAGTATGTTAATATGTTGTTAGGTTCTAAAAGTTTAGAACAATTGGCAAATCGTGAGCACACAAGAACATACAAGCTGCAGAAAGAAGATTTCAGAATCTGCTTGGTTTGACCGATCGAAAAACAGGCTCGATCGATCGAAAGTCGTATCTGCAGAATTTTAATTAAGCCCAAACAGCAGTTCTAGCCCATTAAGGATTAGGGTTTCAGATCTACTTCTCCCACTATATAAAGGAAACCCTAAGCACGTTTTTTTTTACAGGGCTTTTTAGAGAGAGAAGAGTGTGCCTCTTTTGTATTTAGGGTTTTTCTCCTAAAATCTCTCTTATAACTTCTACCGATGTTGTTCCTTAAAGAATCTTAAGATCCGGTATTGTTAAAGTTGCCGCCTTCTCTAATCATCAAAGGAGCTGATGATCTAAACCTTCAAGGGTGGTTTTGGAGTCACAAAAAGGAGAGTTTGTGTTGCTAAACCTTTAAGTGGGATCTCAAAGTCACAAACGGGGATGTTTGTGTTTTGCAAAGATTAAAGAAAGAAGGAGTCCGTGGATCTCGGAGTTGTCACGTGGTCGTGGTAGTAAGTTTCCTACACTGGGTAGCAATAGGATGTTAGTGGTCTAAGTCTTATTGTGTAAACTTCGATTCTTTCTAGTGGATTTGCTATTTTACCTTGAGGATAGCTAGGTTAAATCCTCCCCAATTTTTTTACCGGTTTGGTTTTCCTAGGTCATCATATCTTTGTGTTCTTTATTTTTCCGCTGCTTTACTTGATATGATTGTTATTGTTTTAATCTAGATCTGAATAATAAACCTAAGTATTCACTTGGTTAATTAATTAGGTTAAACAATTTAATTTACAGGGGTCTAAACGAACTGACATATGTTTATACTAATTTTACGAATATTAAAAAGCTTATATGCTCAAAAATACAAGTAGTTAATTCTTCTCTTTTGATAAAGTGACAAAGAGAAAAGCAACATATTATAGGATTGTTAAGGATTTAAAACTAAATAAGAGAGGTTATACCTAGAGCAACATAGCCGATAGATCCTTTTAACCCAATTGTACTTGTACACTTTTGGGAAGAACCATCGATGCTTCTGAGGAGTCTTGCTAGACCAAATTCGCTTACATGAGCAATCATCTCACTATCGAGAAGAATATTGCTTGGCTTTAAATCACATATGTATGATTTGTTGTTGACAATGATTGTGCATATAATTTAATGCAGAAGCCACATTAATTGCAATAATTATTCTTTGAAGGAAGCTCAAATTTTTTGATTGATTTTCACAATCTGTCATTGGATGTAGCCACATATCTAAGCTCCCATTTGTCATGAATTCAAATACAAGAGCTTTAAATTCATCGCCATTGTAATTGATACTGGAGCAACATGTTAAGATCTTCACAAGATTTCGTTGTCGAACATTTCTTAAGACATTGCATTCTGCCACAAAACTCTTAGTAGCTCCTTTAGTTTGAAGGTTTAGGACTTTTACTGCAACTAGCCTTTCTTCTTGATTAAGAACACCTTTGTAAACTGCTCCAAAACTACCAGATCCAATCAAATTATTGAGAGAAAATCCATTAGTTGCTCAATGAAGTATTTTGTATGAAATTGTTGGAAGGAGATCCATCTTTGAGACTATAGATCTTTTTATTTTTTTTCCTCCAATAAAGAACAATAAATGATGAAACTAGAAGGAGACGTGCAACCACGCAAAAAATTGTGATTATTGTTCTGGAAGCAAGAGACTTTCTTGATTTTGTAACTTTGGGACATTTTGGTAGTTGTAATTGTGGAATACCCCCACAAAGCTTATTGTTTCCAATAATTGATATTGCATCTACATTTTTGAAAACTCCAACAATTGGTAGTGGGCCCTCAATATCATTGAATGAAATGTTCAAGTATTTTAAAAATAAAAGTTTCTCTAGACTCTTTGGAATAAATCCTGATAAGTTGTTTCGCAAAAAATCCAAAAGTTCAAGGCCTTTCAAATAAGCCATGGATGAAGGTATGATTCCTTCAAAGGAATTCCCTTGCAAGTAGAGGTTTTCTAAATTCAATAAATTCCCAATTGTTGTGGGAATTTCACAGGAAAAGTTGTTTTCAGAGACATCTAGAGAATTAACTTTTTTCAAATTGCCAACTTCAACAGGTAATTTGCCACTAATTGAGTTGTAGGATATATTAAGTAATAGCGACAAAGAGAAAAGAGAAAAAACCTATTAAGGTATAACTCCACTGAGGTAATTTTGTGAAACATCCAATATTTGCAAACTTCGGCAATTACCAATACTTGGAGGTAAGCTTCCTTCTAAATTGTTTTTAGAAAAGTCTAGGTAAGCCAATTGAGTGAGGTTGCCAATGGAGCTTGGGATTTGCCCTGAGAATTTGTTTCCTGGTAAAAACAATCCTTGCATCTTCTAGAACTTCCCAAAATAAGTAGGTATCACACCTGTGAAAAGATTCTCTTCGATGCCCAAGCTAATTAAGTTGATAAGATTATGCAATGCTGCAGGAATCATTCCAGATATTTGGTTTTGTCCTAAATATAATGCATTAAGTTGTGTTGAGAAGTTGCCTATAGAATTAGGCAAAACACCTTCGAATTGGTTTATTGCAAGTGACAGCACTACCAATTTGCTACAATTTCTTAAAGTCATTAAGAAGTCCAAATCCCTTCCTATATTAGTTGGAACTGATCCCACCAAATTGTTAGACCCTGAGTCAATTATTTTAAGCTTAGATGCATTGCATAAAGAACCAGGAATTGTCCCAAAGAATTTATTGCCACCAATTTCAAATATTTTGAGATTAGGGAGAGTGAGGCCTATGTTTGCTGGAAGAGTGCCACTAAGTTGGTTGACTGCAAATCCTAATACGCTGATAGATGATAAATTGTAGAGAATGGAAGGGACCATACCGTTTAGCTTATTGTCTCCAACTGCGAAAAATAATAAGCTTTTCAAATGGCCTATGCTCTCTGGAATATTTCCCTCAAAATTATTAGAGGCTACCGTAAAAAGTTCGAGAAATGAAATATTTCCCAAGAAAGGTGGGATTCTTCTAGTCAAATTGTTTACAGCAACCTGAAAATAAAGAAGCTTTGACAAATAGCCAAGCTCCATGGGGATTTTCCCAATAAGTTTGTTCCATGATAAGCCAATTACCTTGAGTTCAGAGCAGTTGGTCAAGCTGGCTGGAATTTCTCCTCCCAGTGTGTTATTTGAAAGATTGAAATGTCGTAGTCGAAACAAATGACCAACTTCCTTTGGAATTTCACCATAAAAGCTGTTGTTTTAAAGGTTGATGGCCCTAAGAAAGGTGAGGTTTCCAATGTAAGGTGTAATGGTTCCACGCGATTTATACCCCTGTAATGCCAAGGCTGTGACTCTTTGATGGCGATGGCCACATGTAATTCCATACAAGTTGCAGAACTAAATAGAATGATTCCATGAGTTCAACATTCCATTTGGGTCATTAGCAATGGATTCTTTTAATGCTGCTGCTTTCACATTGCGCCACATCAGCTGCCACATCATTTAATAAAAAAAAATTCCCTTCAATTTTAACTTGGTTTTTACAATTTTAAGCACTATAAATCCCAGCCCTATAAATGCAACCCACTACTTATGTATTTACTTTCTCTATTACCCTATAATCAATTTGTATAATTAATCCAACCCACCTCTTATTTATTTAGTTCCACTATGAAGCCCAACCCAAAGCCTTTTTAATTCAGCTTAAAAGAAAAAGAAATAAAAAATAAAAAACGTTGAAGCCGATTTAAAGGGAAAAAAAAAAAAAAAAAAAAAAAAAGAGAAGAAGAGGAAGCGTTCAGGTTTTAGCGTGACAAACAGAAACGTGAGCAGACATTGAGTTTGAAGATTGAAACGTAGAGGGGAGCTTAAAGGGAGGAAACCGGTTTAAAGGGGGGGGGGGGGGGGGAAAGGACACGTTCAGGGTTTTGTGTGATAAAACAAAAACGTGAGTGAGCTTGAAGATAGTAACGTAGAGGGAAGCTTAAAGGGGGGGAAAAAAAACCTAGAAGCCTTCAGGTGAGAAAACAGAGAGTTTGAAGCTACCCACCTTCCTGCTCTACCGTTTCGCAGTAACGGCTGCCCATCTGATTTCCTTCCTCCCTTTATTCCTTTCTACACAGTGTATAAATACTAATAGAACTTGCCTGCTTTGGTTGAGGTATCTGTACATCTTAATTCTTTTTCTTTTTTTTTTTGGTGCAAAACTTTTATGCTCTATTTATTTTAATATGTCGGCAGTTCAATAGTGCTATAACTGTTTTCTGTTTGGTTGCTGAAATTTGAGACTCAGTCAAAGAGTTGAATTAGGCTTAACTGGGTCAAAGCTTTTAGTTTCCTTGAGTTCTAATTGATTAATTCCCCCCTACCCCCTTTTCGCCTTTTTTTTTTTTGGTACCTGTTCTTAGTAAGCAAAAACAATTGAGAGTTAGAGATCGTTATATGCACAATCATCTACAAATTTTCTCTTGGTTCTCTTCTACTCCTACCTCTCCATCTCTACATCCTTGAGAGGTTCTTAGCTCAAACACTTACCTCACCCAATCAGAGTGTTAAGTCAAGTTTTGGTAGCTCTGGGAAGTATTGGAAGGAGCCATTGAGTGGCGGATGCAAATAGGTTGAATTTCGAGATCCGGAAAGCTAGTGAAGACAAGACTTTGAGAAATCCATTGATAGCAAGAGCTTGGAGGGCTTAAGTACATGGGGTAAAGTAGGCTTGGAGGGTCTTTTGTTATCTGTGTACTCCAATTTATTCACTATTGGATTGATTTCGACTTGGAGGGTTACGGAGAGGTTTTTCGCTGAGTTCTTTGGTTTCCTCTTCGATAACACATCTTGGTGTTATCTTGTGTTTGCATCTCTCTTTCCTACTCTTTAAGCTTTACTTTTATTATTCATTGTGGTTGAATATGGCTTAGGGTAGTGTTTTTGGTTTATTGCACTCATTTACTCTTATTCTGCACTTTGATAAGTTAGAGTAAGATCAATTTAGTCGTATCTTTTAAATTGGGGTTTGAACAAGCTTTAGTGTTTTCACACTAATTGAGCTTTCAGAGACTATAACTAGGAAATAGGTCATAGAAATAATTGATCTATCTAAAAATTATGAATGAAAATCTCCTGAAAATGAACCTCCTGAAGAGTTATCCCCTAATGAGGATCAGGTACTTGAAAATATTGAGATCTCAGTTCATTATGTACATACAAAAAAAATATAGGATGGAAATAAATTTGTTGTCGACAACATATTTTCATATAAAGTTGACCCTGATATTATTACAAGTAAGGATAATGAATATGAACCACAAACCATTGATGAATGTCAATGTAGAAATGATTGGCCAATGTGGAAAGAGGCAATTAAAGCAAAATTAAATTCACTTATTAAACATGAAGTTTTTGGACCTGTAGTTTAAACACCTAAAGGTGTGATGCTTGTTGGATACAAATGGGTATTTACACGTAAACGAAATGGGAAAAATGAAATTGTAAGGTACAAAGCGCGACTTGTAGCACAAGGTTTCTCACAGAGACCTGGTATTGATTATGAAGAAATATATGCTCCTGTAATGGACGCAATTACATTCAAATTTTTGATTAGGTTGGTAGCAAAAAAAATTTGGATATGTGATTAATAGATGTTGTTACAGCATATCTGTATGGATCATTAGATAATAATATCTACATGAAAATCCCTGAAGGATATAAAATGCTTGAAACATATAATTCTACATCTCGAAGTATGTATTTTGTCAAGCTACAAAGATCCTTATATGGGTTAAAGCAATCCAAATGCATGTGGTATAATCACCTCAGTAAATATCTTTTGAAAGAAGGATTTGAGAATAATCCAATTTGCCCATGCGTTTTTATCAAAAAATCAGATTCCGGATTCGCTGTTGTTGCAGTATATGTTGATGATTTAAATTTTGTAGGGACTCCAGAAGAGTTGACAAAAATAGCAAATTGTTTAAAGAATAAATTTGAGATGAAAGATCTTGGTAAGACAAAATTTTGTCTTGGCTTGCAAATTGAACATCTTCCAAATGGAATTCTTGTTTATCAATCGACATACGTAGAAAAAGTCATGAAGCAATTTTACATGGATAATGCTCATCCTTTGAGCACTACAATGGTGGGTCGGTCACTTGATGTCAAGAAAGATCCGTTTCAACCACAAGAAGATAATGAAGAAACTCTTGGTCCTAAAGTACCATATCTTGGTTCAATTGGTGCTTTGATGTGTCTTGCGAATTACACACGACCTAATATAGCATTTGCAGTTAACTTACTAGCAAGGTATAGTTCCGCACCAACTCAAGGACATTGGAATGAAATTAAGCATATATTATGTTATCTTAGTGGGACAACTGAGTTTGGATTATTTTATCCAAATGAATCAAATCTACAGTTAGTGGGATATAATGATGCAGGTTACCTTTCTGATCCACACAAAGGCCGATCTCAAACAAGATATTTATTTACTTATGGAAATACTGCTATTTCAATGATATCTGTTAAGCAAACAATTTTTGCTACTTCCTCAAATCATGCAGAGATTATTGTAATTCATGAAGCGAGTCGTGAATGTGTTTGGTTGAGATCGATAATTCGACATATTCGTGAGAACTGTGGATTATCATCAATCAAAAGTAGTCCAACGATATTATCTGAAGATAATGCCGCTTGTATCACTCAAATTAGAGGAGGCTATATCAAGGGTGAAAGAACCAAGCATATTACACCAAAATTCTTTTATACACATGAGCTCCAGAAGAGTGGCGATAATGATGTCAAGCAAATTCGATCATGTGATAATTTGGCCGATATGTTCACTAAGCCATTACCAACTGTGACTTTTAAGAAGATGGTGCTCAACATTGGCATGTGTCAACTTAAGGATATTTTTACCATGAACAATGGAAGTTCTATGTACTCATGATGGGGAGTAAATTTTCTAAAGGATGTGTGCTAATTGTACTCTTTTTCCTTCGCTAAGGTTTTTTCCCACTGGGTTTTCCTTCGCAAGGTTTTAATGAGGCAATCCTAAGGCACTAGAAGTTATACAAGAATATTGTACTCTTTTTCCTTAGCCAAAATTTTTTTTCTCACAGGGTTTTTCTTGGGTAATGTTTTAACGAGACATATTCTTAGAAAGTGGTCGTCCAACGGGGATTGCTAGAAATAAAGTCTGATTGGAATGTGTAAAGTTTGGGCAATGAAAGGGTTATTTGGGATGTGTATAGTCTGAAATGCGTAAAGTTTATAAGGGAGATGTATATTCATAATTGTACTCATTATTGCAACCTTATCCCATGAACTCTACATGCATTCTAAGGTTCTATATATATGTGGGATTGCTTTACTGCTATTGTACGCATCTAAGAGATATCAAAAGGATTGTGGATGACCACTTGAATAAAAGAGTTTATTAATATATATTTCTTGTTTTATTCTTACTTTGTTTTATCCATTTCTATTATTTCACAACAAAAGCACCTACTATTTGTTAGTTGGCATGTTTTTAAAACATTTTAGCAGACTAACATCTCGAGTTTCTAAGACTCGAGTTTAATAAAGGAATTAGAAACTAGTACAGCCGATTTTAATGCTCTGGCAGAGGCTGATGTGGATCTTTTGCACATGTGGAACTCGAGCCATTAAGACTCAAGTTCTGTTTTGGTGAAGGAATATTACTGATCTAGAGAACAAGGAGAAGAAAGAAGAAAGAGTTTTGCAGGTGGGTTTGGTTTTGCAAGTGAGTTCACATTGATCAACAAGTGGGTGGGTTTGATTTGCGGGTGACTTCATGGGGTGGGTTTGGTTTTGCCATGGGAATGGGTCTCTTCTTCTTCTTCTTCTTCCTCCTCTTCTTTTACTCCTTTCTTCTTCCCTGTTTTTAAGATCTTTAAAATGAAAAACAAGACCCGAGTCTTTGAGACTCGAGTTCTACGTGTATAAAAATTTCCACCTCAACCTTCCTGCGCATCAAAATAGAGTGTGTGAGACTCGATTTGCTTCGCTGAACTTGAGTCTAAAATGCTCAAGATTTTAGTTTGATTAAATGTTTCAAAATCATGCCAACTAATCACAAATACTAAAAATGAAAAAGAAAATTTTACATCCAATTACATAGTCTAAAATATTGTTCTCCATTCTTCATCAGTGAATTTTCAATCCAAAAAGGGCCCTTCCTTCTCGAAAGTGAAAAATGCTAACCATTATTAGAAGAGAAGAATTGTGATGCTAAAGGCTAACAGAAACAACTATTATTAAGTCCATTTTATTTATTTATTTTTTTTTTTTGTTAATGTAAATGGAACCTTGTAGGATGGAAGCCATCACTATCTTCTTTTATTTCTCATGTTCAAATTCACACTTGAAAATTTTTAACTTTTTTTTTTCTCGTGCTCACATTTTTAGACAGAAAAATGTCACCTTCATTATTAGAAATTGGCTTCCACTGATTTCAAAGTCTCTTTAATAGTACAATGTGCATGAGTCACTTTCTACTTTATTTCTTCTTATCTTCAAAGAAATTGCTCATTTGGCAGACTTCTTTGCCGATTGAATGCCACTATTTGTAACAATATTTCACCTTTTAAACATTTTAAATGGAAAATATTTATGAATTCTCTAAAAATATTGATTTTGGAATTATTTTTAAAACTTTGATTAATTTCTCTTTAATGTTTAAGATTAAAAAGAGAGATAGAGAGAACTTAATTGGAGATGTGCAATATCTAGCTATGGAGTATGAAATATGAAATATCTCATCAGAGAAGAAAGCGAAAATCTGCTCCTTCATCAACCTCAGCATGTATCCAAAAAGTTTGTAGAACCATCAAGAATGAGACGCAAGAGGCAATTGAGGGGAAGCCATGTGTAGTAAAAACATATTTGGGTATTGGGGAAGACAGAGACTATAGCTCAATAAAATGTATAGTGGCAGCACTTCAAACCGATCCTGACATGGATGATAAGGTCTTCTTGGAGGCTTGTGAACTTTTAGAAGATGAGAGAAAGACCAAGAAGTTCGTGGCCATGAATGTCACAGTATAGAGGAAGTGGTTATTGAAAAAGCTTTGACGGTAGCATCTACTTTTCTTGTTATCTGAGATATATAATTTTGGTACCTTTTTTTTTTAGGAGTTTTGCCAATGTAAATCAGATCTAATATTAATGTGAAGGCATTTTTCAATGCAAATTCCTATATGATTTCCTTGTTGAAATTGGAGAAAAAAGGGAATTGAATTCGTGTTTGATGGGGTTCTGCACATGGTGATGGTTGATTGTAAGCTGGATTTATGGTTGATTGCTTTTGAATGTTGATGAAATACGTTCTCAATTGATATTTTTCCCAAAAAAATAAAAAATAGATTGAAGCCTTAAGGCCTGTTTGGCTTCAAAAAGTGGTGTATCCACTTTTCATCTTCTTTATTCTATATTCAAATCCTGAATTTGAATATAGAAAAAATCACTTATATTCATATTTGGTAGTGTTTGTAAGTTGTTTTGATACATAATTTGGGTATAGAATACATTATTTTGCTTGGTAACTCCAATCTGTATCTATATATTACTAAAAGCTAAAGCGTAGCATTTAATTTTGCTACGCTCACATTGAGCCACATTAGTAGTCACGTCATCATTTTTTTTATTTTCAATTTTTCTTATATATTTTTTAAAAAATTTTCTCATTTAAGGTGACTTAAAAGCTCTATTATTTAAAAATTAAAATGTCATTTAACCATTATTTTTATTATTAATTTTTCCAAAACTTTTCCTCCCTTTTACCTCTTCGTCTCCCCACTACTTTCTACCTTATTATCATTTTTTTCCTCTACCTTTTTATCTTCCTTTATTTTGACTCTTCTTATTCTCTACATCTTACTATAAATTTGACATTTTCTTTTTCATTCTATGCATAGTTTTCTCACACAAAGGTTACTTCTCTCTCTCTCTCTCAATTTGTTTTTCATTTTTTGTTTAATTTTTTTTATTACATCAATTCTTTAGGTTGATAAATTTTTTTGTTAATTGGAATTCTACTTTATGTTGATGCAATTTAGTTTTGTGTTTTAAGTTGTTATCTTTTATATTCTCTTTGATTAAATATTATCTTACTGCAATATACATATAGCATATAACAATATAATATTATTATATTACATAGAATGACTTTGATAATTTTATGTTTATTTTTATATTTTATATTTTTACTCTTTTTTCCTCTCATCTTATTTTATTCAACATTTAAATCCAACCACCTCCTCCATACTATTATTAATTAATCTATATATTACTAAAAGCTGAAGTGTAACGTTTAATGCTACTGCTTTCACATTGCGCCACATCAGCTGCCACGTCATTTAATAAATAAATAAAAAATTTCCCTTCAATTTTAACTTGATTTTTACAATTTTAAGCTTTATAAATCCCAGTTCTATAAATGCAAGCCACTACTTATGTATTTACTTCCACTATTACCCTATAATCAATTTGTATAATTAATCTAGCCCACCTCTTATTTATTTAGTTCCACTATGAAGCCCAACCCAAAGCCTTTTTAATTCAGCTAAAAGGAAAAAGAAATTAAAAAAAAAAACGTTGAAGCTGGTTTTAAAAAAAAAAAAAAGGGAAGCGTTCAGGTTTTTGCGTGACAAACAGAAAGTGAACAGACACTGAGTTTGAAGATTGAAACGTAGAGAGAAGCTTAAAGGGAGAAAACCGGTTTAAAGGGAAAAAAAAAAAAAAAAAAGGACACGTTCAGGGTTTTGCGTGACAAAACAAAAACGTGAGTGAGTTTGAAGATAGTAACGTAGAGGGAAGCTTAAAGGGAGGGAAAAAAAAGAAAAGAAAAAAGAAAACCTTCAAGTGAGAAAACAAAGAGTTTGAAAGCTACCCACCTTCTTGATTTACCGTTTCGCAGTAACGGCTGCCCATCTAATTTCCTTCCTCCCTTTATTCCTTTCCACTCGGTGTATAAATACTAATAGAACTTGCCTACTTTGGTTGAGGTATCTGTACATCTTAATTCTTTTTTTTTTTTTTTGGGTGCAAAACTTTTATGTTCTGTTTATTTTAATATGTCAGCAGTTCAAGAGTGCTATAACTGTTTTTCGTTTGGTTGCTGAAATTTGAGACTCAGTCAAAGAGTTGAATTAGGCTTAACTAGGTCAAGGCTTTTAGTTTCCTTGAGTTCTAATTGATTAATTCCCCCCTACCCCCTTTTCGCCCTTTTTTTTTTTGTACCTATTCTTATTAAGCAAATGAAGCTTTTGGGATTTGAATCTTTTTCTTATCATTTTTGTACATGTTGCATTTTCAGGTTCGTAGAAGGCTACCTGGTTTTGGTGATGTCACGGGTTTAGCTTTCTGTTAAAAAGCTCATTTCGTTATCTCACAATATGGTTACCTGCATACTGGATGCATATTGGTTCATTGTTATCTCTTAGTAGCTGCGTTTGCGACAATTTGAACAAAATTTTGTAGGGCCCTGCAAGTAGTGTGGCCATAGTCCTTGGAGAAAGTTAAATTAGTAGTGCCATCCCAGTCAATGCAGCATGCTAGCTGGAGCCTTATACAAGGTAACTGACATTTTCCCATTTCAAATAGTTGATTTTTCTATGAGATTACTGTATGTTTAATATATCAAAGAGCAGTTGGTAATTAGATGAAAAATTACTATTGGCTGAAGGGACCGTATAGTAATTTTTCATTAGCCCATTGTATTTCATTAGGGTGCTAAATTGTATTGGTATTTTTTGAGTGCTAAATGGGTTTGGAGTCTTGGATTTGGAAGTTACGCAAACTTAGAATTTATGTATAGAATAACCTTATAATACAATATCTATGATTTTTTATTCATGAATTAGCTCAGGCTAATGATATTTAGTGCACCTTCAGTCTTTCGATTGTTAGGAATGAAAGTTTAAAAAAGGAAAGAGAAGAACTTCAAATTCTTTGAAAGTAAAGTCCACACGATTGAAACTTACAAGAGAGAGGATAAGTTCTCTGATGGGGGTAAGTCTGGATCCACATGAGTTGTCATAGCTGAGACAGAGACTACCTCACATCCTACAAGCTTTTCACACGAAATCAGGAAAATCACATTTCCACTTACAATACGGTTTAAGTTGTACCAGAAATGACTAATTTCATTTAATAAGGAATTTGTTGAGTTAAACTACAATTTTTTTTTTATCACAAATGCTCATTTTGATTGTTTGAGGGTGTTTCCCACAAAAGAAAAAAGAAGGAAGCTGCTTCAATCATAAGATAGTCTGTACAGTTTAAACCAAGTTAAGCACCATCATATTTTCATCCTTATCATTTAGGGTCCGTTCGGTTAGAGGAGTGGATAAGCGGGAGGATAGAAAATTGTGAGAGGATGGAAAAGTGAAAGGATGGAAAATATTTAGTTTTCTCTCTTGTGTGTTCGGTTGGAGGGGTGGAAAAGTGGGAGGGTAGAAAACTCTTTTGTTTGATTGGAGAGAAAAAGGGAAGGATGGAAAATGTAATTTATATAAATTGACTATTATACCCTTGTTACATAATATGTAAAAAATAGATTTATTTGTAATCATTAAATAATATAAAATTTATCACATCATATATATAAATTTATATTATTGTAATGTAAAAATTAGATTAGGTCACGTTGAAAAAAAAAAAAAAAAAAACTTTCTCAGTAACATTGAAAAGAAAAGAAAAAAAACGTTGAAAAGAAAATGGAGAAAGTTGTTTACCAAAAAAAGAAAAAGGAGAACATTGAAAAAAAAAAAAAAACAACAACAACAACGTTGAAAAGAAAAAAAAAATTGTTCAGGTCACGTTGAAAGAAAAAGAAAAAGAAAAAAAAAAAAAAAAAAGGAGAACGTTGAAAAAAAATAGGTGGAAAGAGTATATTTTTATAAAAGTGCTACTATAAAACTTTTCTCTCCAGATTTTCTTTCTGATTTGGAAGGACAAAAAATGTGGGCCCGGAGAGAAAACTTTCTCTTGAGTTTTCCATCCTTCCTATTTTCTTTCTCTAAACGAACAGTGAAAAACAGTATTTTCTATCCTATTTTCCTCTCTTTGTTTTCCATCCTCTCTGTTTTCACTCCAAACGAACAGAGCCTAAGAAAAAGGACTGAGGTGAAACTTTTTGAAAGCATGAACAACTTTTAGGATGTTCAACGTACAGCATTTAAATAATATGTGAAAGAAATACCAGCAGATGGCATAAGGAAGAAAACATTTTCCCTTTTAGATAAGAGAGGGAAAATCACTAGAAAAACTTTTAGCAAGCTGCATTAAAACTATTCTTGAAGAATTTCTTGAACTTCCTTATTCAGGATATGTCAACAAATAGTTATCTAGGTTGTGTAAAACACAGGCCATTAACCCCTACAACAGTTCAAAAAAAAAAAAGATGCTCACAAAAAGAATACAAGAACTTGAGATGAATCACGCATTCATTTCTGCTTTCAGATCAAAATTGGGCAGTGTTATCAGTGATCACTAAAGAGCATTTAGGCTGCTTCCACAGTTCTGAGTTCTGACATAAGATTCTTAATGTCTATTCTCACCCCATACACCCCCCCCCCCCCCCCCCCCCCCCCCCTCTTTCCCCCCAAACTTATTGTCCACATGCAGCACCAATTACAATTGGTTTATTTATGGTCCAATCCCAGATCATACGATAAATAATATCTCTCCTAAAATTCTATTTTCAGAACTACGTGGTTCACAATATATAAGTAGCCAAGTAGCACTTCCTTAGGTTATTCTGGCTTCTAAACGCTGATTTAGTAAAAGTGCTACAATATAGTGAAAGTATCTAAATTTCAAATTTTAATCACCTTCATCATTTTTTCTAAACAAAATCTAATTGAACTTTGAGAAGCCGTAGTTCATAGTCCAAAATTTCACATAACAAATTATTAGTCAGAGATGAAAGGAGGTTCAAAAGGGACTCTAAAGATGAAGAGTCACTGACATTGAAATTAGTATGACTATAAATAAATTAAATTCCTTCTGTTTTATTTTTCTTTTCTTTTGATAAGTAATAACTTATTAGAGAGGAAAAAAAGGGTGGGGTGGGGGAGAAGAAAAGGGTTGTGGCCCAAGCACACAGGTAGAGGATTTTTACATATGAAATTCAAATAATCAAATTCTATGAATTGATACGGTATACTTCACAACAAACAGTCGACATGGTAGCAAAGCAACCAAAGCAATAACTTATCTTCCATTTGTTCCTCCTCTCCCTCCCCTTTTCCCTTTTTCCCCTTGCAAATTCATGTGATCAAAATAAAACTATGTTACAATTTTTGCTAGGTATGAAGAACCTGCCATTTACTCATAGTTATGGTAGCATTAAGGCACTTACTAAAAGCATCAATAAGTCAGAGAGAGGACATGAACTTGTGATTGTTGTAAGTTGCATTCTTCTAGGTCTCTTCTTGAAACATTTCCCTGAATTATTTGTATTTTGCCTAGGCATGAATGTAGGAAGTAGTATGTTTCTATATGATATATTATTTTTTGAAGTACTGCACCTATGGAATCTTTCATCAAATAAAATTTTTTTTTTTTGCCATATTTATTTTGTATTATAGCCCATTAATAATAAAAAATAAACTACAATGCAAGTATAAACATAATTCTGCATAATTCTCAAAAGAGTTCAGTAATTTAATTAAAACTTAGAAAATGGAATTAGGCTTAAGATTAACATATGAAAATTTTAATTCTGCATAATTCTCAAAAGAGTTCAGTAATTTAATTAAAACTTAGAAAATGGAATTAGGCTTAAGATTAACATATGAAAATTTTATTTTTAGGCACAATTTAGATTTAAATTTCATTTGACATGCTATCATTGTGTGCCTTGAAAATTACTTTGCCTTATTAACATTGTTCCTGAGAAATGTGAAGTTGTTTGCAGTATCACTAGCCTTCTCCATATGACCATCCTTTGTTCCTCCTCTCCCTCCCCTTTTCCCTTTATCCCCTTGCTAATTCATGAGATCAAAATAAAACTATGTTACAATTTTTGCTAGGTATGAAGAACCTGCCACTTACTCATAGTTATGGTAGCATTAAGGCACTTACTAAAAGCATCAATAAGTCAGAGAGAGGACATGAACTTGTGATTGCTGTAAGTTGCATTCTTCTAGGTCTCTTCCTAAAACATTTCCCTGAATTATTTGTATTTTGCCTAGGCATGAATGTAGGAAGTAGTATGTTTCTATGTGATATATTATTTTTTGAAGTACTGCACCTACGGAATCTTTCATCAAATAATTTTTTTTTTTTTTTGCCATATTTATTTTGTATTATAGCCTATTAATAATAAAAAATAAACTACAATGCAAGTATAAACATAATTCTGCATAATTCTCAAAAGAGTTCAGTAATTTAATTAAAACTTAGAAAAATGGAATTAGGCTTAAGATTAACATATGAAAATTTTATTTTTAGGCACAATTTAGATTTAAATTTCATTTGACATGCTATCATTGTGTGCCTTGAAAATTACTTTGCCTTATTATCATTGTTCTTGAGAAATGTGAAGTTGTTTGCAATATCACTAGGCTTCTCCATATGACCATCCCTTGTTCCTCCTCTCCCTCCCCTCTTCCCTTTTTCCCCTTGCAAATTCATGAGATCAAAATAAAACTATGTTACAATTTTTGCTAGGTATGAAGAACCTGCCACTTACTCATAGTTATGGTAGCATTAAGGCACTTACTAAAAGCATCAATAAGTCAGAGAGAGGACATGAACTTGTGATTGATGTAAGTTGCATTCTTCTAGGTCTCTTCCTAAAACATTTCCCTGAATTATTTGTATTTTTCCTAGGCATGAATGTAGGAAGTAGCATGTTTCTATATGATATATTATTTTTTAAAGTACTGCACCTAAGGAATCTTTCATCAAATAATTTTTTTTTACCATATTTATTTTGTATTATAGCCCATTAATAATAAAAAATAAACTACAATGCAAGTATAAACATGAAGATCCATAGGATCATTAGCATCATGTTTCTAAGAAAGCACATATTTTAACAAAAAAAGTTCCTGCTTCAACACATTAATTTACATCTCCCATTGCATCCCATTTCTTATTTATCACATCAAAATTCAAATTCAACACTATTTATTTATTCATTTTTCTCTCTCTCACACTTAAAAATAATCCTTGACTTGCTGCTGGTGATCATAAAACATCTTGGCAAGAGTGTTTTTTCCCAGACCACTCATTCCACATACAAAAACAACTATATAGTTTTTCTTTTCTTCGATCAGTAAAGATGCCACCAATTAAAGAGCTGGTGGGGTTCAAAAATTATTTTGAGGAAAAGACTAATAAGGGCAAAGCTTCAAAACATAGTTATATACATAATACTTTTCGAAGTACTCCCAGACCCTCCAATCCTGTTTCAAAATTATCTCAAATTATTTTATATTTAAAGGAGTGCTCACATGAGAACTCCTTGAGGAATATGAAAAATTATCACACGCAACGCGCGGGTCTGCGACTAGTTATGGTAAAGAGTAGAATCATATCAAAGTATGAAGAGCATAAGGTAGGAAAATTGGGGTTGTGAAGCTTCATTGGTCTGGAAAAGCAGGAAATTGGTGAAATTTTAGTGCAAGGCAGATTTGGATATACAAGTTTATATTATATATATGGGCTCTTATAGTTATGGTATGGACGTAAATTGTACGCTTTTAAAATGATGACATAGACAAACATTTTCCAGGCCTTGGTTGACGGTCAAGCAAGTGAAAGTTTGGCTGCTCTACTTAATTATTTTGCTTTTAAAATAATGACATAGACAAACATTTTCCATTATGATTAATTATTATACTTTCACTTTCTTGGGTGCGCATTCATAATTTATTAATACTAAATCCTAGAAATAATGTACCAATTGAAAAATAGCATTAATGCAGAGCATGCCATAGCAGAGTTTTTTCTCGGATTTAGTATTAAAAAATTATGAATGTGCTCCCAAGAAAGTGAAAGCCAAATAATTAATCATAATTGAAATTTAGAAAACAAACCTCAATTGACGTGGGTGGAACATCCACTACCCTCAACAGCTCCATCTATTTTGTGTCATAATATTGACTCTCTTGATTTTATTCCTTACCTTTTTTTTTTTTTTTTCTTTTTCTAATTTGTCTTTTATCACAAAGAATATAATATTTTGTTGAACTTTTGTGTGCATTACACAAATTACTTACTAGCATAATAAAATATTAATTATAATTTATAAATAAAATTAATAGTTAATGGATTTAGTTAATATTACATCGAACTTTTTATATATAAAAAATCGTTAAAGATTTTTAAGTCTAAACTTTCCCTAAAATGTGTGACGCAAGGGAAACATTGAATGAATGCATAATATGCTTAGAAATAGTAAAATGATAATATAATCTAATATACTATAATGATGTAATATTAAAATTTTTAGTTTATTTTATTTTTCCTAACATTACTATAATTTAAAATTACAAACCATATCACATCACCTTGATCTCATTACTTTCTTAAATAATGTAATGTTGTATTTTTATAATGAGATTACATTAATGTAACATTACAATAATGTAACATTACGGTGCAATGTAATATTAATTTTGATGACTCTCTCTCTCTCTCTCTCTCTCTCTCTCTCTCTCTCTCTCTCTCTCTCTCTCTCTCTCTCTCTCTCTCTCTCTCTCTCTCCGGCTTTATATTGATGAGTTACGGTCTACTGCATATTTTCATCAATTTCATATGGTTGAAATTGTGCAGAAAGAAACAATGTTGAATAGGTATTGTCATAAACTATTTGGTCATTACAAACTATATATAAAATGGTTTTGAGTAAAATGTTTTATTGACCAACATTCATTTTCCTAAAATTTTGAATTAAGTCTCGTGATAATCTGTGGCTCAGTGTGATTGTCAGTTTTCTTGATTTGTTGTTTAATACATACTTCTCAAGCTATTATAAGTAATATAGTCAATGGTTTAGGGATGGATTATTGGTTTAGGCTTTACTTCATTCATGAAATGATTTCTTGAATTAATATTTGTACATATTTAACACAAGCAATTGCTTTTGCCTTTTTGAAAATAATTTGTATTTTAAACCTGCTTATCAATTTCTTTACATTCTTTCCTAGGATTCATTTCATATTTTTGGGTTTAAGCTTACAGTCATGAACCCAAAAAATAGGTGATTAGATGTACGAAATATCAATCGTAATTTTAATTAGAATTGTAATTTTTATAAAATGCCTTAATGTAGAAAAATATCAATTTTCAAAAGCTTACGTAGTAACGTTAGAAAAAAAATTAATAAACACCAAAAGTTTTTATTTTATATTATGTGACTTTCCAATATTATTTATATGAAATCCAATCTTTAGATGACTCCGTTGTTAATTATATAACCTAATACTTGAACCTTTTTGTTTTTTTTTTTTTTTTTTTTGAGAAACAAACACACACACAGGAAAATTATGAATGTTAAAATATGCTTAAGCTTTTTTTTTTTTTTTTTGGCCCCTATTTTATTTATAATTTATTAGCCAATATAGACTAGTTCTTTTTAAAAAAAAAAAAAATTGAGTTCCAAAATGAATTTAAATATGGTTTTAAAATTAAAACGGACCACAAAATTGGAAAAAAAAAAAAATTCCGTTTCCAGTTTTTACCAATTGAACCGGTTGATTTGATCCAATTTTTAGAATATATTCTAAAAAAAAAAAACCTTCCAAAAAAAAGCCCATAAACCCCTATCTCTAACAATACTTTTCCCTCACTCTTTTTCGTCTCCTTGAAGAGGAGCAAGGAGCTCTCCTGAACTGGCTGTGAAGTTCTCCAGGTCCCATTCTTCTTCTTCCATTCCCTTTTGTTTGGTTGCTTAGAAAAAAGGGGAATATTAGCCACGAAAATTCACACAAAAAATTCTTCTTCTAATCAATGAATGAAACATAGAAACTCTAATTTCAATTCTAAAAGCCTCGTGAAAGGCCCTGCTTGGTTTAAAGTTTAAATCTTTCTCTCTCCTTTCCTCGTATAATGTCTGAAGTATAGAAACCTTTTAGTTTCATGTTTCTGTTAAGTTTAGACATTCTTGCTTCAGTCTCTGTCTTCAGCTTTTCATTATTGTTAGAAGCCAAGTTGTTGGCACACTCAGAACTAGCAGAGTGGGTATGAAATTTGAAGTCTAGGCCTTTAATTCTTGCTTTGGTCATAGTGTTTATAGGAGCATTTTTAATGGGTTTATGGTGGAATCAGAATTTGGTTTTGTTATAAGGTGGATGGTAAGAATTTTTGGCAGGATAATGTTGATGTTATAGAAGTTTGTAGCTTTATTTTTTGGGGGGGGTTATTTAATTTTGTTCCAGGTTTAAGCTTGATATCGTAGCATAGAGAAACCTACATTTTCTGACATTGATATTGCCAAAAAAATGAAGCTAAGCTTCATACGTGGATGTTGTCCCTCTAATTTATCAATCTTTGTTAAACCCTCTATAAGTACCAATCTTCTTCGACCCGTTTGCTTTTCTTCAATGTCAACCCCACCCACTTCTTTGAAGCCTCAACTTCCTCTCTTTCTAAGACCACCACTGCACTCAGCTTCTGTTTCTGACCTCCGGAAATGGCATGATTGGGCCAAAAACCTTGCTTCTTCAGTTGGGACAACCTTTCTAGACTCCGACAATGGTCCAGACTCGGACCTATTGTGCAGGGAGCTTAAGTGGCTCATGGAAGACGCAATTGAGGATCATGCTGTGTTTTCCCAAATGGGTATTGAAAACAATCAAACAAATGTAAGATTAAGGATGGGCATAGAAGAGCTTTACAATCTGTGGAAGCAGAGGATTGAAGAGAGGAGGCCTTTTCAGTATCTAGTTGGGTGTGAGCATTGGAGGGACTTGGTGTTGAGTGTCCAAGATGGGGTTTTGATTCCGAGACCTGAGACCGAACTCATTGTTGACTTGGTGGCTGATGTGGTTTCAAATAATGAAGGATTAAGAGGGGGATTGTGGGCAGATTTAGGAACTGGAAGTGGGGCACTTGCTATTGGAATTGGGAGGATTTTGGGGAGTTGTGGGAGGGTCATTGCAACAGATTTAAGCCCTGTCGCACTGTCTGTGGCAGCTTTTAATGTGCAGAAGTATGGTCTGCAGGTTAGTTAATTTATCATTGTAATATAATGGTTCTAATTCCAATAATTTCTCATGAAACTCACTAATAATGATAGTGTTCATCCCACAATCCATATATTGGACCATGTTACATGTTGAAATGAAATGCAGGAAGTTTTTAATTTGCTTCTAGTAAATCATTTATTCAACATAGAAAGTGAAAGATAGTCTCCAACTTTTTATTTTTATAGGTAAGATAGTCTCCAATTTTAGATCATCTATTTATTCAACATACAAGTGGATCTTTTTACAATAGAGTGTCTAAATTTTCAATTCTTGTGTAATAGGGCGTCCCTTTTTTGATATCAATAAATCTTATCACTTATCAAAAAAAAATTTTACTTTAGCCAGCAACTTATGGCAACTCTCCTTTTTCCAGGCTTGGGATCGGCTATGAACAAAATACATGTGGCCGACTTTGACTAGTTTGTTGAGTTTATATAGCTGACCCTGAAATTTTGGGACTAAGGTCTGATTGTTGTTGTTATTCAACATACAAGTCCTCCATTTTTGCTCGTGAATGTACTGCTACTATATCTAATGAAATTTACTGAAAGATTATGTTTAATAAGATGGCCAAAGCCTTTACAGCATTCTTGATTCCCTTTTAACCAAACCCTAGCCGCTTATATGCCTCCTATAATAAACTGTAGCCTCAATTATCATGGCTGTAGTAATTGTGTCCTGTGTTCTTGTGGTTAGAGGGTTCAATATCAGGAATGCAAGGGAAATCTTTGATGATTACTTAATAGGTTTTCTTTAAATTAAATTTACTAACTTGCACAACTCTCCTCATTATTTATAATTCTCAATTGCATTAACAAGTCATCATCTAAGGTTCCTAACGCAAATGCACTTGTAATGGCTAAACACAGTCATTGTCCTAGCAAAGACTTTCAAAAAAAACCTTGTAGGTGATCAGTAATAATTTTAACTACCAGACACCTTTTGGATGGTTTTTTATTAGACATCAATGCCCAAATTATTTGGACTTAAAAAAAAAAAGGGAATAATTTTCTTTAGTAGTTATCAAATTTGCTTTTCTTTTTCTTCCTTTTCTCCAGGGGGGGGGGGGGGGGGGGGGGGGGGGGGAGGGATGAGGTAAATCTGTGATGTTTATTGTTAAAACAACACTACAAATAGTCAACTGGATATGCAACGAATGCTGAGATCAAAATTTCCCCTAATGTAGCTCAAAGTTCCAAATAACACCCTGCAGCTCTAAGTGCTCTCAAATTAAGAGGCATGAGAAGAAGAAAAGGCTGAAAAGAGCTTTGGCATATTTTTTCTTCTTTGGGATTGGTGGCACATTGATGCAATAATTTGCTCTTGGTTCGACAGCAATTGGAATTATAGGGAGGCTTTTGGAAATTTAAGTAGCATTAGGGGATTGATTGCTCAGTTTTAAACTTTAGTGGGACAATGCAGCTCAGTTGATATGGTAAATATTTGTAATTAGCCTTTTATTAGTGAAGCATATTAATTTTTTAGGTTTCTTAATTTTCACTCTCTTCTTTTTCCCCTCTTCCTTCCAGCAAATTAGAATATCTCTGATTTCTTTTCTTTCTTCTTCTGCACTTTATTACAAACCACTCAGGATGTAATTGAATTAAGGCAAGGATCATGGTTCAAACCATTGAAGGATGTGGAAGGAAAACTTGCAGGTATTGTCAGTAATCCACCGTACATACCAAGTGACAATATCCCTGGGCTACAAGCTGAGGTTGGTAGGCATGAACCAAGACTTGCATTAGATGGTGGTCTAAATGGCATGGATGATCTTCTCCATCTTTGTAATGGGGCTGCTTTGATGTTAAGACCTGGTGGATTTTTCATTTTTGAGGTATTGATCTTTTAATACCTAGAAGCCAGAGTTCAAAATTTTAAATGATCATACTACCTAATTTATATTATTTTTCAACATTTTCTCAATGATAATGTTATAGAAATAATTGAAATTGCAATATCTGCAAGGTGTTTTTTTTATCTTCTATGTGTTAAAATAAAAGAATTTACACTAGATTTTACTTTGAGGTTAGATTTGTAAATTACAGGAGGTTAAGCCCTAGTACGATGGCTAGTGCCTTGCACCAAAAGCAATAGGTTGTGGGTTCAAGTCTGGGAATCAGGCCCTCCTAACAAATTTGGGGGTAAGGTTGCCTACCATGACCTCTTTTAGACCCCAAAAAGGCAGGAGTTATGTGCATTGGGTACAACCTTTTTTTGATTTGTAAATTATAAATGTTAAATTCCAGTGATTGGATTAGCATAAGAAGGGATTTCTAACAAATTTGGGGGTAAGACTACCTACTATGACCTCTTTTGATCCCACAAAAGCAGGAGCTATGTGCATTTGGTACAACTTTTTTTTGAATTTGTAAATTATGAATGTTAAATTCCGGTGCTTGGATTAGCATAAGAAGGGATTTCAACAATCCCCAAGGAACCTGAACACATCAATTCATAGTATCAAAGTCCCAAATATGGACTCCATTATCAACTGTTGTAGAAATTGTACTTGTGAGAAAATGGGTGCTGCTACACACAGATTGTACATGCATTAGTGTGGGTAAAGGAATGAGATGGGAGCCTGATGCATCTATTGTTGAATGCATACTGACAGATAAGTTTAACAAAGAAATGAAGCACTCTGGTGAGTTAGGAATGGTCAAATTTGATCCATAAGCACAGGAAGGTTTTCGAATGGGAAGCCCCCTCCCAACCTTGGTTGTAGAGACTAAAACCCTCTGATATGTGTCAAGAATTAGCAGACCTGATTGTAGGCCGTCATGCTAGGTAGTCACCAAAGATGATACGAGAAAAAAGGGACCTGGGTAAGGTACTAACTTGGCTCTCTGCAAATGATACTGTCAATGTCTATATGACTTGTTGGTGAAAAGGACAAGAACTTGACAGGAGACTAGGAAAGAAACAGAACTTGAGATGTTGATATGGGGATAATGAGAAGTTTAATGGGTCTGGAATTAGGATGGTTGGATATGCTATTAGGATTCTTATATGGCTAATGCTGTTCTAAAAATACTATCAGCAATGGTGTTATTTTAGTGACTTTAATATCTAGTTTGGATGAGTTCTGCTGTTCTGGAACCTGACACCTCTGCCTTGAACCAATCCCCAAATTTAATTTGGTTTTGTCTTTATAGACCATATTGGAGTCCTTTGGGTCAAAATGGTTCAGAAAACATGTTTTTCTGGGTAATTGCCAGGTGTGCACATACCTCAACCCTTGTCCCTGTTGCATGGCTTCTAGTGGTTTCATTTATGAGGATGTCTAAATGCTTTTCTTTTCCCTGTTGCATGGCTTCTAGTGGTTTTATATGCGAGGAAGTCTCAGTGTCATTCTTATGCTTTTCCTTTTTTGGGTGGTTTGTGTCTCTCCTTTTTGTCTATTAATGTTACATTTTCAATATCTAGGGGACACAAATAATTTAATTTTACATTCTCCCATGTTATGCCATCTGGTTTATGCTAAAGTATTTCATACTCCTTTACAATACCTGCATTTTTTGAGCTCATTAAACATAATTTATATTTTACCCTACTTTGGATTTCTTTTTTTCTTAAGTAATGTCAATTTAGTGAAAACAGAAAGTGTATACAGGAAGTATACAGTAAAAATAAAATAAAAAACACCAATGAAAAATAGACACAAAGAGGAGAGAGATACAAGCAAAGAAATTAACAGTGAATAAGAAAAGAATCCAAAAACTCCATCAAAGAATATGCCGAGAAAGTATAGGATTTCAAACTCCATTCATAAAGGGTCTTCAAAAACATTAACTTAAAATTTGGCAAAGTTAACTCCTTTCCCATAAATGTAGGCTGACTCTTCTCCGTCCCAAGTGCACAGCATAAGACAGGCAAGAATGGAACCCTGCACTTCCTTGAATCTACAGAATTTCAAGGCTCCTTTCCAAGACTCCAACATTGGCATAACATAACTTGGCAATTTGGCATGACCCAAGTGATCCTAGGCAATATAAAAAACCCACAGGTCACAAGCAATAGGACAATGTAACAGGAGCTGACTTGCTGACTCACCATCAGATTTGCATAGGCAGCACCAGTCTGCCATGATTAAAGCCCTCTTTCAAAGATTATCCATCACCTATATATTCCCAAGAGCCATCTCCCAAACAAAGAATGCAATACTAGGCAGGGTTAGCATTTTCCATATGCATTTCCAAGGAAATTGGATAGGATTTAATTTACAGCCTTTACTTGAAACTCTATATAATTACTTTTAACCTGGAATCCACTCTTAGGTGATAGAAGTGGAACCAATCTACTGGGACTCGTAGGAGTTACCTTCTCTGCATACAGATCATAAAAAAAATTGGGCCATAGAATATAACTCCCTGTCTTGTGCCTCTAAGATGAAGACAGGTTTCCAATGCACCTGACCATTGACCCACTCAAAATAGTCTGAAACCAAAGCCTCTTTGTCTCTGGCAAACCTGAACAGCTCAGGGTATCTATCCTGGAATGTTTCATTGCTATCCCAATGATACTTCCAAAACAAAACTTGGGAACCAACCCCCACCACAAAACGAGTGTATGAAGCAAACTTCTCCCAACCCTTCCTGATATTTTTCCATGGGCCTACCCCGTAAGGACCTTTTACCATAACAGAGTACCTCTGACATCAAGTAGTACTGTACTTGCTCTATTAATAACCTTTTGCTGTTTTGCCCCACTGACTTCTGTTCCAAACCATACCTCCACATTATTTCCCAAGCAAAGCTAAATTAAAAATCAGCAGCTTTTGAATGCCCGGTACCCCTTGGATTGGATTGCACATAGTAGACTAATAAACAAAATGGAATTTATGCTCCCCATGAAGTCCATCCCACAGGAAGTCTGTATTTTTTCCAGCTTGTTGGCTACACTAACAGGAATAGGGATTAGGAACAAGGAATAGGTAGGGAGACTTGAAAACGTACTCTTGATTAAAGTTAGGCTAATAGGCTTCCTCTAGATTATTTCCTCTCATTTCATTTACATTTGGTTTCACTTTTTCCTACAATGGGTGGAATATGAAATGATAGTAGAATGTATTAACTTTAAATACTCTTATTATTCTCATATTATCATTTAGTACATATAGATACATACCAAATAGATAAAAACAATTTCTTATAGCCATTACTTATAAAAAAAGTAATAATCATAAACATCTTATAGCATCATATGTGGAATAGACTTCTACCTGGTACAGTTTTGACAACATACAGGGAATTCTTAAATTAAATTGTGTAAAAAAAGGGGCAAACCATGGATGCTCATAAGAAAGACTTTGCTTCTAAAATGAAAAAATGGTTTACCCCGTGCACAAGACTCATTTTGTGGTCTAGGGGAGGTAGTTGGTAGGTAACCTTATCCCCAATTTCAGAGAGGTTAATTCCTACTCAAACTCATGATACATCGCTTGGGGTAGATGGCACTTACCACTGCATCAAGGTTTGACATCTCTTGCTTCTTGTCATGAAATGAGCTATAAATCACACCGTGTTTAATCAAAGAACCAACTGTTTTGCTATGATAATTCTTTCAAGTAGGACGAGTACATGAAAAGGCAAAAATTCTGATACAAAGTTGATTTCCTTTTCTTTTTTTGGGTCTTGTTCTCTTCCTTTGAGTCAGTAAACTTGATGTATGTTTTATCATAGATTTCCATATACTGCACATATAATTCATACCGTTGCCTTTTCCTATGGATTATGCAGGCATAGAAGTAATAGAGAATTTGAAGTAAAGACTGTCATGAGGAAAGAATACAGTTCCTCCATTTCAACTCCCCCTCCCCCCTAACCCCAAAACATAGCATAAGCAGAAATGTTTTCTCATTGTCAATATGACCTCTTAAATATTTTAGTTGGAGATGTCTAACACTGTAATGAACATTTTACAATGTTTTTGTGCGTGTCTGTATATATATACATATATTGTCAACATAAAATTTATAAAACAATTACCTATAATATGGTTGTGACTTAACCATCCACCCTTATTTCTGAGGAAAGAAGCCATTTGATCTAAAGATTATTGGTATTGCATCCTTATATTTATTTCATTACATTCATATCTTATGCAAAGCCAGATGTGACAATCTTTTATCATGGATTCTTGACTTGTTTTACCCTACTCAATATCAGGTATTTTCTAGGCTTTTGACCCCAACATAATTAAATCAGATGTGAAGTCACCAATTTTTTACTTAATTCTTGCTCTTAGAAGTGTTTTGCTGTGGATTTGTGTTATAAAAATTCATGGTTATTCTTGATCTAATCTATTACTTGTATTTATTTTCGTTCTTTCCCATCTCTGTAGACAAATGGTGAGAAGCAGTGCAAGTTTCTTGCAAAGTACATTGAAAATGACATTAGAGGGAGCTTCCACACTTTGGACATAGTATCCGATTTTGCTGGCATTCAAAGATTTCTAACTGGATTCCATCAATGACCAATTTGATTTGTGCATGATCATGTATATCAGCCATCAACTAGGAAACAAGGAGAGGAGGAAAGAAATCCTGGAAGCTCTACCATTGATTTTCAGATACTGTGTTTATGGCTTTATGGGAGGCGGTTTTGGGGGGGGGGGGGCGGGGGGGGTGTGGGGGTGTTGGAATTTTTTGTTGAAACTCTTTCAAGTGACCAAAAAAAGGAAAACATAAATGTTGTATCCTTGGGCATTGACTCGGGTGGTATAGAGGTAGATAAATATGCTTTGTTTATTAGCAATGTGATACCATTTTTTAGTTTATTGATCTTCTTGAAGCATTTTTATGTGAAGTATGTTGATGGACTGCATTCTGGGAGAAATAAGTTTCAGTTAAGCCTGTTGGACTAACGTATATGCTACTTTTCTATTGTCCAAGTAAAACCATTCATGTAGGAATGCTAAAGGATTAGATTGGGTTGTACCAACCAAATATATAATATGCTCTACCATTTCCCTAAATGATCATCCATGTTATATGGCCTGGCTGAGAGATTAAAATAATAACAAAAAATTAAAAAAAAAAAAAGAAAAAGAAAAAGAAAAGAGAAGGCCGCTAACAAAGCTGGCTGCCATTGCAATATTTGTCCACCGTTACTGGTCATCCTGATTATTCAGAATTTTAGTGAATTATAAAAGATTCCAAGCATATTCAATATTTTGAAGATTGTGTACAAAGTTTTTGACAATGGAAAATTTGGTTTTGGCCCTTGTGCGTGTTTGAGATGTTGTGCTAAGTGAATGATTGAAGAGGAATAATAAATTCCATACTCTTATTTGCAAAGAAGGCCTTGGATAAAATATTGCAGACAAGTATTCATCTTACATATCGATCTTAATTAAATGTTTCGTCCTTTGACACTTTTGTCCCCTCCTTTATATCATTTCAGAATGAGATTGATACTTAAATTAATGTAATTCACGCACCTCAATAATCCATTACTCCTTGTGAGCTTGATGTTGTGATTATGTCTTTGTAGACTCTCATAAACCTATAGATTTTCAATCAAAGAACATTGCATAAATTGAATTTGTTGACATGAATTAGCCACTTTGGAAGCTTATCCTTTTGACTTCTACATTTCCTGTCTCACTATCTCAAGAAAATTGAAATCAAGAAACTTCTCCAATCCAAACATTTCTGTTTTGGATGAATGAGTTAGATATACAGAAGCAAAATCACAAAAATGCAGCATTCAAATGCAAATACAATCTTAACCACATCAACCAAACAACTAATAAAAGCATATTCAATAAAAAGGACATGGTTTAGGATAGAGTTACTGATATGAATATGTTCCCTAGTTATTACTTGGTTTTCATGAACTCTTAGCATTCCTTTTTAGCCAAGTTTGACAAATTGTGGCTTGTCACAGTAGTACTCAGTATTCTCTTTCTAAGGAACACCCAACTGGATTATATCATCACATTGTTTTACATCCAGCAACAACCACTTCCACTAATTATTTCACGTGTATGGGAATTGATGAGGGAAATGTTATAAATCATCCCACAAGTTGAATCCTAGAGCCAAAATATAACCAGCTTGGGCTTGTAAACAAAGGTGTTTTATGCTACTTATTATATACATGAACGGAAAATAAGGCCTGGTTGTTTAGCTGACATGGCTAGGGAAGTGCATACATTGACTAATTTCCCTCTTAGTCTTTTCTAATGCAGTTTTCTTTATTTCCACTTTTCATTATGTTAGTGACAACTGATAAGGACCACAGCATGAAAGCAAATAATTGTATTGAACAGTAGAAATAAATATTAAAAAAAAAAAAGTAATAGATCACAGGTAGCAAAAGAGAAATGATGAATATCTATAAACCTAAATAGCGTTCAAAATAAGTACAAAACCTCAATTCCACTTGCATTTATGAAAAATTACTAGAGAACCCATCTTAAATTCACTTCACTCAACCTATAGGTTCCCTAAACTGAAATCAAATCAAGAGCTCGCATATTTCTCAGTCCAAGCTCGAGCAGTAGTCTCATACTTGGCTTTGTCGGTCTTGTACATATGAGCAATCTCGGGGACAAGAGGATCGTCCGGGTTTGGATCTGTCAGTAGTGAGCATATCGACAACAGCACCTGCAACCAATTATTGTATTGATCAAACAATTTTTATCTTGAGTGAGGCACTAATTTATGCTTATATATTTATTACTTTAGCACTGCCAAAGTGAATGACCAAGACCACTCACATAAGTTAAAGAACTAATGAATTACAATAAAATGATACCTTAGATATTGTAAGGGCAGGGCTCCATTGTTCTTTTAGAATGTCAAGGCAAATGCTTCCATTGTTGTTGATGTTAGGGTGGAAAACTTTTGTTGTGAATGAAACCTGCCAAATCACAATTAAGTTTGTCAATCAAAATGTATCCCCTTGACTATAACTGAAGAACAGTCTGTAATTTCAATAAACAATGCAACTTGAGCAAACCTTTTAAATTCAAGGTATATAATATTTTTATGTCAATTCAAGGGGACAATTTTAGTAATTTATTTTTTTCCTTCTTTTTTTCTCTTTTGAAATGGACATCTCCATGAAAGCAAATACATTTGTATATTTCTGTGTAACTGCTTTTTCATAAAGTCTCCATTTTCAACCAGTTTTGATTGGAAAGCATATTCACAAATAAATTGGGAGAAAAACCATGAATTCAGACTATTCACATTGTATTTTGACGTCTTGGTAGTATCAATGAGTCAATGACCATGGTGTCAACACAATCAAAGGAATACCACATATCTAATCATAACATTCTAAATTGAAAATTATAGTTCTATTGTGTTCTATCAACGAACAGATGAAAAGCTTGATTACAGGAAGGATAAAGATTGTGCTCTACTTGATCTATCTCTTATCATAATTAATTTACATCTTTCAAAGTAAAGTTACGATTAACTAGTTCAAAGGTTAAGGTACATACAAACAAGAAGACACACGAATTGACAGGGACAGATACACCTTAAGAATTCTACAAGCATACAAAAAGATTTAGTCATTACCTTTGGTGGCTTAAATGGGTAATCTGGTGGAAAGTGTATGTTAACCAAAAACACACCCCCATCATAAGGACTGTCTTGTGGACCAATTATTGTTGCTTGCCAATGAAACATGTCTTCTCCAATAGGACCTATAAACATGTGAAACTTAGATCTTGTAAATCAAAAACATTATAATTATTAGTTAAATTTATAAAAGTCCTTCAATGAAACTAAGTCAGCTTGTTTTTGTGGAAAAAAAAAAAGTCAACTTTGCTGGTGTTTTGGCATGCATTCACAATATGCTTAACATTAACAGTGATGAAAACAGAAGCGTAAAGCCTCAACAATTTACCACAAACCAAAAAAATATTTGAGTACTCCATTAAGTAGATTAACATATAAATTCCTTCAGCACTCGGAGAGAAAAAGTGGCAATCAAAGTAGTTCTGTAATGCAAATCTAGCCAATATTTGACTTCTAAAAATTTTCCACTAGGGCTACATAAGAAGGCGGAGTGTTATAAATCCAAAAAGAAGTAACATTATTGACAATGTATAACTAACACCGTATATGCAGATAAATCTTGAAAAATATAATTACAGAAAATGCAAAGATAAAGTTTTATAACAAGGATGTTATTAAAGTTATACATTGTCAAGTATATAACGTATGGTAACAAAGTAAGAAAGAATGTCATTAGGAAAAACAATGAGAAAACTTGGCAACAAACCAGCACTGCAAGAAACAGGAGGATCCCTCTTCAAATCCTTTAACTCCTTAAGAATACGTTTTGTAGCCATCACAGAATCTGTATATTTAAACACACAACAGCATGACAACATGAGTAAAATATGTCAGCAATTCTCATAAGATTAATCAATAAATGGAGAAAAATAAAACCAGAAGTAAAAGGATCAGATAATGGAAATATATAGAGCATGTTCTCAAATGGTTAGGTGCAAAATCAGTAGAACTATAATAAGTATATAAAACCAAAATCATCAATAAAGGGAAAAGCCAGGCACATTCACACTGAGTAATATCTTTTGACAAAGAACAGAAATATGAAGTGATGAACAACAATGCAATTGTAAATCTATAATAAATCCACTAACTTCGATAGGTAAGTGGAAGCATTTTATTGAAATATGTATGTATTCCTTCCATATATATATATATATATATATTTGGATTAATGTCATTACCTCATCCCCAATAGTGCTAATGAGCTATATTATTACAACAAAGAAAGTCTCAATTGAGCTATAGCCTATAGCTACTACCTAGCTTTAAAGACATTCTACATATATCTTCTAAGGTAATATTTTATGTACCAAACTTATATAAAGTGGTATTGTTTCCAATTTCAATTGATTTTCTATTATACGTAAGAACGCCTGTGGAATCTAACTCAGCACATCATCATTAAAAACTGAAAATCCTAATAAAAACACCAATGCATCTGTTAAAGTGCAGACATCTTCAAAGGAAATCAGAAAATAAATTTCCTGGTCTAGAATCTGAAGGTTACATAAGAATTTGATTTAAACAAATATACTGAACTCCCTATATATCCGTGCCTATTGCCCCCAAGCAATCAATTCCACACTCAAAATTATTAACAAATATTCAAGTGCATATATAAATCCACATAAACCGTGCAAAACAAACTTCAAATTTGTTGGGCCAATAATCAATGGCATTCTTATCAGTCAATTAGATTGAATGGAAATTAAAACACCATGACTCACAAATTTTGATCACATCAAAAACCAGAACCTACACTACAGCTAAACCCTGGACATAAAAAATCACAAGCAATCACAAAGACACCAATACAAGATGGCCACATTCAATGTTGAACACTTTTTAGAATTTCAAGACGACCCACTAAACTCAAAAGTAAGGTTTTTTTTTTTTTTTTTTTTTTTTTTTTTTTTTTACAGCCAAAGTTAATTTAGTACCTCAACATACTCGCATATAATTAATTCTATGTATATTCCCATCAAAAAAAAAAAAAAATTTAATCCTATGTATATATCATAAACAACAATACTTTTTTCGAAATTAGGAACCAAAACTTTGTTAACATAGTTCCGAGGATTAAAAAGAGACCCCTAAAAGAGAATAGTTCCAGTGAAAAAAAAAAAAAATCATGGAAGAAAAGAAGAAGTTTTCTAAGAATTTGTAGAGAAAATATTTGAAGTCAAAACAAACAGAAGACAAATTACTAAGTGTCAAGAAGTAAATCTTTAACATCAAGTTCAAGGTCCACCCAGTAAATCTATGGCCATATAGTAAGAGAAAAAGGCCATGAATACGTATATAAGCAACCAAACAGCTAACCCCATAAACCCTAATGGTCTAAACGAAACAAGTGTTTGCAGAGAATATGGAGAAAGACTGTAGAGAGAGGATGTAAAAGTGGGAATATACTTACATGGGGACTTGAAGCTTTGAACTGAATGGGTGTGAGAGTTTGTGCCAAGGAAGATCTGGTACAAAGCTCAAAGTTATGGAGTTCTAGGGTTTGGACCAACGTGCTTTTATAGACCTTATAAATTCCCTAGTTGTACTAGTAGTATTAGAGGTCGGCTTGATAAGTTTTTGACAAGGACGAATATAACTCCAAGAATTCTAGAAGTTACTAGTTTTTTCTTTTTTACACTCTATATTTAAAAGTTCCTTATGGCTTTTAATTATGTGAGGAGGTTGATTTGATTTGAATGTAATTAATTAATTACTAGTCGCTCGGAAAATTTATTGAGTATGATATATAATTTAATCTTGGTTTATTTTACTGCAATTACAAATATTGAATTTATAAATAACACTATATAGCTAAAACATATATTAAACAGATATATGTTATGAAATGAAGAAAAAAAAATGTCTTGTATAGTTATTATTATTAGGGTAAATTGCAAATTACATTCTTAAATTTAAGGAGGTGTTTGGATTTTACAAACTAAAGTTTCAAAATTTAGATTTCACCCCCTTAAGTTTGGAGTGCTTGGATTTTACACCATGACGTTTTAAAATTTAGATTTTACCCCCTAAAGTTTAGAGGTGTTAGGATTTTACACCTCCAAATTCTGAAACTTTAAGGTTTAAAATACAAACACCCTCAAAGTTTAGAGAGTAAAATCAAAACACCTCTAAAATATAAGGGGTAAAATCCAAATTCTGAAACATTAAGGTGTAAAATTCAAACACTTTCAAACTTCAAAGGGTAAAATTTAAATTCTAAAACTTCACAGTGTAAAATTCGATTACCCCCAAACTTTAGGGGTGTAATTTGCAATTTACCTCTTATATTGATTATAAAAATGCTATGGAACATAAAAAAAATATATAATTGATTATAAACTAACAAAATTTGTTAACACACCTGAAATTGAATGTGTTCCCCAATATAGAGCTCTTGATCTTTTTTTAATTAATTTTTTAAAATTGATAAGTGCAGCTCTTGAATCTTGATAAGATAAAATCTACAAATTAAGAATTTAACACATTAAAAAAGTTTTATATCCCTAAATTTATTGTTTAATGAGTGTCTACTATAGTAACTTATTAACTACCTGTCGATAAAACCACAAACCCCTTAATCCCACACTATCATTTGATTTGAGAAATTTGCTAAAATCCATAATTCATAACCCATAACTCATAGATTCCCAATTTAAATAAATAAAAACAAACAATAGAAAAAAAAAAAAAAAAAACATCAAACATATCAAATTCTATACCCATTTAACAAAATTTGCTTCATATTGAATATTTTCTTATTATTTAACAAAAAGACAATCTCTTCTATAATATCAAACAAAAATACTTTAAAATAACCCAAGTTAAAATTTGGAATGATGAATCCTATTAGTGGAAAGCAATAACCACAAAGGTACAAAGATTATTCCTTTTGATAACCTATAACAGAGGCTACATGACCATTGTAGATTTTTGTGTATAGAGCTAAATTAAATGACTGAATTAATAAGAAATTTTCACCAAAAAGAGAAGGAGAGAGCGAAACAAAAAACATTTTATATAGACAATTCAAAGAAAGCTTTTAAGAACCTATGACCAAGAACTTAATCTCCACAGAATAACATAGCTTTCACCTAATATGACAGGTAACATAGTTGGGTTTACGGTTTAGTTGTTTACATATTGATTATTTGTAAGACATGGAGCATGTATTGTTGTGTGTGCTTGTTAGACATTGAGCATGCTTTGTTATGTATTCTATAATTGATCAGTAATGTGAGTCAAACTTGAATTCAAGCTAATGAGACCTACAAAAATGGACATGGTACAATTTCCAAAATAGGAACAAAAAAATCAGGTATTTTGTCAACCAATTTTAGTGGATGATCATTAATTATATCCACACCAAAAAAATAAAGAAGTATTTTTAGAGGGGTGATTGGCAAAGAGAGACAAACAAATCAAAGCTTCAAAAAAAAAAAAAAAAAAAAAAAAAAAGAAGCCAAGCACTAAATTAAAAAGTGAAATCAAGGTGACCTAATTTTTGCTCTAATTGGGTTAGACAGTGGTCGAGAAAAGTTACCTATGTATGGGGGTTTTAGAGACAAAGAAGACGAATAGTGGAAGCTGTAGGAAGCAATTGTTGAAGCAATTTGAAAGTCACTGACCTATTCTATATAAAAGCGCAAAAAACCCTCTTAACTCTAATAATTCTCAACTTGAAATCCAACGTAATTTAATTCCAAGCAATGTCAACCCATTGCAATTGTTTCCGGCCCCTTATTTCTCACGTTCATTCTCTCTTTCAATGTGGTGCTTGGGTTTATTATAGTAATTAGTTAAAAAATAAAATAAATAAAAACTAAATTTTTGTTATAGAATTTTAGTTGAAGTAGAATTTTTAAGTTCTTGAAACATATATCTAATAGAGTTTTACTTAAACTAAACTATTGTAACACTTGATAAGATAATAAGATAATTATACGTTGAAGTAAAATAATAAATATATAAGATATAAAACCTAAAAGAAAAAGAAAAAGAAAATAGTGGTGACATGGAAAATTGTGGGAGTTCCAGAGGTTTCGTTTATATATATATTATTGGTTAAATTGCAAATTTCACCGCTAAAGTTTGAGGGTGTTTTGATTTTATTCTATGAAAGAATTTTGATTTCACCGTCTTAAGTTATATTCCATTTGCATAAGCGGTCTTTTCATCTGTATTTTTCGTTAAATGCTACATAAACTTGTCACACGTATTTAATTCGTCCAAGAAAATGACGTTGTAACATTGTTGTTTCCTAAAAATTTTAAAATATGTTTTAAATAAAATGATATGGCATCATTTTAGTGGACAAATTAAACATGCGGCAATGGCGAACTTACGTGGCACTTAACAAAAATTATGAATGAAGGAGCAGTTAATGCAAACAAAATATAACTTTAGAGAGTAAAATCTAAATTTTAAAATTTTTAAGGTATAAAAGGGTTTAGCTTACCTTTAGTATTGTTTTTTAACTTGACATCTCCTTTAGTTTTAAATATACAATAACAAGTAGTAGTATGTTTTAATCTCCACATTTTATTTAATTAGTGAATGATGTAGTAGTTTCTTATTAAAATAAAAGGAGATTCCAATTAAAAAAATACTAGAGGTAAAACAAATCCGATGTAAAATCCAAACAACTCCAGACTTTAGACATAGAATTTGCAATCAAAAAAAGAATCTAATAAAAATCTTATCACAGCAATATGTATCACCATAGAAATACATGGCTACATGATCCATACACATATTCTCATGCTATAATTGCTCACACACGCACACTACTAAGATCTCACTTTCTTCAAGCAAACACACTGATTCTTCACCACCACAGCACATACACTACACTACACTACACTACCCAGCATATAAATTCTTTACTTTTATATACATGGAATTCACTTCTTTTTTCTTTTCTTTCTTTTCTTCTTTCTGCTGAATTACTGGAATTCACTTCTTTCTTTTCTTTTCTTTCTTTTCTTCTTTCTGCTGAATTAGTCATGGAATTCACTCACCCACACATGTTTCAGCACAAACCCAAACCCTATGTATGTACAAATATATATCAACAAAAGACAACTGATTCATTCAAGACATCCAATGCCTTTTCATACAGACTCACACGTGACTCACTGGAAAAAAAACAATTAATTTTAAATAGTTTCATATAAATTAGGTTGTGTTTGGCATTGCCTTAAAAAAAATAGTTTTTTTTACTATTTAGTTTATTTTTGCTACTATTTATAGGTCTTATTGCACTTTTTGATACTATTCATGATTCTTACTATACTATTTCAGCTACTTTTTAGTTTTATTTACAGTACTTTCAGGAAAAAGTTTTCAATTTCAACTAAATAAAACTGTTCCCAAACGGATTCAAGTGCACGTTTGGGATGAGGCAGATGAATTTTTCAGCTTATCTCTACTTTCAGCTTATTTTTGCTACTATTATGGATCTCACTATACTTTCTGATACTATTTATAGATTTTACTGTACTATTCAACTTATTTTTTAACATTTTTTCTATACTTTCAGCAAAAAAATTTCAGTTTCAACTAAATAAGTGTATGTTTGGCTTCAAATTAAATAGCCAGCTTATTTTATTATTCAGCTTATTTTTGCTACTATTCATAAGTCCCACTACACTTTTTGGTACTATTTATGGGTCTCACTATACTATTTCAGCTAACTTTTATTTTTATCTATAGTACTTTCAATAAAATATTTTCAGTTTCAGCAAAATAAATAGATCCCAAGCGGATCCTAGGTTGAAAATTTGGGAATATTGAAAATACGACATTTTTAGACAATTTGATAGGTTAGGATGAAGCCGAGTCTTTTAGACAAGGTTGGGCTTACAATTTTTGCCTGATTTTTTTTTTCAAGCCCAATCATCATTCTAATATATATATATATATATATATATATATATATATATATATAAAACCGAAACCTTTAAAACTTTTACAATTTTCCATGTCATAACTATTTTCTTTTTCTTTTTATTTTAGGTTTTATATCTTATATATTTATTATTTCTCTTCAACTGTAATTATCTTATCAGTATTACAATAGTTTAGTTTAAGTAAAACTATTAGATATATTTTATTGACCTCTCTAAAACTTGCCACATCATTATTATTATCTATCTATAATATAAAATTGAAGATTAAAGAATAATTACAATTTTTTTTAATTAGACCTCACGTTAGAATTAAAAAAAAAAAAAAGGACTCACTTTAGGTTTCAAAAAAATAAAAAAGACTCACGTAAAAAAAAAAAAAAAAAAACTTTAGGATTAAGAAAAAAGAGAGAGAGAGGGACTCCTCTTAGGACTTTGCTTGCCAAATCATTATTATTATCTATATATAATATAAAACCAGAGATTAAAAAATTAATTATAATTTTTTTAATAATCCTTTGAAGGTTCCACAATTTTTCATGTCGTCACTGTTTTCTTTTTCTTTTTATTTTAGGTTTTATATATTATATATCTATTATTTCTCTTCAACGATAATTATCTTATCAGTGTTACGATAGTTTAGTTTAAATAAAACTCTATTAGATATAATTTGTTGACCTCTCCAAAGTTTGCCACATCATTATTATTATCTATATATAATATAAAATCGAAGATTCAAAAATTAATGATAATTTTTTTTAATTAGACCTCACTTTAGAAATTAAAAAAAAAAAAAAAAGGACTCACTTAGGTTTCAAAAAAAAAAAAAACTTTAGGATTAAGAAAAAAAAGAGAGAGACTCCTCTTAGGACTCTGCTTGCCACATCATTATTATTATCTATATATAATATAAAACTGAAGATTAAAAAGTTAATTCTAATTTTTTTTAATTACCTCACGTTAGAATTTTTTTTTTTTTTTAAGGAATCACTTTAGGTTTCCAAAAAAAAAAAAAAAAAGACTCACATCGAAAAAAAAAAAACTTTAGGATTAAGAAAAAAAAGAGAGAGACTCTTGTTAGGACTTTCTCTTCTCTCCTCAAAACTCTAGCAATTACCGCCTCAAAATCCTAAACTTAACTTCACTTTAGGATTAAGAAAAAAGAAGAAGAAGAAGAAGAAGAAGAAGAAGAGAGATTCACGTTAAAAAAAAACAGTGTAGGTTCTTTCTTTTTTATTTGCTTTCATATGTGCTTGAGATTTTATTTAATTATGACAGTTGTATTTTTTTTTATTTTAAATGCTAACTAGCAAAATGTTTATAATATGCATATTATTGACCCAATAACTTTTCTGTGCATCGCACGGGTTAGCGACTACTATTATATTTTAATTTGGTTTGTAGATTTACGAATAACGCTAATAATATGTTCATTTAAACTAAGTAAAATTCGCCATCCTTTTTGATAGAACAACCTAAACCTCAATCGAATTTTTGATTAAATCTTTTTAAAAAATCTAATTAAATTGGTATGTTATTTCTATAAATTAATTCAAATTTTTATTTATTAATATTTACTAATTAAATATGCATCATGGGAAATTCTACAAAATCTCTTGCAATCCTTTGATAGTTGCTATAACAGGTCACCAAAAAATCACATTTGATGATTCTAACTCTAAATTGAGCAGTACAAACATCATGTATAACCATACCATATATCACATTATTAGGTGCTTCATTTATTTTTTAAGTCACATTGGATGGTTCTAATTTCTAACATCACATTGGACAGTATCAACATTATATATGACCATATCATTATCATATTCAGTAGTTCCCTTATTTATTTTTTTTCATTCACATTGAATAGTACAAACATTGCATGTGATTGTACCATTGTCACATTTAGATGTTCCCTTTTTTTAGTCACATTGGATCACATTTGACAATAGAAATATCTCGTATGACCGTACCATTGCCACATTTGTTGGTATCTTTAATTTTTTTAGTTATATTAGTCAATACCAATTTCATATTTGGTGGTTTATTTATTTATTTTTAATCTCATTGGATGGTAATATTGTAACATTAAGTACTACCATCCAATGAGATTAAAAATTGATGAAGCTAACTGTTATAATAAAATAAAAAATTGGTTTTTATGCCACTTAGTATGTCAAGTATATTGGCGGGAGACCTAAACAAAAATCTCAAAGTTTTGGATATATGTACCCAACAAATGTGGGTTCTAGTTCAAATGGTAAATTTTCTTATCGTCGAATAAGAGATTTGAGTTTCAATTTTCGCCTATAGGTGTTTTAGTTTGATAATAAAAAACAATTATCAGGAGTGGACACTATAAGCTGAAATTGTATTTTTAAAAAAATCATACATACCAAACAAATTCCAGCATTCCAGCATTTTACTAATTCAAACACATGCACTTGACACAATTGGATAAAAAAATCACATTCACATCATCACATATTGAAAATAGCGCATAAGCTTAAAATTTCTTACCCAAACACCACATATCCCCATAACACCTCTTGCAACAATATCACATTCTCAATCACACCAAAATAGGTTTCATTTATTATGTTCTATTCTCAAAGTCATACACAAAATAATATACTCACAAAATCATACATACTTCATAAGATAATGGTGGCGGTAACAAGAGGACCAAACAATGGTCGTGGCGATGAAAAGATCAAATTGTGATTGCTTCAACAAGAGGACCAAATGGTTGATGCAACAATTGTTGCGGTGGTGAGAGGAAAAATTATGGTTGTTGCGGCAACTAAATGGCTAATCTCTCTCTCAAATACTATGAAATCAAATGGGTCCAAGAAAGAGGGTAAAATTGGTTTAATCAAATCGGTACAATTTAATTTATGTATCGGCATTAGATTTGTCATCGTTGGCCATGGCTAGGTTCCCTTCAAAAATATTCGTGTGTTGGTCTCAATGACTTAAATGACATGTTGTAAACTTGAAAGTCCCAAATTTCATCCATCATACTAGTGGTTTATGGGATTTTTGAGTAATTTCATCACCAATGAATGAAATAATTTGACTAAAGGTTGGGATAAACACTTTATATATATATATATATATATATATATATAAACAATTAATAAAAAGTATAGGGTTTTAATTTGTCTCAAATATAAAATTGTATATTTTTGTTTTGTTTGTTTTTGATTCTCCCTAAGAATTTTAGAGATAGCCATGCACAATGAACAAAAAAATTGTGAAACAATTTTTGGAGCAAAGTTTCTCTTCAAATTTATCATATATCTCTTTTTTGGGTGTGTATTTTGAAAATCTAATCACTGAATTTTATATTCCTTATATTCTTAACATGAATAACAAATTTCGTTCAAATCAAATATTATTTACTATTCTATCAATAAAGTTATTTTTTATACACAATTTTAAATTACAAAAACTTAAAATTTCAATATTTGTTTGATAACATAGTAATTAATTTTTTATTTTCTTGAAATTTTCTAAGCATAAAAGATATAATAAAAACATTCAATTAAATAGTTAAATTTTTAAAATTTACACTCAAAATAGAAGATGTCCGATGTATTTGAAGGCTTTCTCTCAAAAAAACTTTGTTCCAATTTTCGGTACATTAAAATTTGTTTATTTATTTTTTTTAAGCCAAACCGGCAATGTATAGAAGATTCTTTCTATTTGATCTTATTTCTACCTATATTTTTGTTCTAAACTTGAACAAAAATATGTGCATTGAAATAGTCTCACCCTAAACAGCCCCGAATGAAAGGTATAAAAAACAATTTAATATTTATCAGCACGAGACAACTGCAGTCTTCCAAGCTAGCAGCTACTGTAGATGCTTCCCACACCAGTTCAATTCACATCACACAAACGCTCTAAAGTGTCCAAAAGCCACACCTTTTTACTCTTATGGTCTCTGAGTAGATGGCTTCGACCGTTCTAACAAGGTCTCTCTTGACTCACCGTTTTATTCACTCTTCCTTCTCTCTCAGTACTCACAAGCCCAGACTTTTGTCTTCCCTATTCAATGTAAGTATGACTTTTTGTGTTGAAAATATTATCTGGGTTTGTATTGAATGTCCAAAACATTGATGAGTTTTGGTTATTTTGGCCTAATTTGTGATTGTGTTTGCGTAATTCTTCTTCTAATGCTTGATTTGATCGGTTTTGCCATCTGGGCATTTCGTTTTTATTGTCCTTTGTATATAAAGATTGAAACTTTCTTTAATGGGGCTTTGAATTTTGTTATTGGTGTTGAGTGTGAGAGATGAGGTTTTGCATCTATCAGTGCTTTTTACAGATCATGGGAATCATTGGTAAAAGTCGTGGACTTTGTTCTGAATTCTGATATAGTTTTTATTGTTGGTTTTTGTATGTGGTCTCTATTTTTGATTATGTGCTTCCAATTTAATTGGTATTGTTTAGTTTGTAGCAATTGTTTTTGTACTCTTGTCTTCAAAAAAAAAACAGAAAAGGAACTGTTTTGGACTCTATGAGTGTGTTATTTTCTCTCTTTTTTCTGATTGTCGTTATGGTTGAAGCATCTGATATGGAGTTAGTTCAAAATATTTCAACCATTGGTGTATGTTATGTAGAAAATCTATGCACTGAAAGCATTGACAGCTGTGTAGTTTTTTTGGGGTGCATTTAAAGCTTTTCCTGTACACATTCATGTAGTGATATCATTACAAATCCTATAATGAAAAGTATGTTTTTCATGTTTTTGCTTTATATCCCTTGGCTTAAACTGAATTGGGAAATCTTTAAAGTATTTTTGATCGTGGGATTTTTTAGCAATTATTTGTATAGATGTTGTATCTTCTAGCATATTTTCTTAAGACTTTAGTTGGATACCAACAACCTATTTGTTTAAGTGTTCTTAGTGAGTTTAAGCTATCTCTCCAACCGTATTATTCTCTTTAAAACAAGATCATATGATATGTTATTCATGTTACTTGCAGAAGAGACAGTTTCACTTTCAGTCAAGTCCCTCTTATACAGCATATAAAGCATCTTCTCGGGTTCCTTGTGTTATGGCGTCCTCAGTGGTTGGGAGAAGAGCTAATTTTTCAACACAAACTTTATCTACAAATGAGCCTGTTGTTTCTGTCGATTGGCTTCATGCTAACCTCAAGGAACCTGATCTCAAGGTACCTGCTTGGGCTTGTTCCTACTGCCCCTCTTTTCTTGCCTCTGGTTGAATATTGACAAAAACTGAATTTTGGAATTATGTAATACTTTGTGTTCTTTAATTTAGTCGTCTGTTTGAGAGTTCTTTTGCTTGATTTTACATTTCACGTGTTCTTATTTATGTGTATGTAAGCAAACATCCATTCCAGGCTTTCCAGCATATATGCTAGTGCACACAGATACACAAGAATCCCTCTCTCTCTCTCTCTCTCTCTCCCTCTCTATAATCCATGAGAAGTGTTGTTAAATTTAAAAGCACGCTTTAGGTATGCTCAAGGCTCAAGGCCCAAACATTTTTTTTTCTTTAATTAGGCTCCATGTGCAAATCACTTACTCTAATACTAGTTATAATGGACATTTGTTGATCTCTGAAACCAGTCAGATATTAGTAGCATTTCGCGTGTATATTTCCTGCGAGCATTAAGCTCTGCATTTACAGCTCATTAACCTTGACACACCCACACACAAGCCCCAGAAATGAGTCAAGTACTACACGCATGTTACTCACTTAAGATCCTAACAGTTGATTAATATAATATTTTTTTATATTCAGGTGTTGGATGCATCCTGGTACATGCCAGATGAGCAGAGGAATCCAATTCAAGAGTATCAGGTAATTACTATGATTATGTTTTTTTTTTTTTTTGATAAGTAACATAAAAATTTTATTGAGAGAACACAACCCTGTATATAGGAAATGTACGAAAGAGGCAAAAAACATCAAGAAACCAAAGTACAACGTTCAAGCAACCTAGGAAGGGAAAAACAAGAAAAAGAAGATAAAACCAAAAAAGAAAAAAGACTTAAACTCAAGAATGCACCGTTCACGATCCTTAAAGCTTCTTGAATTTTGTTACCGTCAGATACACCACATCAAATAGTGCGGCACCATCCTCCAAATAGCTTTATTACGATGACGCCTGAAATTGCATGACCAACAATCCAACAAATACACTACCCTTAGCGGCATCACCCAACAAATACTAAACAAGTAGATCATACTCCACATCTCAAAAGCAAAAGGACAATGAAGGAGAAGATGATCTATAGATTCCCCACACCCTTTGCACATAAAACACCACTCAAGTATAACAAAGTGCCTCTTCTGAAGATTATCTATAGTTAAAATCTTGCCTAAAGCCGTAGTCCAAGTGAAAAAAGCTACCCAAGGAGGAACCTTTGATTGCCATACCTTTTTCCAAGGGAAGGGAATGACAGTAGAAGGGGATAGAGAATGATAATACCCACTCACCTTGAAACCTCGACCGCAGGCTGGCTTCCAACAAAGGTTGTCAGCACCAACACCCCGCACCTTTGTGGAATAGATTAAGACCATAAGTGAATCCAAAGATAGTGACTCTTGATCGTTCACTAAACGACGAAACTGAGTGTCCCAAAAAACTCTCCCATTTGTGTGACACATAACCTCAGAGACCAAAGCCTCCCTTGTCCTACTAAAAAATTACTATGATTATGTTGAAATCTCATTCTCGATTTTCTTTCATAAATTTTCTTTATCCTAAATTCAGAACGGTTTGGGTATATGGTATCCTTGAGATATGCTCTGCAAGTGTGTTTTGTAAGATTTTCAGCTCTGATCCATTTTCATCTATTATTCCCTCCAACAGGTTGCTCACATCCCTGGTGCCTTGTTTTTTGATGTAGATGGAATATCTGACCGAACTTCAAATGTGAGATGGTGTCTTCATTTGCTATATTTATATTTACATACGTGTGTGTGTGTGTGTGTATATATATGCATTTACCCATATATATACACAAGTACATATGTACGTACACACACACACACACACACACACACACACACACACACACACACACATTTGGGTTAGGATCATGCACCGCCTTTTTTTATATGTATTTTATGCTTTTTTTTTTTGCCCTCTATTTATAATATAGAATTGATGACTTGTTTCAGTTGCCGCACATGTTGCCGTCAGAGGATGCTTTTGCTGCTGCTGCTTCTGCTCTTGGAATAGATAACAAAGATGGGTTGGTTGTTTATGATGGGAAGGGGATTTTTAGTGCAGCTCGTGTCTGGTGGTGAGTTGTGTTGATAATAAATGCTCTTATCACTAGAATTCATGTTTGAAGCTCAAACTAATATAGTTCATTCCTTATGCAAATAATAAGGATGTTTCGAGTATTTGGGCATGACAGAGTTTGGGTATTAGATGGAGGCCTGCCAAGATGGCGTGCATCTGGATATGATGTTGAATCTAGTGCTTCTGGTGATGCTATTTTGAAAGCTAGTGCTGCCAGTGAGGCGATTGAGAAAGTATATCAGGGACAGGCGGTAAGTTCATTATTCATTCAGCTAGTTCTTGATTTAACTCCTGGTTCCTTTTTGTGGGATAAAAAATTAAATATTAAAATCTGCAGTATTTTAGGTTTTTTATTCACCATGCTCAGTGCATTGGTTTGCTTTGTAAATCATTTATTCTTATAATAAAATATTTTAACCTAAATATTTAAGAAAAAAATTCTCTATATGCCATATGGTTTCATCTATTTTACACATCTATCAGCTTCTTAAGTTCATGCTTTTGACAATTGAGCTAAACTTGTCTTTAAGATAATCTTCAATTGAGATTTGCTTCTGGAGAAGACTTTTATTATTTGATTACCTGAACTGGGGAAAATATAAAGGTTAGGATTTCAAAGTCAAATGTTGGAGGAAATTAGGGGCTAAAGTATGGTACTATTGCATTGTCACTTTGCTAAAATGGTAGGCCTGTTATGCCATTTTGTTTTCAACTGGTCATGCCAAAGGGAGCTGATGATCTCTTTCTTTTGCGTACTTTTATAGCGCGGACCAAAGGAGAAAAAGTTAATGATATAATGTTTGTGCTATTCTGTTTCATAGCTTAATGCAGTTAATATATTTTAGTAAGAAATGTATTGGAAATTTGATATAGAGTTTGATATATTCATCTAAGGTTCAGACCTTAAACGATGTTGTTTTTCCCTGCCTTTTTCTGGCTTTGACATACACCAAACTATGTGCCCAGTAATTTTATTATTCTCTTCCCACCTCCCCCTCAATATTGCTGTTTGAATTTTACTTTTGAAAACTTATGATTTGTTCCAATCACATGCACTATTCTTCTGCAGGTTGGGCCAATCACATTTCAGACCAAATTTCAGCCACATCTTGTCTGGACCCTTGATCAGGTTGGGTTGCTCTCTTAATCCTTTTTATTTTATTTTTTATTTTTTTATAAATACGCTTATCTGAATCCATGCTTATAGTAATAAAATTAATATCTATGCCTCATTTTTCAGATTTGAAAGTGGTAACCAGACTATCATTAAATTTTCCAAGTGGACATATAATGATAAATAATGCAGTGTATATCTGTGGTTTAGTACTGATGGTACATGAGCATGGACCTGTAATGTGCTTGATTGTGAATTTTTTGTATGTGATGTACAAATTAATTTAACAATTAATTTGTACATCACATAACAATTAATTTGTACATCACATACAAAAAATTCACAATCAAGCACATTACAGGTCCATTAATTGTTAAATTAATTGTTTCTATCAAAAAAAATGTACAAATTAATTGTTATAGTGGGTCAATTGCTTCTGGTAGTAAAAATTCCTTTAAACCTGACTAGAATATACAATATATACTTACTATTTATCAATAATAATAAAAAAAGAATATACAATATATACTTACTAAAATAATGAGAATACTAAATAGCAAAATTATTTCTGATTAACATTATACGTTTTATTCTAGTAACTAGAGGTTTTACGAGCATACAAGTTAGATACTTTTTTTCTAGTGCGAGTATGGGCAGAAGTTTCCCATGTAACTTAGGCTATGATTTGAGTATTCTAATTATATATATATATATATATATATATATATATCTGTTCTGTGTATTTTCCAGGTAAAAAAGAACATTGAGGACAGGACTCATCAACAAATAGATGCCCGATCAAAGGCCAGGTATCCAATATTTTTCTTTTTCTGTAGTATGCTGAATATATGAATGTGATATCTTCACCTAGATATGGTAATATAGTTGAAAATTTACAGAATATTGCCAGTAATTCTTGTACTGTTGGTTTAAAAACCCTGTGTTTGGTGTTCAGCATTTAGTTATTGTTGCTATCTTGATTAAGCACAAGTAGTATCCACTGAAAGGTGTTCTTATAGGCAAAGGGTTTGAAAAACTTGTGTTTAGTTTTCAGCATTCTTGCATCACCTTTGGTTTTATGCTAGGGTGATTTATCACAGAAGCTATTTTCTTGCTTAGATGCCTAATGGAAAAATATAGAGAGGCAGGTAAAGTTAATGTGAATGTAACTTTAGTAAAAGTAGAAGTAGAGATGAAAGGGTTGTAAGACTTGACGGTCAAGAGATACCAGAGAGTGAGAGCTTTCGATATATTGGATCAATAATTCATGGAGAAGCATATTAGGAGCTTTGTGTGATCGTTTATTTCCTATTAACTTAATTTTTTTTAAGACTGCTATAAATTCTATTTTTCTCTATGACATGAATGTTGGGCTATTAATAAGCAAGATATTCATAAAATGAGAAGGTTAAGATGAATAAATCAAAATACACAGAAAGATAGGGTTCAAAATCAGGAATGTTAAAGGTTGTCCCTTGTTGATGAAGGATGAGAGAGTTGTTTGAGATTATTTGGTTGTGTTTAGAGGAGAGAGGAGAGCAATTAATGCACCTAAAAGAGTGAATTATTTAAGTTGAGGAAGACAAGACTTCAATTAAGGAAGCAATAGAGAGTATGACTTTGAATAAAATAAAATAAAATATTTGTGTTCTTGATTGTTTGATCCCTAGCTCTATATGTCATGTATGCTTGGCTGTCTCTCTTTTTAAATGCATGAATAAATTTTTTTATTACTTATCAAAAAATGACTTTGAATAAAATAGTATAGCGAACAAGAATGCGTGTGGCCGATCCTGACGAATTTGTCGAGGATCTAATTAATATCCGAACCCAAAAAACTTGGGACTAGTCTATTGAGGAACCAGCCCAGCCCTAAAATTTTGTTGTTGTTGCTCAAATGTTCCCAGTTCAGTTTGTTCATTGTTTCCTTTCTTTTTTCTTACAAATTACCCATCCTTGTCCTCATGTTTTCTTTTTGTAATTTCATATTTGTTACCACTAAAATGACAATAAGCTTGATAACAAATTGATTAGAAGATCTTGCTCTGCTAATCTTATCAAGTTCTATACCTATCCAAAAAAAAAAAAAAAAAAACAAGTTCTATCTAAAACAGAACAGACAAAGCTGTACTCACTCCACAAAGCTCCCACTTTTTTGCGGGGTCTTGGACAGGTGATTGATAGGCAGTCCTGCTCAAATTTTTTTTCTTAGAGAGGCTGATATCCAGACTTGAACCCATGACCTATAGCTTTTGGTGGAAGGCATCACTCCATGGCCTGATCTCTATGCAAATAAAATATAACAAATAAAATTGCATAGAGAGGTCCAACATGCCTTAAATCAGTATAGCATATAATTGGGAGTGTCAACTAACAAAAATGTATGTGAACATATTGTTCTCCTAAAATGCAGTAATTATATCATCACCAATAGTTCCAGTTTATGGTCTGTGCAATCCAGAACTTGGATGTTTTTCATAAGAGTTCTGCTAAATGAAGTTGGTTGTTGGGCCAGGTTGAATGACCACAGAAATGACCAGGTGAATTATTGCATGATTTTAGATCAGGAACAGGAAGTTTACAAACATGATAGAATTTAAGGTTGCCTGCATCTGTTTAATTTTCCTTGACATAGCTTGGTTGATTCTAATTGCTAAACCCAAGGAACATCTGGAATTCTAAATATGATTGGAAATGTCCAACTCACTAGTCCATGATTTTTGTAGTCTATATTGTTTTTTCTTAAATTGAATGTAGAGGGATGAGAAAGAATGGTCCAGGTGAAAAGGTCACTTTTATTTAGTAATTTGATTGTTTTCCAGAATGCCTGTTTTTAGCGCAAAATTCTTGGAGTTGATGGAGATTGAAAACTTTTTCAGGTTTGATGGAACTGCAGCAGAGCCTCGAAAGGGTATTAGAAGTGGTCATGTACCTGGCAGCAAGTGCATTCCTTTTCCCCAGGTGAATGATCAAATGTTATATGGTTTCTGTTGTGTTTTGATGACCTGATAGCTTTTCCATCTGTTATATTGAATCCACTTCTTTCCCAGGTTGGATTTTGATGTCAAATTTAAGTTCTAAATGCTAAGCATCATTTTAGGTGCTGTTAGATTAATGGTTTTTGTGTATTTATTTCTGTCTGCAAATTTTGCCTGCCTTAAATGTCTAAATTAATTTCTCCAACTCTTAGAAGAAACAGTGGATTGGATTTGGCAATAGTGTATATATTGGATTTAGCAATGTACAAAGTGATTGCATTCCTGGAGTTCTGTGTAAGCTAGACCTAGAGAAAGCTTTTAAACATATTTATAATAAAGCCTTTATATATGGACTATAGCCAAATCCTTCCCAAGAAGAACTAGGGCTCCTAAATAACTTTTTTCCTAAAAAGTCTAGGAGTCTTAGACTACAAATAATAAAGAAAAGTACTTAAAGAATTTCTAAACCATATAGAAAAAGAACTTAAAACATAAAAAGAGAGCAGGCCCTTTACAGCCCCTTCCGGAAAATTTTGAAATTACCAGATTTCCCTGATTTTAGTAAAACTTAATTAAAACTGAATCAACAACTTGTAAAATGACTTAATAATAACTAAATTAGCCTACGAAGGTTGCCAAGAAGACCCCACATCAAAATTAGACCACAATTCTTGAATCATTTGGTATCTGAACTTGGTTTTCCTTGAACTCTTTACTATCTGCACTAAAAAAATAAATAAAAAATCTTGAAAGTGCCCGATTATGGTGATGTGATCAACAAAACAAAAAAAAGGGGGGGGGGGGGGGGAGGGGGGTGGGGGAAGTGCTTAAAAGCTATTTAACTTCTGAAGAAGAGTCTAGTTTATGGTATAGTCGCAATTTGGGTTTTTTTGGCGATAAAAGTAGTGATTTGGTTATCTTTAATATGTAAGGACTGGAGAGTCTAAAGCTGGTTCTTGCGTGATTTCATTTCAGGGATCTTTTAAATTTCAAGAGTTTGACATGACAATGTTTTTTGATTTATGACCAAGAGTCATCTTAGTTGTTTCTACAGTGTTGTGGAAGCAGTGGATGAGGAAACAAAAAAATTGATTTATGACTGAGTCATCTTAGTTGTTTCTACAGTGTTGTGGAAGTAGTGGATGAGGAAACAAAAAATCCTTTGAAAGCTATGCCTCATAAACAATTTATTTATCAACGTGTGGTGTCTTTGCAGGTGTTGGATGCTTCACAGTCACTTTTGCCTGCAGATGAACTAAAGAAACGATTCGAAGAAGAAGGTAACGAACCCCCCCTTCCCTGATTCTCTCTTACTATTGGTCATATTCTTGTGAAACATTCTATTCCTTCAGTATTGGGTTTGTTAATATCGTGTTGAACTATGGCAGTTGAGAACTAATTATTATTTATATATTAATGCTATGTGGATCTGATCTGAAAATTTTTGAATCAATACAAATACAAATAAATATGAAATTGTCAGCATTAGTCACGTGACACAGTTTTAACCCATAGTTTTAAAGTCAAGTCATATAGGAGTTTAGGGTTAAAATAGTTTGAGTGTTTATTTTGCAAGTTATGGTTAGTTTTGTGGTGAGGGTCAGATCTGTAATTTTCAGGAACTCTTACAAATTAAGGCTATTTTGAAAACATAGTCAATTCTTGAATTTTATGGAAGTTTTCATTGTATTTTCTCAGCGTCCAAATTAGTCTTTGATAATTCAATAGTTACAATAGGGGAGATGGAATTTGAACATTGGATGTCTCTGTTGGAAACATCAGGAGGTGCCAACCAGTATAGCTACAAGACTCTTGGCAGTCTCCAAGTTAGTCTTTGTAACTTTATTAGTTAACAGTGAACTAATATGTAAACAGTTCTCTCTAAATCTATCCTATGTCAAGTTTACAATTAAATGAAAAAGAAAATGTTTATCATGCAAAAATTTTAATTAAAAAGTTTGTACCTTTGGGCAAGATAATATAGAAGAAACAAAAAGTAAGTTTATTAATGGCAGCCTTGGCAATGACTCCCTATCCCTCCCTCCCTCCTTCCCTCCCCTCTCTCTCTCTCTCTCTATGAGACACACACACACACACGCACGCACATTTCTACCATCACTTGGATTCCAATATGGAATAAAAATAACTGATGAAAATGACTAATGTTATGATGTCAAGCAAAAAGTGTAAAAGAGAGAAGACGCTGTTATGAAGCAAGTATAAAATTGTTTCCTAATGGCTTTTTCATTTGTTCATATGGGACTTTGCTTCAATTGGACATTTACACATGGCCCCCATAAGAGATATATCTTGAATGATAAAATTGCACAGTAGCAGATTGATTGGTGTTTCATGACTGCATCATAAGTGAGGCTATAATAAATTACCAACAATAGATATGCAGGTATAAATTACAGCAGAGGTTTAAAAAAGGTCAACGTAGGAGGTTGTGTGTTGTTTTATTGAAACATTAATAGGAAAGTCAAGTCATTCTTGGTCATTGCTATCTTATTGTTTTAGGCTAGAGAGTTTAAAGGTGTGCATTCCATGTATTAGTTTCCATGATAGCATGTGGGTAATTTTGCTATAAGCAAAACTTAGGTATAGTTCCTTTGTTGCAGTATGTTAGGTTTTACCCTTTTGCCATTGCTATCTTATACTGAACTTGATCTTGTTACTTTACAATCTTAATTTCAAATTCTTCTGCAGGCATATCTTTGGAAAAGCCTGTTGTAACTTCGTGTGGCACTGGTGTAACTGCATGTGTCCTTGCATTGGTACCTCTCTCTCTCTCTCTCTCTCATTTTGTATTGTCTTGATATTTAGATGGGTGGGTAGTTGAAAGGGAAATGGAGGGATTGGCATATTTCTTGTTCGGTTAGACAGAAATAGAGAAGAGGAAAAGGGGAAGAGGTCCCTTTTTGGGCATTGGGATAGATAATATCTAATTATCGTCTTGTTTTACATTCCAATAATAGAAAACAGTTCAAAATGAATGATTATACTTTAGAATGAATCATTACATTCCACAAAGATGATCACATACCTATAAAGCTAGTATTCTGCTGGGAAACGATAATATTGGCAGTAGAACAACCTTGAAAGAAAGTTTTGGGAGGATGTATGGTGTGGAGATTGCTCTCTTAAAGAAGTATTTCCAGAGTTGTATAGGATTAGTCGGGCAAGGGAGTCTTTTTGTGTCAGAGGTCATGCATTTCTCTGGTGGGAGGATTCATTGGGACATCCAGTTCTACGTCCAGTGCAGGATTGGGTGGTGGAAGCGTTGGCTATGTTTTTGGATATGCTTTATTCCATGGATGTACGGGGCTATGGTGCTAACAAGGTTTGTTGGAAGCTAGCAATGACAAAAAGGTTTCGGGGTTTTTATCACTCTCCATCTCCTTCTTTTGTCATCTCTTTTCCTTGGAAAAGGTGTGGCAATCAAAGGTTCCTCCTAGAGTAGCGTTCTTTCCTTGGACTTCTGCTTTAGGTAAGATTTTAACTACAGATAATTTTCAGAATAGGCATATTGCTGTGCTTGATTGGTGCAAAAGATGTGGGGAATCAGTGGAGCATCTTTTTCTTAATTGTTGGATAGCATATGTGTAGTGGTCTTTGGTATTCTGTCTGTTTGGTATTCATTGGGTTATGTTGTATAAATTTATTGAGTTGTTAGATTTTTGGCACGGAAAGTTTGAAAGACATAGAAATATAGATTTCTGGAGGGGTTTGTCCTACATTGTTTGTTTTGGTGTTTTTGGCAGGAACAGAATGGTAGATGCTTTGAGGACTCTGAACAGTCGATACTTGATTAAAGTCATTTTTCTTCCATACCTCCTTAAAATGGAGTTTAGTTTTGCCTTCATATTTTCCTTGTCTCTCCTTGTTCTAGTTGATCTTTGTAATCAGGGTTCTTAATTTTTTGCCACTGCAGTACATCCTGTGTACTTGGGTTAGCTAATTTTTAATAAATAGTTATATATATATATATATATATATATATATATATATATAAAACAACCTTGAAAGAAAGGGTCTCATGCTTCTGTATTTTCAGGGTCTCCACCGGCTTGGGAAGCCCGATGTTGTAGTCTATGATGGATCTTGGACTGAATGGGGAGCACATCCTGACACACCTGTCGAGACTTCGTAAATGTTCATGCATCATTATTGGAAGCTTACCGGCAACATGTGCAGCATGAGGTTTGTCAGTCAGTTGTGACGAAAGAGGTTGTATCTAAAACGGTTAAATATAACCAAGCCTTATAACTCTAATAAATATTGAATACAGTTTGTGTTTGTTATTTAACTCTCATTACGCAAACAAAGCAGGGGGAAGAGCATCAGGGATACGGGGTAGTGGGTTGGGATCTAAGGTTTCACATTTTGTTGATGATGAAAGATAAATAATTAGCAGCATGGTTCTTCTCTAACTTCTCTTTAACGTATCTAGTTGCTATTGTAAAGATGAATTCCCACCCCCCATATAAACAGCACCCCCTTTGAAAAAAAAAAAAAAAAAAAAAGGAAAAAGTCTTACTGCCCTGGGTAGTGAGACATTGCCATGATATGACATGGCAGCATTGACTACATGTGATTTGTCTCCCGCACACATGATACACTATCCTCTTAGTGTTCGATGGATTTTGATGAAAGTCAATTATATGTTTCATTAGAGTTGATAAATTGATTTCCTTTAATGAGCTTCTGCCAAATTGCTTTGTATATGTAATGTTGATAAGGCATACATAGTGTTTTGAAAGTCACATTCTTTCTCTTATTACTTTCTGAGAAAAAGGTGGTGAAATTATAGACTTATAGGAATTTAATTTTTGAGCTTGATTTTGTTTCTAAGATTTAAGATATTATGTTTGGGAAGACAGTATGAAAGAAGATTGAAATGGTGGAATTACTATGGTTTTCAGCTATTCCTCTTTGGAGATGATCGTCAAAGAAAGCTCCTTTGGGAGGAAGGAATAGGATGGAATGCTCCTTTGGAGGAAGGAATAGGATGGAATAAATATAAACGTTTTGTCAAGAAATATTCCATTCCATTCCCTCATAATTGAGAAGAACATTCATTACATTCATGAAATGGAGGTGAATTCTCAATTCCTCAATTCTATCCTTATCCCGAGAAAAGACAAATAGAAAAGACAAAATAGTATTATTATTATTATTATCAAAAAAAAAATCTTTATTATTATTTTAAATTCCATCCGTTCCTTTATAAACTTGCAAACACAATAGCGAAAATAAATCATATTTATTTTCATTTCATTCCATTATTTTATCCTTTTCTCATTGCATTATTGTATAAACTCCCAATTATAATGTGAAGGAAAGAAATTGAGGCTTATTATATATACCACTGCATTTTCTGCACCAATTTTTTGGATGAGAACTTTCAGGTGGAAAAATATTAGCCATCAGATGAATGGAAAGGTACTTGCACGAAAATTATTTACAAAAAGCAACACTATATACAACTAAATCACATAAGTAACATGTTTTTCACTTGCTAGGCCTTCTTGTCGACCCTCTGATTTGACCAGGCGATTGAGATCATTAGAAATTGAAGGTTTAGATAGAATATCATGCTCTTTCACACACAATTTGGAAAGCTCCTTTGGGACCAAGCACTTATCCTCCAAATATAGCTTCTCTTGAACTCTTGGAGATGCAAGGATGACTTGCATTTCTGTGGGACTGGCTGCATATGTTTCCTGTACAGAATAATTCTCACTTTTTTCAAAACCATGTAAATAACTTGGTGGTAATGACAATAAAAATAAAATAAAATAAAATAAAACAAACTAAACCTTGTCGAATAGTGTTTGAATAGTCTTGATATTCACCAATGGTTTAAAATTTGGTATGATTTGAGGTTGGATATAGATTCTCGAACTGAAATTTATGGGCCGCTTTCGTGTGCATACTATTTTGGGCCGATATTTGATATTAATAAAAGGAATAGAGAAAAAATGAGCTGAATTTTGATAGGTAAAAGTGATACAGCTACTTAGTTGTAGGTCACAACTAGTATAATTTATTGTCATTAAATAAGGAACTTATGTTTAATCTCATATAGAGAAAAAAAAAAAAAAAAAATACTCGCACAACTGTATTAGTCATTCACCAGGGAATATGACCAGACCATTAAGCAGCTCTCCTAATATTGTCTGACAATGTTAATATGAAAATTATGGCCTAACATAGTATGGACAAATATTTTAAAAAATGGGTTTGGAATCATGGGTTTGGAATCATAGGTTTGAAGTTGGTTGAGAAAAGAGAAATTAGTAATTTTTGAATGAGTAACATGAAAAATTAAATCTATTACTGCATAGATCTCAAAGAGTTTCTCCATTTCAAGGTAAAACAAAAACAGAAATGAAAACGCAAGTGATGAAGTGAAGCCATATTTCTTTAAGTACATACATTTTCCTCTTATTTCAATATTAGCGGGTTAAACCTCTCAAAAATAGTGGGTTAAGGTTTCATTAAAAAAAAATTAAAATAAAAGGATAATTGGCTAATGAAAGCATGTGTATCATTGGATGACCATTAGCTCTCGGAGTCGCTCCTACTTTCATGCACGTCTCTCAACTTCCTCCTAAAGTTTCTCATGCATGTATATCGCTTTAACTTCTTACGTTCTTCTATATCTTCTAACTGTCTCCTAAACTCTCTTGTGAACCATCCTTATGAGGATTGTTTTCTACTTGGTATCTTCTGGATCATAGTAATACTATTATTAGCTCTTATTGGGTTAATTACATTACATGCCGAGAGCAATGTCATTCTATAGTTATAGACTTTCTCAATTGTATAAGTTAGAGCATAGCAAGGTTCTCAAAAAATATAGCTTTTAGCAACTTAAAAATCTACTTTATATTTTTTAATAGCTTATTTTATAATACACTCAAAATCAAAAATTTTATTTTAACAAACAACACATTAAAATAATATAAACAAACAAATATAATAAAAATAATAAACACTACACATGGACAGACTTGAGAGAGAGAGAGAGAGAGAGAGAGAGAGAGAGAGTAATTTAATAATGAGAGAAGAAAGAGAAAATATATTAATATTTGTAGCAACTTGCTACAGCAACTCATTGTAGCAAGTTGATAAAATATTTTAAGTTTAGTAACATTGCTGTGGGGGTGTTTTTGTTTGTTTGAAGTTATAAAATAACTAAAAAGCTACTTTAAGAGCATTGCTGTGATGGTATTATGTTTTTAGCATTAAATCTGATAAGTAAAAAAAGTAAATATTATATACCAATAAAACATTAAAATAATAAAGGAAAAGGCAAAGGAGAAGGAGCTTTTTTTTTTTTTTTGGTTGAAAGAGGAGAAGAAGCTTTAGTACATATATAGTTGGGAGTTTTAATCCTTGTTATAGTCATAGACAGCAAACCAAATAGTGCAGCATGCACGTATTGAAACTTTGGCCATGCATTATCATTAAAAGATATATAAAAATCCACTGAAATTCTCAAGTTAAATATACTTTTTTCTTTCTTTTTCTTTTGATGAGCAGTTAAATATAAGTAGTAGTCTTAAAATCTATTCCATTTATTTTGGAATATAAATGATTAGATTTTGTTATAATCTAATTTAAATAATATATATTGACTTAACACTATTTAAATTATTGATAATATGACAAAAATTAATACATTCATTTTAAAAATAGACGGAAATGATTTTAAGACCATGGAGAAAGGTCACACAAATTAGCCAAAATGAAGTGAACTCAAATTAGACACCAAAAAAATCACTTAGCAGAAGCTAATTAAAATGGAAAATGTCAAAGAAATTATTAAATGTAATATAAAAAAAGCTTAATAATTGTCATGTGATCAATTAATATAACCAGCCTCATGGCATGATATACTAAATAAATTTTTTTAATTATATTTTATTTTGTGTTAAAAAAATTACCACATTAATTTATAAATAAAATTATAATGAAATTTATAATATCTCTAACATGAAAATTACCTGAAATGAACCCATGAGTTCAAGAATCCCAACTTGTGCCTGCAAGTACTTGACATACTTGGAAGCAGCTTGAAGCATCTCAGCTGTGTTCATTTTAGAGCAACCCGGAATCAGCCTCCCTAGCTCTTGAGTCTTCTCAGTGATCTTCCTTCTCCTTTCTCGAGCCGCAATGCTCTGTGCCGACACACTTCTTCCATTCATTTTCTTTGAACTCTCAACATTTTGAGTGCAATCAACCTGTGGAATACCATACTCAGGCAGTTGAGAGAAGAGTTCAGGCGAAACGTCGGCCACCATACAAGGATTTGGAACAAGCCCATCAAAGAAAGTTGGTGTAAAATCCGAGCTAAATTGATTTTCATGGCATCTTTGGCGTTTTGGGAATGAGTAGGGTTCAAAATCTTGTGGGGGTGTTAGCATTTCAGGGAGGGAAATGAAAGGTTCACAAGAAGATGATAAGTATGGAAGCAAATGGGTGTAATATTCTTTAGGGTGTAGGTAACTTTCTTGGTCATACAGTGGATGAAGCAAAGTGTTTTGAAGTTCAAAGTTGTTGGAATAGCTTAGGAGCTCTCCTGCTAGCTCTGCTTGTCTTTGTTGGAAACTAATCTGAGTGTTAAGGTGTTGAAGTGTTCCCAACTCTGTGTATGTACTCAAGGCCATGATGGTAAAACCTGCAGAAGAGAAACAATGTATATATTATCATTTAAACTTCGAAAAATTACATAGCAACAAGCTAACACAAAGTGAACAATTAAGCGCTTAGTGGGTGCAATTCCTCTCTATTCAAAATAATTTGTGAAGTGCCAAAAAAATGAAAGAGAGAGCAAAATTGGTAGCAGAAGAAAATTGTAGCAAAAGGGTTGTGTGATATGTAGTATGTTAAGTAGAACTTAGATATAAAAGTAATATATGAGATGACCCAGTAGGTATATAAGTGAAAAAACTGAAACATAGCTAGAGAGAGAGAGAGAGAGAGAGATACTGTGTAAGGAAGTAGATGCTGTTTGTTGAAGCAGACACGAGCAGAACTCAGAAGACCTTAATTTATTTGCGAGTACAAAACTAGATAAACTGAGTAACTGACATTAACTTCACTGCCTCAGTGTGTTACTTATTGTACATTTGTACTCTGAGAGAGAGAGAGAGAGAGAGAGAAGTGGGTAATGGGTTGGGTTGTGGGTGGGTTGAGATAAATCCGGAAGTTGAGGTTTGGAGCGGTTAACTTCTTGCGAGGAAAGCTAGGCCTTTGCTACTTCATTAAAAACCGCCATGTGCTTGGTTTTCACCTTGGTATCCTATGTGTGTAAGTGTGTTTTTTTTTTTTTTTAAATGTTCTTTATTTAAATATAGACAATTAGGATTACTATGGAATAAATCTCAAATCTAAAACTCTTGAGTATAAAAAAAAAAATATAATCTAATGATGAATTTGTCAAAATTCACGTTGAATAAAAAAATATTGAATGGAGTTGTAAAATTCACATTCAACCAAATTTTTAGCCAAACTTTTTGTGATCTAACATTCTTGATCTTACATTGTTTTTACTTATTTGAGTTGATTATTCAGGATTAATTGTTCTTGTTTTTGGCATTTTTGGCAAGTGCTAATTTTATAAAACTTTTTTTTTTTTAAATCCCAAACTTGCAGGATGGTCTTTATTTATTTTTTATATTTCTTTTTATCAAACTTTTAATTATTTTTTCATTTGTTTTAACGATTCAATTAGGAGGCATACCCTAACAAGTAACACCATGGAATTTTTCTAACATCTAAAATTCATACAACAAATGTTTTTGGTTAAATTTATGGTTTACAGAAGTTAAGCAAAAATAGTAAAATTAAATAACAAAAAGCTAACTAATGAAATCTATATAGTCAGGAATACAAGAAAATTCATTTATCTTAGACTATAGTCTCAATGTTATAGTTAGTGATTTGTCCATTTTATTTCTGTTTGTGTTGAAATTGTCAAAATTGCAAATATTCTAGAAAATGTTTTTTTTAATATATATATATATATATATATATAAAAATTGTACTATGCCAATTAATTTCTAGCCAAGTTCGTTCAAAATAAATATTGTCCTTAGGTATAGAAGATTCTCTATTTTTATTTGAGCAAGGATGCATTTATGGTGTCCAAACCTGAATTTTCAGTCCACATTATTTGCAAATTATAATAATAATTAACAAAAATAAACCTTGCATTATATGTTCCCGAATTCTTTGAGCTCTGAGGATTTTCCCTTTATATGTCCAAATTCTAATTTTTTTGGCATCACATTTTTTTTTTTTTTTTTTGATAGAAGCCATCAAATTTGATATCAATGTCATTAAAATTATGAATCTATTTGTACAAATAATACATTTTTTTTGTGAAAAATGTAAAAATTTTAAATAATTACGAATTCTAGATAACAATATTAAGTTGCAAAAGTTATATTGTTGTAAAGGTATTGATGATTTTTTCAAACTAAAAAATATAACCATTAACTAGGTCTCTCTTTGTATACCAAACAAAGGAAGAGAGAAAACATAGGAGGCAAAAAGGGAGAGGTTTGAGGTCTCTATTCTTCCACTCTATCATCTCTACATTTATCTATCCCATGTATATATTCCAAGCGTACTTTCTTCTTTTTCTCATTTCATTGCCGTGATTACTAGGAATTAAACTCTTGAATTCAATCAAACAAACTTCAAAATGGCAACAATTACTGAGACCGATGGAAAACATGTAGAGCAAAATTTATCTAAGGATGTTGAAAACAAAGATGTCACAGTGGCAAATGTGAAAGTTGTAGAAGAAAATAGAGAACCAAAGAAAGAGGATGCGCATGAAAACGTTGGGGTGGTGACTGAGAATACAAAGAATGTAGTTGAAGAAGTGAAAGATGTGGTGAAGAAGGAGGAAAATGGAGCTGAAAAAGGTGATGTTTCACCATCTCCTAATGTTGAGAGGAGTTCTTCTAAGAAAGAGAGCAACTTCCTCTCTCATTTGAAAGTGCATGAGAAGAAGGCTTTGGTCAAGCTGAGAATGAAGATTGAGGAAATTATTCGTGGGAAGGCAGGGACTGAGAATACAAAGAAAGTTTATGAAAGATTGGAGAAGACAGATGAAGCTGAAAAAGAAGCTGTTTCATCACCACCTCCTACAATTGAGAAGAGTTCTTCATTCAGAGAAGAGAGCAACTTCTCTTCTGATTTGAAAGAGAGTGAGAAGAATGCATTGTCTCAGCTAAGAATGAAGGTTGAGGAAGCAATTCATGGGAATACTTTATTGAAGGGGAAGAAAGAGAAAATTGAATCACAAGCAAATGCAACATCATTGGAAAAAGAGAGCAAAGATAAAGAGAAACAAGAAGAGAGTGACAATAATGTTAAAGAAGAAAAAGCTGAGAACAATGATGCTAAAGAGAGCAAAGAGTCAAAGCAAGATACTGAAGAAAAGAAGAAACTCACAGAAGAGGCCGCAAAGGAAAGCACACATGTGGCTGTTGAGGAAGAAAAGGTTATTGTTGATGAGGATATTGCTCTTTGGGGTGTACCATTATTGCCTAGCAAAGCAGACACTGCCACTGATGTTATACTTTTGAAGTTCTTGAGGGCTAGAGAGTTCAAGGTCAATGAGGCATTTGAAATGTTAAGGAATACACTTCGATGGAGGAAGGAAAACAATATCGATTCGATCTTGAATGAGAATTTTGATGCTGATTTTGAATCCCTTGCTTACATTAATGGTGTGGATCGCCAAGGCCACCCAGTATGCTACAACAATTTTGGGTTGCTTGGAGATCATGAGATGTACAACAAGATACTTGGGACCCAAGAAAAGCGTGAAAAGTTTTTGAGGTGGAGGATTCAGCTGATGGAGAAGGGGATTCAAAATCTTGATTTCAAACCTGGGGGTGTGTGCTCAATACTCCAAATCACAGATCTTAAGGACTCTCCAGGTCCCTCAAAGAAGGAGTTTAGGCTTGCTGCCAGACAAGTGATTGTGACCCTCCAAGACAACTATCCTGAATTTGCTGCAAAAAATGTAAGGTTTTCTTCACAATCATTAGTTTCACTCGTCGTGATTTATGTTTCACAAGTTCTGAACTAAATGCTTGTGAAGACCTAACAAGATAATTTGCATGCATTCTTCTTAATTTGTTTATATTAAATACATATGAGTGATGCTATTGATCGTAAAAATTCTACTGTGTAAATTTTTCAAATTGATGTCAATTTTTAAACTCTTAAAAAAAATAATGAAAAATTTATTTATTATGTTATTAATATGGTATTAATTAAATTCATTGTCACTTCAGTTTGTATGATTTATTCTAGTAAAATTATTAATAAATTTAGCATTGAATGTATACACCTGTGTATCCATGTATGAATATTTCATTCTTCTCTAGCCTTGTTTGGATTGCCATATCTATGTATGTCTGAAGATAGACATGTTCAATTCTCTGGATTTTGCTAGAACTTGTTTATTCATGTATAACCTCACAAATTTTTCTTTGCCAACTATATGTTATTATATTAAACATACACATTTTCTAAAAGTTTTCCAAGAATTTTCAACGATTTGTTTGACTTCCAAATTATAACAAACCATTTAAGTTTATCCTTGTATTAATTTTGCTAAGTTGCATCTAGATAGTTTGTAATTCTTTTACAAAGCTGAATTTGCATATCTCAATTCACTCTCAATGCTACTAATGATGAACCACTTATCTTTGTCATAGGTATTCATCAATGTCCCTTTCTGGTATTACGCCTTTAGTGCTCTCCTCTCACCTTTCTTAACCCAAAGAACTAGAAGCAAGTTTGTCTTCGCTCGCCCAGCTAGGGTTTCAGAAACCTTATTCAAGTAAGAACCCTACAAGGTCTCTAATATATATCTAAGCTAACTTAGATATGGGTCTATTTAGAAATAATGGAATTAACTACATGCTTCATTGCAGGTACATTGCTGCTGAGGAAGTTTTTGTCCATAATGGTGGGCTTAAGCAGGAAAATGAGTCTGAGTTCTCAACTGAAGATCCCGTTAGGGAAGTTTTTGTCAAGGCAGGATCAAAAGAAAATATTGAGATCCCAGTTTTAGAGGTACACACTGAGACATTTCTCTTTTCTACTTGGAAACAATGAAATATGAATGCCCGAACTTAGTATATTACTAGGTGGAGTCGTGTTTATTATACACACCTTAATACACACACTTTTACACACAACTGAAAAGGAAATTGAAATTCTGACTTGAAATCATGATTATGCAACAATATTTATCCTACTCTATATCCATTGGATACAACTTTTTGTTAAAAGTTAATTAAATTATAAGTGTGTATAAAAAAAATAAGTGAGGTTTTAAAAATTTGAAAGAACTACCTGTAAATGCACCTAGATTCACAACTCTACAACATACTTTTGCTCAAGTTAGACAAAGCATTAGAAACAACTTTGTTAGTTTTTTCATAAGATCAATTCTATAAATTAGCAAGTAATTGTCCAACTTTGATAAAGGTTTAATTTGTTTGGTGGTATTAACAGGCTGGAACTACTTTAATCTGGGACGTGATTATCTTGGGATGGGAAGTGAATTACAGGGAGGAATTTTTACCAAGCGATGAGGGATCATATGGCCTCATCATTCAAAGAGACAGGAAGCTGGGTGTACAAGAGGGTTCGATTCGCAACTCTTTTAAGAACAACGAACCAGGAAAAGTTGTGATCATTGTTGAGAATTCATCATTCAAGAAAAAACGTGTTCTCTACCGATACAAGACCAAGAATAGCTCCTCTTGAGCTAACTATTCTTGATGAAGTTAAAGTGAAAATACTATGTACCTTATTATCATCACTATTATTATTATTATTTTGCTTCGTTTAGTATATTTTCTCAAAGATGAGATAAGAATATTTGGTATTATGTTTGAGGCTTGATATTGCGACTCTTGTATACTATTTTACATGTATAAAATATAAATTATGATGTGATGAAAGGGAGGCTCTTTCTCTAGATTTAACCATCTTAGATCACTAATATACCTCTGTGACAGATCTACTAGTTGAGAATTTTTTTTGGCTCCTCAATGTCAACTATGACCAGGGTAAAATATGTGTGTATTAGCTGCTACATGTGTTTGTTTTATAATAATAATAAAAAAATAAAATAAAAGTCTTGTAAATGAGCTGTTAGAGAGATTGGTAGATTGAACATGTGACTTGTGATAGAAAATATTGTTCAAAGAAGTAGAACGATGGTAAAAATCACTAATAAAAGAGAGGAATTCTCGCTAGGACACTACAAAAATGAATTCCAAGACCCTAGCTAGCTATAATGTATGAAAATATTAAGAAGTAAATTAAGATGAGAGAGGGAAAAAAAAATGTAAAACCTTATTCTGATTGGGTTTAAACAGCTTACATCTATAATCTATAATGGAAAGTTCAATTGATTACATCTCTACTAATTTGGCTATTAATTATATAAGACCTATTATGGTAACTACATCTCTACTAATTTGGGTCATAGTTTTTCATTCATTCCAATTTAAGGTTTACACTTTTTTACATTAATATTATGTATTAATATTAATGAAAAAAACCCTATTTTTTAGGCAATATTTTAGTGGGAGTTAAAGTTGTATTTTTACTAGATTGTTCTTTAGTTTTGTCTCCACTTAGGGTGTATGGACATTTTTTAACAAAAAAGAAAAAAAGAAAAAGAAAAAAAGAGAGGATCCCAAGCAGGGAAAACTCCTTAAATAGTTGTATAGATAAACCAACAATTGTGTTCAAGTTTTCCAAATACCATCCCAACAAGACAAATTTAGGCTTTGTTTAGTTGGGGATGGAAAAGTTGGAGGATAGCATTCTAGTAGGTTCGAGGAAAAAACACTGAGCCCCACTAGTTTTCCTTAAAATATGGTTGTCAACCTAAAATTATAAATTTTACAATATCCCCCTTTGGCAATTCCTAACAAAACCACAATATATTAAAGTATAATAAAAACTGTATCAGAGGTTGACTAGCTGAAGAATTGGTTTACTAGTTCAATCAGTGATTCATTGGTTGAATTGTAGGTTTATTAATTAGTTAAATAATATATTTTATAATTATAAAAATAAAATAAAAATACTCCATTGAGGTAAATTAATAAATTATAACAATAACAAATTATATCATATGACATAAAGTTAGAGAATAAAAAATAAAAAATAAAAAAAACAAAAAAAACATCATTCACATAAATCATCCAATAACCAAGTTGTATAGTTCAAAAGTCTTGAAATAACATATCTCATAAAAAATCAAAATAAATTTTTATCTTAATCATTAAACCATAAAGATTACACATTTGTGAGATGTTGGGCTCTTTTAGCTTAATCACCTAACTTTTTAGTCCGATAAATTTTGACTTTTTTAGTGTAAAAGTTCTTCTATTTTTGTCTCTCTTAGCTTTTTTATTTTTATTTTTTATTTATTATTTATTTAAGTTCATCACTTTATCACCTGCATTTATAATTCTATCAATATCTCTTTATCTCTTTTGGTCTCAAACTCTCATCTCTATCCCTTATTGTCTTTAATCTCAACTCTTATCTCTTGGTAGTTATTGACTTTTACTTTCTCTCTTTAGTCTTTTATGTTTATCACTTTATGTCTTTATCAAATTATCTTTTTAGTCTTCAACAATTTAGTAAATACACACGTTCTTTTTTTTTTTTTTTTTTGGTTTATCCGTGGATTAAAAGGATTAATCCGTACAATCTGTCAATTCACCAGGTTTGATAATGGGTCATTATATTCAGTATTTTACATCGAAACCATTCCAAATAATGCTTTGGTTCACTGTTTAACCGGTGGTTTAGTGCGGTTTTTATAACTATGCATTAAAGACTTAAATACACATTTTTAAAATCAACCCAGCCAAAAAAAAACACACACACACACACACACATATTTAAAATCAACCCTACCAAACACCCCAAAGTATTATTTTCTATTTCTAAAAAAAAAAAAAAGTATTATTTTCTCTTTTTCTCTCCCCGCTAAACTGTAAATCCACCCAACCAAATCTACCCTTAAGCTTTCTCACTTGATTAATCCAATATATATATATACACACACATACACTTTATTGTTTCAAATATATAATTAAGGTCGCAGTTCCTGGCCATAGGATCGCGTGGCCTAATGGATAAGGCGCTCGCCTCCGGAGCGGGAGATTGTGGGTTCGAGTCCCATCGCGATCGAATTTTTTGTTTTCCACTTTTCGTCTTTTGTTCAGCGTCAATAATGGACTCCTCCTTTTCTATCTAGGAAAGCCCAACCCAACCCCTGATTCTTTATAATTATTGTTTTATATTTTTTTTATACCAAAATTAAATATATGTATTGCATATTCATTGAATATAATTCTAGCATTACTCAGTATGCACACCCATAATAAATTAATAATAAAATCATGAGATTGGTTTTGTTCTTATTTGGTAATATAGTTTACTATTAATTTCATAATTGCTATTCACACCAACAATTTTTTCAAATAGTATCTCTCCAGATGTCAAAGATTCAAATATTTGTATAGAAAAGAAATGGGTAACAATATCTATATGAAGCTATTGTCATGTAGTATTAGTCATTATTTTTTTTTTATTATTCATAACCAGTCCCTATAAATAAGTTATATGAAATAATTTTACTAACCTTACAAACGTACCATATAAAGATATAAAGTCTTATCATTTTCATCTGATATCCTTTGCAATAAATTTCATAACATCAAAAACGTTGTGTGCGTAATGCAAAACAAAACATAAGAAAATTTTGGTACGCTGTTGGTAATTTTCCTGGAGTTGATTAGTCTTCGTCAGGATGTTGTTGATGAAGTTGTTCACCTCAATAATTTATTTAGATAGAGGGCAAGGCTTCCGTCTAGTGTATTGGACAAAATACGATACCAATACATGTCATGTCTAATGCTCTAACCTTTGGATTGACTTAAAAGGAAAAAAGAAGAAGAAGAAGTTATAGTCTATTTAAATGACTTGAATAGAATATGAAATGATAACTCTTAACCTGTTGATTAAATTTTATGAATATATGAATAAATTTGAGCATTGTAAATAAATGAATTTGAAATGAGTTGATGTAATATATTATTTCAAAACAATATTGTTACAAGTCTTTATTTGGAAAAAAAATCTCCAAAACTCAAATTATTATGTATCATTAAATTTATATCTAGCTATTTAACTACTTTTTTTGTGTGAATAATTCAATAGTTTGAAGAGAGATTTGAACCTAAATATCTCCCTTGAAAATACCAGAGGTGCAAACCAGTTGAGTTATAAGGCTTTTAACATATAACTAGAAATTGTATTTCAAATCCCTTAGTTTTTAAATGCATCCCAAGTGCACTTAACATCCATGGACTAAGAAAGATTTACACGTTGACCAATATTTCAAGTTGATATGAAGTTATTATAAACTGAAGAAAATATCACGGATGAGAGAAGCATTGTGATTCAACTGATTGTACAATATTTACATAAAATAAGAATGAGTCTTTAGGAAATGGTTAGAGTACAAAAATCCTTACAACCTGGAAAACAAAATGACTCTATCTTTTGAATAAGAGAACAAGTGTGGGAGCCCATGGTCGGTTTAACATCTGGAACTTGCAGCAGGCCCAATTGTTAACTGGCAATTCAGAAGCAAAAGTGTGCACAGTCTCAGATTCTGCCCTGGATAGCAAAACCCAATATATATCTATTAATGAATATTCAACCATTAAAATTCTACGAAGTTCATAAGCACCAAAGTCCCTTATTGGAGGGGAAAAAGAAGAAGGATGCCTAAATAATAAACAACATTAAATATTAATCATTAATTAATGGAGAGAACCTATGATAGGATAATATTGAATCATTCTTCATGGAACCTCACTCAATTTACCTATATATTGATGAAAGTTTATAACAATGAAACTTTCACCAAAATCATACTGATCTAAGGGACCTTAAAAAGAAAGGAAAGCCACTAAGTTGGAAAATTGCGGACAGAGTGCCAGAAATTTGTTTCTTTGGAATTCGTGCTTAAACTTATTACTTAATTTGGTTAATAAAAAGAAGGCAAAAAAATAAAATAAAATCAACCATAAAGGAGATTATTGAACATACAGCCTGTGCAAATTCAATTATATCACCCTAAAATAATATCTAATATTTGATCAAATCAAATTGTCCATGTAAACGACAAATCAAACCTTTCAAGTATGGTTTGTTACTCAGATGACTGTTTATGTCTTAACAAAGTAACTTTGAATTGTTCATTCTGCTAATTGGGAGCAAAATTACGCATGAGCTTTAAAATTTGGCCTTGACTGACCACATTAGCGTGTTACAAGCTTCAGTCAACCAGGTTATGATAGGTGAGCCAGATAAAGCACAGATCATTCATTGAAAACTAGCATAGTGAGCAAAAGAAAATTAATAACCATAAGAATCAACAAGGGAAGAAGTATCACCAGCCGCCAGGATGCCCCACATAAACCACCAAGCTGATAAGCCCTCCTGGCATTAGAATTCCCTTTGCAGCTTCTAGTGCAAGTAGTGTTGTTTCAGGCTTTGTAATTATTGTTTTGTCACCACCAGGAAGGTAACCTAAATTGAATGCAACAAGCCTAAATGCACACAGGTCATCAATTTTTGCCTGGTCAGGATGCATGTGTTGTTGTTCTTCATAAAATACAGCAATATGATTTACAATATTGCCCGATGTTATATGAATCCATAAAAGGTAACAAAATAATTATAATAACTAAAATTAGATATAATAACATAAATACAAAAATGGAGCCAATTTTATCATCTCCTTGCTTGTAGAATAGATACCACAGTTAATTGCTATAGATGATTGGATGTCTTCTTTCTAGATAATTGTTTAACTATATATGATCATAAATGCAGTCACTATTTATTTATTTAATATTTCCCAGCTGATGTAAAAATTTCCACTGCAAACATGAAATTAAATGACCAAGTGATACCTAAATATATATTAGGGATGCTATTTGTGGCAGCTACTCATGTGCTAGTTGTACCAATATTTATACCATGTATAGCATTTTTATGTGTTCCCTACAAATCTTGGTTCCAAGCACTGTCTTAAGAGCTTGGATGTGAAAAGTTTATTTACTGAAGCATAAAAGTATCTTACTGACCTCCACTATGAGTTGGATCAGAAAAGAATAAAAAAGGAAAGCCAAGAAGATGTGCTGGGGAAAAGGAGAGGGAAAAAAAAGGAACTAGCATGTTTAATCACTAACATAAAAATACCCATTTTGGAACACTGCCTTTAAAACAAAGTGAAATTGCTATGGACTGCAAACACATGGTGTGTGTGCGTGTCTAAATATATTTTGATAAGAATGTGTGTGTGTATATTGTAGCACCAACAATTAATTTCCCTTTAATAACTCCATCATAACTCTTCAATTTTAAGAAGCAAACTCTAAAGCCTAATGATGCAAGTGAGATGGCCTAAAGCTTGAAACCATAATTAAATTCTTCTCCCTCATATTGTTTCAATAAATGTGTCTACTAAAGTTGGAGCATCTCAAATTTTCATATAATTGAGTATTCTTTTGAGGTCCTTATGAAGGTAAAGATTGTAACAAAGTTTCAGTTGGAAAAGGTAAAAGCCAACAGAAAGTAAATTTGTATTTAATCAATTGAACAACTTAACAATATACATCATGTCATCGCTTATAAACACAGAACATTTAAATAAGGATTGTAAGAAACTTGAGTCATAGTAAGTACCTCACAGAGGCCTCTGGAACAACTTTGTCCATTTTACTGTGGCACATGGGCAAGAGTTTAACAAGCTCTTTCTGCACATGTTTGCAACTCATAAGCAATTGCACTACAACTTATGAAATTACAAATGCAATTACTTTTTGATAAGTCCTAAAAATATACAACATGTCTCCAATTCCTAAAGACCAATAAACTATATCATATGGTATAAATGGTGCAATTATGATACATTTAGCAACGGTTAAACAGTTTGATCAACAATATGTACGTAAGCTTTGTTGTTCATAATTACATATTTGACACATGAGATGCATAAAGAAATAAAAAGATATTTCAAATAAACAATTCTAAGTACTAGGTTAGATATCTAAGTAGTCCCTCAGGGTCATCTGATGAAACAGTAACAATATAAATTAGATATTTAAAGGGCATTTCACCATGTTTGCATCTATATGAGCAATTCAATTTTTTTTTCCCCTTTTCTCTTTTTGGATATCTAAAAACCTTATTCTCAGTTTCCTACTCAACTAGAAAGAGTTCACATTTCACAACTCTTACCTGATCTGATATTGAGGGAGATGACAAGTGAAAATAAAAAAGGATAACACACAGATCAAATTCTATTCTTGTTCTCCAGTGAACTCCACAATTAAAAACAAAAGGGAGATCAAGGCCAACTGGTACTGTTGTGACACTATCTTTTTTTTTTTTTTGATATAAGTAAATAAGTATTTTATTAAACAAGACTACTTCATGTACATGAAAGTGAACACAAAGAAGTCTAAAGAATTAGATAGGTCATGCACAGAAAGAAAGTTATTCTAAAAACTCAATAATGGAGTTACTATGAGTAAAGCCCCACACGCGAGACCAATCAAACAACAGTCTAGCAAATAGCTCTATTGATTGTATCCATGAAATTATTTATATCCTCAAATGTATGGCAATTTATTTCCCACTACAAAGTCCACATCAAATATAACAGAACCAGACAGGAGTTGGGGTGGGCCGGTGGGGAGTGGGGGGGGGGGGGGGGGGGGTTGGTTGCTAAGTTCCATATCTCTGATTAAACTCAAGTAGAACAGTTGCAGGAGTCAGGAGGCTGTTAAAAAATTCTTAGTGCTCCCAAGACAGGCAATTTTATCCTTTTATCAAAGAATTTACTTCCCACCAAATGGCTATTGACAAATGAAATTAAACAAATAAAGAAGTTTAATATATCCAATCAATAGTTAGTAGAATAATTTATCTAGTCAGAGTACTACATCAGGACTTGTAACTGAACATGCAGTCTTCCAACATGTGAACTAAGGTTGAACACGTAAAAGAACAGATCTTGGTAATCTCCTTCATTACTAAATAAACTGAATGCCTCATCAAGAAGAAAATCAACATTTCTAAAAGCACAGAAAGTAAGTTTAGTGGCCCATCAGGGCATTATTACATTTGGTGTCCCCTTCAGGTACAGGTAATAAAATTGACTTCTGTGATTATTCGCCAATAACAAGCTGCATACATACATACTTAGCACACTAAAAGATGCTTACGTACTATGGAATCAGAAAAATTCCAGCTCTGGCACTCAAGACGGTGGTAGTAATGTAATTTAGAACTGAAGTTCCATATATGTTGACTGAAAATGGATTACTTCCAAAAGTAAAAAATGTTGTGAGATAATGGCACCTCGTTTGGATTAAGTGACTCTTCTAGCAAAGAAGAAGCATTTTCTAAAGCATCATTCTGAATATCCATTGCATAAACACATCCCCTGGCTGATTCATCAGCCACCATTTTGACCATTGCTAAAGTATCATAACCATTGCCACAAGTGGCATCAATGACCGTATCCCCTTTCTGGACAACATGTTTCCAAACCCTTGTAAACATAGGCAATAGAAAATATTTGATGCCTAGTCACAGTTGCCTGAAATAATATGCAAAATACAAATGTAAATGCCCCAATCTAGAAATGGCACAGAACAAATTGGACAATATTTTATTCAGTTATCAATCACAAACAAATATTGCTCAGAGACTAAATATCAATGGGGTTTTTTAATAGCTCGAGCCCAAGCCCAACTTGAAAATGGCTCACCAGGAGCCTGTAGAAGCTCATTGTAAACAGAGTCAAACAAAGTCCATAAAACAAGCTCATTTCATGGACCCACCAAAGCACAAGCTGCATTCAGCTCATAAACTAAAGTATAAAGACATTTTAATTGCAAAAGAGCTCTGCAATCATCTGTGCCAGTGTATAAAAAGACATTTTAAAGTTCACCACTAAATCTAGAATGTGGTATTATTTCCTAGAAAGGAGCAGTTAGTCATAAATGACAGCATGATCAGTTGCAACTTAATCTCCTTGTAAAGGATGAGCAAATCGCTTGCAAGATAGGAAGTGAAGTAAGCATGGAATATGCATGGCAAGCATCTCATCATTGAGTATGCCATTAATTATTCAATAAAAGATATATTGGGACCTTAAAAAATGGCTTCCACAATTGTTGATTATCAGAAAGATAAGAAACTTGTAGAGAGTAAGCCAACAAACCTAATGTTCCTATTTATGCTTACATGAAACAAAAATTCATAAAAAACTTTATACACAGATGCACATGCAAGCACACACAACCCCAAAAGCTAAAACTCACATCAGGTGCTTTGCATTCAATTTGGTACAGAAAAGAGATTCTTACAGAAGGTTGCTATTTATCATTGTAAAAATATTATTTTCTCCAGTATTTATAGTGCACTTATATATTTATTTCAGTTTGTTGTCTTCTATAGGGTTTCCACTATAACGCTAATAATTAATCAATTCAAAATTTTGCATTTAGTCAATAAAGGTTTGGTATTTTGAACATCAAAAATATAACTTTACCACATTGGTCAATGTAAGCCCATGAAAGCTACGAACCTCATGAATGTTCTTGGGCTCGGGCTAATCTACTATGGCCTTGACTTTTTGTGGGTCAGCAAAAACTCATTTAGATAAGACCACAAAATCAAAGAAAATGACACTATCAGTGAAGAAAGAGCATTTCTTGAGGTTGGCATGTAAGTTTTTTTTCCTCAAAGTGGAAACAACTTGTTTAAGATGGTCCAAATGTTACTCCTTTTATTTACTATAAATGAGGATGTCATCAAAGTACACTACCACAAATTTGCCCATGAAAGACCTTAATACTTGTGTCATCATTCTCATTAAAGTACCAGGAGCATTTGATAAACCAAAGGGCATTACAAACCACTCATATAGACCATCCTTTGTCTTAAAAGCAGTCTTCCATTCATCACTTGGGCGGATCCTAATCTGATGGTATCCATTTTTCAAGTCAATCTTCGAAAAGATTGTGGCTCTGATACCAAGTTGATGCAAGACAACCTAGGCTTCCCACCTAGATTAGTCCTACCGAAGAACCTTAGGCTTTCCACCTAAGATTTTTGGAATCACCACCAAACAAAACAATGAAAATAATCTCAATAATAATAATAATAATAATAATCTGTAAAGGAACCATCTGGAGCTTTATATACAGCTTCCAGGAATCACAATGATAAAGATAAACTTTCCTAAATAAATCCTAAACAATCTCAAATACTAACACGATAATCCTAACAATCTCAAGTACTAATCCAATACTAAAGATAAACCCAAATAAAGATAACATAAATGATAAAGATAATCTCAACAGGTGTGCTATCATGTGGCATCCGTACCACCAACTGGTACTATCGTGACACTATCTTTTTTTTTTTTTTTTTTTTGATATAAGTAAATAAGTATTTTATTAAACAAGACTACTTCGTGTACATGAAAGTGAACACAAAGAAGTCTAAAGAGTTAGAAAGGTCATGCACAGAAAGAAAGTTATTCTAAAAACTCAAGAATGAAGTTACTATGAGTAAAGCCCCACACACGAGACCAATCAAACAACAATCTAGCAAATAGCTCTGTCGATTGTATCCATGAAATCATTTATATCTTCAAATGTATGACAATTTAGTTCCCACCACAAAGTCCACATCAATTTAGTTCCCAGACAGGAGTCGGGGTGGGTGGGGGGCGGGGGGGTGGTTGCTAAGTTCCACATCTCTGATTAAACTCAAGTAGAACAGTTGCAGGAGTCAAGAGGCTGTTAAAAAATTCTTAGCGCTCCCAAGACAGGCAATTTTATCCTTTTATCAGAGAATTTACTTCCCACCAAATGGCTATTGACAAATGAAACTAAACAAATAAAGAAGTTTAATATATCCAATCAATATTTAGTAGAATAATATATCTAGTCAGCGTACTACATCAGGCCTTGTAACTGAACATGCAGTCTTCCAACATGTGAACTAAGGTTGAACACGTAAAAGAACAGATCTTGGTAATCTCCTTCATTACTAAATATACCGAATGCCTCATCAACAAGAAAATTGACATTTCTAAAAGCACTGAAAGTAAGTTTAGTGGCCCATCAGAGCATTTTTACATCTGGTGTCCCCTTCAGGTATAGGTAATAAAATTGACTTCTGTGATTATTCACCAATAACAAGCTGCATACATACATACTTAGCACACTAAAAGAAGCTTACGTGCTCTGTAATCAGAAAAATTCCAGCTCTGGCACTCATGCACTATGGTCTATGGATTAACATTAGACAGTGGTAGTAATGTAATTTAAAACTGAAGTTCCATATATGTTAACTGAAAATGGATTACTTCCAAAAAGTAAAAAATGTTGTGAGATAATGGCACCTCGTTTGGATTAAGTGACTCTTCTAGCAAAGAAGAAGCATTTTCTAAAGCATCATTCTGAATATCCATTGCATAAACACATCCCCTGGCTGATTCATCAGCCACCATTTTGACCATTGCTAAAGTATCATAACCATTGCCACAAGTGGCATCAATGACCGTATCCCCTTTCTGGACAACATGTTTCCAAACCCTGGTAAACATAGGCAATAGAAAATATTTGATGCCTGGTCACAGTTGCCTGAAATAATATGCAAAATACAAATGTAAATGCCCCAATCTAGAAATGGCACAGAACAAATTGGACAATATTTAATTCAGTTATCAGTTACAAACAAATATTGCTTAGAGACTAAATATCAATGGGGTTTTTTAATAGCTCAAGTCTGAGCCCAACTTGAAAATGGCTAATCAGGAGCCTGTAGAAGCTCATTATAAACAGAGTCACACCAAGTCCATAAAACAAGCCCATTTCATGGACCCACCAAAGCACAAGCAGCATTCAGCTCATAAACTAAAGTATAAAGACATTTTAATTGCAAAAGAGCTCTGCAATCATCTGTGCCAGTGTATAAAAAGACATTTTAAAGTTCACCACTAACTCTAGAATGTGGTATTATTTCCTAGAAAGGAGCAGTTAGTCATAAATGACAGCATGATCATTTGCAACTTAATCTCCTTGTAAAGGATGAGCAAATCCCTTGCAAGATAGGAAGTGAAGTAAGCATGGAATATGCATGGCAAGCATCTCATCATTGAGTATGCTATTAATTATTCAATAAAAGATATATTGGGACCTTAAAAAATGGCTTCCACGAATTAATGATTATCAGAAAGATAAGAAACTTGTAGAGAGTAAGCCAACAAACCTAATGTTCCTATTTATGCTTACATGAAACAAAAATTCATAAAAAACTTTATACACAGATGCACATGCAAGCACACACAACCCCAAAAGCTAAAACTCACATCAGGTGCTTTGCATTCAATTTGGTACAGAAAAGAGATTCTTACAGAAGGTTGCTATTTATCATTGTAAAAATATTATTTTCTCCAGTATTTATAGTGCACTATATATTTATTTCAGTTTGTTGTCTTCTATAGGGTTTCCACTATAACGCTAATAATTAATCAATTCGCAATTTTGCACTTAGTCAATAAAGGTTTGGTATTTTGAACATAAAAAATGAAACTTTACCACATTGGTCAATGTAATTCTCTTACCATGACATATAATATCCCATGAAGTGATAATATATTAACATAAGCTCATCCATAAAGAATGTCACCACTATTTATATCCAACAGAACAATTGCAGACTAAGCATCACAAAAGAAAGTCTTTTAACCATAGATTGTTGTGGCCAAAGTCATTACACTGTAGCAGTAAAGAACCCATTTCAATTTTTCAAAAAATAAAAAAAATGTCATATAAGTTTCAAATCAAGTACAAATTTATCCAAACTAATAAGGGTTTTTATTTATTTAATTATTTTTTTGACTAAAGAATCAAAACAGAAAACCAAATATACAACTAAATAAAAATCAATATTTCAAGGAATCCAGTGAATAAGTACTTACAAGTGAGCAACTTCTGTTGCCTTCTTCTTCCCAAATACATAGCTCCCAAGAACTTCCTCCATTTCTACATCACAGCATTCACATTACAATTACTATATGCCTAAAGTTTTATAACAATTGCTCATCATTTTACAAAAAAAAATACCAAACTTACTGCAAAACCCAGATTTTATAACTACAGTTTCATGCAAAAATCCATCAAAACAGAAGCAAATATTGAATTTTAGCACAAAACCCAAATGGCCAACCACCATTAATATTCTGTTTTGTCCTTGAAAAATTGAAACACAAAGGGAAAAAAAAAAACCATTTTTGTGATATTTGAAAATTTTTCTCCATTAGAGTCACTGTCACAAAACACAGAAGGAAGTGAAAGGGGGAAAAGGGGTACCAGAAAGAGGAGAATCATGTGGAGTATGATTTTGAGAAGAAGTGAGTCCATTCGGCTCAATGGGCTGCTTCGCACAGAAGCAGAGGTTTCTGGTGCTACTCTGCGAAACGTTTCTTCGAGAAGAAAGCGAGAGTTTCTCCGCGAAACCAATAAGGGGTTTCGAAATCACAAGCGAATGTGAACGAGAACAAAGTCTAAGCGATAACATATCTCTCTCTGTGTCTGTGACAGAGTCTACAAATTTGGACTGATAAAGTGATAATTTGAAGCATATATGGCGCGTTTCGACTTTGACAGCAAATTTTTTTTTTTTTTGTAATCATGGTCAAAATTCAATACATATTTTCTTCTCAAAAAAAAAAAAAAATTCAATACATATTTCTTTCAAAAAAAAATATTCAATACAGCTATAAATATATATATATATATATATATATATTTATTGTCATACTATTTTAACTTCTAAACTTTATAAAAAATTTGCTTTTTAGCTTTAAATGTTAGGAAGTATATTTTTTAGTTCTAAACTATTGAAAATGTTTTATTTCTATAATCAAAACTAAAAAAAAAAAAAAAAATTTATCACTAAACTATTAAAAAAAATGTTCTTTTTTTATTTATATATTTGTAACTTATGGATGAAAAATGAACTTTCTAAAATTTAAAAATGAAAAACAAACTTTTGATAAAATTTAAGGACTAAAATAGTATTTTACTTTATATAAAAATAATTATCTACTACTCATATTCGACAAATTCATCAAGCATTCTTAATAAGGTGAAACTATTTCTAAAAAGCTTTTTTTTTTTTTAAACGAAAAACACGCGCTCACACACGATGAAGATGAAATGAGGTTCTAACTCAGGCACAAATATTTGAGTGAACACATTGCTCATAGTATGTTTCATAGTTGTCGAGGTGATAAAAGTTTTTAATAGCAAACAATAAACTAGTGCCAATGAGCTCACATAATATTCAATAATAATTTACCAACTTAATTGTTGTAAACCAATATTTTGTGCCTAATATTACAGTCATTGCTCACATTCTTTTAGAGGTATGAGTGATTTCTATTATAAAAAAAAAAAAAAAAAAAAAAAAAAAAAAAAAAAAAGGTTTTGAAATCAAATGTTTCAACTTTCAACCTACAGTTTGATTTGATTGTGAAGAATTTTATGGCATACTGTTTATACGTTTTCCAATTCAAAAAATAAGAAGTTTCAAAATTTTAATTTGTAGGGTTTCAAAGGGTAAATGGAAACAAGATTAAGGTTATAAACATTTCAAAATTCCATGAACTAATTTTAAAGATAGGATAGTATTTCAAATTTATTGCATCCGTTCTATAATAATTATTCTTTATTATTAAACCAAGACTTCAATTGGATTTTTAGTGTAGGCAATGACTGAATTATATATCTCTTATTCAACAACAAAATAGTTTATTAATTGAGTTAGCTAGAACCCACAAAATGTTTTACCAGTTGGAAGTGCATTATTGCAGATGCATCCATAATGAAGGATGAATGTACACATGTATACTTTGTAGGCAAAGGTTGCAAGCGGAATCTGGTGTGACATTCGGGCAAATTCACAAGGTAATCTTCTTTGAGATTACTATTTTAGCTGCATATATAATGGAAGACAATATCAATACTTCTAAAATTTTCAATTTTCAAGTTATCATCCACTTCCAATGAACTGTGACTTGTCATTCTTGACGTAATAATGATCTCTTAATAAGAAATAAATTTTAAAATCAGAACTGGAGGGATGTAAACCAACTTTGAACTTATAAATTAATCCATTCTTATTCAAGAATAATAGTAGCAAAAGTAGAGTGATTTTTTTTTTCAAATGGTAATTAGTTTAAGTTTGAACATTATTTACAGGAAGTCAGGCTTCAAAATAATAGAATTGGCAGAGATTGAGAAATGAAGGCATTAAAAATTTATTACACCATAAGAAGTTTTACTTGGTTCTTGATTTAAACTACAAACTGCTAAATTCTACCGAGCAAGTGAGCATAGAGATATGACACCAAAAGATCAAATTTAAAGAGCCAAACATATTCTTTGCAAGGTATTTCTGTTACCTTTATATTTGATTGTTCTTTGGAAGTGTACTTAGCATTTCTTATATCAATGTTTTCAGGAACCATCGTAACATTGCTTCTTTGTTTGTATGATGATCTCTAATAAGCTTGACTAGATACTATTGTAACGTCATCATGTTGTAGAACTTCTAGAAGTCAACATGAATGATTACTGTTTGGTTCTGAATCTATTGACGAAAGTTTTATTGGAGTGATTTCTACTCGTTAATAGAATGTTCAAATTTCAAATCAAGAATAGGTAAAATTTTCAAAGAAATGAAAAGGATATAGATTATTGCTTATGCAGTCTTATGTTGTTAAATCACCATAACTATGAATCACCCGCAGGTTTTAAGGAATTTGCTGGCGGAATATTTTGATTTTCCTGCGGAATGATGTGGCCCTTGAAGCCCTGCCTTTTCCTTTTCACTTGCTGCACTTTTTTTTTATTTTTTTTGGGCCTATTTTTAAAGAAAGACTAGCAGGATTTATATTCTATGCTTAAGCAAAGCTTAAATACTACTAAAAAAAAAAAGGGGGGAAAGCTTAAATACTGTCTTTATTTGTAATATCACAAAAGATCTTTTGTTTGTTCTGTAAGGCATGAGGCGAACTGTAGATATGAAAGTTTTGGTAGTTATAGGGAAAAATCCTATCATGGAATGGGATTCATTTTGCACGGATATGTGGCATAAAAACATAAAGCATTTGGCACCCAACAATTAAAAAGCAAATTTATTAAAAATAAAAGTGGATTCCACGCTGCTTGGGTCCTTGTCCCCTATAGGCCTTGTAAACTAATTAGAGAAAAATATCAAAAAAAAAAAAAAAAAATATCTTAGTTACCGTCAACTTTATAACAAAAAAAAGTCAGCTAATTGATGTAATAATAAATCTGATTAGCCACATCAACAATAAAAAAATAAAAAAAAAATGCTAAAATTACTCCAAATTTTACATGTCTTACAATATGATTGATTGACTTCAAGAGCAAAATAAATGAATGTCACAATAACTCTTATTTAACTGATGTCATATCAATTTGTAAAACTTCTATAGTTGTACCATTGCTAGCACTGTACATAATTAAATGCCTGAATCAGTTTTTGTGATTTATGATTCACTGTTTGTAGGCTTACACAAAAAAGTGAGGTTTTAAACCTTTGTAGTAAAATTTTGTTACACAAGCCTTTAAACTGGTGTGTTTATTATGTTGTTGAAGTAATACCAATGACATTCATTACCATGTCAATTATTAAACCAGAGATAGTTATCACTAGAGGATTTAACTCAATCTAAAATTTATGAGGTTTAAGGATAACGGGAAGACCATTCACTGGAATGGATGATAGTTGGTAAGTAATCTTTTCATCTGGAATTGCTTTCTCCCACTTGAATCTTGTCACCACATTATGCATATACACTAGTGTTTGTAAACGAGCATACTCCCTTCCAGCACACATTCGAGGTCCTCCTCCAAATGGAACAAAAGTGTAAGGTGCTGGGCCATTCCCTTCAAATCTTGATGGATCAAATTTCTCAGGATCTGGAAAGTATTTAGGATTTTTGTGTGTCGAATGTACAGTCCAAAATGTCTGCAAAAATATGGATTCAGAACTCTAAGCATTACCATTAAAATATGGATTTAGATATCATAACACTTAGTATAATTTGGCGGCTTACGTATTGTTAATGAAACATACCTTCCACCCTTTAGGAATAGTAAAACCTTTGTAAGTGAAGTCATGTATAACCTCTCTGAATGCTCCTTGAGCCGGCGATAATAGCCTCATCGACTCACAAGCTACATTCCAAGAGTACTTCATCTTTTTAATGTCATCCCAATTCAAAAAATCCTTTGGACCTTTGGATCTTGCAATCTCCATTTGCTCTGCTTAACAATATACCCTGCTTTTCATTAGATTAATCTTTCCAAATAGCATCAAGTGACGCTTGTGCAAAGAGCTACATGCAGCATACTAATTAAAGTTCTTGAATTTCTTATTATTAGCTAGTGCCTGGCCACTAAAAGATCGGGGGCATTATAGTTGATTAATCTCACCAAGCAATTAGAAGGCATCTGTGATAAGTCAATATTTTTTTGTTTGGAGACAAACTATGAGTTAAAAAAAACCTTAATTACAAACTTAAAATACAAACACAGACACATACCTTTTGCTTGCTAGAGGAATTAGGTTTATGTGTGTAGTAGGCCCAAGATGCTAAATTCTATTTGAAGCCCATGTATACCTAACTCAAAATATCTCTCCCTATATAAACCCTACTTAAATAAATTGAGAAATATAGCATTTGACTATTCACATAAATATTAAATCATGAGTTATTAAATTATTTAAACAAGGAATGTGATGTATTAAATTGGTCATGTGACAATATACATATAAATGATCGTTTGAATTGTCATGTTGTGGGTTTGAGGTTCCTCCAATCCACTTTGAAGGTAAACTCAATCATTTTTTCATATACTCTCTGTGCTTGCAAAATTTCAAGATTATCAGGATTAATAATTATCTATAAAATATGTGCTATGAATCAAATAGTAAATAAAATATAATTAGTACACAATTTAGCACTTATGTTTTACGAAGATCTAGAATGTTTAATCTAAATGTGAAAATTTTAAAATATTAATCTAATAAAATAATTATTGAGTAAAGTAACATCAACAAAGAGCTACACCAGTGTTACTTCATATATATTTCTGTAATAAATGGTTAAGTGGTAGAGATTCCTAGCCATAACAATTGTAGATAGCATGTTTAGAAGAAGTACCTTGCAAGACCAGATTGTAAACATGAGGGAACTCTGCTAGATACTTCAACACGGATGTGATAGCAGAACTAGTGGTATCATGGCTAGCAATAAGTAAACCCAAAATGTTTCCAGCAATCACCATCTCATCCAAAGCTCTACCGTTCTCATCTGATGCAAGGAGTGTATGAGTCAATAGGTCATGAGCAACTGTCCCTTTATTCTCTCCTAGCACTTTCTTCCTCTCTTTGATGAGAGCTAAAATCTCTTGGCGAATAACTTTGCCTCCTTTTAAGGCACGATTGTAGGCTGTACCTGGAATATTTATGGGCACAGAAACTGTACCAGCTTTGACAAGGTTAAAGGGATCAGAAAATGTTGTCACATGGTTAGGATCTGTGACACTAATAAACAATCTACAGGCCAATGCAAAGGTATACTTCAATGACAGTGACAAAATCTTGACTTGTTTGTAAGGACACCAATCTGTCTCCAAGTGCTCCTTTGCCATGGAGTCCATGATAGGTATGAAATGTTGAAGAGCTTCTGGCTTTAGAAATTCGACCACGAGGCTACGCAATTTAGTAGAATCATTGTTGTCATAGCTTTCTTCAGATTCAAACACTACTTTCTGTATGCATCGTGGCCACCAAGCGGTGACATATTTTTTCTCGTTGGAGAACAAAAACTTGTTTCCTGAAGCACCACACAACACAGCCAAGTTCTCCCCAAACAGTGAGGTTTGAAAGAGATCCTGAGAGTATTTTATCATTCTTTCCTTAATGAACATCTCTGGGGTTCCCCTTTGTCCAGCCGTACCAAATTCCAATGTTTCCCCAATGATGGGCCAACCCTTTTTACCAGGTGGTAACTTGGAATGAGTGGACTTTCGTCTAAATATGAGGAAGACAAGGCAGAACGAAATAGAAAGGACCACAACGTGAAGCAGGTTTGGAAGGATATCCATTGCAACTTTAACAATTACACCAATGAGCAAGACTAGAAAATAAGCTGAACAAAGCACTAGAAAGTAGAGTTAGGATGCATATACAGAGGGAGTGGCAGAGCCTAAACCTTTGTCAACGAGGCCAAATCTGCACATATTTCAAAGTTTTGTGAGAATAACACGAATTAGTTTCTTGTACATTAAACACGTTTTCATTTGCTTCTATAGAGATAATGTGCACATGAACATGCTTTCTGAACTACTATTTTATGCAGTACTTTGTGCTGTCCACGGGTCTAATCGGATCGGGTTTGGTGCTGACCCGATCCGACCGACCAGGCCATTTGGATCCACCCGCTGGGCTTCGGTTCGGTCGGATTCGGTTGGTTTGATAGGATCTCTGGCCCGTTGGACAGAGACACTAACATCAACGTTAATGTAGGCTAGAATAAAATTTTTTTCTTTAATTAACAAAAAGATTCAACATCTACTTAAATTTGAAACTTAACACACATTTTGGTAACAAGATTTTTTTATTTATTTCTAAAAGCAAGACTAATACTATTTACCAAACAAATGGACGGTAGAAAACAAAGTAGTCAAACATTATACATATTTACAGAATTACAGTCCTTTTTTTTTTTTCTCCAAAGTTTTATGCTATTAGATGTTTAGAACCGGAGTGGTTGCCACAAAATTTTAAAAACATAACCAAGCAATGCGAGAGAGAAAGGATACAACGGAATACCTTGTCGTTGTTGCGGCTCATGACCCATTTTTCCTAATAAGAAGAATAGCTTTAAGCACCGTTTAAGCTTTTTGGTTGCAGTAGATATTGCTAACAAACCCAAATATCCATAACAAACCCAAATCTAACACAGAGACCAAAAAAGATAGAACCAACTTAAACACAAACCATTCCAAAAACTTAAACAAAAAATAAATAAATTATTAAAAAGTTTACCAGTTATGGTAGGCCCAGCAGACGGCAGTGGGACCCTGAAAATTTTTTCTCTCTGCACTACGGTTCTTGAAGTTTTACTGTTTTTAAATTTTATTTGAAGGAAAAAAACCAAAGAAAATCATTGCTGGTGTTGATGATAATAAGAAAAAATAAAAAAGAGCTGGGATTTTTCAATGAAATTCAAATAATGAAATCGTTGGACAAGCAAAATAAAAGAAAATAGAGAGAGAGAGAGAGAGAGAGAGAGAGAGAGAGAGAGACTCAGGTGAGTCTTGAGACTTTGCTAAAAATAAAATGGTGGGACTGGAGATGAGAGTGGACTAGAGCAGAAAGCAAACAAACGAGAGAGAGATAGTCAGATTTAAATCGGGGTTGTTGGTAGGATTAAAGAGTGATGATATGACATGACACGTGGGAAGGGTATGCAAATGTGTGTAAATAGATTTTTTTTTAAGTATCTGTTAAAAAAAAAACTTTTTCTTGAAAGTATAAAATTAATATTAAAAAATAAATTAAATAATAAAATAAATAAGATAAGCAGTATAAAAAAATATAACAAAACATATTAACGATAACAAAAATAAATTAAAACTTTTAACTTATATAAAATAAAAGGTCTATTTAGAATTTGTTTATTTTGTTAAAATTGAAAATTTTTTGTTAAAAAAAGTGTAGATAAAAATAAAAATTAACTAAAATAATATAGTGAGATAGTACTAAAATGTATAATAAAACTTAGGCAAAAATGCAAAACTGACCCTCTAATTTTCACCTTTTTTTCATTTCAGTCCTCTAACTTTTAGTTTTGTCAATTTAGTCCTCTTACTTTCAATTTTTGTCAATGTAAGACTTCGTTAGAACTCAATTAGGGGTTGCCAATAATTAATTTTTTTTTTAATAAATTTCTGAATTTTTTTTTTTTAAAAAAGAGAAAAATCTGAGGGAAAAAAAAAAATCTTCCCCTGAAATCAAAACAGATCAGAGAAAAATATAGCACAAAACCCAGAAAGAAATCAAAACCAAAATTCAAAAAACATTAAAATCAAGAAACTTAGGCAAACCTATATGAATTTGTGGTGGGAGGAGAAGGAACTCCATCAAATGTTGGCAAACCCAGATGAACGATATCAAGCAACGGTGGCCATATCCACCGATCTTTGCAAGACAGAGAGAGCAACGTCAAAAACCCAAACCATCGCCCACCATTGTCCTCCATGCAAGAGAGGGGGGCTGATCTGTGCAAGAGAGAAGGGCTTACAGTGCAAGAGAGCTTTGGAGCAAGATTCAAATGAATATTACGCTTCGTACATTCATTTCTTTATGATTGTAGATTCTAAAAAATAACATTTATTTTTGTAAATTATCATTGTCTTTCAGTCTTCTATTGAATATTGTTTTTGGTTTTCTACATCTTCTTCTAGATGGGTTACTGTTTGAGTATTTAAGGATTTATATTGTGGGTTGGAAAATTAAAAACGTTTAAGGCTTTCTTCTGGTATAAGTTCTTTTGTTCAAAAGAAATCTTGATCTGTCTTTTTTTTTTTTTAATTTCCTTTTTCCTAATATTATGCCCTGTCACTGGAGTTCGGTGATGGAGTTCTAATGGAGTTCTGAATCGGTTTCTTCTTTTCTTTTCTTTTTTCTTTATTTTTTTACAGATTTTTCTTTTGTTCTTTAAATTTCAAAATTTATTAAAAAAAAAAAAGCCAAAACGACATCGTTTTTGCTCAATTAACGACAGTTTTTAACTGAGTTTTAATGGAGTCTTGCATTGATAAAAATTGAAAGTTAGAGGACTGAATTGAAAAAACTGAAAGTTAGAGGACTGAAATAAAAAAACGTAAAAGTTAGAGGATCAGTTTTGCATTTTTACCTAAAACTTATAAATAATAGTAAAAATAAACTGAATAATAAAATAAGATGAGCAAAATAATTTTTACCAATCACATCCTTAAAAACAAAAGGCCTTGTAACCAGACATGCAGTCTGCCTATTTGTGTGAATTGACGCTGAAAATGTAAAAGAGCAGATATAGATATTCATGTTTTTTTTTCCTTTTTATTTATTTTATTAAGTGATATTCACTAACTGTAGGGACACAGTTTCGTGGTTCCAGCCCAAAGATGGTTGGATTTACCCAAAAGGGCCCCTAAACAATGAATTTGTAGAGAGTAGGTTGAGAAGGATTGGGCCAGGAATGATTTAGATTATCAACTGGTTGGGACTAGATCATCCACCATAATGAAATTCTAGTTTTTGACTCGAAGTGTTATTTACGTTCTACGTCCAAGGATAACTCTCTTTTTTCTCCGTTCCTTTTCTTTCTCCTAGCCAAAAGATCCTCCATCCTTCCTTATTCCTCCCTTTTTATACTTCCTTCCCTCCTTTCTTGGCCATCCACGTGTGGATTTTTTCCTTTGTCTTTGGACACCTGTCCCCCCAACTTTTTCCAAAACTTGCTTCGTAGAAACGATAGGACTATTCACCACTGTTCAGATGTCCCCTCCACATCAATGCGGCCAGGGGATTAGTTGTGGGGCATTCAATGCGGTGTTGGCAGCCTTCCTTGATATTTTGGGGGCTTTCTTCGAGTGTACGTCTCCACAGAATCGTTCCCACCCAATGGGGTTTCCCGGGAGGTTCTCCTGGTTGGTAGAGCTTCGAGCATCACTTCGGCAATAATATTCCGAGGTGAACCATCCTCGGACGTTCCCCAGTCCTCGGCTTGGGCTAGTAGGTGCGCTACACGAGTGGGTAGGAACCTCTGAGCCCATTATCCTCGTTGGCCCAACGCTTGTTTCGGCCCATCTCTGCTAGCAGCCCATCGTCCCCACACTAACTTAAGGTTGTTTATCCACTTTCCTCCACTTCCATAATTTATTTATTTTTTAATATATATTTTAAGAGTGATCTAGATAATAATTATTAATTGATATATTTTTCATTATATAAAATTTATTTTTAGTAATTTATAGAAAATAAAAATAAAAATATATTTAATAATTAATTAATAAACTTATTCTATTTACTTGTATCCTAATTTTTTAAAAATTACTGTGTCATCGTATTGCATTTATACCTGTATCCCCTATAGATGCTTCCTAGCCTAAGGCCCATCAAATATTTATTTGTAATAGATGAAAGAGTTACCATAATTACTCTGGAGTCCCTCATGTCCTCTCCTATTTTTCACTTAAAAAACTAATTAATTTTTGGAAAAATTATATTTTAAACCCTATGATTTTAAAGGTGTAACAAGTTAATAATATCATTTCAAAAGTAAAAAATTAAACTTAGTGCATTTGGAACGCACGTTTTCCATGCGTTCCTGTGTTTTACTGAAAAACAGTGGTCCCGTGTACTGTGTACAGGACCCGCATGTACTTTTTTCAACAAAAAAAAATTTAAAACTGAGTCTCACGATACTATTCATATATTTAAAAATTATTTTGCTAAAGTATTTTCAGTTTTTAGTTTTCAAAAATAAACGGTATCCAAACATACCTTTTAAAATCTTTTAACGAATTAAACCTAATAGTCTTAAAAGTAACAAATTAAATTGCAATATCTCAATTGTTTGTCAATATCTAAACTTATGATTATCTTTATGCTTATGATGGACCACCACTTTCATGCATTTGTGTTATAAAAAAAAAAAAAAAAAAAAAGCCCTTGCAATTTGAAGGCATCATAAACAATTTGGTCCAACTTGCAGTGAATCTCTTAATTAGCTGTAGGAACATATCAAAAGTCATATTAACAAATTGGTCTTCATACCTAATACCTTAGCATCATGGACAACTCAAAATTTAATATGAACATAGTTGAAAGCAATATGACTATTGGTGACTATGCTATATCACATGCCGCTTGACATTTTCTGTAACACAACAAGAAAAACATTTGTTGATGATGCTCAAAATATCGCCAGTAAGTAACAAGGTCCTTTCTCGTGCTCGAAACAACCTGCACAACACAAAACAAGAAGACCTCAAGAGGGTACCGATGTGGTACCAGCCAAAGACCCTCTGAAGGTTAAGTCAGAGAATGCTCGCAACCCTAAAGTACCAAAATTGGAGAAATTATGTGTACCGTGATTTGTGAGAGCGTTGGGGTTTTTATAGTAGTATAGAACCGATCTTCTTTTCTTGTGTAAGAAGTCTTTTTCTTATAGGATTGTCATTATTGGGCGTATATTGCAGGATCCTCCTCACATTTGGATTCTATTTCCATTGGGACTCTACAAGCCAAATTTATGCGTGAGACGCAAGCTATTTCAATTTATAAAGTGATCACACGTGTACTTCAAACCCGTCCACCCTATGCCCATTCACCCTTGATCCGTCCATATCAGATTTGTTTGTTTCAATCTGTCATCCTAATTAAGATATACACATCACATCAAACTTTACCCTCTTTAGCTGCCCCTTCACTCCATGGGTTTGTGACCTCTTGGGGGACGAACTTATGGAGTGACGGTTTGATTTGCCCTCTGAGAGATAGACCTAGCTTAACATGCTAGCATAGGGTAATTAATATTGGGTTATTAATGTTGTAGGGCACGTGTCATCTACTTAGTGGCTATTTTCTAGGAACGAAGCGTCCCTTCGTCTTCCGTGCCGTTCCTCCTATATAAGCCTGCCTTTTTATCCCTCATTTCCTTCTTTCCATCGAAATTATATGATCAGAGTGCTACCATCATTCTTGTTAAAACATTAACTCCATCCAATTGGATCATCCGTCATTTGTGGCATTTGACTGTATATCTACATCCAGTAAGTATCCTTGTCCCTTTGTCATTCAATTTTGTATCACCGTTATCTATTTTAGATTCGTCAGTCTTAGGGTTTACTGTCACGTGTAGGTGGCAAATGTCTAGTGCGTCAAGTAACCAGTCCATTGTCGGGGCGGGATAAGATGAAGTGTACTCGTCAGGTCAAAAAGACCCTGCCACTTCAAGTGAAGAAAAAAATTCGTCCGCCACCTCTCCTCCCTCAAGGAATGAGGACTTGGAGATGGATAGGCCAGATTGTGGCCTTAGTGACAGCCTAGATGGAATTGAGCCCCCCGATCCAGTCTGCCATTGGCCCTAACGGACTAAGAGAGTTTATAATGCTTCCGTTGTAGACGGTTAACTATTTCAAGTCCACAATTAAAGAAATGCACTTCAAGACACTTAGATCTAAGTATTAGATTCCTGACAGTATCCCTATCCGTCTACCCTATAAGTCCGAGAAGTGTTATTATAAGGGAGTGGAAGGAGTTGGGATTTATGAACAAATGTTAAAGGGGGGGGCTCAGGTTCCTTTAAGTTTCCTTCACCGTCAACTTCTTCATTACCTTGGGTTGTCTATCACCTAAATCCCCCAACGCCTGGAGGGTTTTTCTAGGAGTGGAGGTCTTATATGGGGCCATGTCTGATAGAGCCCGACGGTTGACCGTGGAAGAGTTCTTTCATTGTTACCGTCCAACAAAGATCAACCAGTCAAGGGGGATGTATAGTTTTGTGGCTTGAAGCCCGTTGTTGAGGCTTGTGTGCGACACCCCTGATTCCAATAGAAATTGGAAGAGTTGATACTTTTTTGTGGACGGTAACACATGGATAGGTCGTCCTAGAGAAACCGAATACATGCCAGTCGATACAACATGGGGCATAATGCCCTCGTCTGGTATGCATCCGTGTTTTAAACTTATCAATTTTAGCTTTTCCACTTTCCTTAACGTATTTCCTTTTTATTAACAGTCTGGGACCGTCCACAAGTTTCACTCGAGCAGTGGAGCTTCTTGGAAAAGATCTTCAAGAAAACAAAGTTAGAGGAGAGGACGTGGGCTAAACTCATCAACCTTGATACTCTCTACTAGTACTGTGATGGACCAGAGCCAACTCCAACTGCCCGTCGCTATGAACTCCAAGTTCGCCAACGTAAGTTTGTCACCAAAATCTTTCTGGTAGTTCTTTTTACTTCTACTCTTTTAACTTGTATATCCATCCTCTTTTGCAGAGATGGATGATGCCAGGAGGAGAGCCTTCATAAAGCAGTAAGCGGCTGCAAGGAAGAAGCAGGAGGGGGGTCAGCTCTCTAAGGGGACGGGGACTTCCATTCCGTCAGTAAAGAGGAAGCAACCAGAGAGGTCCCATCATCTACCCAAGAAGCCCAAAATTGTAATTGAACCCATCGTGGGTCGTAAGGTGGAGACCAAGAAAATTCCTCCCCATCGGCCAAGAGTGGGCAAAGGTTTGATGAAGGCCCCCTCCATCATAGAGAAACCTCCCATCCTCCTTCGTGAGGATTCAAAGTATGCATTGGAGCTCTCGTCCATTTTCACTCCTGACGACTATGAGGACCTAGGCAACCATGCTACGGAGGCTATGGGGGAGACGGGGCTCTTTAGCATTACTCAGGTAAATATTATGCCCGTCGTCCTTTTTATTTCCTTTCCTTTCATCTTTTTTGTGTCTAAATCTCTCTTTTCCAGGCCATGGTGATGATGAAAGGGTTGATGGGCTGTTGGCTTAGTCATGAGACGGCTTTGGACCGTATAAGGAATAAAGCAACGGCGACGGAGGAGGAGCTGGCTGAGCTCAACGCCTAGAAGGTGGTCTAAGAGAAGAAGCTGGCCTTATCGGAATAAGTCCCGGGCGAACTTGAGAAGCAAACGGAGGTGCTGCAGAAGGTTCTTGAAGATAAAGAAAAACAGATCAAAACCATCAAGGATTAGCTCCGTCAAGCTAAGGAGGGTGCAGTGCAAGAATATCGCGACTCCGTGGCATACCTGACGGAGTTAGGTGGCACCTTTGCTGACAGATTCGAAGACTGCTTCCGTCAAGTAAAGGCTTCTTATTCGGACCTGGACATGTCGGGTGTTTCTATAGACGCTCAAGCCCATACCTTTGTCCTACCCGTTCAGTCTAAGAGCACAGAAGATCTATTTGCTGAAGATGCCCCGCTGGACAATCCCCATGTTGACGATGAATATGTTCCCAAGGGTGCACCTCAATTAGTCAAAGGTGATGTTCATCAACCTAATGTTCCAGCCTCAACGGAGGAAAATGAGGAACCCATTATCCATCAATAGTTTTTTTTTTTTTTTGTAATATTTTAATTACAACTTATGCATTGTTGTGAATATCTGCCCTTCATGGGCTTTTATTAAGTTATACTTTTATTATCTGTCTACTTTTATGCTTAGATAGATCTTCAATCATAGCTCATAATGAATGTGTTTGATTTTATTCAAATGACTGTTGATACCGTCCACTTTATAATGATTTGTACGTAATGGTATCCGTTCGTTACACAGGCATATGACTAATCCCGTCCACTTCCGAGGACTTTAATTTGTCCACCTTATAGATCTTGTGGACGTCATAGTCAATTCCGTCCATCTTGTTGGCTTTAAATTCTTGTCCACTTTGTGAATGCAATAATTGATTCCGTCCTCTTTAAGGACTTTATTAGAATCCATCCATCTTGTGGACTTCAAATGAATCTTGCCCACTTAGTGAACATCATAATTGATTCCGTCCTCTTTAAGGACTTTATTGGAACCCGTCCATCTTGTGGACATCAATCCATCCCATTTGTGGTCTTGTTAATTTTTACACCGTGTTAGGATGTATTCGTCCACTTGTGGACTGATCTCATCCATAAGGGATGTATCCATCCAGTTGTGTGGATTTGTAGGAATTCGTTCATCTTGTGGACGTGTAATGAGTCTCGTCCACTTTGTGGATTTTATTTGAATTGGTCCATATTGTGGTCTTGTAAATAATAATGAATCTTGTCCACTTTGTGGATTTCGTTGGATTTCGTCCACGGTAAGGACTTAGTAATCAAAGTAGAAAAATACACAAGTCATGTCTGAATAAACTCCTCTTATCATGATAATCATGCGTAAGTAGAAAAATTGTTCTTTGAAGAAAATCCTGCCCTTTGGACTTAAAGTATTGTAGCAAAAATAACTAAAGAAGTAAACTGAGTGCCGAATTGACGAAGGAAACAAACTTAAAAAAAAAAAAGTCTCACTTTCCGATGTCATCATCTACTGGTAGTACTTCTTGAGATGCTCGGTGTTCCATGGATGGTGCAATTTCTGCCCATCTAGAGTCTCCAAGTGGTAGGTGCCTTTCCTTGACCATGAAATGACTCTATAGGGGCATTCCTAGTTGGGACCAATCTTTCCTTAAGTGGGATCTCTAGTACTACCCATCACCTTTCTTAAAACAAGGTCCTCGACCTTAAAGTCTCTGTGTTTGACCCTGGAGTTGTAATACCTGGCCATGAGATCCTAATACCGTGCAAGCCTCTGCTCAGCTGTCGCGCTGACTTCGTCTATTAGATCGAGCTGCAGACACATAGCCTCGTCGTTTCTCCTTTCATCATGGTTGTCCACCCTGAACTGGTAAGTCCAACCTCAGCTGGGATAACTGTTAGGATATGTGTAACGACCCAAGGAAAAGCGCTAGCCACATCTGCGCTATACCTCAAAAGGACTAGTCACAATTGAGACTCCTTGTAGTTGTTAATAAAGCCCAGATCTACCCAGTAAATACCCAATGTGGGACTCATCACACACCCACACCCACACATATCACACAATCAATCAATCAAATTGGGGCATTACAATCTCCCACACTTAAATCCCTAACGTCCTCGTTAGGGCCCACTTTGTGGGGTAGTGTCTCCGAGCCCACACGGAGTTACCGGGCCGGCTCTGATACCATATGTAACGACCCAAGGAAAAGCGCTAGCCACATCTGCGCTATACCTCAAAAGGACTAGTCACAATTGAGACTCCTTGAAGTTGTTAATAAAGCCCAGATCTACCCAGTAAATACCCAATGTGGGACTCATCACACACCCACACCCACACATATCACACAATCAATCAATCAAATTGGGGCATTACAATATTGTTATCATTATAAAAATCACAATATAAAATTAATTATCTCCTCCAAAAATAATTAAGCAATTTATCAAATCTACTCTCTAGAAGTAATTAAATTAAATTTAAATGAGACGGGTGTTACATATGTGCCCTTAAATCCTATTGTATGATGCTATGTATAATATTATGTATGACATTATTTGAGAAATGATGTATGACTTAATATTATGTTTAATAAAGTTGTTTTATTCTTATCTAAAATAATGGTAACATGAATATTCAGACATTATCAAATAGTCCATGAGATGCATAGTATGTGATTTATGTGATTTAGTCACAGAAGATATAGATCACAAGTTCTTTGTAAACTCAGAATTTTGGTTCGTAGTCAGTGATGAAATTGGGCATTTCATCTGCGAAGACTATAACATATTAACTACGATGATTTGTCTTGATCATGGAAATGGTGATTTCTAGTTAATATGTTGATATGTTTTAAGAGTTAAGACATATTGAACTGGACCGCTGTGGGATTTATTATTCTCCTAACGACTGTCAATTGAATAATAAATCTCACGACTTGTATTCACATGAACTCTTAATCCTGAGAGAATAATGGACCTGATCATGAAATGTAGGTTGCTTTGATAGATCAGGAGTGAGATCTAAAGTAACGGTCAAAACCTCAGTATGTTGGGCAGCCACATTTAGTGTTGATGGAACATATATTCTCAAGATGGAATTCATAGTCTCTTAACGGAGATATAAAATATTCCCTTGAGATAAGTTTAATGGGTACAGTTATTCAGAGAGTTAGGCCTAACCACTTTAGTAAGACTAAAGTATATATTTATGAAATTAGATTTCATAAATATATGGTGAATAACTCATAAGGATTAAACCGGGTACTCAAGGATTAAGATGTAGTAATTTACAAAGTGGCAGTCTATATTCATGACTTTGTGTTACTACGAATATTTTATGAAGGGGTTGCATGTATAATAAAGTCTTGGGATATAATTTATTAATGAGGCCTAGAGTGCAATTATATTTATATAGTGGTATTAAATATAATTAATGGTAACTTTGGACTTGTCAAGAGTTGACAGAAAAGCCCAAGGCCCATTGGAGCTAGTGTCTTATTTGTTCCCTTTTGGTCCCACTCCAAGCCACACACTAAAGCCCAATTGGGAAGGCCCAAAAGGCTAGCCCAATTAGATAATCAGTTATGTGGAGAGAAACATACATAATTTTATATAGAATAAAATGGTTTGTATGTTTGATTAGAATAATGGTAATAAAAAAAAAGGAAGAGAAACACTCTTTCATATTCTCTCTAGAAACATAGAACTGATTGAGAGACCACACATCTTGGGCATCGAGTGGAATTGGAGTGAAGATTGAAAGTATTCCCGAGTACTTCTTCATTCGGTTTTGAAATTCACCGCATCAAGGTACACTCTCTTGTTCTTATATTCTGAAACTTACATAGTGAATGTTATCAATTGCGAATGAAGTAGATCCGTTTATTTTCCGCTGCGTATGTTTTGTATTTGATGTAAACATAATGATTCCCAACAATAACTGCTTCGCTTCCATATGCTAGTTGGAACGGTGTCTCTCCCGTAAGTGTTTTGGGTGTCGTCCTGTATGCCCATAGCATGCTTGGTAGCTCTTCCGGCTATATATCCTTTGCCCCTTCAAGTCGAGTCTTAATGATTTTAAGCAAGGATCGGTTCGTGACTTCAACTTGGCCATTGGCTTGAAGATGGGCGGGGGAGGAGTAGTGGTTCCTGATTCCTAACTGTGAGCAAAAATTCCTGAAGGAGTCGTTGTCAAACTACTTCCCGTTGTCTGAGACCAAAATTCTTGGTATACCGTACCTGCAAATAATGTTCTTCCACACAAAGCTACGCACATTCATCTCTATGATGGTAGTCAATGCTTCTGCCTCTACCCATTTAGTGAAGTAGTCAATACTGACTATTGGGAACTTCAACTTTTTGGCTGTTGTTGGGAAGAGACCCATAATATCCAAACCCCATTGAGCAAACGGCCATGGAACTATCATTAGTGTGAGTTCCTCCGTTGGTTGTCTTATGAAGTTGCCAAATCTCTGGCACTTGTCGCAAGCTCTAACGTATACCTGGGCATCCTTCTACATAGTAGGCCAATAGTACCTAACTTGAATCAGCTTGTGGACTAACGATCGTGACCCCGAATGATTCCCGCAAACCCTTTCATGTACTTCTCTCATGACGTAATCTGCTTCCTCGGGACCTAGGCACCTTAAGTACGGGTATGAGAAGCCTCTCTCTTATAGGACATCCTTTATCAGGACGAACCTTGTTGCTTAGACCTTCAGCTTCCTTGCGGCTTTTTTGGTGTCTAGTGCTATGCCATCCTTCAAGTAGGCGACTATTGGTGTGGTCCAGTTGCTTTCGAAGCCTATCTCTTTCACTTCAATGGCATTGATTAAGGATGCAAGTTGAGCAAAGGAAAGTACCTTACAGGGGATAATCATATGCTCTGCCGATGCAGCCTTTGCAAGGCGATCGGCCTACTCATTTTCTCTTTTTAGGATCTGCACAATCTTTGCCTACAAGTCGTCCACCTTTCTCTTTGCCTGCTCCATGTACTTTCTTATCCTCATGCCCCTACATTCGTACTCACCGTTCACTTGATTAGTGACGATCTGAGAGTCACAGTGAACAACTGCTCTCGTGGCTCTTGCTGCTTTAGTGAGGACCAATCCTGCCACCAACGCTTCATACTCCGCCTCGTTGTTGGTTGTAGGAAAGTCTAGGCAAACCATGCATTCAACCTCGTTCGCCCTCAGGAGAACATAGTACAATGCCTGCCCCGCCAGCCTGTTTGTTGGATGACCCGTCCGTGTATATATTCCACGGAGGATATTCGTCTGCCCCCTGGTCTTCTAAACTAGTAAACTCTGCAATGAAATTAGTGTCCATTTGTCCCTTAATGGCCGTACGCGGGTGGTACTATATGTCGAATTCGCTTAACTCTATTGCCCATAGTGCCATTCGTCCGGAAACTTCATGATTGTTTAGTGCTCGCTTTAGGGGCTTGTCTATAAGGACGACTATTGTGTGGGCTTGAAAATAAGGCTTGAGTTTGTGAGCCGCTGTGATCAAGGTGAAGGCGAGCTTTTTCATCGGCGGGTATCTTTCCTCTGCGCCTCGAAATGCTCGGTTGGTATAGTACACGGACTTCTGCACCCTGTCTTCTTCTCAAATCAAGGCCGTGCTGACGGCTGCCAATGACACGGCCAAGTAAAGAAATAGTTCTTCTCCTGCTTTTGAGGGACTCAGCAGCGGTGGGGAAGAAAGATAGGCATTTAAGTCATCGAACGCCTGCTGACACTCAACCGTCCATTCAAAGGATTTCTTTAATGTGCGGAAGAAAGGTAGGCACTTGTCTGTTGCTCTTGCTACGAACCTATTTAGTGCAGCAATCTTGCCGTTAAGGCTTTGCACTTCTTTCACATTCTTCAGGGGTGTCATTTCCAATACAGCACAGATTTTATCTGGGTTGGCCTCGATACCCTTTTGGGACACCATGAACCTTAGGAATTTTCCTGCCGTCACCCCAAATGCACACTTGCTTGGATTGAGCTTCATGTTGTACGAGTGAAGGGTGTCGAAAGTTTCCTTGAGATTTTCCAAATGGTCATCCTCCCTTCGGCTTTTCACCAGTATATCATCTACATACACTTAGACGTTTCTTCCAATCTTTTTCGTGAACATCTTGTTCATGAGCCTTTGATAAGTCGCGCTCGCATTCTTGAGGCCGAACGGCATCACCTTGTAACAGAAAAAGCCTTGGCTTTTCTCCTGATCTGCTTCATCCATCTTGATCTTGTTAAACCTGAAAAGGCATCCATGAAGCTTAGTAACGGGTGTTGAGCTGTAGAGTCTACTAGGACGTCAATCCTCGGGAGGGGTAGCTATCCTTGGGGCATGCTCTGTTTAGGTTCGTGAAGTCTACACACATTCTTCATTTCCCATTGGCTTTCTTAACCATCACTACATTTGCTAGCCAATCGGGGTAGTAGACCTCCCTAATGAAGTCTGCTTCTTGTAACTTGCGGACTTCCTCTACTATAGCTTGGTCTCTCTCATGCACGAACACTCGCTTCTTCTGGCGGACTGGTGAAAAGGCGAGAGATACATTCAACCTGTGAATCATGACTGAAGGGTCAATCCCAGGCATATCATCATGGCTCCATGCAAAGACGTCCTGGTTTGCTTTAAGAAATGTCATGAGGGCCTGCAGGGTCTTCGGGCTGGTGAGGGTGCCAATCCGTGTTGTTCGTTCCGGCATGGAGTCATCTAGGGGTATCTTTCTAAGCTTCTCGACGAGTTCTGCCACCGTCCCCTGTTCTTCGATGCTCATTGTCTACATCTGGTCCTCCATCTCCATCATTGCCAGGTAACATTCTCGCGCGGCAACCTGATCTCTGTGTACTTCCCCTATTCCGCATTCAGTAGGAAACTTGATCATTAAATGGTAGGTTGATGTTACAGCCTTTTATGAATTAAGAGTCAGTCGTCTAACTATGGCATTATACGCAGATGAGCAATCGACCACAAGGAATGTAACGTCTTTAATAATGTGCTGAGAATAATCACCAATTGTGATAGGCAGGGTAACTGCGCCGAGGGGATATACCTTGGTTCCTCCGAACCCAATGAGTGGGGCGTTGGTTGGGATCAGCAGTTCTCTATTAATCCTCATCTGCTGGAACGCCGGGTAGTAAAGGATGTCAGCGGGGCTTCCGTTGTCGAACAGGATCCGGTGCATGTTGTAATCTCTCACCCGTATGTTAACGATGAGTGCATCGTCATGCAGGTGATGGAGGCGTCGAGCATCATCTTCCAAGAACCCGATGATGGGGGCTTCGACTTGTGCCATCTTTGGAATGAAGCCCGTTAGCTGGACGTTTTGAATCATTTTGAGGTAAGTTTTTTGAGCCTTTTTGGACGAACCGGAGGTCGCTGTGCCTTATACAATCATCCTTATATCACCTATCGGCAGCTTTGGGCGCTCGTTCTCTCGTCGGGGAATCTGCTCCTATGGTGGGTTCGTTTTTTCTTTGTTGATGAACCTTTGCAACTTCCCTTGTCTGATGAGAGCTTATATCTGCTGCTTCAAGTCATAGCAGTCGGTCGTGTCATAACCGTGGTCTCTGTGAAAATGGCAGTACTTGTCCCGAGACCTTTTATTGGGGTCTCCTTTTAGCTTGCCTGGAAAAGTAAGGGCTCTCTCATCTTTGATCTGCATCAAGACTTGGTCTATTGGGGCTGTAAGTGGGGTGAAGTTTGTGAACCTCCTAGTAGGGGGCTTAGAGCGTCTATCTTCTCTCTTGTCTCTCGTCCTAGTGGTCTTTCGCCCTCTGTCTTGATGTACGTCTTCCTGCCTATCCCTCTTCTTGGAGGGCTTTTCTTCTCGGGCCAATAGTGCATCCTCTGAATTCATGTACTTCTTATACCGGGCTTTTCTTCTCGTCCTCCCATTGTTTAATGTTCATCAGGCATGCGGTGGACTTCTTATACCTGTGTCCTCCGATGAAATGTGTAGCAAATTGAGCACTCAACTCCTTAAAGAAACTGATGAAGCCTGGTGTCAACTTACTAAACCAGACCTTTGTGGAACCCCTTGTTGTTGTAGGGAAGGCCCTACATATTATTTCATCAGTTACTCCTTGTAGGTGCATCAGCATCTTGAAGGTTTCCAGATGATCCAATGGATCCTTAGATCTGTCGTAGCTTTCAGCCTGTGGCATACAGAATTTCGGCAGAAGGGGGTGTGAATTGACGGACAAGGTGAATGGTGAGTCCGTTCGATGAACCAGGTCATCAAGGTCGTTGGACACCCGTCCTTTGAGAGCGTTCATCATAAAGTCCACGCGCTCCTTCATCATCTACATCTCCGTAACTACGTGAGATGGGATTTGGTCTGCAGTCGATGGATGGCTCTTGTCCTGTCGTTTAGGCTTGCTTTGGGCATTGCTTCCTTCCGGCCCCTCCTGTTTTCGCTTTTCGACACTACTGGCCTCTTGCTTTTCCTCTTGGGTGTTTAGTATTGCATCATTTTGGCACAATTGTTCCTCTAGGCTGTGGTTATGCTTTGTGAGGCATTCTATTGCTACTTTGAGGGTTTGAACCTGCCTCTCGAGAGCCGTGGTGTGTGGTTCGTCACCTTGATTGTTCGTCGTGGTTGCCATTAAGCATGTGAGTACCATGTAACTTTTCGTTTAGAAAGCTCAAAGTATGGCTTTTCCTTGCGCTTTCCCATAGATGACGCCAACTGATGATGCTAAAAATATCGCCAGTAAGCTACAAGGTCCTTTCACGTGCTCGAAACAACCTGCGCAACACAAAACAAGAAGACCTCAAGAGGGTACCGGTGTGGTATCGGCCAAAGATCCTTTAAAGGTTAAGTCAGAGAATGCTCGTAACCCTAGAGTGCTAGAGTTAGGGAAATTATGCGTACCGTGATTTGTGAGAGCCTTTGAGTTTTTATAGTAGTGTAGAACCAACCTTTTTTTCTTGTGTAAGAAGTCTTTTCCTTATAGGATTGTCATTATTGGGCGTATATTGCGAGATCCTCCTCACATTCAAATTTTATTTCCATTGGGACTCTGCAAACCAAAGTTATGCATGAGACGCAAGCTATTTCCATTTATAAAGTGATCACACATGTATTTCGAACCCGCCCACCCTATGCCCGTTCACCCTTGATCCGTCCATATCAGATTTGTTTGTTTCAATCCGTCATCCTAATTAAGATATACATGTCACATCAAACTTTACCCTCTTCATTCGTTATCTTAGAAGAGAATCCTTCCAATGTGTAGCCTATTGGTAAGACTGAATATTATCTTTAATTTGGGAAATCCAAATATACCACTAAAATTGAGAGAGAGAGAGAGAGAGAGAGAGAGAGAGAGAGAGAAGTTTTGGAAAAGGAAGAGAAAAGAGAGTGGTGGGATTGTTGAGGTTAGAATGTATATACATATTGTATAAATTTTTTAACCTAATTGTATATCTTCTTTAACTATACATCTCCACTAATTTACACAGAATGGCTGAATTAAGACTTATAAAATGTGTAGGAACGTAGGTTTGGTCAAATGAGATCATAGAATCTGGAATGCAAACTGTTGTTTGTAAAAATGTTGAAGAGGAGGAGAAAGAGAGTTTGTAAGTGGTTAGGCCGTTAGGGTCTTGGATTTCATCTACTGATGGGAAGCTTTACATATAACTTTTAGGGTTCGTTTGGATATAACTTATTTTGCTGAAAATTGAAAATATTGTAGCAAAATAATTTTTAAATGTGTAAATAGTGCCGTGAAACCCATTTTTAATGAAAAAGTTGTTGAAAAGTGAGGTTTGTGGGTCCCGTGAACAATGCACAGGACCTACTGGTGTGCTGAAAAGTAGCTGAAAAGTCAAATATTACGACTACTGTTCACTCTTTTTTACTGTTCATATGCCTTGGTGCACTGTTCATGTCCCATGAACAATGCACTAGGCAGTGGTCTTTAAAAAAAAAAAAAAGAAGGAGAAAACGTGAAAACGTGAACGCTGGATCCAAACTATCACTTAGTTTTAAAACCATTATATATATATATATATATATATATAAAATGTGAATCTTTACATATACCTTTATGTAAACTTTATATATTTAACTTATTTAGATACGTAAAACCATAGACTACTATTCCATGATAATAGTTGCTAATTAATTTATATATATATATATATGTGTGTGTGTGTGTGTGTGCGAGTACCAAACAGCATATGTAACAAAACAAAGGGAAAATCCAATTAAAGGACCAAATAGGCCCACCTACACATCTATGCAGCCCTGGCAACTCCATATTAAGGCAGATAGAGTCAGACAGCAACGGAGTACAAGAAGTGGAATGCCTTTGAAGCCATAAGCAGGAAGGAAAGAGGTATTTTGGATGACGAGACCTTGGGCCGACATCAACCCCTTGCCAGCCCCGTGCTTGGGAGACGGGGCCTTCGTGGACTGGTCCCCAGGGGCGATCGTCTGTTTCTTGGATGGACGATCCTCGGTCCCGTCACCTTTCCTCTTGGGCACGCCCTTGTCGACGGCCTTTGGGAGCGATGTGGATGCCCCCTCTTTACCCTTTCCCTCCTCCTTCTTACGGGCAGCGGCGGCCCTAACCTGAGCCCTCAACTTTGCTGATTCCATCTCTGCAAGGCGGAGACCAAATGTAAAAATGCCTAAGTAAAAGTGACGGAAATGAAGGGGTCAATGAAACTTACGTTGCGGAAATGAAGGGGTCAATGAAACTTACGTTGACAGGATAGATTGTTTAAACGGCGTGCTTCTTCTGTTGGCACGGGTCCCCCATAGTAGGCGTGGAGGGCGTCAGGTGCGATGAGGTTGCAGCACTTCCTCTCCTCCAAAGGAATCCCCGTCACCTTGAGAATGAAGGCTTCCTGCTCCTCTGTGATCACTGGACGGGCGAGAGCTGAAAAAGAGAAAAAGAGAACAGACGGGTAAGAACCTTAGGATGAATTAACCTATAAGCAAGGCTGACAGCGACGACCTGATTCCCTGACAAAGGCCCAGGTGTTGTCAAAACCTTGAGGAATCGACCCCCACTCTTCCTCACGGCACACCCAATTCGTCCTCTCCACGAAGAAATACCTGCCCTTCCTATTCCTATTAGAGTCAGGCATGTTCGACACCAACCTCAGCTCCTTCTTCCTCGCGGAGAAGTGATAAATCCCCTAGGACGAGGCGATGTGGTGTGGATGGTAGCACCAGAAGAACTCGTCAAGGGTTAACTGACGGTGCCCCCCACTTAGGCTACCCCACAATATCTCAGACCCTATGAACACTCTCTAAGCGTTGGGGGCAATCTGGCTGACGGACAGCCCGAGGTAGTTTGCCAGCTGACAGTGGAGCGCTGTCAGGGGCAACCTCAATCTTGCCACGAACATGGCATCGTACATGCCAATGTCCGCGGTCTTCCCGGAGTAACATCTCTCTCTCTCCAAGGGAAGACGGATTGGGATATCGTCAGGAATCTGATAACGTGCCCGCAGTGAGTTAAACACACTAATGCTCAAGTCAATTTTGTTAATTTGGATCATATTTGACCTTGTCACTGCATTAGTTCATGCATCATTTGCATATTTTGTTCATGCATCATATAGAATTGTTATTTCTATATTTTTTTTTTTGCTGTGCTAACTTGCAGTCTGCCCTTGGTTTTTGTTTTTGCTCTTTTCTTTCCTTAGCACCATGCCTAGGAAAACTAGAGCCCATAGGACTTTTGACCCTTCACCTTCATTCGATAGTGATCGATTCCCTAGTGAGTCGAACCAAGTAACCTATAAGACCCTGAATCTTAGACGTCATATTTGGGCTGAGCGTAGGGTTATACTAGATGAGGTAGACCTGAGGTGAGACGTAACTTTGAGCGTCGGGGTTGGTTATCTCTGCTCGAGTTTGAGCATATTCCTCCTCCTGCCACCTTGATTAGAGAATTCTATTCGAACCTCTCTATCCACATCTATAATACCAACACCTTAGTTAAGGTTTGGTTACGAGGTGTAGAGTATCGCATTACCCCTTCGGTGGTGTCTGATGCTCTTGGGGTGCCCATTGTTGATCATCCCGTCTTTCCTTATGAGGAGTCTCCACCTCTAGATGATGTTTTGTCATACATTACTGGGTCTTCTATCCGGTGGGGTTCTGATCCTCGGATCACTTCTGCTGAGCTTTCCGAGCTTCATTATCTTTTCTTTCGGATTGCGTGTCATTCCTTGTGGCCTATTTCTTATCTCTACACCATTCCTCTTGAGAGGTGTGTCTTTTTGTATGCACTTGTTACTAATGCTCCTATCAGTTTTCCTCATTTGTTCCTTCGTTCTTTGAACGAGGTTCATCGGTCTAGTTCTACGGCTCATGCTTTGTTCTTTCCCGTTTTTATTCATAGGATTCTCCTTTTTCTCAGTTTAGGTGATTTTCCTGCTTCTGAGCCTGTACATGTCATTGCTCCTATAGGTGCTACCATTTTGAGGCAAAGGGCTGCTCAACTTCGAGCTAGCTCTAAGCGTCTTAGGGTAGAGCCTTCCGGTGTCACTCCACCCCCTTCTTCTTTTATAGATGCTCCTGCAGCTGAGACGTCTGTTGATCCTGCTGCTGCTGCTACTGATGTCCCTCCACCTTTTGTTGATGTTTCTGACCTTCGTTGGACTCTGGATACTGTCGTGACCGTTCAGGCGGCTCATGGTCAGCTTCTGGTGGACATCCTTGACGAGCTTCGTGCTTTCCAAGCAGATTTGGGGAGTTCTCGTCATTCTCCTCCACCTCCTTTTGATGATGATTGAGTGTCCTTTGGCAATTCGTCACAAAAAGGGGGAGTCTATTTTGGAGAGTTTTGTAGAGGAGATTTTTGTTTTAGGGGGAGTTTTGAGTTTTATACTTTGTAGTGATACTGCGGAGCTTGTGGAGTTATTAGATTGTATCTAGGCGCTTCACTTTGTATTTACATTTTTTGGCTCTTGATTAGGAGATATTTTTTGTTGAGATACATTGTTATGTATTATGTTTCTTATTTCACTATGCTACTTTGCTTATTGATTTATATTTATGATGTTATTCATGATATATGTCTTTATTTTGTGTCATGTGAAATCAAGAATTTTTTATATTCCTTATGTTTTCCACACATGCGTTTATGTGTTTGTTAAGTGTTACAGGAATATACAGGTTGATTTAGTCGTGCTGCTGTCTAATTTGCAACTGTTAGATAGTAGTTAGGTTGAATTGTTTAAGTGGCTTTTTATTTTGTAATGGGCTGTTTCAATTTGTAAACTTTGAGCTTTTTGTTAAGTCTGTGTTTTGTCACGGATTGCCAAAGGGGGAGTTTGTTTGGTTCTAAGAATTAGGAACTAATGTATTAGAACTTCAATTTGTAATGTTGACAAACCATGATCAAAACATTCTTTAAGTTGTGTCTTAGACTTGCTTAAAGTATGGCTTTTTATGTAAAGTTGGAATCGAGTTGACTGCAGAATTCACTGTTCACTTTCTGCCTGACTCGATCGATCGAGAATTAGACTCGACCAATCGAAAATCAAGCAGAACGTTTTTCTGCAGAATTTTCCAACTCAGCCCTAGTTCATTTAATGTATAGGGTTTTATGTTTTGCCCTAAGTATATAAGGGAAAACCCTAGCCACGTTTTTAGAGTTCTGAATGCTATGTTTGTGAATCTCATTGTGAGATCTAGAGGTGTTTACCTTCACATACACTTAGGGTTTCCAAACTCAAGATTTATGTCAAGAGCTTGGTAAATCATACAGTTGCAGAATCAAAGAACTTCAAAGATATACAAGCAGGTGCGCTTGTGGATTGCTGAAGAATTCAAGAAAGAAGGAGTTTGTGGATCTCGAAGCTATCATGGGGTCGTGGTAGTAAGTTTCCTACACTTGGGTAGCAATAGGATGTTAGTGGTCTAAGTCTTATTGTGTAAACTTCAATTCTTTCATAGTGAATTCAGTTTACCTTGAGGATAGCTATGTTAAATCCTCCCCAGGTTTTTTACCAGTTTGGTTTTCCTGGGTCATCAGATTCTTGTGTTCTTTATTTTCCGCTGCTTTATTGTTTTTCAATATATTTGTGTTAACCTAGTTCTGCTTAAATTACCTAAGTTAATCACTTGGCTAATTCTCTAGGTTAATCTGTTGGCTTTAAGTGGTCTTTACAACTCTGTGGACCCTCTGGCTCCACCAAAACCAAATAATCCATGAAGGGAAAGAGCCAAGCCCAATTGAAGCCTAACTAACCTCAAAAAATTTGGGTACCAAATAGAATATGTAACAGGACAAGGGGAAAAACCAAATAGTCCCACCAACACATAAGGGTGCAAGCTTGGCAACTCCATATCAAAGAAGATAAACGGAGTACAAGAAGTGGAATTCCCTTTGAAGCCATAAGTAGGGAGGGAGGAAGAATTTTGGAAGCCTATGACACCACTACAACCTGGTCCACATTTATAGCCAGGCAGATTGACATACAAAATGCAGTCATGAAAGCTACACAATTGGGGTTCGCAAGCATTATCATTCCCACTTACCAGTGAAGGAAGAGAACAGAGGTGGAAGCAAAACAAGGAATTCCATTGGTATAGCAGGGTACCATTTGTAGACATCCAACACTTAAGCCAGCAAGGAATCAAGCTCACAGTCCAAGCTGTTCCTAACCTCATTTCGCAGGGAATTACCTCAAGATCATGATGTGCATCAAGTCTCCCATACATTATCTCTGGTTGGACCAAATCTTTTGCAATAGCAGTGATGATGTACAGATTATCAATAGGCTAAATGCTTCGGGCATCAATGGACTTGAGGTTGTTTGGAAGGCCTGAAAAAGAAAGAAGCAAAAGATCAAAGGTGACCGGGTTGAACCGGCCAAAAACCGATGCTTAAGTTAGTTTTTCTCTCTAGAACTCATGAATTCCAACTTTTAGGAGTGGTGGAAACTTACCTTCATTTGATATGGATGAGTCCTTTTATAGTGAGTTTTGGAGTGATTACTTGTTTAGTAACATCCTCCTCGTGGATGGAAGTTGGAAGGTTTAGACTTAACTTTCACAACTGCTATAAAAGTTAGAAGGTTCGATCTTATCTTCTACAACTGCTATAGAAGTTAGAAGGCTCAGACTTATTTTCTACAACTGTTATTAGAAGTTAAGAATTTAGTGGAAAGTTAGAGCGATGAGTGAGGATAATAGTAGAATGTGGTCCGGATTGTAAGCTTTTAGATATAAGCCATGGGAGTCGATACTGTACCATACCGGCCGATATAGGTACACCCCTATTTTGTACCGGAAAAAATACTGGCTGTACCGGCCTTGTACCGGTCATACTGGTGAATTCCAGCCGTACCGGACCGAAACATAAAATACTGTTTTTTTTTTTTTTTTTTTTTTGTAAACGTGGCAATTTTTTAAAGGCAGGATGGTAATACTCATGTATATTATGGTCTTGAAGTAGATCCTTTTGATGGATGGGAGTTGATGATCGTATGTAGTTTGTGTTAACTTAATTATTTGTATTATTTGTTTTCTTTGTATGCAATGAACAATTAAGTTTTTTGTTTTTTATATTGTGTTTTTGTTTTTTATTTGTATGCAATGAATAATTGAAGTAATGTTTTATTGTAAATAGGAGGTAATGTTTTATGGTAAATAGAGATTTTGTGTGTGTGTGTGTGTGTATGTGTGTGTGTGTGTGTGTATTAAATAAATAAAATAGCGGTAAACCCGAAACGGTACATCGGTATTGACCGGTACTCGAAATATATTGTACCAGTGGCCAAACCGGTACAGCCTCCGGTATGGTATTGACTTCATTGATATAAACTTATCTTGAAAATTTCTAAGTATTGAGAGGTCGTCCAAAAACTTCATTGCCTATTTGAAATTCTTCTTCACTACCATTAAATTATCTTATACATAACAAACTCGCACACAAACATATAGGAAGCGAAGGAGGGAAAATGGGTACCAGAAAGAGGAGAATCTCGTGGGATATGATTTTTAGAAGAAGTATAGTCCATTTGGCTCATTAGGCTTCACGAAATTACAAACAAATGTGAGCAACAAAATCTAAGCGACAACATGTTTGAGAAAATAGCAGGGGGGAAAAAAAGACAATAGAAGTCCATAACACTTGAAATTAATAACAACACAATCCTCAGTATCCCACATCAATACAATACAAATAAATTATTTTTTTTATAAAGTGTTGCGAAAATCTAACTTAGTGCCGAGCTTAATAACGTAAGCTTGTAACTAGGTGGGATGTGGTTAATATCCCCACAAATCAACACACAACAACCCCCTCCCAGCATGCTATTTGGTTCTTCTCCGTACAAACAACCTCCTTTTTTTATTTTTAATTAAAAAAAATTGTCAATCTTGGTAATTTTTTTTTTTTTCAGTTTCCTTTATCAATCTTATACCTTTCCTCGCTTGGCCCATTGGATAAAAAAATTTAAAGAACTCATAAGGTAGGGCATCTAAAAACCTTAACTAATTAAATATTATTTCTGTATTGATAACAAAACCATACAGACTACATGTTTACTTTGAAGTTCATCTAAGCCAAGTTTCCAACGATTGGCAATTATCATTTCTCTAGTAACACAAATTCTAGAGGTTTTTATTTATTTATGGGAACACAAAATCCTGTTGACAATGAAAGTAACAAAATCTTTTTTTTTTTTAGCTAAACAATATATAGCATAAACAATAGCACAAGTTGAATGTTCAAGTTGGATCTTTTACTGTGTTGAGTCCAATGGCCTCTTTTACTGTAGCTTCCTACATGCTGTAAGAACTAAGAAGTATATTCTAACGTTAGTGTGGTACTCGAGTCAATTTCAACAAATCATTTTTTTTTCTTTTTTTTCAAATTTTGGTGAGCAACAAGCTCGGCACCATTATTGATCAAGTACCGTGTAATTTTTAATGTATTTAATGAAAAACCTTGATTTAAAATATTTAAATAATATTAATTGTAATTAATACAATTTAAAGGATAATTACAAATGACTTAATGAATGAAATACTTGTCTTGAAGTATATAAATTTTCTTGATAAATTAATTTTTGTATATGCAAAAATAATATATATAATAAATCACATTAAAGATGTGTTTTAGAAATAAAATTCGTATATGTGTGTGCTATTTTGTGAATTATAAAAATTTATTGATATAATTATATTGGACCTCCGAAAAAAATTTATGTCTTTGCCACTGAGTGACAAAGTTACTATCATTCATTGAGATTAAAAAAAAAAAAAAAAGGGAAAAAAAAGCTACTATTATGAATTGTGTAGTAAATTTTCCAAAAATCAATGTTTTTTTTTTTTTTTTTTTTTTTTTTTTTTTTTTTTTTTTGGGGTTGAGAAACTATGATTCTAACACTACAGGCGAAGGGGAAAGCTATGTAAACTACAAAGCCTTTAAAGCAATTATATAACCTCAAAAAGCACTACAAAAGTGCCTAACTCTTGTTGTGATAGATCATAGATGTGGATACGAAGTACCACATTGGTAGTGTTTGAGTCAAAATCAATGTGTGTTTGTTCTTCACAAATTTGGCCAAAATATGCACTTGGTATTGGTAATGCGATGAACAACAAGGTAAAAGACTTAGGCGATAAATCTAAATCTATTTATTTCAAGAAACTCTAGTATTGCTAAATATGTGTACATCCATGTTTTGGGACTAGTAGTTATTTTTATTTAATCAACAGTAAGCATAAATATGAAGATGGAGACTCAAAATATAAGCAAATGCCAAAGATTTTACCTGTTTTGTTTTAAAAATATTATGAATTGATGTGAAAATAAATGTAATAGTGTTATTCTAACATCATATTAATCAAATTTATGTGGGTTTTTGTTAGCTTGATTGATAAAGTTTTTGTCATTTAATAAGAGATCTGAAATTCAAACCCCACCTACACTTAAAACCGTTTGGTATCTGAAATTCAAGCTTTAGGGTAACTCAAATATTGAATTCTTTCCATCCATCTTGAAATCAGTAAATTGATTTTACCCTATCATCAACATTTAAAAAAAAATGTTAAGTACCATAATTTTATTATTTAATTTAAATATTGATAACATGATAAAATACAGTAACTCATTTCAAAAGAATGAGTAGAATTTTAGAAACTTCACAGTCAAGTTCTTTAAAACTCTAGAGGATCATAATTCGGTAAAGCTTTACAAGATCCTAAATCATTGGTAGAAGTTTTTCCAGGATCAAAGAGTGAAGAGTCTTGATGATAGCATTGCACAAAAGGTGTACATTGTACATGTTTTGATTTGCTTCAAATAAATGATAGATGGTTGATACAATAACCTAAACTACTGTGAAAAGATGCGTGTGACGAAAATATATATATAGAGAAAAAAATGATAAAAATCATGGCTAGGGATGTGGCTGAGTAAACTAGTGCTCTAAAGGCTCACTAATATAGTGTAAACAAAAATTTGGACCTCTTTTCAGTTGAGATACTTTTTGCATTTATAGATGTACGTTTTTAGACCCCTGTAAAACTAGATTGTTTAACCTAATTAATTAACCAAGTGAATACTTAAATTTATTATTCAGATCTAGATTAAAACAAGTAAATCATATCATGCAAAGCAGCGGAAAATAAAGATCACAATGATATTGTAAGGTTGTTTAGACTCCTTAAACCCAAACAAATTAACCTAGTTATTTATCCAAGTGATTAACTTAGGTAAATTATTCAGATCTAGGTTAACACAAATATATCAAATCATGTAAAAGTGCGGAATAATAAAGAACACATGATATGATGACCTAGGAAACCAAACCGGTAAAAACCTGGGGAGGATTTAACCTAGCTATCCTCAAGGTAAAACGAATTCACTATGAAAGAATCGAAGTTTACACAATAGAGACTTAGACCACTAACATCCTATTGCTACCTGCCTGTAGGAAACTTACTACCACGACCACGTGACAACTCCGAGACCACGAACTCTTTCTTTCCTTGAATTCTCAGCAAAGTACAAGCAACACCTACTTGTATATCTTGAAGCTCTTTTATTCTACAACTGTATGATTTACCAATCTCTTGACATGAATCTAGAGTTTGGAAACCCTAAGTGTATGTGAAGGTAAACACCTTTATATCTAACAATTAGATTCACAAACACAGCATTCAGAACTCTAAAAACGTGGTTAGGGTTTTCCCTTATATACTTAGGGCAAAACATAAAACTCTACACATTAAATGGGCTAGGGCTGAGTTGGAAAATTCTGCAGAAAAACATTCTGCACGACTTTCGATCGGTTGAGTCTAAATCTCGATCGATCGAGTCAGGCAGAAGTACACAGTAAATTCTGCAGTTAACTCGATTCCAACTTTACATAAAAAGCTATACTTTGAGCAAGTCTAACGCAAGACTAAAAATTATTTTGATCATGGTTTGCCAACATTACTAATTGACGTTCTAATACATTAGTTCCTCATTCCTTAGAACCTAAAAAACTCCCCCTTTGGCAATCTATGACAAAACACAGACTTAACAAAAAGCTCAAAGTTTACAAAATAAACAGCCCATTACAAAACAATAGTCACACTAACAAATTCAACCTAACTACTATCTAACAGTTGCAAAAGTAGACAGCAGCACGATTGAATCAACCTGTATATTCCTGTAACATTTAACAAACATATAAATGCATGTATGGAAAATACAAGTAACAAAGAAAAAAAAATTCTTGATTTCACATAACACAAAATAAAGACATATATTATGAAGAACATCATAAATATAAATCAATAAGCAATGTAGCATAGTGAAACAAGAAACATATACAGAAAATGTATCTAAAATATATCTCCCCTATCAAGAGCCAAAAATGTAAATACTCAGTGAAGCACCTAGATACAATCTAAAAGACTCCACAAGCTCCTCAGTGTCACAACAAGGTACAAAACTCCCCCTAAGACAAAAATCTCCTCTACAAGATATGTACTCCACAGTAGGAATGTACTCCCCCTTTTTGTGACGAATTGCCAAAGGGCACTCACTCATCATCAAAAGGAGGTGGCGGAGGAGAACGACGAAAACTCGCCAAATCTGCTCTCAAAGCACAAAGCTCATCAAGTACATCCACTAGAAGCTGACCATGAGCCGCCTGAACGGTCATAACAGTGTCCAAAGTCTGACGAATATCAGAAACATCCGAAGGAAAAGGTGGAGGAACATCAATAGCAGCAGTAGCAGGGTCAGTAGACGCCTCAGCTGTAGGAGCATCTGTAGAAGAAGAAGGAGGTGGAGTGACACCAGAAGGCTCTACCCTAGGACGCTTAGAGCTAGCTCGAAGTTGAGCAGCCCTTTGCCTCAGAAAGGTAGCACCTATAGGAGCAATAATGTGAATGGGCTCAGAAGTAGGAAAATCACCTAAACCTAAATGAAGGAGAATCCTATGAATAAAGACAGGAAAGAACAAAGCATGAGCCATAGAACTACTACGATGCACCTCGTTCAAAGAACGAAGAAACAAGTGCGGAAAACTAATAGGAGCATCAGTAACAAGAGCATACAAAAACACACATCGCTCAATAGGGATGGTGTGGAGATGAGAAATGGGCCACAAGGAATGACAGGCAATCCTAAAGAAAAGATAATGAAACTCAGAGAGCTCAGCAGACGTGATCCGAGGATTAGAACCCCACTGGATGGAAGACCCAGTGATGTAAGACATCACGTCGTCAAGGGGTGGAAACTCATCATAAGGAAATACATATGATTAACAATAGGCACCCCAAGAGCATCAAACACTACTGAAGGGGTAATGCGATACTCCACACCTCATAACCAACTCTTAACAAGAGTGTTGGTATCATAGACGTGGATAGAGAGGTTCGAGTAGAACTCTCTAATCAAGGTAGCCGGAGGTGGATGATCTATATCCAACAAAGGTAACCAACCCCGATGCTCAAAATTACGTCTCACTTCAGGATCAACTTCATCTAAAATGACCCTACGTTCACCTCAAATATGACGCCTAAGGTTAAGGGTCTCATATGTCTCTTGGTTCTTCTCACTAGGAAACCGATCACTATCAAAAGAAGGAGAAGGAACAGAAGTCCTATGGGCTCTGGTTTTCCTAGGCATGGTGCTAAGGACAAAAAAGAGAGACACAGAAAGAAAAGAACAAAAACAAAAGACCAAGGGCAGACTGCAAGTTAGCACAGCAAAAATAATAGAAATAACAAGTCTATATGATGCATGAACAAGATGTGCAAATGATGTATGAACTAATGCAGTGACACAGTTCAAATATAATCCAAATTCACAAATTGGCTTGAGCATGAAATTTTATAAAAAATTCCCAATTTCAAAAACCCAATTTAACAAAACACAACAAATTGAGAAATTGATCAACACAGCAGTTATAAAACTCAATATAATGATCAAATTAATCAATCTAACAAGCCAATTTCATCAATTTATATCAATTTGAACAAAATCCCCAAATTCATCAATTTCAAGCCCTAGATTTTCAAATTGTCCACAAAACACCAAATCAATCAAATTAAACCACATGTTATACTTGGATATGGTGTCCTCACAAAAACCCATGATTAATTTGAAAGAAAAACACCCAAAATCAATACCAAAAATACCAAATTACCAAATGCCGAAATTACCCAAAAAATGCATGAAAAATGAAAATAAAATCAAAAGGAGGGGTAAAAAGGTCTTACCGACTTTGTGAGAGAGAATTGATGCAAAAAGAACGGAGGAAAACGACAAGAAAATCCTTGGATGCTTTGACCGGTGGTTGACATTGAAAAAGGATTTGAATAGTTTGTAGAAAAGTGAAGAATCACGTGAGAAAAAATCCCTTTTAAAAAACACTCAGCCAGATTTTCGATCGATAGAAAAATATATTCGACCGGTCGAAAATCATTCGATTGATCCAAAACCAATCGAGGACCGATCGAAACACACAGAACCTTTTTCTGGATTTTTGAAACAATTTCGATCGGTCGAAAAATAGAGTCGATCGATCGAAATTCTGGAAAAATTGAATTTTTGAAAAACGAAGCATTTTTAGTGCAAAAACTCCTCAAAGCATTAGATTTTATGAATAAAATGCATGAGAATGAGATGAAAAGTTTTCCAAAAACACATGTATTTATTCCAGATCTCCCAAAACAAGATTTTCTCTTAATTTCCCTCAAGAACTTAAAAGCAAACATGTTCTGCATCAATTTCAAGAAATTTTCAAACTTGGTTGGTCAGACCAAAAACACACACAATAACATGTACATAGTTTAGCAAAGAATAACTTGTGTAGTGTGTGCAACTAGCAGAAGCTTGAGAAACATGTGAGGTGATATGCACATAGTGATCAATCACAATTTCTACAAAATTCATCATATGAAATTGAAAGAGACTATAACTTAAAGAGTTACATCGTATAACTCTCACATCTCCTAGGATAAAAGCTTGCAATCATGTAAGTTTCTTGATTTGCCTCATAATTAATATCAATTTTAGTTGATCAGAAACTTATTAACAAAGCTAGGATAATGTACACACCAATTTTATTTGAATTGTGAAATTATTATAGCCCAATAATGTACACACCAATTTTAGTAATTGAATAGAGGCTACACCTTATGTTCTTTTTGTGCATGTGCTACACTTTCTCGAGTACAAAATCTTACGATATGCACTAAGGTGTTCATGATTGGCTATTAAACAGTGGTGAGATGGTTATTTATGCCTTTCTCAAAAAGTTCAAGTCCAACAATCAAAGACATATGATTTTAAGATCAAGATCAAGTGATCAACAACTATAACATCTTCCCACACAACATGCAATACAAAACTTTAGCTAGTAAAGTGCAATAAAATGATGCATCAATGCTAAATAAGGTACATAAACATGCTATGTAAAATTTGATTGACCAACCTTGTCCTCAAATTCGAGAAAAATATAGCAAAAACACATTTGTCACAAAATTTTTTTTTTTTTTAAATGAAGTAAAACAACCTAGAATGAAATGCATGAATGTTATGCAATGCAAAACCTAAGAAAAATGGTCACAAAAGATAGAGCAATGAAGCATAAGGACCATGAAAGTCAAGAATGACTAAGGACAAAGAATCACACTAATAACTTGATGAAGTGTCTCAAACTTTCCTCTATCAAGTGGTTTGGTGAAAATATCAGCATTCTGACGTTCAGTTGGAATATACTCAAGAGCAACAATTTTCCTTTCAACTAAATCTCTAATGAAATGATATCTAATCTCAATGTGCTTAGTCTTAGAATGTTGAACATGATTCTTAGAGATATCTATAGCACTAGAATTATCACAATAAACAACCATGGTGTCCTGTGATATTCCATAATCACTCAAGAGTTTTTTCATCCAAAAGAGCTGTGAACAACAACTTCCAGTAGCAATATATTCTGCCTCTGCAGTAGATAAAGAAACAGAATTTTTCTTCTTACTCATCTAAGCAACAAGATTTGCACCAACATAAAAACATCCACCAGTGGTGCTTTTTCTATCATCAGCATTACCGGCCCAATCAGAATAAGAAAAACCAGCAAGAGAAAAATTTGACTCTTTGCTGTAAAACAATCCATAATCATAAGTTCCAACAACCTATTTTATAATCCTTTTAACACATTTAAATGAGAAACCTTAGGATTAGATTGAAATCTAGAACAAACACCCACGCTAAAGGCAATATCAGGTCGGCTAGCAGTTAAATACAAAAGACAACCAATCATGCTTCTGTATAATGTAACCTCAACAGACTCACCTGAAGGATCATTTGTTAATTTTGCATTAGCAGCCATTGGTGTCCTAGCATGTGCAACCTTGTCAAGACCAAATCTCTTGACCAAATTTTGTGCATACTTAGCTTGGTTGATGTAAATTCCAGCATCCGTTTGCTTTACCTGCAATCCCAAGAAATAAGTTAGTTCACCAACCATACTCATCTCAAACATGGCTTTCATTTCATCTGCAAAAGATTGAGCAAGAGAATCATTAGTAGCACCAAAAACAATATCATTAACATAAATTTGAGCAACTACAAAATGATTCTTATCCTTTCGTATGAAGAGAGTGGTGTCAGCAAAACCTCGTTTAAAACCATGGTCTGTGAGATATGCAGTTAGTCTATCATTCCAAGCCCGTGGAGCTTGTTTCAACCCATAGAGAGCTCTCTTCAACTTGTAGACATCATTTGGCCTGTGAGGATCAACAAAACCTTTCGGTTGTTCTACATATACCTCTTCTTGCAACATGCCATTTAAGAAAGCACTCTTGACATCCATTTGATACAACTTGAAGTTCATATGACTTGCTATGGCCAAGAGAATCCGAATAGATTCCAATCTTGCTGCAGGTGCAAAAGTCTCATCAAAATCAATCCCTTCTACCTGTGTGTACCCTTGAGCAACAAGCCTAGATTTATTTCTGACAACAGTTCCATGTTCATCTGACTTATTCTTGAAAATCCACTTGGTTCCAATAATATTGACTCCCTTTGGCCTAGGAACCAGTTCCCACACATCATTCCGAACAAACTGATGAAGTTCTTCATGCATAGAATTCACCCAATCAGCATCTTGTAGAGCTTCATCCACCTTATTCGATTCAAATTGGGATAAATAGCATGAGTGTATAATCACATTTAAAGCTTTGGATCTCAATCTCATGTTATCATTCAAACTCCCCAAGATATTAGTAGCAGGGTGATTCAACTTAACTCTAGTGGATGGACCTTTGACTAATGATGTAGAAGTACCTTTCTGTTCTGATGAACCTTGAAACTCTCTCCGTTCTTGTTAAGTTTCATGAACTGGTGTAGATGGTTCTGAACTTGATGGCACAGAGGCTGTATCATTTAATAACATCAACTCTTCTTCAGTGTGCTTTCCCACATAATTTTCAAGTAGAGAGTCATCAACTTCCATAACCTGTTCTTGAACTGGAGATGCATTTTCTGAATGACCATCTGAATTTAACTCATCATTGATCACAACATTTGAAGACTCCATGACTATTTTAGTTCTCAGATTGTACACTCTGTATGCTCTATTGGTGGAAGAGTATCCCAGAAAATAACCCTTGTCACTCTTAGCATCAAACTTTTCCAGGTTCTCTCTATCACGCAAAATGTAATAGTCACTGCCAAATATTCTGAAGTATTTGACTACAGGCTTCTTTCCTCTCCAGAGTTCATAGGGAGTTTGCTTGGAGTTAGGTCTGAAATATACCCGATTGAGAGTGTGACATGCAATATTAACAGCTTCTCCCCAAAAGGATTTAGGCATCTTCTTATTATGGAGCATGACACGGGCCATTTCTTGTACAACCTGATTCTTCTTTTCCACTATTCCATTTTGTTGTGGTGTTTTGGGTGAAGAGAATTCCTGATGTGTGCCTTGATTATTTCAAAAAGTAGCCAATTTTGTGTTCTCAAACTCTCTTCCATGGTCACTTCTAATTCTGGCTATCACAGTTCCTTTTTCTACTTGCAATTTTTTGCACAAATGGATCATTTTTTCAGGAGCCTCAGCTTTATCTTTCAAAAATACAACCCATGTAAATCTGATAACATCATCCACAACAACGAGGATATACTTCTTTCCACCTAAACTCTAAACTCTAGCAGGACCCATGAGATCAATGTGCAACAGCTCCAAAGGTCTTGTGGTTTGAACATCAGTTACAGATGGATGTTTGGACTTCACTTGTTTTCCCATCTGACATGGTCCATAGATGCTTTTTTCAATCTTTTCAAACTTGGGTAACCCAATAACAGCATCACACTTTGAAATCTTCTCTAATTGTTTAAGACTGGCATGTCCCAACCTTTGATGCAATAAGTCCACTTGATTTATCTTAGCACTGAAGCATTTGTTACTTATACTTGGAGTGATACCATAACAGTTGTCAGCTGTCCTCACACCAACACACATACAGTCACCTTCTCCATCAAGTATTTCACATTTATGTTTAGTAAAGAACACATTCAGTCCATTGTCACAAATCTGACTTATGTTGAGTAAGTTAGCTTTCAACCCATCAACATACCAAACATCTTCAAAGACAGGTAATCCTGGAATATCCACAGTGTCAATTCCTCTGATCACAGATTTGCTTCCATTTCCAAATGTGATTTTTCCAATCTTCCCTTCGAAGAATGTTTTGAACAAAGCTTTATTTCCTGTCATGTGCCTGGAACAACCACTGTCCAAATACCAAAGACAAGAATCACGTGCCTTTAAGGCGGTTAAAACAGTATAGCACATGTAACTAATATCATAGGTGATTATACCAAGATACTCAAGAAAAATTTTAACACAAATGGTAAAAAACAAGCATATCAAGTAGACAATGTGGTAACCTAATGAGAAGATTTTAAGAAAATCCAGAACAACAGGGGTCAAGGATTAGCTTTAAGATCAAAAGATCAAAAACTAAAAGCTACCCGCTCTGATACCACTTGTAAGGTTGTTTAGACCCCTTAAACCCAAAAAAATTAACCTAGTTATTTATTTAAGTGATTAACTTAGGTAAATTATTCAGATCTAGGTTAACACAAATATATCAAATCATGTAAAAGTACAGAATAATAAAGAACACATGATATGATGACCCAGGAAACCAAATTAGTAAAAACCTGAGGAGGATTTAACCTAGCTATCCTCAAGGTAAAACGAATTCACTATGAAAGTATCGAAGTTTACACAATAGAGTCTTAGACCACTAACATCCTATTACTACCTGCCTGTAGGAAACTTACTACCACGACCACGTGACAGCTCCGAGACCACGGACTCTTTCTTTCCTTGAATTCTCAACAAAGCACAAGCAACACCTGCTTGTATATCTTGAAGCTCTTTTGTTCTACAACTGTATGATTTACCAATCTCTTGACATGAATCTAGAGCTTGGAAACCCTAAGTTTATGTGAAGGTAAACACCTCTAGATCTAACAATTAGATTCACAAACACAGTATTCAGAACTTTAAAAATGTGGCTAGGGTTTTCTATTATATACTTAGGTCAAAACATAAAACCCTACACATTAAATAGGCTAGGGCTGAGTTGGAAAATTCTGCAGAAAATCATTCTACACGACTTTCGATTGGTCGAGTCTAATTCTCGATCGATTGAGTCAGGCAGAAGTGCACAGTAAATTCTGCAGTTAACTCGATTCCAACTTTACATAAAAAGCCATACTTTGAGCAAGTCTAACACAAGACTAAAGATTGTTTTGATCATAGTTTGCCAACATTACAAATTGAAGTTCTAATACATTAGTTCCTAATTCCTTAGAACCTAACAGATATGATCACCTAGGAAAACTAAAGAGGTAAAAAACCTAGGGAGGATTTAACCTAGCTATCTTCAAGGTAAAAAGCAAATCTACCATGAAAGAATTAAAGTTTGTACAATAGAATTTAGACCACTAACATTCTATTGCTACCTCGAGTAGAAAACTTACTACCACGACCACATGACAGCTTCGAGTTCACAAACTACTTCTTTCTTTGGCCTTTGCAACACAAGCACCCACACTTTTGATAAAAAAAACAAACTCTCCTGTTTGTGACTTCAAGACCACTCTTGAATGTTTAGATTATCAGCACCTTTGATGACTAGAGAAGGTAGCAACTTCTACAATACTGGATCTTGAGATTTTTCAAAAAATAACACCGGTAGAAGACATGAGAGAGCTTTTTGGGTACAAAACCCTAAATACAAAAGAAGCACACTCTTCTCTCTCTAAAAAGCCTTATAAAAACGTGCTAAGGATTTCCTTTATATGCTGGGAGAAGTAGATCTGAAACCTTAATCTTTAATGGGCTTGAACTGCTGTTTAGGCTTAATTAAAATTCTGCAGATACGATTCTCGATCGGTCGAGCCTGTTCTCGATCGATCGAGCCTTGCATAAATTGAATAGTAATTTCCTGCAATTACTCGATTCCAAACTTACAAATAAACATACTTTGAGAAAGCCTGAACCTAGACTAAATGTTTTGATCATGGTTTACCAACACATTACAAATTGAAGTTTTAATACATTTAGTTCCTAAAGTCTTAGAACCTAACAATAGAGATATCTATTTTCCTTATTTTTAAGGCTATGAGGTCAAGAATTGAGTGGAATTACTAGAGTGTTGATTGGCTAGGTGAGACTCGCTTTTAGTATTTTTTTTTCGATTTTTTTTCTAAATTTTACTTATTTTTTATGAGAAAATTCACTTGTTTTAGCAAATTCAGACTCTCATGATTGTGTATTTCCATCATTCAAACCCTAATTCATTAATTTAAATAAATGCGTCATTTGATAATATAAATGCAAAAATTTTAAAATTAATAAAAATATAATATTATTGATATGGAGTTTTTTTATTGCTTGCAAGTCTACCATAGTTCAAATTTTGAAACAATAGGATCTTAATTATATTTTTCAATTAAAATATCTATTAATCATTTTGTTGACCAATTAAAATTAACATAGGATAATCCTATGTACGCATTTGTATAATATGATCGTGGATCAACCAATCACATTTAAGTATTCATAAAACAATTATTAGGGCAATGTTTCAATATTGAAAAAGACCAATTTACTCTTTATTTCTCTATGACCACTTAGAATATGAATTTTAGGATCAGGGACATTTACTATATTTTCACTTCCATAAAATTTCCTTATTACGACTTGTGCTAAGAAAGGGTAGCAAAATATGTTATTAACAGTTGTAACCCTATGAAACCAACCACAAATCAAGTCAACTCGTTAGAGATCTATGAAATTGGAGGAACAGATTGAAACCCATTTGAAAGAGTTTTATATAAACCACAACATAGTGGTTGTGAGAGAAAGAGAAAGTATTTTTCACTCTCGAATAGGCACCTTTGTATCCAATATGGGGTTCGTATAGGAGAATCTTGGGGCTCAAAAGCCTTGGGGCACCACAGTTTGAATTTCAAAATGGACAAAATTTAGTTATAAAATTAGTTGTAACTTAAACTTAAGGTTACAACATTACTTAATAAAATAAATATTACTACATATTTTGAAAATCAAACTGTTGAATTGCATGTTTTTTATATTTTTAATATATATGTCAAATTTTGTGTCATACTCAATAAAATAAATATTACTACATATTTTGAAAATCCAACCGTTGAATTACATATTCTTTACGCTCTTAATACACATGTCAAATTTTGTATCAATCGGATTTTATTTACTATATGATTTATAAGTTTATATTTTATGTATAATTTTAAACTACAAAAACTTGTAATTCTTATAATTTAAGCGATTTATTGATGACATAATTATTGATCTTTAATTTTCTAGAAATTTTGCAAACATGGAAGATATAAAAAGAAAATGTAATCCAATGGTTGATTTGTCAAAATTCACATCTAATAATAAGATATTGATAAAAGTTGTAGTCTAAGGTTACAACTAATTTTGTAGCTAAACTTTATCATTTGAAAATTAAGCCGACGTTATAAATTTACTCACCAGAGAGTGATTAGTGATGTTTATGATGCCTGAACGTTATCAAAAATGATTTCTATTATTGTTTGTATTTGATGGGATTTCTGGCTGGTGGCCTAGGGAATTAATTCACTAGTTGTCTGTCTATATAAGTTGCTACATGGAGAGAAGTTAAGCTGAAGTAGGATGAATGGTTTAAGTGGATAATATACACTTGGTTATGCAATGAACAACAAGGTACAAGACTTGGATGATAAATCCAACTTTTATTTATTCCAAGAAACTCCGGTATTGCTAAAAATGTGTCGTCCGTCTATGTTCTGATTTTTATAGAAACATCAATAAACATAAATATGCTCTTCAGAAAGGGAAAAAAAAATGGTAAGCTTAAACATAGATATTTCAAATATATTACATGAGTGGAGAGACTTACAAACTCATATGTCACCAATAATATATATATATATATATAAGCAATTTAAATATTTATTTATTATGTTGTTGAAGCAACACAATTTACATTTATTGTCATATTTTTAAAAGTTTTATTATAAAATTGGTAGTAGATTTTTACTATTTTCTTATATAAAATTTGTGTCACCAAAGGTTTGAAGCAATTTAACATTTATGATTATGTGGCTTAAGGTAAACCGGTAGACCCTCAGCTGGATGAGGTGCTGGCTTGTAATGAATCTTTTCTTCTGGAATTACTTTCTCCCACTTGAATCTTGTCACCACATTATGTATAAACACCAGAATTTTCATTCGAGCGTACTCCCTCCCAGGGCAGATCCGTGGTCCTCCTCCAAATGGTACATAAGTGTAAGGTGCTGGGCCATTCCCTTCAAATCTTGAAGGATCAAATTTCTCAGGATCTGGAAAGTATTCGGGGTTTTTGTGTGTGGAATATGGAGACCATAATATCTGCAAAAATATGGATTTAGAACACTAGGAATCACCATTAAAACATAGTGAAGATGTACATTTTGGCTAATGTGATGATAAGTGTCACATACCTTCCACCCTTTAGGAATAGTATAGCCTGCGTAAGTGCAGTCATCTATAGCCTTTCTAAATGTTCCTGCTAAAGGCGGTGCTAGTCTCAGGGTCTCACAAGCCACATTCCAAGAGTACTTCATCTTCTTAATGTCATCCCAATTCAACAAATCATTCGGACCTTTGGATCTTGCAATCTCCATTTGCTCTGTTAAATAATATTTCAAAATCACATTTATAAAATACGTCATATGTGTGAAGAGCTACATATAGCATACTATGTTTAAAAATGAAAGAAGCATTACATAATATTCATTTAATGGAAAGAAGACATAATCCCATAGCATGTTGAGAAGAAATACCTTTGAAGACCTCACTATAAATATGAGGATACTCTGCCAGATACTTCATCACGAATGTGAGAGTAGTAGTGGTGGTTTCATGGCCGCCAATAATTAAGGCCATAATGTTAGTAGCAATCAACATATCCTCCATAAACCTACCGTCCTCATTTAATGCGAGGAGCGTGTTAGTTAAAAAGTCACGAGAAACTTCCTTTGTATTCTCTGATAGATCCTTCTTCCTCTGTTTGATGACTTGTAAAAACTCCTGGCGAATAACATGGCCTGCTTTTATGGCACGGTTGTACGCTGTGCCTGGGATATTTACAGGCACACTCAGTAAACCATCTACGACAAGGGCAAAGATATCAGAAAGCCCTGCCACATGGTTGGGATCTGTGACACTCAAAAACAACCTGCAAGCCAAAGAAAATGTATACTTCATGGTGAGTGGAAAAACCTTCACTTGTTTGTTTGGAGACCAATCTGCCTCCAAGTGTTCCTTTGCCATGGAGTCCATGATGGGTATGAAGTATTGAAGAGCTTCTGGCTTGAGATATTGAACTATGGCCCTCCTTACTTTGATAGAATCTTCGGGGACATAGTTTTCAATAGATTCAGGAGAAAGCGCAACTTTATCCACGGAACGTGGCCACCAAGAGACGACACATTTATTCTCATTCAAGAATAGAAACTTGTTTCCTGAAGCACCACAACACACAACCATGTTCTCCATAAACATTGAGGTTTTGAAGAGATCTCGAGAGTATTTTCTCATTCTGTCCTTAATGAACATCTCTGGAGTTCCCTTTGGCCCTATCCCGGCAAATTCCAATGTTTCCCCAATGATAGGCCATCCTTTTTTACCTGGTGGCAACTTGGCACGAGTCAATTTTCGTTTATATATGAGGAAGATGAGAGAGAATGAAATACTAAAGACTACAAGGTGAGGCATGATTTGGAAGAAATCCATAACAACTCCCAAAATTATACCAATGAGTGAGACTATATATGAAAAGGTGATGTTTTCTAGTATAAGATTGCAAACCTTGGCAGTGTATTTATACTGAGATTGCACCATTAATTTTCCCTTATAACTACAAGCCAAGACGCAAAATGGCAATAAATTATTTCCCATTTGAGAGTAGTTCACTTAAATTTGGGACCTAGCTATATATTTGCCCAGGGGGACCATGCCGCCCCCCCTAACCTCACAAAAGTCCAAAGTATAATATCTGTTTAGTATGAGCTATAAATATTGTTGAAGGAGTTTTAAGCTTTATCAATTTAATTTCAACAAGTTTCTCAAAAAAAAAAAAAAAAAAAAAATAATAATAATAATAATAATTTCAACAATGCACTTTTTGGATTATGTGTTCAATATGCTTAGTTTTAATAATTTCCTTAACTACTCAAATATTTTTTTTTTCCCTTCAATTTATTGTTCAACAATTTAGTTTGTTGATCTTTGAGACAAGAAAGAGCGCAAAGTCAAATGAGATATTATAAAAAATAATCGAGTTTTTTAAGAGATTTATTGGTACAATAGTTTCTTAAAATGATTCTTGATTAATTGGTGTATTGGCTATTACTTTAATATTTGTGGGTCAAATAATGGTTATATATGCTTGGGATTTAGTGTGTTGCATAAGCTTGTTAGAGCATTAGCATTGGGAGTTTTAAAACTCCCAAAATGTTATCTTAGAACCCCAAAACACCAAAATACCACAACATCCAGTTCTTATAGCTAAAAATATTTAGAACTTTGCTACAATAGGTTCATACTTTTAGAACTTGGCTATGGATTAGTAGTTGGACTGTGTATCAGTGTTTGGACCTGATGCGAACCTCAACAGACTCGCTTTGAGACCCAACAAACAATATTGGATTATTGCCCAAGAAAGCTAAAATTTAGATTTTTTGATAGAAACCCTGACCCAACGTTTATAAAAGAAACGCGAACCAAAGGTATAAGTAACAGACCTTGACCCAATGATTATAAAGGAATCACGAACCAAAGGTATAAGTTTGAACGCCACAAGGAAGAATCCTTGATAAGTTCACAGTTCTTGAAGAACCAAAGAGAAGAGCAAAGCCTCACCTTTTCTGATTTTTTATTCAATAATCTTTCTATTACAATGAGTGCATGCTATTTATAAGGCATGGCTGAATGTAGAAAACCTAAAAAATGTACTAAATAATAAAACCCTAATTAAAAACTGATTTGGTCTGAAAATAGCAGATCTAAAATAGGAAAAACCCTAAAAAACGTTCTAAATAATAAAAGCCTAAAATTAAGGAAGATCTGGTCCAAAATTAGAAGATCTAAATTAGGAAAAGTATCTATTAACTGATTTAGAGCTGGAAAGTCAATCAGCCATAATTCCATGCCATAAATAGCGCCCAATTAAGTCAGATCAGCCCTCAATAGCTTGGATTAAATTTATTATGCCTTTATCTTCCTTTGGGCCCAGCTTGGAATGTGAATCAGCTCAAATCCCTTGAATCAGCCCATTAAGTGCTTCTTTGATCTTCTTTGATCTTGCTCTTGTAATTGGTCCAACTGGAACATGCAATGGATCTCTTGTAATTGGCCTAACTGGAACATGCAATGGATCCTTGAATGCTTGTTGATTCTCATCAGGACCGGTCCATTGCGATTTGGGTTGATCTGAGCTTCGGTCGTGGTTGCCTTGATATGGGTTTCAATGTTGGTTGGTATTTTGGTTTTCAGTGGTGGTGGTTGGAATTTTAGTTTTCAGTTTTAGTTTAGGGTTTTAGTGGTGGTAGCAGTATGGTGTTTCAGTGGTGGTGGCGACAGCTGAGTTTCAGTGGTAGGTGGTTGTTGGTGGTGGTGGACTTGCAAGATTCATGGTTTGCTAGCTATGTGGGTTTGTTGGAAGAGAGAGACAAAGAGGAAGAAAGGAAAGAGACGTGAGAGAGAAGAGAGAGAAATGAGTTGTTTATATTATTTGATTGGGCAATTTATATTATTTTAATGAGTTGTATGTTAAAATAAAAGTTGAGATGTCCATTGTATTGTTAAATGAGATATTAAAATAGATAAAGTAACTTTTTTATATTTTGAAATGAATTTTTTTTTTTAGAATCACAGATGCTAATGCTCTAATAGTATTGTGAGTGGTAAATGAAGTTATTTCATTTGAAATTTAAATTCAAATGTTTAAGAGTTTAAAAGTTTCAATAAAGTAAAACATATCTCATAATTAATGAATAAGATAAAAATATATTACAGATGCCATATGAATACTTAATTTAAATTTAACTTTTATATAAAACATATATCTAATTAATAATTATTATGCAATTTTATTATAGTTATATCTAACAAAATGAAAAAATTTCGCTAATATTTTCAAGCAAAATAAAAATGTATACATAATTTTTTAATAATTTTTTTGAGGGATTGATCACAATGATAGTTTCTTAAGATAATTATACATTAGTATTTACCAAACACATACATAATCACGTGTGAGCATGTAGATATACGATCCTCAAAAGTGTTATTTAAATACCGTTATTGGTCTTATGATAAGTGGATACAGCCATAAATTAAAGGATGACTTAAAGATTACATAGTATAATTTGAATCACAATATCATAGACTAAGTACAAATATTAAGTTTTCACTGTACAACAATTTGTACAAAACATTAAACATATTAAGAAACTATGCGTGTGCATTTAAACAATAACTAATAACGTTATTATTGAGAGTTGTCTTGTTAAAAGAACACTATTTTTGTTTAATTATTTTAAAATGAATGAAAAGATTGGTCTGGAGAAGCTTGGGCTCTATATCATCAAGGTTTTCAGACCCGAACTGTTCATTGAACCGTAAAAGGAAGAGGTTCAAGGTTTTTAAGGTCGAACCGAGGTTGAACCGGGGTCAAACCGTGATGATATCATAATTAATTTAATAATTATTTAAATATAAATAAATATATTAAATTAGTATAAATAGAAAAATTAAATTAAATGGCCCAATTAAATATAGAAATCTATCTTTCAAATGTATCTTTTCACATCATAATTTTCACAGGAAAAATAAGAAATATCATATCCTAAGCATACATAAATATAATATTTATTTATTTATTTATATGTTGATTAGTTAAACTTGTGATAGTAATATTGTAATAATATAGGAATTAAAAGGACACTTAGTAATTTTAAATTAAAATAATTATTTAATAATTATTATATACTTAATTGTATCTATTAAGTCACTATTTTTCTCTCCTATTCAAACTTTTTTTTTTGAGTAAACAGTATTACTTATTAGAACACATATGAAAAATGTAACAAATAAAATATTATAAGTACTTTTAATTAATATTTACAATTTTTTGTACCTAAAAAATTTAGTGTTTACAAAATATTTCACAATTTTTTTGTCACAATTATGATGTAGCAAAGTTTGAAGGGTCTTTTCTCAAAAAAAAAAAAAAAAGTTTGAATGGTCAAAACTCAACAACTCCATTTACTATTGGCCATCTTGTGCACTGTCAGTAACAGTATACTATGCTTGCAGCATAAAAAAAGAAAAAAAAAAAAGAAAAAAGAAAAAAAAAAGCATGCTCTCTCTATTCATTGTACCATTACTGGGAAAAATACAAAGAAGTGGCTAGTGCCACGTCACAGGCTCAAAGATCTAACGGCTGAAACATTTTTCCATCTTTAATTCAAAAATCAAAAGTTGTCTTCTCTCCCACTGAAAGTCACGTGAAGGGGCTTTGGAAATATAAAAAAGAATTCAAAACAAGCACAAACAGAGAGAAGGATGAGAAACTCAGAAACAGCAGTGGAGACGGAAAGAAAAAGAGAAGAAGGAGAAAAAGAAGAAAGAAGAAGAAATAGAAGCAGAAGACGAAGATGAAAGTCGTGACTGGCGATCTGTGCTGGGTTGCTAGCTTACTGCTTCAACTTTGCGTAGCCCCTACTTTGTCATCTTCTTCTTCTCAATTTGTTTTGTTTTTTCTTCCCTCACAAATCTTTTGGTTCCAGATCTGAAAAAAGTCCAAAATGCATGTCGGCCAAATCTTTAATTTCAGGAGGTATTCTGAAATATTGTAGCATTTATGGCTAAATACATTTTCATTCATTTTGTGTGACTAGGTATGGGGACTCATAAGTTTATCGTAGGGCTTTGTTGGGTTTTTTTCTTTGGGGTTTTTGGGAAACACAAGTGTCTTCAACCTATGGAAGGGTTAATGAAATACTGGAGTAACCTGTCCCTAAATGAAAGAGAGGATGGTACACTCAAATTGACTAAAGACAGATCTACGGGTGAAACAATTCTGGCTGCAAAATTTTTCACAAAACGAGCACTCAATACAGAAGCAGTCATTTGGACCTTTAACCCATTGTGGCGCTCCAAAAATGGCTTTGAGGTTTGTACAGCAGGAAATCACATCCTCCTCTTTGTTTTTGACAATAAAGAAGAGGCAGAAAAAATATTATCACGCCAACCTTGGAGATTTGATAAGCATCTGGTCGTTCTACGTCATTACGATAATGCAATCCCAATTAGAGAACTCAATTTCAACAAAGTGCCAATGTGGGTTCAGGTACATGATATCCCACTACCTTTTTTAAACAGGGGAGTTGCTGAGGAGCTCTACACTGCAGTGGGGGAAGTGTGCAAGGACACAAAACTCTCGGAGATGGATGGAGGTCACTACTTTTGAGTTAAAACTACAGTGGACATTACTATTCTCCTATGCAGTGGGCGGAAAATATCTCTAGAGAATGGTGCAACGGGCTGGGTAAACTTCAAATATGAAAGATTGCCAATACTCTGTTATTTGTGTGGCCACCTTGATCACATTGATAAAGACTGTGACAGATGGATTGAAAGCAATGGATCCTTGTCTCCTGAAGATAGAGAATATGGGCCATGGATTCGAGCTTCTCCTTCCATCATTCCACGGAAGATAGTGATAAAAGTTCCTGGATATTATGAAGCTTTGAAAAAAGAGAGAGGCCTGAAAACAAAAAACCAGGAAGACTCGCCGGCTACAACTCCATCAACCTTACTCCGGTGACTCAAATTTCTGCCACAACTCAAACGGATCCTCATACAAGCATTATTGACACCCAAAACATTTATACGTTACAAGGAAACAGTTCTACAAACAGATTGGGAAGACAAGTTGAAATGGCGATTAGACCACCAGGAATGAACACGGCAAGGCTTGATCTTGGCGAGGAGGAAGGGGCTGACTGGGTGCAAGTTTCAGATATGGAAACCGTTGAAACAGAGGTGTAGATCATGCCAGAATCCCAGAATGATAGCACCCTATTAAATGAGGTAATAATTTCCACTTCAAATTTATCCACTTGCCATATTAATTCCGTTGATTTTGATGCGCAGATCCAGGAAATAGACGTTGCTCTTGGAAAATATGACAACTGTGAATATAATGTGGCCCTTAAACATAACGTGGCTACCTCACATGCTTCAATAGCCAGTGAATCCACGTTAACACCCCCGCAGCCAGCTCACATTCTAATAACTCATGAACATGCACCTCACGTGGTAGAGATTCCACCCCTCCTAGCAAACAGAACCCTCCGCACTTGGAAAAAATTGGCACGTGAGAACACTATGGAAACTGAAACTAATCAGGGACCTACAGCCATAAAAAGAAACAAAGATGATGATTGGGAATTTCTTCCCGAGTTACCTACCAAAAAGCTACAGGTTTCAACAGAAGAGTGTCAACAAAATACAATGGTGGAGGTTGTACAGCAGCCCCGCCAAGCACAATGAGTCTCTTAGTATGGAACTTTCTCGGGCTTAGGAACCTGCGTATAGGAAAGGAGCTTGAAGTATTGATTCGGGCTAAGGATCCCTCCGTCGTGTTTTTAGCCGAAACATGGGCGGATGAAGCTAGGCTAAAAGAAGTACGAAGAAATATCAAGTTTGATAATTTGTTCTACATGGAAAGAAATCTCAGGGGTGGTGGGGGTTTGGCTCTATACTGGAAAAACTCCATGGACGTACTTGTAGACTCCTTTTCTAAGTATCATATAGATTCGATAATCAATAAAGGCAATGATGAAGCATGGAGATTCACAGGTTTTTATGAAGAGCCGGCAACACACAAGAGAATAGAAGCATGGAATAAACTTAGGTTACTCAATAATAAACACAACCTCCCTTGGCTTTGCGCTGGAGACTTCAACAAAATCACAAGGCACTCAAAAAAATTGGGAGGCAATAATAGAAGTCAAGCTCAGATGCAACTTTTCAGGGACGTCATAGATGAGTGTGAATTTCTTGACCTCGGTTATATGGGAGACCAATTCACATGGAGAAAGCATTTTGTTGATGGTCACTCACTGTGGGAGAAACTAGGCCTAGGGTTGGCCAACCATGATTAGTTCTTGAAATTTTCAGGTTCAAAAATTCATCACTTGCATTTAGACTCCTCAGATCACTCGCCACTGTGGATCACCTTGGATGGTTTGGATATTCCTTCTTTCTCTAAACCATTCAGGTTTGAAGAAATGTGGCTCTCATATCGTGGATGCTCGGATATTGTAGAAGAGGTGTGGCTATCAAGGGGAGATGGAGAGGTTCATGATCATGTTATTCGTAAAATAGACAAATGTGGTAAAGAATTAAGAATATGGAACCGAAATTGTTTTGGTAATGTCAGAATGGTGTTAAGTCGAAAGAGAAAGGAGTTGAAAGAGGCTGAAAAAGTGGCCATGAGATCTGGAAATAATCAACAGGTCAGAGAACTAAAGAAGGAAATAGTTGAGTTGGTTGATAAGGAAAATAGACTCTGGTTCCAGAGATCCAAGATTATGTGGGCAAAATTTGGAGACAGAAACTCAAAATTCTTTCACAGTCAAGCTTCACAAAAGAAGAGAAAAATTCTAATTTGAAAGCTGAAGGACTCCAATGGGCGTGTGGTTGAGGATAATGAGGGGATAGCTGAATGTCTAGTGCAATACTATCAAAACCTCCTTAGCTCAAAAAACTAGCAATTTTGTGCCTCGGCTACAGACTCAATTCGGTCAGTGATTACTGAGGAGATGAACTCTAAGCTATCTTCTGAGTTCACTCATCTGGAGGTAAGACAAGCCATTAACCAAATGGCCCCACTAAAGGCCCCTGGGCCAGACGATATGCCTCCTCTCTTTTATCAACACTATTGGTGTTGGGGTTTATGCCCTAAAATCCAATTTATTGACATGTCATAAATGATTAAATTGTTTAATTATATGAGACTATTTATTAATGAACTAATGGGACATTATCTTAGTCCATGAGATGCATAGTATGTAATTTATGTGATTTAGTCACAAAAGATATAGATCACAAGTTCTTTGTAAACTCAAAATTATTGTTCGTAGTCGGTGATGAAATTGGGCATTTCATCTGTGAAAACTATAACATATCAACTACGATGATTTGTCTTGATCATGGAAATGGAGATTTCTAGTCGGTATGTTGATATGTTTTAAGAATTAAGAAATATTGAACTGGATCGCTGTGAGATTTATTATTCTCCTAACGACTGTCAAATGAATAATAAATCTCACGACTTCTATTTACATCAACTCTAAATCCAAAGAGAAGAATGTACCTGATCATGATATGTAGGTTGCTTTGATATATCAGGAGTGAGATCTATGAGTTACGATCAAAACCTTAGTATGTTGGGCAGCCACATTTAGTGTTGATGGAACATATATTCTCAAGATGGAATTCATGATCTCTTAACGGAGATATAAAATATTCCCTTGAGATAAGTTTAATGAGATTGGTTATTCAGAGTATTGAGCCAAACCACTTTAGTAAGGAGTTACTAAAGTATATATTTATGAAATTGGATTTCATAAATATATGACGAATAACGTAAAGGATTAAACTGGGTACTCAAGGATTAAGATGCAGTAACTTTCAAAGTAGCAGTCAACTTCCATGACTTTGTATTACTACGAATATTTTAATGAAGGGGTTGCATGTATAATAAAGTATTGGGATATAATTTATTAATAAGGTCTAGAGTGCAATTATATTCTTATAGTGGTATTGAATATAATTAAAGGTAACTTTGGATTTGTCAAGAGTTGATAGAAAAGCCCAAGGCCTATTAGAGCTAGTGTCTTATTGGTCCCTTTTGGTTCCACTCCAAGCCACACACTAAAACCCAATTGGAAAAGCCCAATAGGCTGGCCTAATCAGATAATTAGTTAGTTATAAAGGGAGAAACATACAGAATTTTTTATAAGAGAAAAAGAGACATCATTGTAAAGTGGTGTGTATGTGTGAGTGAAGCCACTCAATTATTCTCCCTTAGAAACTGATTGAGAAACCACACTTCTTGGGCGTAAAGTAGAATTGGAGTGAAGATTAAAAGTGTTCCCAAGTACTTCTAATCTTTTGTTTTGAATTTCATCGCACCAAGAAACTGATTGAGAGACCACACTATTTGGGCGTAAAATGGAATTGGAGTGAAGATTAAAAGTGTTCCCAAGTACTTCTAATCTTTTATTTTGAAATTCACCGCATGAAGGTATGCTATCTCGTTCTTAAATTCTGAAATTTACATCTTGCATGTTATCAATCATGAATGAAATAGATCCATTTTTGTTACTTCCGTTGTGTATTTTGCATGAAATACAAAACCAGATTTTCCAACAATTGGAACTTAATTGGTGACGATATATCTAATACTGTGTTGCATTATCTTAATTCAGCCATACTACCTGAACATCTCAATCACACTTTTATTACACTTATCCCAAAAAAGAAAAATCCTGAATTTGCATCTGAATTTAGACCAATAAGCTAGTGTAATGTTTTGTATAAAATTTTTTCTAAAGTTCTAGCCAATAGACTTAAGAAAATTTGTCTTATATTATTACTGAAAATCAGAGTGCTTTCACCAAAAGCTGCTTTATTTCTGACAATATTCTTGTAGCTTTTGAGTATTTACACAGTATGCAGAGACATACAGGAAAAGAAGGATACATGGCCATCAAGCTGGACATGAGAAAAGCGTACTACATAGTAGAATGGGCATATTTACAATCAGTCATGGAAAAATGGGGTTCACAGCTCACTGGATCAATCTCATGATGCTATGTGTCAAGACGGTAACATATTCAATATTGGTGAATGGGGAACCCAAAGGCATGATCATACCAACAAGAGGCATCAAACAAGGCGACCCCCTCTCCACTTTTCTATTCTTACTTTGTACTGAAGGTCTCAATGGGCTTCTCAACAATGCAGCTCACCAAGGACATGTTAAGGGTTACTCTCTTTGTAGAAATAGCCCACGTCTAACCCACCTTTTGTTTGCAGATGATAGCTTACTGTTTTGCCGAGCCACCATTGAGGAGTGCCAACGAGTTTTGGACATTCTGGATGTGTATGGGAAATGCTTAGGTCAACAAATTAACCGTAGCAAGACGACAATATTTTTCAGTAAATCTACGAAGGTTGACTCTAGAAACCAAATCAAGTTGGCATTGAGAGTTCCGGAAATTATTCAGTATGAAAAATAATTAGGGTTACCTTCACTGGTGGGTAGAAACAAAAAAGCAAGCTTTAATTATATAAAGGAACGAGTTTGGAAAAAATTGCAAGGGTGGAAGGAAAAACTCCTTTCAAAAGCAAGAAGGGAGATTTTAATTAAAGCAGTTGTCCAGGCTATTCCAACCTACACCATAAGCTATTTCAAACTTCCAGTAGGGCTGTGCTTAGAAATTAAGAGCCTAATTAGAAGGTTTTGGTGGGGGCAGAAAGGGGAACGGAGGAAAGTTCATTGGGTGAAATGGGACACTCTTTGTCTTCCAAAAAAAGAAGGCGAAATGGGTTTCAAGGACCTAGCCAATTTCAATGATGCTCTCTTGGCTAAGCAAGCATGGAGATTAATTCATAATAAAGACTCTCTATTTTATAGAGTCTTCAAAATGAAGTTCTTTCCAAACTGTAGTATATGGGAAGCTTAAGACTCTAGCTCTGGTTCACACGCTTGGCATAGCATCATAAAAGGAAGAGATGTCCTACTTAAGGGTGCAAGATGGAGGGTCGGGTGTGGAGAAGACATTAGTATTTGGAACGATGCATGACTACCATCACAGGAACACCCACAGATTCTTTTAGATATTGTACCAGGATTTGAAGATGGTAGAGTCTCTGATCTCATAAATCCGTGTATAAGAACATGGGATGAAAATTTAGTGCACGGTTTCTGTTTGCCTGAAGAAGCTACAATGGTTCTCAGCATCCCATTGAGCCGTACCCCAGTGGAGGAAAAAATCATTTGGCCCTTCACCCCTTCAGGTAACTATACGGTAAACTCTGGTTCCAAATTCCTAACCAAACTAAACTATATGTATGTTCCTGCAGGTAATCCACAATAGCAAAATGAGGTATGGAAGTTGATCTGGGGACTCAATGTTCCTAGCAAAGTGCGGAATTTCATGTGGCGGGCTTGCAAAGAAGCCATACCAACCAAGCACAATCTGCTGAAATGGAAGATACTAAACGAGGACAGATGTGAACATTGCGGGGTGGAGTCCGAAACAACTACCCATGCACTTTGGAATTGTTCCACGTTGGAAGAAATCTGGGAAAGCACTTCAGGCTTTGAAGATCGAAGTCAACTTAGAGCTCCAAACATCATGGACATGATCAACCTGAATCACGATAAAAGGAAGAACGTGGACCTTCTGGCTATGGTGATGTGGACAATATGGCACCGACGAAATCAACTTCATGCAAGCTCTAACGTCTTCCCCAAAGCCCAAGTCCTTCAACAAGCTTCGTAGGCCCTTACAAAGTTCCAACAGAGCCAACAATCCCTCATCAACCACGCAGTAGCTACGAGACCTCAGCACCGTGCTTAGTGGCGTCCTCCTCCGACAAATTGTGTTAAATTGAACTTCGACGGTGCTGTTTTTCCAGAGCTGGGCAAGGCTGGTCTGGGTGTTGTGGTCCACAACTGTCAAGGAAATGCCATTGCTTCACTGTCAGAACAAGCTCTCTTACCGTTCTCTCCTGTCATAGTGGAAGCCATGGCTGCTGCAAGAGCGATAACCTTCGCACAGGAACTTGGCATTATCGAGTTTATGCTAGAAGGAGATTCGGAAGAAGTAATCAACTCTCTTCGAAGCACAGAAGCCTCACTGACAACTTATGGCCATCTTCTTGAATCTGCTAAATCCACTCTAGTTACCAGTAAATGTATTGCCTTCTCCCACATTCATAGAAGTGGTAATAGAGTAGCACACAACCTAGCTAAACATGCTAGACATGTTAGAGGTTTGTCGGTGTGGGTGGAAAATATTCCACCACATCTTTATGATGTACTCATTGCTGACCTAGGCTAAGTTTTTTAATAAAATAGTAGTCTTCATTCTCAAAAGAAAAAAAAAAAAAAAAAAGGTATGGGGACTCATACCTCCTAATGCAAGAACTGCTTGGGGAACTAGGGGAAAAAGGTTCGAGTTGTGGGTTAGTATCATATTGTAATTATCTAAAAAAAAAGGTATGGAGACTCATGATAAGGACCTTGTAGTTGAATTGACACATTCCTATATACAAAGTGTTTGGGGGTCTAGGAGGGAAAAGGGTTCGAGTTGCGGGGTTAGCAACATGTTGTAATTATCTCTAAAAAGAAAAAAGTTTTGGAGACTTGTAAATATATTGAAATGCTATACTATAGAATTGCATTTATTTTATGTTCTTAAAACACATTTCAATTTTCATGACAATCGGATGTTATTTACCATTCTATCCATAAACTTATTTTTTATTCATAATTTTAGACTACAAAAACTTAAAATTTAAACATTTGATTGACCTTTGGTCTTCTTTAAGTTTTGCAAGCATGTAGGATATAAGAAAAAAAAATGTAATCCAATGGTAGATTTATTAAAATTCACATCCAATAAAAAATGTATTTGGTAGAGTTATAGTTTTAGTCTACAACCTTTGTTTAGTCTACAACCTTTGTTGCCAAATTTTGTCCAAAGTTTAATTATATTGGGCCTAAAAAAATTTAGAGTGGTCACAAGTTTTTTTAAAGGTAAAAGAATCATAAGATATTTAAAATTTATATATAGCAATAATTTTTTTTTCCAGGTTAAAGGGGTCCTGTGACCACCCTGACTCCAATATCGAGCCAACCCTATTTGTAGTGGCGGACCATCAATAGGCATAACTTTCATTTAAATAGAGGAATAATGCTAGAGATACAAATTATTTTTCAAAAAATTACAAATTGCTAATGTGGTGAGTAATTATTGGTAAATGAAAAGGTGATATTAATGGTGGGCCTAGATGAAAGCCAATAAGAGGTTGTCCACATTAACATTTTGTAAAAATATTGTAAAATAAAATACAACCCATAAATATATATGTCAAAAAATTACAATAATTAAGCATTTAGCTTCTTTAAAAAGAACACATAGGTATTTTAACAATTACCTCAACAAATAAAAAAAAAATAAAAAATCTAATTTTCATCCCAACACATCTAGGGTTTACTTGTATCACAGCAATAGAAAAATTAAAAGGTTTGTAGCTTTGTTGATTTGCCGAACCACCAAGTCCCCCACACAATCGCAAAAAATTTTGCTCACAGTGTTCTCACAAGTGATTCCCCTTCTCTCTCTCGTTTTCTTTGTCTTCGTTGGCATTTGCCTTTTTTTTTTCCCATTCATTTCTTTCATTTTCCCATTGTTGCCATAGTTTTGTGTTTACAATATAAAAGTAAAAGTTCTATGTGACTAGACTAGACAAGAAAGAGCAAAAGACAAGCTTGAAGCTTCTGTAGGCCCCTCAACCCGGTACAATGCTCGTGTTACTTTACTTTTCATTTGCTTTCTTTTGATTTCTTTACTTTACTCTTCATTTGCTTTCTTTTTTATTTTCCTTATAATATATTATAATAATCAATATATTATATACTATATGGATTATAATTTATAAATGCACTTGATTAGTTTGATCAAAATATACAATATATACTACTATATTAACATGCATTTATCACATCAAAAAAAAAAAAAAAAAACATGTATTAAGTTGTTTTTTATAGCACATATTGAGTAATGAAATATTGTACATTACTAGCTCTGCCACTGCCTATTTGCATGTAGTGAACTATTTGTCCTCACATCTAAGAGCCTTGGTCATAGCCTCATGGTCACCCTCTAGTATGGTAGAGGAGAAACCACAATCACCAGCAAAACTAAGAGCTCGAACAACCACCATGCATTCTATTAGAACATATGTGAATCATGTTAGGAGTATATGTCAATATTTTATGTAATTGGCTAATCTTTTGACAAAACTCACTTTACTCGTAATTGGATAGATCTAGGATGTGTTTAATGCTTCAAGAAACATGGTTTTTAAGTTCAAGTGTTAAAACCATGCAAGTCTGTCCAAGAATCAAGTGATAATAGTGGACTCTCGGGAGTGGTGACCTTAAAATCACTCTGTGGGGTTTTTGTCGTGTAGGTTTTCCCCATTCGTAAACAAATCACCATGTCAATTTATTTTCCATTGCATATTTAGTTATTTGGTGATTTGTTTGTGTTGCCACGCATATTATATGTTAATCTAATTAGTTAATCAACTTGACTAATTAATTGGTTAATTCATCACAAGGGGATAATACAATCTTGGCCTATCACATTCCACAGTATCAAGCAAATAAGGGAAAGCAAACTTGTTCGACATAGAGGCGAGAAGAATTCCCAAGTGGTTTCTGATAACTACCCCAACATTGACTTCATCTGAGTCTTGAAAGAAAGCACTGTCATTGTAAGGTTCATGTGTTTTGGTATTGTCAAACTATGCCAAATTATGTGTCTTTTATTGAGTTTTATTGTGTCTTAAAGTTGTAAATGAGGATCACGTTGAAAACATAGTTTGTTCAAGAAAAACTTAAGAAAAGTGCATTTTAAGCAAGTGCCTCGATAGCAACCTCGATACCTTTTTGATCTATCGGGACCCTTCTTGGTACCACCTCGATCTATCAAGCCCCTTTAGGCCACTTTTGTTTCCTCAGTAGTTGGCCCGATACCTCTACAACTATCAAGCTTTGCGTTTCAGCAAAAATTAGCAATGTGAAAAAGGTTTATGTGTTTTGGTATTGTCAAACCATGCCAAATTATGTGTCTTTCGTTGAGTTTTAATATATAAACTCAAAATTTGCCAAGAAACAATCAAGAAAAGTGCATTTTCAGCATGTGCCTCGATAGCAACGTCGATACCTTTTCGATCTATCGAGACCCTTCTTAGTACCACCTTGATCTATCGAGCCCCTTTAGGCCACTTTTGTTACCTCGATAGTTGGCTTGAAACCTCCCGATCTTTCAAGCTTCGTGTTTCAGCAAAATTCAACAATGCAAAAGAGCCTATAACTTTTTCATTTGAACTAAAACTCAAATTGATATTCTTTTGAATTGGCATTTAAAAGAAATTTTAAGCCATCTATTAGAAGGCTTTTAGAGAGAAAACACTATGCTTTGTGTGGCTAGGGTTGAATTTTCTACATATATGTATGTATGTATGTATGTATAATAGCATTTTTCAAAAAAAAAAAAAAAATTGATGGGAAGCATTTTTCATATTGATAATATGCTAGGTCGGTTAAGGTTGAATTTGTTGCATATATATGTAAATTCGTGAGAGTGAAGTCCTAATATTGTAGAGCTATTGTCAATGTGACCATATTATTAAAAATTAATTGATATCTTGGTCTGATAATAAAAAGTTATTTTCAAGAACGGACGTCATAAGTTGAAATTCTCTTTAAAAAAAAAATACTACTACTATTATGTTTCTTTTGATTTTTAAAGAAGAATGTGTCTCTTGATTAAATTGCTGCATAATAGCATATTTATAATATGCTAGGTCGGCTACGGTTGAAGGGTTGAATTTGCTGCATATATATTTATGTCGACGAGAGTGAAGTCCTAATATTGTAGAGTTATTATTAATGCATAAAATATAGATGCGAGTGCGAACAAGGCACAAAACTTAAATGATAAATCAAAATTTATTTATTCTAAATATTGTAGCATTTGTGGTTATATATGCTTACATCCATTTTGTCTCATAAATATATTGAAATGCTAAAATTTCAATCAATTGTACAACAAAACATTTACAAATTAATGTATCAATAAATGTGATTTGTACCATTTTAACAATATAATAAATAGAAAATAAATAAATAAATATCTATTTTTTTTTTGTGATTAATTATGTCATGGCCCAAAATTATCTACATAAATTTGAGCATGTGACTAACAAATCGATACCTAACAAGAATTTCAGGGTTATTTTCTGTTGGCCTTACTTGAAGGGTCTCGAACGTTGCATCAACATTAAATCTAACAACTTAACCTCTGTTAGCCAGGGCCATATCTTCAGTGATGGCACAAAGGTCAATAATATTTATTATCTCTAGTACAATTTTACACATGCATCATACGATCATATTCAAAATTTAAAGAAATATTTTTGGTCCCACCGTTGATGACAATCTTGTTTAAGTGGTGACAGCAAATCTACAGCCTTGCATCTTTAGAGAATATTATAAATGTGTTTGAATGAATATAAGGATCCTGGAACTTATAGGTAAACATGCACCCATGGGAAGAGACATACTTAATCTAAAAGTAACAACCTAACCCAAAATCGCTTCCTCTCCAACAAAGACAATGTTGCGCCTTTTAGGGTGGTCACAGATCACCCTGATCGTAAAAAAATATTATTATATGTAAATTTAAAAATTTAAGATTTTTTAATTCTTAAAAAATATTTGTGACCACCCTAAAATTTTTTAGGCCCAACATAATTAAATTTTGGACAAAATTTGGTAACAAATTTAATTGTAAATTAACACTATAACTCTACTCAATAATATTTTTTTTATTATACGTGAATTCTGACAAATTCATAAATAGATTACATTTTTTTTTTCGGTTTAATAAATAGATTACATTTTCTTCTTATATATATATATATATATATATATCTTTCATACTTGTAAAATTTCAAGAACATCAAAGATTAATAGCTATATCAGCAATTAAATCTTTAAATTTAGTTTTTATAGTCTAAAATTATACGTAAAAAAAAAAATTTAAGGATCTAAAGTAAATAATATACAATTGACATGAAAATTGACATGCATTTTAGGAATATAAAGAACTTGCAATTCAACAATTAGATTTTCAAAATATGTGGCAATGTTAATTTATTTAATGAGAGTTGTAGCCATATGGTATAATTAAGTTTGTAGCTAAACTTTGCCCTTAAACTTTAATTCCTTTAACAATATATTAAGAAAAATCTCAAGAAAATTTTGTTAGAGATGTAACTTGCAACATTGGTAATGATACTACCATGCAAAAATTTCAAAATAAAAAAAATTTTGTAAAAAGAATTTGTAAGACTGTGTGCATTTTTTTTTTATTTTTGGGATCAATATATGAAGTTCTCTTTTAATTAAATTTTGCGTAATTGATTTTCTAAATGACCACCCTAAAAAATATTCTTAGGGCTGCCACTAATAATATCTTGATCAAGTGGGGGCTATTACACGTGTGGGCATGCTCCATATTATGTTGTGGTCACCTATTACAATTATATGCACTAACATCTCCCACTTTTTTTTTTTTTTGGTAAGATAACATCTCCCACTTGATTGCACCATAACTAATGGTATGACTCCCACTTATCATATACACCTTCTGTAGCATAGTTTGGATAACTTTTGATTCACCATCTTTCGAGAGAATGACAACGGTACCAAGATTAGCTCAAATCCCATTAGTTTATGATACATCCAACGCCTATATATATTGAGATTGAAGAATTTAGTCGTGTACGACTAAATTGCGGGCGGGAGACGCGAGGTCCCCACCCGCAGACCTCTATATATATATATATATATATATATATATACACTTCCTCTAAACTAGAATTCCTAAAGGTTTTCTTGAATTACCAATTTGGTGGACATTGCTTGAAATTTTTTTCCTGAATTAAGACTTGCTATTGGGAGTTGGGACGGCATTTTTATTGAATTCACGAAACGATTCCGAGGTTTTCAACATATCCCAGTTTCCTCCCTTTTAGCTCACAATATCACCACTGACATGAAGATAGTACCATGATTTGGAAGTTAGTAGTAGCTCAACCAAATTTGGGACCTAATATGAAAACTTTAAAACAGAGTCTTTTCGTATATTTAAATATTAATTAAATAATATTTATATTTAATTATTGATATATTTATCTATTTAAAATCTTTTTTTTTTTTTTAGATACAGAATTACTAATTAAGTTTAGGTCTGTAAGTTTAACTAACATTTATAAAATGGCTAATTCACTTAATTTTTCTTATTACATAGATATGATTTTATTAATGAAGAAAAAGCATTGGAAATGCGGAGAATAAGAAAAAGGCAAAGGAATCCTAGTGATAAGGTATAACTCTAAACGGGTTGATCAAAGCAGATAATGAAGAAATTAAGGATAATGTGTAGGGTGCAGTAGTGTAAACAAGTTTGAGTCTTTCAGAGAAAATTAATAAACTAATAATTTTTCCTTTCCTTGTGGCGTATAACTCATAATTTCTTCATAAAATTTCGTTAAATTTAATTGAGAAAGTAATAAATAAGGAGTATTTGCTAATTTTTCAAACATAGAGGAGGAAATTAATTGGTTTCAAAGATAAATGGGAGAGTTGTAAAATACTATAAATATGAATGGAAGGAAATGCTTTTTCCCTTTTCTTTAAAAAAAAAAAAAATTGGGTTGCAATAGACTTTTGAGGTGCCGAGTTTGGTGGGTAACGTATGCTTGTAACCTACTAAGGGAATTAAAGTGGTTGAATGTACGGTCTAATTGCTAGGGTGGAATAAGAAGTTAATTGTTGGTTTGTCCACATTTTGTAGAGATCATTAGGGTGACACTTGTCCCTTGGATGATATAAGTCACCAATCTAGGGAAATTATATAATCCAGCAACACTAAACAATACAAGTCTTTTGCACCTAGAATATACTAGTTTCTAGTTGAAACATGTTCCACCATAATTAACAGAGCCTTGCAAAACAAAAATGAACCGTTTATCATTCAAATAAGATACTTACAGCTCAGAATACATTGATCCCAAATGCATAACACCATTTTAAAAAAATCAACCTCTTTTTAATCACTCAAACGAGATGAATATTCCAAATAAAACACAATTGAGTAAAAAAAAAACAACAACATTGTTTTCAACAAAAGAATGTTTCAAAATGCACCAATCAATAAGATTAGAATAAAATGGCTTTGACCCACTAAATCTAACCTTATTTAAACCAGATCAAACCCATTGACAAGCACAAAAATGATGAGACATGCACATAGAAATACAGACACTTAAAGTACGTTTGGTACACTGAATGGAGATTACGACATGAATTGTAATCTTTATTACTAGTAAAAAAGTGTGTTGTAATTTAATAACAGAACCTATTCATTAGTTTGGTTGTGAGTTATAATATTAGAATGAAACTTAACATTTATTTTAGGAAATATCTTACTCATACAATTATATCTCCTTAAAAATTGTTATTTTTAAATTTAAAAGAGATATGTGTTATTTTTTATAATTTTTTATTTTTATAATTGTTAGATGTATATGAAAAGTTTGTTTATTTGGAAATATATTAAGTTTTGAAATTATTGCACTTACTAAAGAATAGCTAATACCACCTTTTAAAGAGGAATAATTATTCTTTATTTTGAAGAATAGCTATTCATAAGGAATGACTATTCCTTGTAATAAAAACATAACCAAACTAAAGAATAACTAAACCATAGGAATAACTATAACATTACAGCGCCTATTACAGTCTACCAAACATGCCCTTATTCTTGTGAAGGTTGACAGTGTGCTCTCTGGTGACAACCTCTTCTTTTGCTGCCCTTGTTCAATTTTATTTTTGTTTTTATTATGCAAAATACAATAAAACATTAGCCTTTCTTTTTTAACTTGTATAATTCTAGCCATTAAAAAATATGAATGAAGACGATTTAAACTCATGGCTAATATATAATTTGAGCAAAAATATTCTGATCTGAAATCAGAAAATTTCTAGCTCTGGCACTCATGCACTATGGATTAAAGTTAGACAGCACTAGGAATTCAGTTTAGAACACAAACCACAATTGACCCCGTGGCCATGACCAGAACTGATCTCATTGATCATACCACTTGCACATTGAAACCAGACTTGGTGAGTGTGAGAAAATCCTATTATAAAACCCCCACCCCCCCTCCCTCCCAAGACCAATAGTTTACAAGACTCCATAGCGTGGCCTTTCTCTAACTCGGGAAAATACCAAGTGAAACAAGTCTACCAATTAATACATGTTCTGTCCCAGGAGAAAAGGAATGAAGACAATGCAGCCAAAATCGTCTCCAAGGATACATGGAACCAAATTTGAAAGATTAAATTTCCCCAGAAAATCAAAACCTTTATGTGGAACATTTTCCGTGATGCCTTCCCAATTAGAACAATCCTCTGTCAAAGAGGACTACAGATCCCAAGCCATGGTCCTTTTGCCATGACCGGGGGGGGGGGGGGGGGGGGGGGGGGGTGTGGTGGAGGAAATTATATCACATATCTTTCTGTATTGCAACTTTGCTAGGGCAGTATCCCAAGCCATAGTCCTTTTACGTTATTTCCATATTGCTTTTTTATTTGATATGCCTTGTTTAGCCTAGCTCTTGGTTTATGGAAATTAGTTAATCACTTACACTAGAACTAATCTTATTAGCTTTGCTTCAAAGTGATTTAGCAAAAAAAGCATAATTAAGGGTTCTAAATATTTGCTAGGGTTGCTGTAGCATCTTTCAAGAATTATCCATAAAGACTTCTGCGCTTCAGCAAAATCCTCTAAAACAATGGCTGCAAAATTGCATTCTGTCCAAGCAGATAATGATTGAGGACATGATGCATTTCATGCAAGTGGTCTTTACAACTCAGTGGAGCCTCTGGCTCCACCAAAACCAAATAATCCATGAAGGGAAAGAGGCAAGCCCAATGGAAGCCTTACTAACCTCAAAACATTTGATATGCAGGTACCAAATAGCATATGTAACAGGACAAGGGAAAAACCAAATAGGCCCACCAACACATAAGTGTGCAGGCCTGGCAACATATCAAAGCAGATGGAGTCAGACATAAACGGCGTACAAGAAGTGGAATTTCCTTTGAAGCCATAAGCAGGGAGGGAAGTAGAATTTTGGAAGCCTATGACACCACTAAAACGTGGTCCACATTCATAGCCAAGCAGATTGACATACAAAGTGCAGTCATAAAAGCCACACAGTTGGGGTTCACAAGCATTATCATCATCACTCACAGTGAAGGAAGAGAACAGGGGTGGAAGCAAAACAAGGAATTCCATTGGTATAGCAGGGCACCATTTGCAGACATCCAACACTTAAGCCAGCAAGGAATCAAACTCATCCAAGCTGTTCCTGGCCACATTTCGCAGGGAACTACCTCAAGAGCAAGACGTGCATCAAGTCCCCCATACATTCTCTTTGGTTGGACCAAATCTTTTGCAATAGCTGTATTAGCTAAAGACTCTCTGTGTTTGGTACATTCCCGACCTGGTATCAAAAAAAAAAAAAAAAAAAAAGCCTAAAAGGAATTCAGTATAGAACTAAAGATCCATATATGTTAAAGGGCACCTCGTTGGGATCAAACAACTCTTCTAGCAAAGAAGTATTCCTAAAGCATCATTCTGAATATACATTGCATAAACACAGTCCTGGCTAATTCATCAGCAAGCAAATTGACCATTGCTAAAGTATCATAATCATTGCCACAACTGGCACCAATAACTGTATCCCCTTTCAGAACAACATGTTTCCAAACCCTGGTAAAAATAGTCAATATCAACTATTTGATGCCTGGATACATTTGCCTGAAATAATTGGCAAAATAGGAACAAAAATGTCTCAATCTAGAGATGGAATTGGACAAAAAAAATGCATTAACAGGAGCCTGTAGTAGGTCATTACAATATAGCATCAAACAAGGTCCATAAAACAAAGTCATTTTGTTGACCCACCAAGCAAAAGTAGCATTCAGCTCATAAACTTAAGTACCAAGATGTGTGTGTGTGTTAATGGTTAATTATGAAAGAGTTCGGAAATCATCTGCACCAATGTATAAAAAGGCATTTCAAAGATCACCAAAAAATCTAAATTGTGGTATAGTTTCCTAGAAAGGAGCAGTTAATCATAAATAGCAGAGTGATCTGGTGCAATTCATTCTGTTTAAGGATGTGCAGATCTCTTCCAAGATAGGAAGTGAAGTAAGAATGGAATATGTATAGCAAGCATATTATCATTAAGTATGCCATTGAAGTGCCAATAAAAGACATCTTGGGACCTTAAATCAATTACTGATTGATCAAAAAGATAAGAAAATTGAAGAGAGTAATCCAACATACCTAGTGTTCCAATTTGTGTTCATATCAAACAAAGCTTTATAAAAACTTTATCCACACATGCACATGCAAGTACACAGAACCCCAAAAACTAAAACTTGCATCAGGTGCTTCAATTGTTCTAAGAACTTATTCTCTGCTGTAGAGTGCATTTTCAAATTTTACTTTGTTTTCTTCTATTATTCCCACTATATATAATGCCAAAAGACATGGTGAAGCGAATTTTTCTATTGCCTTCAAATCTGAACTAGCAAAGATTAAAATCTTTGTAAAGAATCAAAATAGCAAACCAAATAAACAACTACATAAAATCAATATTTCAAGGAATCCAGCCAAGTACTTACAAGTAAGCAAATTCTGTTGTCTTCTTCTTCCCAAAGACATATATTGAAAGAAAATCCTCCATTCCTACATCACGGCATTCATATAAAAAATACTCAAAACATACATATATAACTATATACATACATTCGAAGAAATCAGAAGAACTAGAGTGAACTGATTCATCAAATTCTTCGCCTAGTCTTAGCACATGTACTGTAGAGGGGAAGAAGCAAAAATCAGAATAGTTCCTTTCATAGACACAACTAAATTTTAGAAACTCTATAGTTTAGTTCCTTAAACCTCTAGAGGATCATAATTTGGTAAAGCTTTACAAGGTCCTAAATCATAAGTAGAAGTTTTTTTCAGGATCAGAGAGTGAAGGTTCTTGATGAGAGCATTGCACACAAGGTGTATATTTTGAGTGTATTGGTTTGATTAAAATAAAGGATGGATGGTTGATGCTATTCAATAACCTAAACAACTTGGATTTGCGGTTGTGGATGACTCCTATGATAATATACAGTGGATTGTGTTCTGTGAAAAGATGTGTGATGAAAATATGTAGAGAAAAAATGATCCTTGGCTACGGATGTGGCTGTGTAAATTAGTGCTCTAAAGGCTCTCTAATATACCGTAAACAAAAATTTGGACCTCTTTACTGTTTAGACTTGAGACACTTCTTGCATTATAGAGATAGCTATTTTCCTTATTTTAAAGTCTATGAGGCCAAAAAATTGGGTGGAATTACTAGTGTTCATACTTCCGATTTGTTCTAAATTAATTTTACTTATTTTTAAGAGATAATTCAGCTTTTTTAGCAAATTCGGACTCTCTAATGATTCTTTTATTCCATCATTCAAACCCTAATTCATTAATATAAATAAATGCATCATTTGATAATAAAAATAAAAAACTTTTAAAATTAATAAAAAATATAATATTATTGCTATGAAAGTTTTGATTGCTTGCAAGTCTACCATAGTTTATGATGGTGTATTATAAAATAGGCCAACTCAATGCTCGTCCATGAGGGTTGTCCAGGGCAAGAATAGAAAGATGGACTTTGTATAGAACGCTCGTTCGTGACAAGGTCATCTGTCCAAAAAGATGTTTGGACAACCTCCATACATTCCGAGCATGTTTCTCTATACAAGTTTTGGATGACCTCCACATTCCTATTTCGGAGCACAAGTAAAAATCGAAGTTCATCGCTACAAAACCGCTTCCAATGACGGTTATGGAAAATAAGATCAAACAATATAACTTCCATGGCAGTTATGGAAGTTAATTCCAAACCTTTCGACCTCCTCAATGATAGGGGAAGCTATTGGACAAGTAACCGCTTCAAGTGTATACTATATAAGCATTCATCTACGTCAAAATAAGGTAGGTTTTTCGAACACTTCCAAATAGATTGGAATTCTCGAATTTGAGAGAAATATTGACTTTACCATCGGAGGGTTCTTGGTGGGCCCTCCCTGATCACCTTTGATTGTGTGTTCATCCTTTTAGGTTTCCCAAGTGATTCTCTTGCCACTAAAGCCCGAAGCATTCAATCTACTGATTTTACTTTGTATCATCTGTTGGCATCGTTTGTGGGGAGAATTTTTTGTTTTGCAACTTCCTTTCTTCGACAAAAGACTGCATGGTTCAAACAAGATCAAGGGCCACTAGCTCGGGCCACCAGGAGAGTAGGGATCCATCCAACACATACAGTCCATGGCAGCCACCATGGCGGAGTTAACCCGTCATAACCAAGAATTGACTAGGGAGATTAATTTGAGGCAACACCGTGAAAGATATGCAAAGGGACAAGCCCAAAGTCAAGAAGATAGAGGAGGAAATGCTGAGCCCGAGAACCAGTCAAGGGGTACCGCTTCGCGGAGGGTGCCTCACTTGGAGAACGAAATGGATCAGATGCGGAAGGCCATGGACGAGATGAGGGAGAATATAAGAAGGGTCAATCCCGTAGAGGATTTAGTTCATCGAACAGACTCCCCTTTCACAGCTTCCAACAATGGTCACCTGTTGCCTCCAAAGTTCAAGATGCCCTCCTTGGACTCGTATGATGGAACGCGTGAGCCTTTTGATCATATTGCTACTTTCAAGACTACGATGCATCTCCAAGGGGTTCTAGATGAGATTAGGTGTAGGGCCTTCCCTACTACCCTTAAAGGACCAGCACGAGTATGGTTCAGCAAGATACCTCCAAATACCGTAAGTTCCTTTGAAGAATTAAATAAGCCGTTTGCCAACAACTTCATCGGGGGGTAAAGGCATAAACGTTCCTCTTCTAGTCTCCTAACCATAGAGAAAGGAGAAAATGAAAGCTTACGGTCCTTTATTACTCGTTTCAATAGGAAAGCTCTAACAGTGGACGAGATGGACGACAAGTTGTTATTGGCGGCCTTTCATAATGGGGTTAACTCTGACTTAGTCATCAATAAGCTCTATGAGCAAGAGCCACAGACCATGGCTACCATTCAGCCCAAAACTTCATGAATGCAGAAGATGCAATTATAGCTAAAAAAGGGAAAAGAGCTAAACGTATGAAGGCAGATCTCCCACGCCATTTTGAGTAGGGTCCTCGTCCAAAGAAGGCACAGACCGAAGAGAAGAAAGATCGAGACAACAAGAAGGCAAGCTCTTCGTCACGGAGTCAGCAATATACACCCTGAAATATGCCGCTTGAACAAGTGCTTATGCAAATCAAAGACGATCCTTGCTTAAAATGGTTGGAAAAAATGAGGGGAGATCCTAATAAGTGCAATAGGAACAAGTATTGCCGCTTCCACAGAGACCATGGACATGATACAAACAAGTGTTTTGATTTAAAGCAGCAGATATAAAATCTCCTCAAGCAAGGGAAGTTGAGAAATTTCCTTTGACTAGATCATAAAGACAAGAAGATGAAGAAAAATTTAGAAGAGCCATCACGACCCCCACTTGGAGAAATAAGAGTTATCATAGGAAGGGCCTCGACAGGGCAATCTTCCAAGTCAAGGAAGACATACCTAAAGGTAGTACAAAACGTCCAACTCTCAGGACGATCTCCAAAGACAGGGAAAGCTGAGGAACAGGCCATTACATTCACTGACGAAGATGCTGAAAGGATTCACTACCCATATGACGACGTGATTGTCATTACTTTGCTTATTGCAAATTACACATCTAGAAGGGTGTTAATGGACAATGGTAGTTCGTCGGACATCTTGTACTACCCTGCTTTCAAGAAAATGAGGCTTGGACGAGACCAACTTCATCTAGTAAACTCACCCTTGATGGGATTTGGAGGTATGAAGGTATAACCCATGGGAACTGTTACATTGCCTGTGGTCGTAAGAGCATATCCGCAACAGATAACCAAAGAAGTAAATTTTCTTGTGGTGGACTGTTCATCATCATACAATGTCATCATTGGGAGACCAACTTTGAATAGTTGGAAGGCAGTAACGTTTACCTACCATCTGTCAGTCAAGTTCCCTACAGAGTATAGAGTAAGGCAAGTGCAAGGAGATCAGCTAGCAATGATAGAATGTTATTTAGCCACGTTGACTATGGATAAGCAAGTTCAGACAATGAGCATTGAGGAAAGAAGAGTTGTTGCAGAGCCCACAGAAGTGCTGGAAGACATTCCTTTATATGAGAATTAGCTAGAGAAGTTTACTAGAATTGGAACAAGTATGAAAGAAAAGACAAAGCAAGACCTCGTCCAATTCTTAAGGAAAAGTATCGATGTTTTTGCGTGGAGTCATGAAGATCTGACGGGAATTGACCCAAGTGTTATCATTCATCAACTGAATGTGTACCCATCCTACAAGCTTGTTCACCAGTAGAAAATGGTCTTTGCTCCTAAGCGAGACAATGCTATTAAGGAAGAAGTCCAAAAGTTAACCACAGCGCAATTTATTCGGGAAGTCTATTACCTGGATTGGTTAGCTAATGTGGTGATGGTTAAGAAGGCAAACGGCAAGTGGAGAATGTGTGTAGACTTTACTAATTTGAATCAAGCTTGTTCTAATGATAGTTATCCTTTGCCACGCATTGATCAGTTAGTGGACTCAACAGCAGGTCATCAGTTGTTAAGTTTCATGGATGCCTTCTTAGTGTACAATCAGATAAAGATGGATGAGTCAAATCAAGAAAAGACGTCATTCATCACTAGTCAAGGTTTGTTTTGTTATAAGGTAATGCCCTTTGGTTTAAAGAACGCGGAGGCAACTTATCAAAGGTTGGCTAATCACATGTTTCGCCCACAGATAGGACGGAATATGGAGGTTTATGTGGACAATATGCTGGTGAAGAGCTTGGACGAAAAAAAGCATCTAGACGACCTCCAAGGAACCTTTAACACTCTAAGGTGGTATAACATGAAATTGAATCCGAGCAAGTGCGCTTTAGGAGTTTCTTCAGTAAAATTCCTTGGGTTCATGGTTTCACACAGGGAAATTGAAGCGAACCTCAACAAAATTCAGGCAATCCTGGATATGAAGCCATCGGGGAATGTCAAAGAAGTCCAATCTCTCACTGGGCGAGTTGCTGCCCTTAACAGGTTTGTCTCTAAAGCTACTGATAAGTGTTTACTATTTTTCAAAGTTCTTAAAAAGACATTTGAATGGACAGACGAGTGTCAAAAAGCCTTCCAAGACCTCAAGACCTACCTCACTATAGCTCTTTTGTTAAGCTCGTCTATACCCGGTGAAGAATTATATTTGTATTTGATAGTGTCCCTACATGTAGTGAGCTCAGCGTTGATCAGGGAAGAAGAAAAGGTACAGAAGCCAGTCTACTGTACAAGCTAAGCACTGAGTGGGGCAGAAGGACGATATCCTATAATGGAAAATTAGCCTTTGCTTTGGTTACAACCTCAAGGAAGTTAAGGGATTATTTTCAAGCTCATGTCTTCAATGTTTTGACAGATTATCCATTAAAGAAGGCAATAAACAAGTTGGAGGCCGCAGGACGACTAGTCCAATGGACCATAAAACTTAGTGAGTTCGATGTTAGGCACCAGCCAAGGAGCGCGGTAAAAACACAAGTATTAGCAGATTTCATTGCAGAGTTCACTCCAAGTCAAGGAGACTTAGACGAGCTAAACAAAGCTCAGAGACGGGTCGTCCGTGTGGATGGGTCGTCTACACTTCATACAGGGGGGATAGGAGTTATTTTGCAATCCCCAGAAGGAGACGAGTTGAAGTACAAAGTTCACCTACAATATTCAGTAACCAATAATGAAGTGGAGTATGAAGCCCTTCTTAAGGGGCTAGAGTTGGCAAAGTCCTTGGGGGTAGAATCACTACTCGTCCATGGAGACTTTCAGCTGGTTATAAGTCAAGTGAATGGAATGTATGAAGCAAAGGAAGAACAGATGAAGAAGTATCTTAATAAGGTAAGATGCCTAGTGAAAAGATTTAAAGAAGCTAGTTTCATCCAAGTCCTAAAAGAAGAAAACATGAAAGCAAATACATTAGCGAAGGAGGCCTCAGCGAATGCTTCAGTGGAAAAGTTTGATGAAATTCAATATATGCCAAGCATAGATCTTCTAGAGGTACAGCAGATAGAAGAAGAAGAAAGTTGGATGACCCTAATAGTTGCTTACCTAAAGGATGGACGACTTCTAGAAGGGAGAGACGAGGCTAGAAAGTTGAGAATCAGATCATCCAGATACGTCCTTATAGACGAGGTTCTGTATAAAAGAGGCTTTTCTCAGCCTTATCTAAGATGCTTGGCCCCAAACGAGGCAAACTATATGTTGAGGGAAATTCATGAAGGGGCATGTGGAAACCACTCAAGAGCAAAGGCACTGGTTCATAAAGTCGTTCATGCAGGTTATTATTGGCCAATCATTCAAGCAAACGCAAAGGCTTACGTCAAGGTGTGCAACCAATGTCAACACTTTAGTAATATCCCTAGGCAACCATCAGAGTATCTCACCCCGATGATGTCCCCGTGGCCCTTTGCACAATGGGGATTAGATATCTTGGGTACCTTTCCACTTAAAACTCGGCAGATGAAATTTTTGGTAGTAGGGATTGTCTACTTCACTAAGTGGGTGGAGGTAGAATCTCTAGCAAAGATCACGCAGTAGAATGTCAAGAACTTCGTCTAGAAGAACATTGTATGCAGGTTTAGGGTGTAAGGATAATGATATCAGAAAATAGACGACAATTTGATAACACGCTTTTCATGAACTTCTGCGAACACTTTGGAATTCAAAATCATTATTCCTCACCCACCCACCCACAAGCGAATGGTCAGGCAGAAGTAACAAACCGGTTCTTATTGAAAATCATCAAGACTCGGCTTGAGGGGGCAAAGGGAGTGTCGCCAGAAGAGTTACCAGGAGTTTTATAGGCCTATAGGACGACTGTGAGAACTCCCACAGGGGAAACTCCTTTTAAACTAGCCTATGGAAGTGAACCAGTGATACCCGCAGAAGTGCACATGGCCAGTCACAAATGAAGTACCAAGATGAGGATAACGAAGAGCAACTACGCCTTAACCTTGATCTAATAGACGAGGTATGAATGGATGCGGAGCAAAGGATAGCAAGGTATAAAAACCTCATGTCCAGACAATATGATGCAATGGTGAAACCTAGACATTTTAACATAAGGGACCTCATCCTAAAAAGGGTCTCTTTGGCAAAGTTTAACATAGATGAGCATTATCCTCGACGAGATCACCTAAGATGTCACTCTGGACAAGCCAAAGTTTGTGTTGCTTTCTACTGCTAGCATGTGTTGTTGGTATTATATGTTTTAACTCATTAACAGTGTATTAGTTTTTAAATTATGCGGTATGGGTTATGGATGAGGTCATGAACTTGGACCATATTTGTCTATATTTGTAATTCCCTAAAGGGCACTAGCTCTAAAGCATGTGCTGTACTTGTGGACTGTAACACCCCAAATCCATACCAAGGATTTAGATGCATAACCTGTCTTAGAAATAATCAACAATAATATAATGGAACAGAGCGTAATTAATTATCCACAAATAACTTCTATCCAACATCAACTTTTCTATAAAATCTATAAAAATACGAAATCCTTCACAATAAAATCTCCAAATACAATCTCAAAATAGTTCCACAAATTGCAAACTCATTGTCCCTAAGAAATTTCACTAAAATAGTTCACCAACTAACATAGCTCCAAAAGAAGTCGTCAATCTAAGGCTCCATTGATCTACCATCAAAAGACATTCCATTGCTCAAATCTGAAAGGGGTGGAAAAAGGAGGTGAGCTAGAGGCTCAATAAGAGACTACATAACATGAGGATGTCTTTCAAAACAAAACATTAGTATCATTGACAATATATAGTCTTCACGAAACATGTACAAATAGTTTAAACAGAAATATAATATATTCTATAAAACTGTTAAAATAAAACATTTCACTATAATGCTGTAATCATTAAATAAAATAATAACCACTTAATATGCCAATATACACTAAATAAGTAGAAACAATTTATTATGAAAATAAACAATTTTCCACTTACAAAGATTAGTAGCAATAAAATAGTAGTTCAATATGGAAAATATTAGTCAAACACAGACAAAAGCTGCTAAACACTCGGTGGGTGATTCCCATGGGAACAATAACACTAACCTCAAAGAGGCAACACTAGCTCCAAAGAGCAACAATAACACTGCACCACACCACACTAACACTACTTCGGCCGAAGACCAACACTTAACCCTGTGTTGGCAAAGGTTGCAGACTGTCTAGTTGACCGTTTGACACATTCTTGACATATACAGTTTCATAACAATATACAATGAATAATAAAATTCGAGTATGTGCAAAGCACTAACAATGGTATAAGTTTTCTGGAACTTCACTTTTGCAATTATATATATATATAAATATATTTTTACCACAAATATATATATTTATATATATACGTCCTGAGAGACGTCATGTGCTGAAGTCTACTTACCTTTAGTTATTAAACCAAGCTTCAACTCAATTGTTTGAATCACTGTCAACTAAAACCTAAATAAGGATAAGACAACTCAATAAGAATGGATACACTAAGGCAGCAATGACAAAAATTATAAATTTCACTCTTAAAATTCGTATCTTACATTTTATTCTGAAACTACAGCTAACCTAGTACACAAATTGCTTTATCAAGTACTCCAAAAATCAATACTTAGTAAACAACTATAATGAGCCAAATATGCAGATCTCTATATTATTAAATTCTCCCAGTATGAGTTGGCCTCCAATCAAATTTTATGCTTATAGATCATATTATCCCGAATTTACATATATATATATATATATATATATATGGCATCCAATAAGGTTTCTTCCCGCAAGACATAGGAAGGATGCCATAAGCTTACAAAGTTATTTCTACCCCTAGGACCTAGTAACCCGTATCTTTCATTGACAAAATTCTAGAAGCTTGAAACCATTATGTAGATTACAAATGCAAGGAAGCTAGCACCACTACCAAATCTTGCGTAAAACCCAACAACAAAATCATCTAAAGGCTTAAATCAAGAGATTGCATGGAAACGTTCATGCAAGAATAAAAAAAATACTACCCTAGCTTTAGAGATTATCCCATAGATCATTGTGAGAGAGGCATACCTGAACACGGACGCAGCAAATTTTTTTTTTTTTTTTTTTCGTAATCTCACAGTTTCTCTCTCTGTCTTTCCGCAAGAAGCCCTAACCTACTAGCACGTTAAAACTGTTTCACTTGGGCCGAAAATTTAAAACCCACTAAAATCTAAAATAAGCTTCCAAGACTTTCATTCCCACTAAAACTCATATTAAGGTTGTTTAAATAGGCTAAAACCCTAAAGAATTCCAATAACAATTAAACTCCTAGCCCAAGTAGGTTTTAGTCTCTTATCCTTTTCCTTAACTGATAAGGAGACTAAAGGTTAAATTTTAATAACCCACAAAAATAACTATTCACGTTACCCATTATTATTATTATTATTATTATTATTATTATTATTATTATTATTATTATTATTATTATTATTATTATTATTACTATTATTATTACTTTGTAGAAATCATAATATAAAATAATATCTCCTCCAAAATAAATTAAGCAATTCATCAAATCCACTCTAGAAGCAATTAAATTAAATTTAAGTGAGACGGGTGTTACATGGACGACGTTATATAAATGTAGTTTGGATTTCCAATGTATATGATGCATAACTCTAATCTCCATTTCATCCACAAAATGGCTAAGGCCTAAAGACGAATAAAAAATCTCTAGACACAGGGATATAGCGTCCATGAGCTTTCCTCAGAATAAGGATAAAGTGAAGAAAAATGAGCTTGAGGCATGTTTGTCCAAAAACTGGATGAGGAAAAGCCTGAAGCGTACTGGTCCAGCCCATGGACGAGGAAATACGTGCATAAGAATATTTAGTCCATAGATAGCCAGCCTAAACAATCCAAACTTTGGATGAGTAAAAAGTTGAATGCATAAAAATAATTCCTTTGGATGAAGATAAAACCAGTTGCCAAGTCTTAGGACGTGTAAAGCTGGAGAAACCAGTGCCATTTGCAAGACAAGTTATACTTGTACAACTTAAAGAATGGTAATATTAAACGTGAGGAAATTCCTATCATGGATGAGCCATGAAATCAACGTTATAGATGGTGAAAAATAATAAATTTGGTCCCTACAACAACATGCTTAATAGTAAATAAAAGCAGTGGAAACATTCATTCATAAAATTTTAGAGAAAGATGGACGACAATCGTTCAAAAACCCTTACAAGTAAAGCTTAAAGAGTTTAGAGGCTCATCCAAAAAGCTATGGATGAGTTAAATGTACTTAAACAACTTTAAATGGTCCTAAAACAAAGGACCAAAAGAAAAGAAAAGAAAAGAAAATATAAGGATAAATCGAATATCAAAATCTCGTCTTCATGAAGGCGGGGCGTCAACACTAGGGTTGTCCTGAGCTAGTTGGGTGGTGGCATCGTCCTCTATATTGATATCTTTTGAGCTTGTCTGAAAGAGGGAGCTTGTAGCAGCACCACCAAGGCGGAGTTTGATGGAGCTAAAGTCAACCTTAGGGAAGTTTTCTATAGTGTCCATCCTGAAATCTTCAAACCTGGCTGCATAGTTGGTGTCCAACAGGTTAGTAAATTGCTTGGATGACTTCAACTCAGCAACCACGTCTCCCTTTGCTTTTTCAAGAAGGGTATTCAACTCGTCCTCCTCTTTTGGAGGTGATCAAGACGAGTGTCCTTCTCTATAGCATCAGTCTTTAGCTCCTCAACATGGTTTTGCAGCTCCTTAGCTTCGTCCTTAGCCTTAGCCGCCACCTTAACCCACCTTTTGCACTCGCCCTTAACTTCCTAGATCCTCATCTCCAGCAAGATCCTTCCCTTATCAATCTCCGTTGCTTACCTGGATGCAGCGATGAACTTGGAAATTGCCTACACAAATTAGAATTTTGTTAGACAAAATACGCATGTATATATTGTTAAAAAAAAAAAAAGTTATACATACCTTAAAAAGGTCATGAACACTAGAGTGCTCAAACTCCTTCAAAGACATATCATAGCAGGCCGCCACGTCCTAGTCAGTCATAACCCTCTCGAACCTCTCCTAGGCTAGGTCTTCATTTTCAAGGAGATTTTGAGGAACTCGTCGAGAAGGTTGAGACGAGGCAAGCTGTAATACCCGGAAATAAAAATGAAATAAAATAAAATTAAAGAAGGGGTATTTAAGTAAATTTTGTTTATGGGGTCAACTTTTATAATTAAAATTCCTAAGGGGTTTTTAGAAAATTAGGTTGAAACCCTAGTTTACATAGTCTAATTTTAAGCCAGTGTATATTGACAGACGTTTGGAGAGAGGAGACTATCTAAAATACTGCAGTAGAGAAGATTTGACTACACAATTGAGTTAAGAGCCTGAGAATCTCTTTCTTGTCAAATCTAAGCTTTATTTGGAATTAGAGTACTTTTTATGTAGGTATTTTGGCCAATAGTGAAACTATTTAATCATTCAAGAGTTTTAATGATGCAAACGAAGAAAAGTTTGGATTTATTTTCAGTATACTAGATACTATTACTGCATTATTTTTTGTTCAGTAACTTAATCTTATTGAATGCCTGTTTGTTACGTTGAGCGGAGATAGAATTTTTTTGGCTTCATGGGTCAGGTTTCTGCACAGGCCCTTATGCCGAAGTGATGGAGTTAGGGAGTATGAGAAATCAAAAAGAACAGTAACTAGTCTAGGCTTTGAGGCATGACAGGTTATCAGTTATAGCATGTTAAAAAAAAAAAAAAAAAGGTGTTAACGTGATTGTGTTCAGGTGGTGTTTCCTATAAATTGACTTTTGACCCTATAGGTATTCTATAGTCTTTAACCCTAGGAAACTATTGTGGCAGAAAGTAAAGGATATATATATATATATATATATATATTAAATTGTTGGGTTTTTGTGTGAGTTAATAATGAAGAAATTATTAGGTTTTTTTTTAGTCTCTCTTCTGACTGAGTATCGTTATAAGTTTTTCTTGAATTATTTTAATTATTGAGTATAGTGCTTGTAAATTTTTAGGTGATATCTAAAGATTTTAGAGAAAGTATTAGGGAAGGGTTCTTTGTGGTGAGTTATTTGAGGTAAGTAACCTTATCCTAATTGGTTTTATTTTACGTATTTTAATTACTGAAATTGTTTATAGTTATTACAATTTTATTTCTATTGTATTACTGATTTCAAGTAAAGAATTATTACAAATATATCTGATTACTGAATATATGATGTAATTTATGTAATTGCTTTAGCTACACTGATTCAAAGTAAAGGGTAAAGAATTTTCACAAATACATGTGAGCATTGAATATAAGGTTTATTTTATTTAATTGTTTTATAGCTATAATGATTTAAAGTAAATAATATAGAAATATCACAAATAGATTTGAATAAGATATTTTTGATAGAAACTATGATTTCATATATATAATTATGAACAATTTGACTATGAATTTATTTTGATACCCAAACCAATGGGGGTTTTTCATTGGTACTCTGATACCCAGCCAATAGGGGTTATTCATTGGTATTCTGATTTATTCATTGGTATTCTGATACCCAAACCAATGGGGGTTATTCATTGGTACTCTGATACCCAAACCAATGGGGGTTATTCATTGGTACTCTGATGCCTAGTCACGGGAATATAGTGTGACTATAGTCGTAAGATTGTTAAGAATATGAATTACGTTTGAATATTTGAACTATTTTGAGTCCTTAAAACTACATATGTGATTTGGAAATGTTTGAGTATTTGAACTATTTTGAGTCATTAAAACTGCTTATGTGTTTTTGGAACCTATTGTAAAGTATAACTTTGTTATTTATGGAAAACTGATTATTTTTCTAATCCATCTACGTTACATTGTAAGATTTAAAACATTTGATTTATATCCAAATTATTATTTTACAGATCTATTTTCTCTTGCTGGAACTTTTTTTTAGGACTTTGGTTACTTATTGAGTTGTCAACTCACCCCCCTCTTCCTCCTTTCAGATTTTGATTAAGAAGAGTAGTGTATGTTTGGGCTTCCGCTGGGATGTGCGCATGAGTGAAGTTTAGGAAATTATTGAAATAAGATTTGAACTTTTATGTTTAAGATTTCCATTTGTGTAGACTTTTAGATTTAAAGGATTTAGTTAATTTTATTTTGATGTGGAAGATTATTATTGGAGATCTTTTGAGAATTGCATTGTTTAGGATATTATTAAATTTATTGCTGAAATTTCTTGAGGATAATTATGTAATTGTTTAAGAGGGCCTTACACACTTGTAGGATGTAAACTTTATAAGTGTGTGGCTGTTGTCACATGCCTAGCCCTTACTTGGGTTCGGGGCGTGACAATATTTATGGTATCAGAGCTTTAGGTTGGATCCTTAGGCATTGAATTATGAAACTAAATGGTGAGAGGGGTAGAAATTAGGCATTTAGGGATACGTTGTATGATATATATACTAGATGAGTTTTTGATTTGTTTTTTTTATTATTAAATTAGAAGTTTGATAACATGTTAGTTTGTCATGTGCATAATGAACAGAGGTTAGGATGCCACCTCGCAGCAGAAACACTGGGAACACTCCCAACAACTCTGGCAATGGTAGGAATCAGCAAGATGGGAACCGAGAATTTAGGCACGACCAAGGCCAACCGCCAGAGATGATCCAAATGATGCAGACCTTGGTTGGAGTGGTCCAACAACAGGTCACTACTGGAGATAACCTAGCTAGGATGATGGAGCAACGTCGAGGTCATCATGGTGGGATGATGGAATTCAAGAGGTTGTCTCCTCCAGTTTTTGAGGGGACTACCGAGCCTATGGAAGCAGAAAAATGGATCATTAAGATGGAGAAAGTATTCAGAGTTCTTGAATGCTCTGAGGGTGAGAAAGTGGCTTATGCAGCTTATATGTTGCGTGGAGATGCTTATGACTGGTGGCGGCTGGAAGAAGAAAAACGTGGCCAAGAGACTAAGCCTTGGACTTGAGAGCTATTTAAGTCTTTATTCTATGAGAAATATTTTCCTAAGAGCATCCGTTTTCAGAAGGAAAAAGAGTTTATCAAGCTGACACAAGGTAACAAGACAGTTGCTCAGTATGAGGCAGAATTTTCCAAGTTAGCCAAATTTGCTCCGATAATGGTGGTGGATGAAGAAACTAAGGCTCGAAGGTTTGAAGATGGATTAAGGTTCCGAATTAAGCAAGGAGTTGTGCCCTTTGAGTTGACTACCTTTAGGGCGGTGGTGAGTAAGGCTTTACTAGTGGAGATGGGGCTTAATGAGGCTCAAGCAGATAGAGATAATATCCAAAAGAAGAGGCCTAGACAAGGAGAGCAAAGCTCTAGCTTTCAAGCTAAGAAACCAGGAACACAACGTGCTGATACCAAGGCCCTGCCAAAGTGCTCTCGATGTGGTAGTTCTCATGCAGATAAGGATTGCCACTGGAATACTGGAGCATGTTTCTCATTTGGACAAAGGGGTCACAGGATTGCTGAGTGTCCCCAACGAAAGGAGGTTCAGACCATTCCAATACCAACAACAGGACAGAATCAGGGAGCAAGCCAAAAGCCCAAGATCCAAGGAAGGGTTTATGCATTCACTCAACAGGATGCTAATACTTCTAATGCTGTGGTAATAGGTATTATTCCAGTTTTCACAACTTATGCTTATGGATTGTTTGATCCTGGTGCCACTCACTCCTTCATATCTTCTAAGTTTGCAAAGAAACATAATTTTAAATTTGAGCCTATGGAGTCTGAATTATGTGTGGATACCCCAGTTGGGGGTGTAGTAGTTACTGATAGTGTTTGCAAGTCTTGTGTTGTCAAAATAACAGATAGAGAGTTACTAGCAGATCTAACATTGTTGGAGATGCGGGATTTTGACATAATCCTTGGGATGGATTGGTTGGCTGCCCATTATGCCATAGTTGATTGTCACAGGAAGAAGGTAATTTTCCAAGTACTTGGTGAGATTGAGTTTTGTTTTGTGGGAAGTGGGGCAAATATTTCTCCACGGGTGATTTCAGCTTTACAAGCTAGACGTATGATGAGGAAAGGGTGTAAAGGATATCTGGCCATTGTGAGAGACATACAACAAGGTGAATTGAAGCTGGAGGACATTCCTGTAGTGAGAGAGTTTCTAGAAGACTTGTCAGGGTTACCACCAGATAAGGAGATAGAGTTTTCTATTGACCTATTACCAGGTTCTAGCCCAATTTCTAAAGCTCCATATCGAATGGCACCTGCTGAGTTAAGAGAATTAAAAGTACAGCTGCAAGAGCTACTTGACAAAGGCTTCATCAAGCCTAGTGTTTTCCCTTGGGGTGCACCTGTGTTGTTTGTAAAGAAAAAGGATGAGAGCATGCGACTTTGCATTGATTATAGGGAGATGAATAGGGTGACAGTGCGAAATAAATACCCTTTACCAAGGATAGAGGATTTGTTTGATCAACTCCAAGGAGCACAAGTTTTCTTTAAGATTGATCTTTGTTTCGGCTACCATCAATGGAAGATTAAGACTGCTGATGTGCCCAAGACGGCCTTCCGTACAAGATATGGCCATTATGAATTTTTGGTGATGCCTTTTGGCTTGACCAATGCATCGGCAGCCTTTATGGACTTAATGAATAGGGTGCTCAAACCCTTCTTAGATAAATTTGTTGTGGTTTTTATTGTTGTGGCTTGTACTACAACTATTGCAGGAGAAGAAGTTGTATGCAAAGCTTAAAAATGTGAATTTTGGCTAGACAGTGTTGCATTCCTTGGGCATGTCGTATCTAAAGATGGGATTGCTGTTGACCCTAAGAAAGTGGAAGCAGTTGTAGAATGGAATAAACCGAATAGTGTGACAGAGGTTCGTAGCTTTTTGGGACTGGCTGGTTATTACAGGAGGTTTGTTGAAGGATTTTCTCACTTAGCCATGCCTTTGACTCGCTTGACCCAAAAGGGAGCTAAGTTTGAGTGGACTGTAAAGTGTGAAGAAAGCTTCCAGGAATTGAAAAGGAGGTTGGTGTCAGCACCCATTCTCACCATATCTTCGGGTAGTGGAGGTTTCACCATTTATAGTGATGCCTCTAGGAAAGGCTTGGGGTGTGTTCTTATGCAGAATAGGAAGGTAGTGGCTTATGCCTCTAGACAGTTGAAGTCTTATGAGCAAAATTATCCCACACATGACTTGGAGTTAGTTGCAGTGGTTTTTGCTCTAAAAATTTGGAGGCACTATTTGTATGGAGAATAGTGTGAGATATTCACTGACCACAAAAGCCTCAAGTACCTCTTTACTCAAAAGGAGTTGAATATGAGACAGAGAAGATGGTTGGAGCTATTAAAGGACTATGACTTGACTATTAGTTACCATCCTGGAAAAGCCAATGTAGTAGCTGATGCCTTAAGTAGGAAGTCTGCAGGAAATTTGGCAGCATTGATGACTACACAAAAACACATCCTGGAAGATTTGAGGAAGATGAGGATAGAAGTACGGTTTCATGAAGCAGAGGCACATCTGGCAAATCTTAGAGTTCAGCCTACCTTGATTGAAAGGATAAAAATTGCACAAAGTAATGATCCACAGTTGTAGAAGATAAGAGATTTGATAAGTCTAGGCTCTCAATCTAAGTTTTGCATTCATGAGGAAGGATCCTTGAGGTTTGGTAATTGGCTTTGTGTACCAAATGATCCAGACCTTAAGGCAGAAATTCTAAAGGAGGCTCATAACACGAGTTACACGATACACCTAGGAGGCACTAAGATGTATCGGGATCTAAGGGAGACTTTTTGGTGGAACAACATGAAGAGGGAGATTGCTCAATATGTTGCTCAATGTCTAGTGTGTCAACAAGTCAAGATGGAGCATCCAAGACCAGCTGGATTTTTGCAACCTCTTCCCATTCCAGAACGAAAGTGGGAGGACATTACTATGGACTTTGTGACGGGGCTGCCTAGAACCCCTACTGGTAAAGATGCAATTTGGGTGATTGTGGATCGGTTGACAAGATCTGCACACTTTTTGGCCATTAGGGTGGATTTCTCACTCGAAAGGTTAGCTAGATTGTATATTAATGAAATAGTGAGATTGCATGGTGCACCTGTATCCATTGTGTCTGATAGAGACCGAAGATTTGTGTCTCAATTTTGGGAGAGCATGCATAAGGCAATGGGTACTAACTTGAAGTTTAGCACAGCCTTTCACCCTCAAACAGATGGACTTTCAGAAAGAACTATTCAAACTTTGGAAGATATGCTAAGAGCTTGTGTAATTGATTTCAAAGGTTCATGGGATGAACATCTGCCTTTGATGGAGTTTGCATATAATAATAGCTACCAAGCAAGTATTAAAGCAGCACCATATGAGGCTTTGTATGGTAGGAAGTGTAGGTCTCCTATATGTTGGGATGATGTTGGGGAAAGAAGATTGTTGGGTCCTGAGATTGTACAGCAAATAGTAGATAAAATTCAAGTGATTAAAGAAAGGCTCCAAACAGCTCAGAGTAGGCAGAAGAGTTACGCAGACGTTAGAAGAAGGAAACTAGAGTTCCAAGTGGGTGATCATGTGTTCTTGAGGATTTCACCTACTAAAGGAGTTATGAGATTTGGGTTTCGAGGTAAGTTGAGCCCTCGTTATGTAGGACCTTTTGAAGTCTTTGAGAGGATGGGTAAAGTTGCTTATAGGCTCGCCTTACCACCTTCCTTATCAGGGGTACATAATGTTTTCCATGTCTCAATGTTGAGGAAATATGTTCCAGACCCCAGTCATGTAGTGGATTATAAGCCTCTAAAATTAAGAGATGATTTCACTTATGAAGAGCAACCAGTTAAAATTGTGGACAAGATGGAGCAAGAGTTGAAGCGTCGTACCATACGTTATGTCAAGGTTCAATGGAGGAACCAGTCTGTGAGAGAGGCTACATGGGAGTTAGAAGATGAAATGAAGGAGAAGTACCCATATCTTTTTGAGGACTCAGGTATGTCAAGTTAGAGGACTAAACTTCTTTTAAGGGAGGGAGAATGTAATACCCGGAAATAAAAATAAAATAAAATAAAATAAAAGAAGGGGTATTTAAGTAAATTTTGTTTATGGGGTCAACTTTTATAATTGAAATTCCTAAAGGGTTTTTAGAAAATTAGGTTGAAACCCTAGTTTACATAGTCTAATTTTAAGCCAGTGTATATTGACAAACGTTTGGAGAGAGGAGACTATCTAAAATACTGCAGTAGAGAAGATTTGACTACACAATTGAGGTAAGAACCTAAGAATCTCTTTCTTGTCAAATGTAAGCTTTATTTGGAATTAGAGTACTTTTTATGTAGGTATTTTTGCCAATAGTGAAACTATTTAATCATTCAAGAGTTTTAATGATGCAAACGAAGAAAAGTTTGGATTTATTTTCGGTATACTAGATACTGTTGCTGTATATTTTTTTGTTCAGTAACTTAATCTTATCGAATGCCTGTTTGTTGCGTTGAGATAGAATTTTTTTGGCTTCATGGGTCAGGTTTTTGCACAGGCCCTTATGCTGAAGTGATGGAGTTAGGGAGTATGAGAAATCAAAAAGAATAGTAACTAGTCTAGGCTTTGAGGCGTGACAGGTTATCAGTTATAGCATGTTAAAAAAAAAAAAAAGGTGTTAACGTGATTGTGTTCAGGTGGTGTTTCCTATAAATTGACTTTTGACCCTATAGGTATTCTATAGTCTTTAACCCTAGGAAACTATTGTGGCAGAAAGTAAAGGATATATATATATATATATATATATATTAAATTGTTGGGTTTTTGTGTGAGTTAATAATGAAGAAATTATTAGGTTTTTTTTTAGTCTCTCTTCTGACTGAGTATCGTTATAAGTTTTTCTTGAATTATTTTAATTATTGAGTATAGTGCTTGTAAATTTTTAGGTGAAATCTAAAGATTTTAGAGAAAGTATTAGGGAAGGGTTCTTTGTGGTGAGTTAGTTGAGGTAAGTAACCTTATCCTAATTGGTTTTATTTTACGTATTTTAATTACTGAAATTGTTTATAGTTATTACAATTTTATTTCTATTGTATTACTCATTTCAAGTAAAGAATTATTACAAATATATCTGATTACTGAATATATGATGTAATTTATGTAATTGCTTTTAGCTACACTAATTCAAAGTAAAGGGTAAAGAATTTTCACAAATACATGTGAGCATTGAATATAAGGTTTATTTTATTTAATCGTTTTATAGCTATAATGATTTAAAGTAAATAATATAGAAATATCACAAATAGATTTGAATATTGAATATATGATTATATAAATGTGTTTGAATAAGATATTTTTGTTAGAAACTATGATTTCATATATATAATTATGAACAATTTGACTATGAATTTATTCTGATACCCAAACCAATGGGGGTTATTCATTGGTACTCTGATACCCAGCCAATGGGGGTTATTCATTGGTATTCTGATACCCAAACCAATGGGGGTTATTCATTGGTACTCTGATACCCAGCCAATGGGGGTTATTCATTGGTACTCTGATGCCCAGCCACGGGAATATAGCGTGACCATAGTCGTAAGATTGTTAAGAATATGAATTACGTTTGAATATTTGAACTATTTTGAGTCCTTAAAACTACATATGTGATTTGGAAATGTTAGAGTATTTGAACTATTTTGAGTCATTAAAACTGCTTGTGTTTTTGGAACCTATTGTAAAGTATAACTTTGTTATTTATGGAAAACTGATTATTTTTCTAATCCATCTATGATACATTGTAAGATTTAAAACATTTGATTTATATCCAAATTATTATTTTACAGATCTATTTTCTCTTGCTAGAACTTTTTTTAGGACTTTGGTTACTTATTGAGTTGTCAACTCACCCCCCTCTTCCTCCTTTCAGATTTTGATTAGGAAGAGTAGCGTATGTTTGGGCTTCCGTTGGGATGTGCGCATGAGTGAAGTTTAGGAAATTATTGAAATAAGATTTGAACTTTTATGTTTAAGATTTCCATTTGTGTAGACTTTTAGATTTAAAGGATTTAGTTAATTTTATTTTGATGTGGAAGATTATTATTGGAGATCTTTTGAGAATTGCATTGTTAAGGATATTATTAAATTTGTTGCTGAAATTTCTTGAGGATAATTATGTAATTGTTTAAGAGGGCCTTACACACTTGTAGGATGTAAACTTTATAACTGTGTGGCTGTTGTCACATGCCTAGCCCTAAGCTCGAGAACAACGTCATGAATTTGGATAGAGGGCTGTTGGGTAGGAAAGACAGGAACGTTGGGCTTGACCCCCCCAAAGTTGGGATGACCTGTGCTTGGCCTTTTTCTCCTTACATCAACTTGGAAGATTTCCCAAGTCAATAGCTCTAGACAAGTTTTTTATTTTATCACCTACAGATGGACGAGGCTGGGATTAGACCCCCTACCTAACTGCCTCGTCCATCATTTCTTTGCCTTTATTCTCTTTCATTGTTGCCATCCTTGAAAAGAAAGATGTTAGTCAAAAAAAAAAAAAAAAAAAAAAAAAAAAAAAAAACAAAGAAGGAGAAAGGAAAGAGAAGGGAGAAAAGAGAACTTACGTCTACAGACAGTAAGCTCATGGGTAATGGCTTCATTGGACGGCTAATGGCCTAACCCCTAAGTATGTCGAAGACTTACCAAAGAATGGAAAGTCTTGTCAGTGTATAAACGAGCCTTTTGGACTCGTTCAAGATAGAACCTGCACAAATGAGGTCTTCTAACACCTGTAAAAAAAATAAGAAAAAAGAGAAAGCAAAGAATTGTTAGATGACTACAATCAAGAATAAGTATAACAAATAATAAAAAGACAACCATAAGCATACCTTCAGGATGAAGGTTCCCTAACTCTCTTGTATAGGGAGCAAATGGATCCTTGCCAACCTCAACAGGGTGTCCAGCCTAGAAACCGGAGACGAAGAAGAACTCCGTCTTCCAATTCCTATCTGAGGTGATTAGGGACTTTATTAGCCTATAATCTTTCCCTTTGGCTGTGAATTGATAGAAGCCAAGGGATTGGTTAATCTCGGAGGTTTAGTAGCAATAAAGGAGGTTATCCATAGTAAAAGGACGATTCCCCTCAAATACTTCCCTCCACAAAACTTGCATAGAGACAACTAGCCTCCATGTGTTGGGATTGAATTGACATATACCTAAACCTAACCTAGTGAGCAACTCCTTAACAAAGGCATTAAGAGGCAACCACAAACCCCCCAAGAGATAAGCCTCATAAATGCCAACACCAAAACTGGGCTAGTAACACCACTCCCGACGCACAAGTAACCTGGGGTTTAGGTCATCAGGGATTTGGTACCAAGTCTTAAGGGAATCTAGTCTTTTCTCGTCTGTCTTAGAAGCGACCCCTATAGCACAACTGTAAACTATCTCAACCTTGTCTTGAATAGTAGATGAGGGAGAACTTGTACCAGCCTTAAACCCGAACTCAGCTCTCGTCCTAAGTTCTTCCTAAAGAACCTCTAAAGGAACCCCAGGGACACTAGACGTATATTCGTCCGTGGTGTTTCCCCCACTGCTACTATTGCTATTACTACTACTACTATCACTAGAACCACTAAAACTGCTAGGGTCGTGATACTCGTCTATGGCCTTATCATCGCTATTGCTAGATGAAGAAAGGACAACCTCAGACATTTTTTAAGAAAACTTAAAACCTAAGGACGAGAATGAAGAAAATACCTGGATCTAGACGACGGGAGACTATAGACGTGGGAAACTTCTAGATGAGGCGCTAAGATGAGGGATGTCAAAGAAGAAAATTTTAGAAATGTAAAGGGTAGCGAAGGAATTCCACTATTTATAGGCAGGGGACTTTAGCATCCGAATCGACATAACCAACCAAAAGGTGACATGTGGCATGCTCCTCAAAAAAATGAATCGACGTGACCAGTCACCAGTAGGATTATGTGATTTCTGTTTTTATTCATGTTTTTAATTTTTTTTATTTAGTTAAAATTAATAAATTATTATTTTTTAATTTAGATGCTGACGTGGCATTTTTTAATGCCAAATAATATTTTTTATTATTATTTTAATGTCCACGTCAGCTTCTGTTTGCCACCTGTGTAATTTTTGTCTCTGATGTAATGGTAAGGACAAAAATGAAATGCGTTTTCTAGAATAGGGACTAAAAGCAGTGGAAAAAAAAAGTTAGGGACTAAAGTGGGAATCGCATGAAAATGTAGGGACTAAAATGGGTTTTACGCCTAAAATTAATCTAGGATAATCCTATGAACGCATTTGTATAGTATGATCATGAATCAACCAATCAGATTTAAGCATTCAATAAAAATGGTTAGGGCAATGTTTCACATAGAAAAATACCAACTTACTCTTAATTGCTCTATAACCACTTAGGATCAGGGTCATTTACGAAATTTTCTCTTACATAAAACTATCACATTACAACTTGTTCTAATAAAGGGTAGCAAAATATGGTGTTAACAATTGTAACCCTATGAAACCAGCCACAAATCATGAGAACTCATTAGGAAACTATGAACAGATTGCAACTCATTTGAGAGAGTTTTATAAAAAAACAACATAGTGATTTGGGGAGAGAGAGAGAGAGAGAGAGAGAGTAATTTTTACTCTCAAAAAATAATGTTGCATATAGAGTTTTAGGAATTTAATCATCTATGTAACGAAATTGTCTTAGCAAGCGTGATGCGAGGCAAAAACTTGGGTTTGGCTTACCTCTAGTACTTTTTTAATTGGAAGTGTCTTTTTGTTTTTGTTTTGTTTTGTTTTGTTTTTTTTTTTTTTTTTGAGATAGTCTTTTGTTTTAAATATACAATAGCAAGTGGTAGTGAGTTTTAATCTCCACTTTTTATTTAGTTAGTGGATGATGTGGTAGTTTCTCATTAAAACAAAAGGAGATTTCTGTTAAAAAAGTACTAGAAGTAAGCCAAACCGCAAAAACTTGGGTATGGTAGAATCTCCCATAAAATCAATGTTTGTTTTTTCTTCCTAAATTTGGTCAATATAAAAGGTTATGCAATGAACAACAGGGTACAAGAATTGGATAAATCGAATTTTATTTATTCCAAGATGCTCTAAAAGGGCTAAATATGTGTACATCCAAGTTTTGGAACTAGTAGTTATTTTTATTGAATCAACAATAATCATAAATATGCCCTTCTGAAATAAATAATTATATCATAAAATAAAAGGAATGTAGACTCATAAATATAAGAAAATGCTAAAGTTAATACCAATTTTATTAGGCAAAATTGCAAACTATACCCCTAAAGTTTGGGGTATTTGGATTTTACACCCTAAAGTTTTAGAATTTGGATTTTTCCATTTGCATCTACAACTATCCATCCATATTTTCCATTAAGTGTCACATAAACTTACCACACGTGTTTAGATGTTTAGTTCAATAAAATGATGCCAAGTCATTTTTATCATGCCATGTCATTTTTAATTTTTTTTTAAGCTACAAAAATGACGTGACATCATGTTATTAGAAAAACTAAACATGTGTGGTATGTTTATATGGCACTTAATGGAAAACAGGGACGAAGGGGTTGTCGATGCAAATAGAATAGAACTTTAGGGGAAAAAATCAAAATTTTGAAACTTCATGATATAAAATACAAACACTTTAAACATTAGGGGTATAATTCGCTATTTAGCCATTTTATTCTAAAGACTTATAAACTGATATTGCAATGAATGTGATAGAGCTATTTTAAAAACATAATAATCAAATGTTTGAATTAATATTTTTATGATTGGAGACATATCAATTGGCAACTTTATATCTTTCTAAAAAAAATAGTAAGCTTATACATACTAAGAACATTTCAAAATTTGTTACTTGAGTGATTGGTCTTAAAAATTGATATATCACTAATAATATATTAGTATTCAAACATTCATTTATTATGTTATTGAAGTAACGCCACTTAAATTCATTGTCATATATTTTTTAAGTTTTTACAGTAAAATTGGCAGTAGATTTACCTTTTTCCTATATAAAATTTGTGTCATCAAGGGTTTAAAGAAATTTAATATTTATGATTATGAGACTTAAGGTAAATTGGTAAACCGTCAACTAGAATGGGTGATGGCTTATAAGTAATCTTTTCATCTGGAATTACTTTCTCCGTCTTGAATCTTGTCACCACATTATGTACAAACACTAGTATTTCTAATCGAGCGTACTCCCCCCCGAGCAAATCTGAGGTCCTCCTCCAAATGGCACAAAAGTGTAAGGTGCTAGGTCACTCCCTTCAAATCTCAAAGGATCAAAATTCTCAGGATTTAGAAAGTGTTTGGGATTTTTGTGTGTTGAATATGGAGACCACAGTATCTGCAAAAAAAAAAAAAAAAAAAAAAAAGATTTAGAACACTAAGAACCACCTTTAAAACAAAGTGAAGATATATATTTTAGCTAATGTATTGGTAAGTGTCACATACCTTCCACCCTTTAGGAATAGTAAAGCCTGCGTAAGTGAAGTTATTTATAGACTCTCTAAATGTTCCTGCTATAGGTGGTGTTAGCCTTATGGTCTCATAAGCTACATTCAAAGAGTACTTCATCTTCTTAATGTCATCTCAATTCAACAAATCATTTGGACCTTGGGATCTTGCCGTTTCCATATGCTCTGTTTAACAATATGGCCCACTTTTCATTAATTTTTCAAATCATATTTATAACATACTTAGAGTTCGCTTGGGAACAACTTATTTAGCTAAAACTGAAGATTCATCAATCAAAAGACCCACTATTGCCTCCTCCAATGATTCAATAATTGGTGAAGAGATTGGGGTGGGGTGTTTTCAAGGAATCCAGTGGTGTTTCACTACAAAAAACGAGGTCTATAGCCACGTTTCAAAAATGCAGCTATAGACCCCAAAAACGCAGCTATAGGATATAGCCACATTTCCTATAGCGGCGTTTACAACCCAGGCATATGCAATGCAGCAATAGCCCCATGCGGGTCTATAGCTGCATTTTGATAACCGCGGCTATAGGCTTCAGGCTCATAGCTGCGTTTTTAGAAAACACGGCAACAGACCTGCTTTGAGCCACGTTTATAACCGTGGTTATAGGCTGTCTACCTATAGCTGCGTTTCTAAAAACCGCGGCTATAGACCCGCTTTGAGCTGCATGCAAAACCGCAGTTATAGGCCAAACCTATAGCTGCGTTTGAAAAAACACGGCTATATACTAGCTTTCAGCAACGTTTTCTGGTATAGCCAGGAACATTGGTAGAAACTACAGCTGCGTTTTAAAAACGCGGCTATAGGTTTTTTTTTTTTTTTTTTCCTTTTTTTCCTTTTTTTCCCCTGCTATGCTATTACAACTTCCTGCTATCACAACTTAGGATGTTTTTAACATCTGAAAATTACAAATTCCCAACATCAAAACATCACAACCTCCCAACATCACAAATTCACAAGTTCCCAACCTCACAACATCACAAGTTCACAACATCACAAGTTCCCAACATCACAAGTTCCATAAACAAGATATATAAAAGTTCCCAACAAAAAATTGCCAAAAGATATATTTAAGATTTTGTACATCTCAAAAAATATACAAGAATGGTTTTTTACATTCTAAACTACCCTCAAACAGCCACAGCCAGCAAGCAGCAACATCACTAACCTTGTGTTAACAAAAAATATACAAATGTTTGTTCATGTTTATTCACAAAAAAAAACTTTACAACATGCTTAGAATGTCCACCAAGTTGTGAGGCCTCAGGAGTTTCCTCAGTTTCATTTGCTTCCATTATGACATACTTCTTAGCATAAATAATGTGAACGAAAACACTTTCTTGTCCGCTTCATGGTAAAACTGCACAAATTATTCTTTGTCATGTTACAAATTATTCTTTGTATCAAAAGGCATGACCACGGAGCAATTTGGTAGAATAATGTTATAAGGGAAAGTGAGCTCATTTGGATTAAAGAAAACAATACAAAGAAAATATAAGCAAGGATCAATCTCTGCCATATCAATTATGTTGTTTTCATCAACTTAGTAACATGAGAGGAAGACTAGCTGTAGTTCAATTATTCATTAATAATTTAACAAGAGTAGTGTAGTTGAGATTGATAATTTAACAACTATTCAGTAATACTTAGTCAATTTATCAGAGTTAAAACTTAGAGAGAAGAAAAAAATCTAGTCAAAACTTCAAATTCAATCAAGTTCAGCAATACATTATTGAGATTGATAATGCCAAGAAAATGTGTTCTTCATGTTTCAGGTGGCAAATAAGAATGCGATACTCTACAGTAGTCACTATATCATAGACCTTTGAAATGCGTCTTGAATCAACTTATATTACAATAATAAAATTGCATTATGAGATTTTATAACATATTCACCAGCACAAAGTTTTCTTTCCTACTGTAACGACTACTGACGTTCATAGTTTATCCATCATAGCATGCTATGTATATATGTAGGCTACTGTTTTTAGAGAAATTTTGTTTTACCTTAGGATTCACAGTTTCATTCCCATCATTCCCATCAAGCATTGCCACCCTAAAATATATTAAAGGCATCGTATTAATATCACATAACAATGCATTGCAAAAAGTAGTGTTTTGCTAAATAACATTTGTTTGCTACTTGAGAAGGATTTAAATCACGCACAAGTGGGCTAAGTTGGTTGAAAATGTCTCTCATCGACGTCATCACGTCGGTCATTTATTGTTGGTGCCTTGCCTCAGATTGAGCTAGTTCCTCCCTATGCCTCGCCTTAGATTGAGCTAGTTCCTCCCTATACCTCTCCTCAGATTGAGCTACTTGCTCCCTAAACTGTTCATGACTCGTCTCCAACTCTGAAATCCTTAGGGTCGTTCTACTTGATGACAGAGTCGAGGTATACTGTGAAAGGTTTGTCGCACTTCTTCCTGATGAGATGATTCCAAAACCTACCCCACGCACACGTCCAGGGCGCTCTGGACGACCCATCACCCAAGCATACGCATCGTCGTTGAACCAAAGGATTCCACTACCAATCTCTCCTTGTAGTCGTATGCTCGGTTCATTCAAAAGTGATGTCATCCTATCCTATTTTCCTACAAGAACCAAGCAACGTATTACACACCATAAACAATACAAACACAAAATACGCTAAAATTCAATTCGATCAAATTGTGCTTACCATGTTCTCTTCTGCATGGGTACTAATAGCAACACTATTTTTGGTGCAGTATACTCGTTGATACACCTCAGCGCGCTCGACTGCCGCCCCTCTTGCTTAGTGAAGTCCTTCTTCTTTTTCTTCTTACCCTTGCCTTTCGACTTAGGCTGAGAAGTAGAAGCTTCACCCACATAGGCTTCAACATTAGAAGTACCAAGGATGCCTTCCACCGCTACCAACTCATTCATTAATTCAGACAAAGAATAAATCTTTTTGTTCATGTTATAGTTAAGTCTGAATTCCTTGAATGATTCCGGTAGTGACTGGAGTATCATATCCACTTGGGATTCTCCATCAATGTCGGCACCCAAAACTTCTAAAGTACTCAGATTAGAGATCATTGTAAGACAATGCTCTCTCACTGAACTACCTTCAGCCATTTTGGTATTATAAATTTGCCTCATGGTTTCTTGCCTTGCAGAACGGCCTTGCTCACCAAACATCTCCTTCAGACTTTGCATAATGTCCGAAGCTAGTTCTACATCCTGCATTTGATGCTGTAGAACATTTGAGATGGACGCTAGGATGTAGCACTTGGCCATTTCATTAGATTTCTGCCAACGATCATATCGTTGTTTTTCCTCGGGAGGAGCATCTAATGAAGGAAAGCTAGGACATGGTTGAGTAAGCACATATTTGTGCTCTTCAGCTGTGAGAACTATGTCCAAGTTTCTTTTCCAGTCAACATAATTGGTTCCAGTCGGTTTGTTTTGAGTAAGAATGCTAACAAGTGGGCTAAATGATGCCATGTTCAAATCTGAAATAATAAACATGAATATAATAAATAAACTGGACATTATCAATTTAGCATATAAACATATACTATGGAACCTTAATAAAACCATAATATAATATATGCAACGACAACCCAATCCCATACTCAATATCCCTCAGCATAGAGTGAATATTAAATACTATGATTGATTGAGAACTATTCTCATTATTAGTGCTATCATGATAACTCTTATCAAACACTTAATAATATGCCGTTATACATTTGGCCTCTAAATGATTATAGCAAGAACTCAGCATAGAGGATACTATAATATTTAGTCTAGTGTATACCATTGTCTAGAATCATGTGTAGCCACATTTCATCCCCTTAACAGGCTTATCATGTAGTACCATGATACAAAACACCCTCTGCATGGAATGCAAAGCTCGAAGCGAAGACAAGGTGTTTGATCAAACCACTATAAACCAAGAAATTCAATCTTGTAGGACCATGAAATACATATTCTCCGCATGGAATGCAAAGCTCGAAGCTAAGACAAAATATATATTTCACACTACTATGAACCAACAATGAAGGCCGTGAGATCCAACCCTTGTATCTCTCTCCCACTAGATATTTTAAATTAAAGGTTTTTATCTTATAAACATGCATAAACTAATTATACACAACCTTGCACTTTTTCTTACGAAAAAGGCGTAAGAAAAAATAGCAAAAACACAAAATTTAAGTTTGAAAACACTTAGAAAAAATTCTGATTTTCTTTCTTTCGATCGATCGAATGTACCCCTCGATCGATCGAAAAAATTAAACAATCCGAACTAAACCTTCTGTCTGATTCGATTGATACTCGATCGCCTCTCGATCGATCGAAAATAAAATTTGATCGATCGACTAGCAATCGAATATTAATCAATTCAAAAGGATAAGTCTCTGTTTCACTCGATCAATCGAAAGTAAATCTCGATCGATCGAAACTCGTGAAACTCGAATTTCCAGAAATTCTTCTAAGGCAGTTTTCAACCGTTTTGCATGAACAAACAACCATCATACGAAAATGATAGACAGAAATTGATATCAAAACTGAAATCTATTGATGCTATAGCCTTAAAGATCAATTTAACATTCTTAAATTCATATTTAAACAACATCATAACATCAATATCAGTTTTTATCAAATCATAGTTTCAACAATCATGCAGAAATCTATCAACTTGAAACTATAATCTCTAATTCCAAAACGAACAAAACATGTTATACAGATTCGAAATGAAGACCGCTCTGATACCAATGTTGGGAAATCATCATGTTTGTATCGAATACAAAACATACGCAGCGAAAAATAAACGGATCTACTTCATTCGCAATTGATAACATTCACTATGTAAGTTTCAGAATATAAGAACAAGAGAGTGTACCTTGATGCGGTGAATTTCAAAACCGAATGAAGAAGTACTCGGGAATACTTTCAATCTTCACTCCAATTCCACTCGATGCCCAAGATGTGTGGTCTCTCAATCAGTTCTATGTTTCTAGAGAGAATATGAAAGAGTGTCTCTCTTCCTTATTTTCATTACCTTACACATACAAACCATTTCATTCAATATAAAATTCTGTATGTTTCTCTCCACATAACTGATTATCTAATTGGGCTAGCCTTTTGGGCCTTCCCAATTGGGCTTTTGTGTGTGGCTTGGAGTGGGACCAAAAGGGAACAAATAAGACACTAGCTCCAATGGGCCTTGGGCTTTTCCGTCAACTCTTGACAAGTCCAAAGTTACCATTAATTATATTTAATACCACTATATAAATATAATTGCACTCTAGGCCTCATTAATAAATTATATCCCAAGACGTTATCATACATGCAACCCCTTCATAAAATATTCGTAGTAACACAAAGTCATAAATATAGACTGCCACTTTGTGAATTACTACATCTTAATCCTTGAGTACCCGGTTTAATCCTTATGAGTTATTCACCATATATTTATAAAATCCAATTTCATAAATATATACTTTAGTCTTACTAAAGTGGTTAGGCCTAACTCTCTGAATAACTGTACCCATTAAACTTATCTCAAGGGAATATTTTATATCTCCGTTAAGAGACTATGAATTCCATCTTGAGAATATATGTTCCATCAACACTAAATGTGGCTGCCCAACATACTGAGGTTTTGACCGTTACTTTAGATCTCACTCCTGATATATCAAAGCAACCTACATTTCATGATCAAGTCCATTATTCTCTCAGGATTAAGAGTTCATGTGAATACAAGTCGTGAGATTTATTATTCAATTGACAGTCGTTAAGAGAATAATAAATCTCACAACGGTCCAGTTCAATATGTCTTAACTCTTAAAACATATCAACATATTAACTAGAAATCACCATTTCCATGATCAAGACAAATCATCGTAGTTAATATGTTATAGTCTTCGCAGATGAAATGCCCAATTTCATCACCGACTACGAACCAAAATTCTGAGTTTACAAAGAACTTGTGATTTACATCTTCTGTGACTTTTCACATAAATCACATACTATGCATCTCATGGACTATTTGATAATGTCCGAATATTCATGTTACCATTATTTTAGATAAGAATAAAACAACTTTATTAAACATAATATTAAGTCATACATCATTTCTCAAATAATGTCATACATAATATTATACATAGCATCATACAATAGGATTTAAGGGCACATATCCTAACATGATGAACAAAATTCATATAATAAATACTAAGGTGTTCATGTTGTTATGCCACAATTAACACAAAACCACAATGAAATAGTCATAACATAGCAAAGTTAGTCAAATAAAGATAAAGCTAAGAGAGTAGTAAATAATTTTGGAGAGCACCTCCTTGGTAGGTTTTGACTGTTAAAGTAGTTGCTTCAGGTCCATTAGCAAATCATGAGAGGAATTAGGTAGCTTCCAAATACACGTGGGCTTGTTAAATAAAAAATTTAAAAATAAAAATATGCAGAACTTCAATTCAGACAAAGGGAAAAACAAAATTTCCTTAATTAGATCTCAATCTTATATTGCAAGTTGCATTAATATTGCATGTATATTAATATGACTAATCTACAGGTTGATTTATACTATAGATAGATGGTGGGGTTCATGAAATGAACCACATGGAAAAAAAGTATATATCTAATACTATATATAATAGCAGAAGCCTTTAACCAGGTGCTGCCATGTTAGGAAAAATGCCTATCTAAAAAACTGACACGTATACAATTTAATCTTAAAAAAAAATCGTACGGTATATCTTTTGGAAGGCTTGAGCGTTAAAATAGTCTGAGGGTCTCTGAGTATAAATACAACACTAACTGCTTAAATGGGTAAATTAGATTATGTTCAAAGGGCTTACCCATATACGGAGAAAGAGAAAGAACAGAGTTGTTCGTCGTACTCCAAGAGAAAGAGAGAAATATCCAAGGCCGCCGATTGTTCGTTCCCTGGCTAGACTTAGACCACCGGAACAGCAAGCACAGAAAGAAACCGTTGGCCATGTATCAACCACCCGAATCGTCGGAACCGATACCGGCAAATTTTTTTTCCCATTTTTTAGATCTGGGTATGAAATTTTACTTTTAATTGAGTTTTTTGTTGGATAGGTTTAGATTTGATTCATTTTTGTTTTGGGTTTTAGGGTTTTCAATCAAAAAGTTTGTAGATATTTGCTTTTGTGAACCGAAATTGATGAATTTTCGCCTAAATTTTGCAAATTGTGAACCAAAATTTGGTTGATTAATGCAACGGTCCACGATTCACATAGATGAGAAAACTTGGCTAAACTTGAAGCAAAGTTTGATGTGAAAAGGGTTTTTTTTTTTTTTTTTTTAAAACAGTTTGCTCTCTGTGCTCTGCAAGAGAACGAAGAGATTAGGATGTTGTTGATTTTATCTTGGTTCTTGGATTATATTTTGACTAATTGAAACCAAAATCATAAACCTTTATCTTTTAGAATCTTTTTTTGTGTGTAATGCTGCCAAATCTTTCTTTGTTTTGTATTTGTAACGTTTTTATGTACATATATAGTTTTCGTCAAAATCAAAGAATCTGCAACTAAAGCCAACCTTCTCTGAAGAGCAAAAGCCGAACCCCGGGTAAAAATTTTGATTCGCTTTCAATTGAAAACCTTCCTACCCTGCTATTATTTACTTTTGGTGTTTTGGGTTGCTATGGCTGAATGATTGGCCTTTAGTTTGCCAGCCTTAAAAAGGGTTTTCCAAAAAAAATTTAATTGTATTTACTTTAGGGGCTATGGTTCCTTTTGCTTTATATCTTATTGTGGTAGAAGTTGAACACTTTAGTGGGTTTTCAAACTTGGGCTTCTTTCTCTAGAGGTAGAAGATTCTTTGTTTAATTTTTGGTTATTGGTTCTGGATTTACAAGACTTTGCTATTATTATCATTTTCATATGTGATGCGTAGAATTGGATCATGGGTGAATTATAATTGAATTCATAGATTGATGGGTTTAGATGTAGAGGGTTTAGATAAGTCAAATTATTGGACACATTGTATTTTTATGTTCCTATCTATGTTGTGATTTGTTATTTAAAAATATTGTATAGTTTATATCATTAGTTGCCCTTTTTAGTTGGTAGATTTTGGATCAAGCTGAATTGCATGGTGTCCTTTGTTCAAAATTCTAGACCTTTACATAAGACTCATTGAGACAAAAGATTTTTGAAGATAGGCCACCCCTATCATAGCATCGCCCGATGTGCTTGACAATTGTCTAAGTGAAGTCAAAAAAAAAAAAAAAATGCTTGGTAAAATTTTTTATGTTTATTTTATGAAAATAGAACCTCTATTTTCATTTGGATTATTTATTGTTTTTTTTAAATGCCAATACAACATGATATTTGTTTTGTTTACTACAAGCATTTTCATAATTATTAGAATATGAGTCTTATACCTTAATTTTTTTTGCTGATTCTTCCCACTGTAGCGGTAATACTGTTCAATATCCCAACCAAAGCACCTAGGTTGTCCACCTATTTCAGACCTTTGTACAACCCCTTTCAATTTTCAGTTCAAGCCATTGATATCTACACTACCTGCAAGGTCTCTGTCTTTCTCCATGTATATGTGTATGTGTGTAAAGTTTGTCTTTTTCCTCTATTTATGTGTAAAGTTTGACTCTTTTATGGCTTTTCAATGGGTGATATTTTCATTTTGGTTGGGATTGCTTAGGTGTTTCAAGTTAGAGTGAGTTTTGTAAAGGATGTGCAAAAGTAAGAGGCATGGTGGGAAAGATGACATGAACTTGCATATCCCAGCAAAAAAAAACAAAAAAAAGTAGTATCGGTGTATGCTCTATTAGTGCTCTTAATCATGTTATGATATTAGAATCGTAATTAGATTGGTCCATGAAAGAATCATCCTTCAATTGTGTTCTTTGTGTATGGTATGTTGGTGCTCTCAATTATGTTATGAAACTAGAATCATAACAGATTGCAATATAGAAAACAAGAAAACCATAATTTCACATAGAAAACATTATAAATTGCTATACACTCTAAACTTTTAGATTTTACAAAATAATGTTGCAGAGAAGAGATGGGGCAGAGCAGCAAAGTCGTAGATCATATGGCAGTTGCAGTGACTATTGAAAGGATGGAGGGAAGGTGTTTTCTTTTGTCTTGAATTATTGGGTTTAACGTTCAGGCGAGATGCGGCATTTGGGTTTGAATTTTTACATGCTCGAAATTTATCCATGAAAGAAATACCATATTGCCAAGTAGTTTTTCTGCTGCATTATATATATATATATATATTTTTTTTAAGTTGTTTTAAAAGATTATCATGAAATTTTAGCGTGAATTAATGATGTTTCAGGCAGTCTTCTTATTACAAAATTTCATTTATATGGTGAGATATGTCATTATGCCTCACTTTGTTCAGTACTCTTTTACAGGGTGTTATTGTTGCATTTCCTGTTTATTTTGCAACACAGAGGTAAGTTCTATGAAGGCACCAATTAGTTAACCCTTTTGAAAGCTTTTATTTTTACTTTAAATATTTATTTGTTTGCCTTTTGTTTCAGTGCGTAAAAAAAATCATAGTAAGTACATATGTAAATAAGAGAAGTGTTACATTAATGATAATAGCTGTGGTGATAATTGTTAAGGGTGTTAGATGTCACTGCAATGCTAGCAGCATGGTGTGAAAGAAATTTCAGGTGGTCATAGACAGAGCAATTGTTTAGAGGTTATCAATTTGGTGGTTGTTATTGTAGTGTTTGGTAGTGTTGAAGATAGGGAAGACAGTGCTTAGAGGCATTGGAGGAGATGCTCATTATGGTTAAGCTTAGTTATGTTGTACAATATTAATATACAGTGTTAGTATTTTTTCCTTTCCTTTATAAAAATTGTCCAAGTGTCTTATCCATAATATATGTTAGGATTATTATGGAGACCATAAAGCAAAGGTAGAAGCTGGAAGAAGGAAAGGAGCATCCTACATTCTACATGTGAAATAGATTTGTTATTATTACATGCCAAAAGTTAGATGAAGCTTGCTTTAGTCTTTATATGTCATTTTTGGAATTTTTTTTCCCCTTTGAATGATTTATTAATCCCTTTTGTTTGCATCTCATGTTATTTTTATTGATAATAAGAGAGAAAAAATAAATTTCAAGAATTCTTTAATTTGCTTGGAAATTTTAGATTTTAGATAAAGGCATTTGATTTTTATAGGAATTGAAACTTTATGGAATATGTTAGTGTATTGGGTCAAATATTATCAAATCTTAGCATCTATCTAGAGATGGTTTCTTTGAATAGAAGGGTACCCCATGCATAGCACGGGTATTAGGCTAGCTATATATAAAAGCAGAAGTTTTACCCTACAGAAAAATATAGAGACAGAGATAGAGAGAGACATAGATACAGTCTGTAAGATCCCGCTGACTCAAACTTCTTCAAAATCAGTTTAAAGGTGAGGTAGAAATGGAGGCCAGCATTAGGTACCCTTTGTTCCATCAATATGGCCCTTGATTATATTTTTGATTCCATTCAAAATATCAAATCTATGCTTCTTTCTTTTTCTTATTAAAGATACATAATTAGTCATAGAGCGAAAGATTTAATATAGTTCCTAGAGCTATGTATCAGTGTATGTTTCTATGAAAAACTTTCATTATATACATTGGAATTTAACAATGGCTGTGTTGTTTTCATTTTGGTGAGTGTTGGTTTGGGTTATATTAGGTTTTGATTTGATTTTTTCGTCTCTCTAAATCTGTCTTTCTCGATTTAATTTACAATAAGCCTATTAAATTATATTTGCATTTGTTATGTTTTACAAATTACTACAATTAAAAGAAATTAGGATTTCATTGTAAATAAACGGAATGCTTACTAGGCTTCCCATGACTTATTCCCCAACAGGTATAAGTATGTCCCAAATGGGTATTGTTGCATTTTGCTGTTTTTGAGTGAAATAATTAATTATAGAATTTGAATTTTTTTTTAACATACTTTGGAGTATTTTCATGAAACCCAATTTCTGTATATGTAAATTTAAATGCTATTTAAGAAGAATAGAAAGTAGTTTGTTCCTCTTATTAACATTCCTCAAGTTTCTTCTTCTTCTTTTTTTTTTTGGGTGCTTGATCAGTATTTTCCCCCCCTAAAACAGAATTAAATTCTTCTTTCATAAGAGACACCTAGAGAGCTGTTACTAATTTGTGGTTGGTTGGAGTACTTGGTAGACCCTATTTGAATTTTTTATTTTTATTTTTTATCAATATGCTTGATTAGTTCTTTTTCCCCCCCTATATTTGATGCTTCTTTACACAACTTATTGTATGTCTTCTACAAAGCACTGTAATGGCACTCCAATGCCCAATCAAATAAGCACCGGTAGCAGAGGAGAGAAGGTAGCATAGGTTGTAACACCAGCAATTGATTCAACATTCAAATCAGCATCTAAGCTAGATCTATGTTTTTGATATTAACTTATGATGTTAGGCTTTGTTTAATTGAAAAATATCGCATGGGACAAAGGTGTCACACTTCTTATACGTATTCATGGATTTGTTGAGGGTCTCCATATTAAGAAGAGTTATGCCAAACACTTATACTCAATATTTGTAAACAATTTGTATTATAAAAAAATTTAGCTAATGTGTTTTTGTCTTTATCACAAGATGAAGACAGACTTAGGGTGGTATAGTTATCTTAGTTTTAAAATTGATTCTATTATTCCTTATAACATTTGTATATGACTTTCAATTTTTTATGATATTTTTATTTTAAACTCTAATTTTAGTTTATTTCAGCAATTAGTTAAATTAAAGTACATTGCCCAGTCGAATTATAACGTAATTTATAGTACATTGTATTGTTATATTAAGTTGATTTGGTATTTGAAACTGTCATGTAAGTTTTAGATTGGTGTGTTTCAAGCTTATAATGTGGTTTTTAATTTTTTTTTTTACTTAGGTTAGTTTGTTCCTGTCTTTTTTAATTCTTTAAGGGGAAATAACTTGGGCTTAATCACAAGCATTAATAAAGACCTCTTTGATTTCAACTTTGAATATGTTCCTTCATACCCTTGCACGAATTATGATACCTCAAATGAATTCTTTCACCTGACTTTTTATTTCATAAATTTTGTAACCATTTTTCGGTTTTAAACTTTTTTGTTGTCAAATGTTCTATAGTCTCATGGTTTGATTTGTTGTGGTTCCTAGGAATGGTAGATTGGTGTTCCAAATTGTCAGCTTATAGATTTTATAGGAAAGAAAAAATGAATTTAAGAGATGAAGTCTTGATTACATTACCACAAGCCAAAATTGGTAGGTTTCAGATATGGTGTGTTTCAAGTTTATATGTGGTGTTAAGTTATTTACTTAGGTTAGTTTGTTTTTGTGAATCTCCTTATTTTTGTAGGTTCTTACTTTGAGCAAATTAGTAAATGCTTTAAATATATTTACTTTTGCAAATTATTAGAGAGATTAGTAAATGGTGGATAATTAAGCCAAAATTGCATAGCTCCACACCCCAAAGTGTACTTACCCAACACATAGTTCAAGCATAATTTTTATATTTACATTTAAATTTATTTACCACTTCACTAGGATGAACTTTTCACTTTACATTATATTTACATTTGAATTTTAAAGGTACTTCTATATTCTATGTAAGGTAAGGAAAGGACTAAATACTTTTTCTTATTATCATGCATCTTGGAAATGTTTATTTAGTAGTGAAAAAATGGACTTAGATGAGTAGTTGGGTAGTTTTAAGGTAAAATTTAATATGACATATCAAGTCTTATGTCATTATGAAATCATTAGTCTTTCACCGCTGCATAAACCAAAGATTTTGTCATCCATTATCATGCACATTAAATTAAGCAAGTTTTATTTAGATTGGGAGATGATGAGATATTCTTGAGGTTGGTTTGTATTTTTATAATCAAAATTGTCTTATCAAAGTTAGTGCTAAATTTGATGTCTAAATCTCTTTGATTTTTTTTCCTGTTTAAACTTAGGTTCATGGGTTCAATTTCTTTAGCTGGAGAAGTATTAAGACAAAGAATGTGAAACGAACAACAATTTTGCTTCTCCACCAATTTGCTTCCAAGGAAGGATGATCGCTCCATTCTCTTTAGTTGGATTTTTTTTTTTTTTTTCAATTGCTAGAAATATTTCTCTCCATCATAACGGATGTTACAATTTTAGTTGTTTAGAACAGGCTTAAAAGAAAATCTATTTGTAAGACCATTTTTGTATGGATAGCATACTAAGTGTTATATACATTTTAAATTTGAAATTCATACCAAGTGTTATTTTTCAATATTTATAAATTCAATTGCATTAGCTGCATACTTATTTAATTAAATTTATTTAATTAAGACTTTTGAAACAAAATGTTTCTCCAAATATTTGCTTAAAATTATTTGAATATATTTGTTTTCTCGGATTTAAATTATTTTTATGTAAAAAATTTATTTGTGGACTCTTACAAAATTTTCATTATTTTTATTTTTATTTTGTTGAAAATAGATGTATTGTTTTTTTTTTTTTTTTTTTTTTTTTTTTTTTTTTTTATCGAGAACCCGAAAATACATGTACTTATGTAATTCCCGTGCATTTGCACGGGATTAAAATCTAGTTTCAAATAATTGAGGATATATATGCTTTTCTATAAAGCTTAGAAAATTAGTAACATTTAAACAATGAAGGATAAATTGTGTTAATGTTAATATTGAAGGATAAAATGTGTTAATGCAAAATCCATAGAAAATGGCTCAAGATAAGATTGAGATGCCCATTTTGCACACAAATTTGTCACAAATTACCCATGGGTGATCTAAAATGTTGGGACTTAGTAAACTAGGCATGTTTCACTATGATTTGCAATGAAAAGGTTATGTTGGATGCTCAACAAATTGCTGGAAAATATGTACACTAAGGATGACAAAAAGTAAACATTGAAAACTTCCCATTTGAATCACCCCACTTCTCAATTGCTAAGGAACATTATTTTTTTTTTTTTATCATAGCACAAAATGACCCAAAGTTGGTACATTTAGAAAGTACCTTACACAAACTTTCTATTTGTATTAAGAACAAGCAAAATGGTGTTTGTGAACTACATATTGACCAAGTGAGCATAATTTGTACCTCAAAACAAAAAAGGAAAAAAAATAAATTAATAAATAAAAAGAACAAAAACTCAAAATACATTTGAACAAAATTTGGACCCAAAGCACATGCTCACAGAAATTAACACCCAAATTCACCCAAATCAATCCAGAAAATTTCCAAATAAATACCATATTTAATCAATTCCAAAGCTTCCCCTTAGTTTTAAATCCTGTTCTATAAATCCTTTTTTATTTCATTGTTTTAATGCTTCTAGTCGCTATAATGAATAGCAAGCTTGTGTGATTGCCATTTAATCATGTTTGGGTGACAGCGTCTGAATATTTATAACATGCATAATTAGGCTAGGATCATGTTAAGATAATTATTCTCCTTAAGTGTCTGCTTGATATCTATATATTAAGAGGATTAAGAAAGTCATCTCTATATATTAAGAGGATGCATAAAGTTATTTATTGTAGTTTTTACTTACAAAATAGCCTATAATTTAACTAACTTAACCTAATTCCTAAAAAATATGAAATGAGGTTAAAACCATAAATAGGAAAACAAAATATTAAAAAAATCATGTAGGCGTTCATGAATTCTAAGTTTATTTCTTACCATTTTATCAGAAATTTGTGCCAAACTTTTGGCCCCAGACCTTGATATTTCCTCCTATTTACCTCGACTCGCCTTGTTTTTGTCACTTAATGTCTGCAACCACATTATCGTCAAAAAAAAAAAAAAAAAAAATCTCTTGACTAAATTACCACGAAGATGAGATTGTCAAAGAAAGTAATAGAACCATTGTTTTGTTATTGAACCAATAGTCAACCATCTTCGTCCATTGCCCTGTGATAATCGTTGGCGGTTGGCTATCCAATACTTATTCACGTGTCATCCCACTTTTTTTGTGATCCTTCTTCAACTTCGTCCTCCGATTTCCCCTTAGTTCCCCTAGTTGATGCATTGCCCATGCCATTTGGTTGGGTGGTGCGACAATAGTGGGGTCAATTATATACCGCTTCTGAAATGCAAAAGTGGAGTTAGCAAAATGTAGTAACTTAATTAGGACAGTGGCTGAATATGACATTTAATTAGGACAGCAGCTGTAAATGTAGTAACTTATATGTTGTTTTCATACTACCTCAATCTCCATCCAACAATCCTGTTTAAAATTTTCACCGACGCTTGGCCACCCAGCAGGTGTAAGCGAGCATAATAGGCCATTCTCGCAAAACGTGCCCAACCACGGAATGAACAATGACTCGTCCTGCCCAATAGGTTGGCCTTCATTATTTAATGGCAACTAGATTTTGTACTCACCAGTCATTGCCCATATGTCAGCCAACTTGGTTTTCCCATGTCTTCCACGCCTATTTTCCAGTGCTGGATTTTGTACTGGTGTTGGATTTTGTACTGGAACTGGATTTGTACCGGTGCTGGGGTTTGAACATAATCATCTGTATATACAAAACCACCAATATTAGGATTGATTTATCAAAGCTCACAACTAGTGAAAACATCATGGCCACGAAAAAATTATACATCTAGTAACTTAAATAATAAAAGGTTTATGATTTCATTTAAACAAAACATAAGTATATTTAGGCCTTTATCCCACGCATTCATGTAACCTCCTGGTTGTGCAAGTGTAACTTTCAATCAATAGGAGCAGCAACATATTCAATTGGGATCGCAAATGACCAATACCTCCCTTACTAGACCAAGTTAATTGTTGAGAACATTTGCTAACTTGCATTATAATTAGAATGACTGGTAATTATTCTTAATTCTGTGACTTCATAAATGTATGGGACTTCTTGGTACTGTGACTAATGAACCTAGATGCCTATTGGCACTGTGAGTAATCGACCAGTCAACTTGTTCACCCATTATATTCACTACAAAAAAAGAGTCTACAAGCGAGGGTAAAATACCCTCGCAAAAATTCAAATATCGTCGCAAAAGGTTATTAGCGAGGGCACATGGCCCTCAAAGGCCGTCGTATTTGCTCTTGTTGCTAAAAGAGATTTTGCAGCCATACCTTCGCAAATAGATAATTTACGAGGGCAATCCACCGTCGTTAATGAACAAATCCATCCTCACAAATATCTTACCAAATGACAAGAAAAGTCGACGACTTATTTTTAGTGAAGGAAAACAGTCATCGTTAACAACTATTTGTGAAGACTCTTATACCCTCGCAATTAGTTATTTGCGAATTCCAAATTGACGGCATACTTTTTAGTGACAAATAATGGCATCGCTAAAATTTATTTGTGAGGACTATTAACTTCTCACAACTTATTTTTAGCGAGGAGAAACAGTTGTCGTTAATAACTATTTGTGAGAACTTTTATACCCTCGCAATTAGTTATTTGCAAATTTCAAATTAATGGTGAAACAAATAATGACGTCACTAAAATTTATTTACAAAAGATTTTAACTTCCTCGCAATTAGTTAGGAATAATAGTGATGACATTAAGCTATCACTTAAAACATTTTTGCAAGAGGTTAAAAAGTGTCGTTATTCTATTAATTGCGAGAAACTTTGTCGTCACCATAAAGTTATTTATTATCAAATTTTTATGTCATCAGTGGTAATATTTTATATAATCTTTGAAATATTTTATTATTTATTTATTTTTAATTTGTTTTATATCATTTTTGTTTAACTATTATGTTACAATAGTATAATAATTACTAAAAATTGATACAATAGTCCAATAATTATTAAAAATTAATCCATCAAAAGATAAAAATTCATATAAGTTCCAACTTTAAATATAAAATATACAAAAAAAATCCTGAAATTAAACCTTATTTTAAACTTAAACAACTAGAATTATGACAAGATCTATATTAGTCTTCCTCTTAGTCACCCTCCAAGTTGTTTTCAACCACTATGTTATTGTTTGAGTTATCCTCTTCATTCCGCTAGTACCATCCAAAAAAACAAAAAGAACAAAAAAAAAAACATTAAACATGAGTTAAAATGAAACAATTAAAGTGAATTTGTATTTGTATCAATGCTTCAATAAATAAGTACACATACACCATATAAAATCTAATCATATAATAATATATCATAAACAACAGTAAACTCCTTATGATCTCGGATAAGCTATGTTAGGTTCTAAGATTTAGGAACTAATGTATTAGAACTTCAATTTGTAATGTTGGCAAACCATGATCAAAACATTCTTTAAGTTGTGTGTTCGACTTGCTCAAAGTATGGCTTTTTATGTAAAGTTGGAATTGAGTTAACTGCAGAATTTACTGTGCACTTCTGCCTGACTCGATCGATTGAGAATTAGACTCGACTGATCGAAAATCGTGCAGAATGTTTTTCTGCAGAAAATTCCCAACTCAGCCCTAGCCCATTTAATGTATAGGGTTTTATGTTTTGCCCTAAGTATATAAGGGAAAACCCTAGCCACGTTTTTAGAGTTCTGAATGTTGTGTTTGTGAATTTAATTGTTAGATCTAGAGGTGTTTACCTTCACATACACTTAGGGTTTCCAAACTCAAAATTCATGTTAAGAGATTGGTAAATCATACAGTTGCAGAACAAAAGAGTTTCAAGATATACAAGCAGGTGTTGCTTGTGCTTTGCTGAAGAATTCAAGGAAAGAAGGAGCCCGTGGTCTCGGAGCTATCACGTGGTCGTGGTAGTAAGTTTCCTACAGGCAGGTAGCAATAGGATGTTAGTGGTCTAAGTCTCTATCGTGTAAACTTCGATTCTTTCATAGTGAATTCGTTTTACCTTGAGGATAGCTAGGTTAAATCCTCCCCAGGTTTTTTACCGGTTTGGTTTTCCTGGGTCATCATATCATGTGTTCTTTATTATTCCGCACTTTTACATGATTTGATATATTTGTGTTAACCTATATTTGAATAATTTACCTAAGTTAATCACTTGGCTAAATAAATAGGTTAATTTGTTTAGGTTTAAGGGGTCTAAACGAACTTACAAGTGGTATCAGATTGGGTAGCTTTTGTTTTTGATCCTTTGATCTTTGAGCTGATCCTTGACCCCTGTTGTCATGGAACACGGACACTCTCTTGTTGTTCCACCTCATTTTGATGGAAACAACTATGCTTATTGGAAAGTAAGGATGAAAGCATTCCTGAAATCCATTGATGAGAGAGTCTGGAACTCTGTTGAATATGGATGGGAGAAGCCCACTACTCCTGTGAGTGAGTGGCAAACTACTCAAAAGGAGGCAGTTGCTTTCAATAGCAAAGCTATGAATGCTATTTTCAATACTGTCTCTATGGAGGAATTCAAGAGAATCTCTAATGTTGAGGTTGCTCATATTGCTTGGAATATTCTCCAGACTGTGCATGAAGGCACAAAGGCAGTTAAGATTAATAAGTTGCAGCAATTAACTACTAGATTTGAAGGCATTAGAATGAATGATGATGAATCTTTTGATGAGTTCTATGCTAAATTGAATGACATTGTTAATTCTGCATATAATTTGGGTGAAATCTATGATTAACCTAAAATTGTTAGGAAGATTCTTAGATCTTTAGCTGAGGATTTTAGACCCAAAGTGACTGCCATCACTGAAAGCAAGGATGTAGACTCCATCCCTGTTGATGAATTTGTAGGATCTCTTCAGTCCTATGAGTTGGACCTACCCAAGACAAAAAAATCCAAATCAATGGCTCTTAAGTCTGTTGATGATGTTGAGGATGGTGGATTTAATGATGAACTCTCTGCAACAGAGATTGCCTATCTTGCCAAGAACTTTAGAAACTTTCTTAGAAACAATAACAGAAGGGCAAGAGGCAAGAACACTGCTGAACCTAGAAATTTTAGGAGGAATGATCCCACTAAGGTTAATAACACTGAAAAACCTAAAGAGAAAGAAGGTCAACCTTCTAATAATTCTTTGGGACAACAATGTTATAGATGTCAAGGGTATGGTCATATGAAATCTGAATGTCCTACACACTTGAAGTCTAAGGGTAAAGCTATGGCTGTGACTCTTAGTGATGATGAAGTTTCTGACAATGAATCCGCTAGTGATGACGATGGAAACTTTATTGCTTTCACTGCTACTACTGTAGTTAATGAAAGCATGTCTGTTGAAGAGAACCCTTCTGATGGGGAACTCTCTGAAGATGCAGATTTACAGGAAGCCTATAATAAACTTTGCAAAGTTGCTGCAAAGGATGCCATGAATGTTGATTTAGGCTTAAAGAAAATTGCATCTCTTGAACTTGATAAGAAGAATTTGCTTGTGAAATTGTTTGATGCAAATGAGTTTTTGAATAATGTGAAAACTGAGAACATGATTTTACTTGATAAAGTTAAATGTTTGGAACTTGAATTATCTGTTGCTAGAGAACAAACTGTTAGGTTCTAAAGATTAGGAACTAATGTATTTAGAACTTTAATTTGTATGTTGGCTAACCATGATCAAAACAATGTTTAGTCGTGTGTTAGACTTGCTCAAAGTATGGGTCTTATTGTAAAGTTGGAATCGAGTTTTTATGCAGAAGTACTGTTCACTTTCTGTATAACTCGATCGATCGAAAATTAGACTCGATCGATCGAAAATCGTGCAGAACATTTTTCTGCAGAAAATTCCAATTCAGCCCAAGCCCGTTTTAATGTATAGGGTTTTATGTTTTGCCCTAAGTATATAAGGGAAAACCCTAGCCACGTTTTTGGAGTTCTGTTTTGCTGTGTTTGTGAATCTCATTATGAGATCTAGAGGCGTTTACCTTCACATACACTTAGGGTTTACAAACTTGAGATTTATGTCAAGAGTTGTGTAGATCATTACAGTTGCAGAATCAAGAGAACACAAAGATATACAAGCAGGTGCGCTTGTGGATTTGCTGAAGAATTCCGGAAAGAAGGAGTCCGTGGATCTCGGAGCTATCATGGAGTCATGGTAGTAAGTTTCCTACACTTGGGTAGCAATAAGATGTTAGTGGTCTAAGTCTATTGTGTAAACTTCGATTCTTTCATAGTGGATTCAGTTTACCTTGAGGATAGCTAGGTTAAATCCTCCCCAGGTTTTTACCGGGGTGGTTTCCTGGGTCATCAGATCTTTGTGTTGTTTATTTTCCGCTGCTTTGTTATTTTTGCTTAATTGTGTTAACCTAGTTTTAATTAAATTACCTAAGTTAATCACTTGGCTAATTCTCTAGGTTAATCTGTTGGGTTTAAGGGGTCTAAACGAACTGACAAGTGGTATCAGAGCGGGTAGCTTTTGTGTTTGATCCTTTGATCTTTTTAGCTGATCCTTGACCCCTGTTGTCATGGAACATGGACACTCTCTTGTTGTTCCACCTCACTTTGATGGAAACAACTATGCATATTGGAAAGTCAGGATGAAAGCTTTCCTAAAATCCATAGATGAGAGAGTTTGGAATTCCGTTGAATACGGATGGGAGAAGCCCACTACTCCTGTGAGTGAGTGGCAAACTTCTTAAAAGGAGGCAGCCGCTTTTAATAGCAAAGCTATGAATGCTATTTTTAATGCTGTTTCCATGGAGGAATTTAAGAGAATCTCTAATGTTGAGGTTGCTCATACTGCTTGGAAAATCCTCCAGACTGTGCATGAAGGCACGAAGGCAGTTAAAATTAATAAGTTGCAGCAATTAACCTCTAGATTTGAAAGCATAAGAATGAATGATGATGAATCTTTTGATGAATTCTATGCTAAATTGAATGATATTGTTAATTCTGCTTATAATTTGGGTGAAATCTATGATCAACCTAAAATTGTTAGGAAGATTCTTAGATCTTTGACTGAGGATTTTAGACCCAAAGTGACTGCCATCACTGAGAGTAAGGATGTGGACTCCATCCCTGTGGATGAACTTGTAGGATCTCTTCAGTCCTATGAGTTAGACCTTCCCAAGACTAACAAATCCAAATCAATGGCTCTTAAGTCTGTTGATGATGTTGATGATGGTGGATTTGATGATGATCTCTCTGCTACAGAGATTGCCTATCTTGCCAAGAACTTTAGAAACTTTCTGAGAAATAATAACAGAAGGGCAAGAGGTAAGAACACTGTTGAACCTAAAAATTTAGGAAGAATGAACCCACTAAGGTTAATAACATTGAAAAACCTAAGGAGAAAGTAGGTCAATCTTCTAATAATTCTTTGGGACAACAATGTTAGGGTTGTCAAGGGTATGGTCATTTAAAGTCTGAATGTCCTACTTATTTGAGGTCTAAGGGTAAGGCTATGGCTGTAACCCTTAGTGATGACGAAGTTTCCGACAATGAATCCGCTAGTGATGAGGATGGAAACTTCATTGCTTTCACTGCTACCACTGTAGTCAATGAAAGCATATCTGCTGAAGAGAACCCTTCTGATGGGGAACTCTCTGAGGATGCAGATTTACAAGAAGCCTACAATAAACTTTGCAAAGTTGCTGCAAAGGATGCCATGAATGTTAAGTTAGGCTTAAAGAAAATTGCATCTTTGGAACTTGAAAAGAAAAATTTACTTGTTAAATTGTTTGATGCAAATGAGCTTTTGAATAATGTGAAAACTGAGAACATGCTCTTACTTGATAAAGTTAAATGTTTGGAACTTGATTTATCTATTGCTAGAGAACAAACTAATAGGTCTGCAAGCTCCAAACTTGATCACATGCTGAGTATTCAAAAGTCTCCTTCTGATAAAACTGGTTTAGGTTATGAGGAAAGTATTTCTGTACTTGAACCATCTTCCACTAAATTTGTTCCTTCTTCTGAACCTCCTAAGAGTGAGATTGTCAAACCCCTGGTGAGTGAACCTGTCAAACATGTTAATGTTCCTCCACCTAGAAAGATTAGGGTTGATCTTCATGCTTCTCATTCTAGAGCGTCTACTTCTACTAAGGGCAAATTGCATGATAAGCCTGCATGGGTTTGTCATTTTTGTGGAAAACCTGGACACATTCGTCCAAATTGTTTTAAGTTGCAAGCTGCGAAGCGAGCAAATAAAACTAAAGTACCTGTGCCTCAAGCACATGATCCTATGGTACTTATTGGTGAATTGGTAAAGGCGTTAAACCTTTATTCCAATCTTGGAGTTGCTCAGAATTCTAATGTGAATCATAACTCCAATGCAAGAGTTGCATCTAGGAAGTCTTGGATGCAAAAGGCTCAATCTAATTGAGTCTGTCTGACATGGTCCTTGTGCTTTATTGCTCAATCTTTTGTGACCTTTCTTTCTAGGATTTGCATTGCATTACATTCATGCATTTCATTCTAGGATTTTTTTTGTTTAATAAAAAAAAAAAAAAAAAATTTTGCAAATTGTGTTTTGCTATTTTTCTTTGAATTTGAAAACAAGGTTGGTCTATCAAAATTACATGTCATATGTATGTACCTTGTTTAGCTTTGATGCACTTATTTCTATTGCACTTTACTAGCTAAAGTCTTGTTGTGCATGTTGTGTGGGAAGATGTTATAATTGTTGATCACATGATCTTGATCTTGAAGTCTTATGTCTTTGATTGTTGGACTTGAACTTATTGAGAAAGGCATAAATAACCATCTCACCACTGTGTATTAGCCAATCATGAACACCTTAGTGCATATCGTAAGATTTTGTGCTCGAGAAAGTGTAGCACATGCACAAAAAGAACATAAGGTGTAGCCTCTAAATAAAATTGGTGTGTACATTATTGGGCTATAATAATCTCACAAATTCAAATAAAATTGGTGTGTACATTATCCCGGCTTTTATTAAGTTCCTAATCAATAAATTTGAATATTGAGGCAAATCAAGAAACTTACATGATTGCAAGCTTTTATTCTAGGAGATGTGGGAGTTATAGGATGTAACTCTTTAAGTAATAGTCTCTTTCAAATTCATGTGATGGATTTTGTAGAAATTGTGATTGATCTCTATGTGTATATCACCTCACATGTTTCTCAAGTTTATGCTAGTTGCACACACTACACAAGCTATTCTTTGCTAGAATTGTGTACATGATATTGTGTGTTTTTGGTCTGACCAACCAAGTTTGAGAATTTTGGGAATTTGATGCAAAACATGTTTGCTTGTTTGTTTTTTTTGGTATATTGAGAGAAAATTTTGCTTTGAGAAATCTGGGTTAAATACATGTGTTTTTGGAAAACATCTCATCTCATACTCATGCATTTGATTTATAAAATCTGTTGCTTTGAGGAGTTTTTGATCTAAAATGTTTGGTTTTTCAAAAATATGATTTTTCCAGAATTTCGATCGATCGAAACTGATTTTCGACCGATCGAAAATGTTTTAAAATGCTCAGAAAACTCTCTGGTTGGCTCGATCGATCCAAGCTTGTTTTGGATCAATCGAAGGTAATTTCGATCGATCGAATGTAATTTTCGATCAATCAAAACTCGGGATGACAGTATTTCAAAAGGTCCTTTTCCACGTGACTTTTTACTATTCAAAAACTTTTTCAAACTCTTTTGTCTTCCTACCAACCGGTCAGCATTTTTTTTTTGGAGATTTTGTCGCTTTCTTTCAAATATTTTGCTACAATCTCTCTCTCCCACAGCTGGTAAGACCTATATACCCTTTCCTTTGCATTTATTTTCTACTTTCATGCATTATTTTCATATATATTTGGGTATTTTCGGCATTTAGGAGTTTTTTTATTTTTGGGATTGTTTTTGAATGTTTCTTTCTCAAATTTTTCATGGGTTTTTGTGGGGACACCTTACCTAAGCACATCATGTGGTTTAATTGGATTATTTTGGTGGTTTGAAGGAAATTTGAAATTCTAGGGCTTGAAATTGAGTAAATTGGGGATTTTGTTCAATTTGATTGAAATTGATGAAATTGGCTTGTTAGATTGATTAATTTGATCATTATATTGTGTTAATTAACTATTGTATTGATCAATTTATCAATTTGTTGTGTTTTGAAAACTAGGGTATTTCAGATTGGGTATTTTTGATAAATATTGCTTGCTCAAGCCAATTTTGCTAATTTGGATCACAATTGAACATGTCACTGCATTAGTACATGCATCATGTTATGTTCATGCTCATGCATCATATAGAATTGTTATATTCTATTTTTTTTTGTTGTGCTAACTTGCAGTCTGCCCTTGGTATTGTTTTTCTCTTTTCTTTCTGTGTCTATTTTTTCCTTAGCACTATGCCTAGGAAAACTAGAGCCCATAGGACTTCTGATCCTTCTCCTTCTTTTAACACTGAGCGGTTCCCTAGTGAGTCAAACCAAGTCACTTATGAGACTTTGAACCTTAGGCGTCAGATTTGGGCTGAGCGTAGGGTTATCTTAGATGAGTTGGATCCTGAGGTGCGTCGTAACTTTACACGTCGGGGTTGGTTACCTTTGCTCGAGTATGAGCATTCTCCTCCTCCTGCCACCTTGATTAGAGAGTTCTACTCGAACCTCTCTATTCATGTCTACGATAACGACACCTTAGTAAAGGTGTGGTTACGTGGTGTGGAGTATCATATTACCCCTTCAGTAGTGTCTGATGCTCTTGGGGTGCCCATTGTGGACCATCCCGTTTTTCCTTACGAGGAGTCTCCTCCCCTTGATGATGTCTTGTCCTACATCACTGGGTCTTCTATCCAGTGGGGTTCTGATCCTCGGATCACTTCTGCTGAGCTGTCTGAGCTGCACTATCTTTTCTTTAGGATAGCGTGTCATTCTTTGTGGCCTATTTCGCATGTCCATACCATTCCTCTTGAGAGGTGTGTCTTTTTGTATGCTTTGGTCACTGATGCTCCTATCAGTTTTCCGCATCTGTTCCTTCGTTCTTTGAACGAGGTTCATCGGTCTAGTTCTACGGCTCATGCTTTGTTTTTCCCTGTTTTTATTCTTCGGATTCTCCTTTTTCTTGGTTTTGGTGAGTTTCCTGCTTCTGAGCCTGTACATGTCGTCGCTCCTATTAGTGCTACCTTTTTGAGGCAAAGGGCTGCTCAACTTCGAGCTAGTTCTAAGCGTCCTAGGGTAGAATCTTCTAGTGTCACTCCACCCCCTCCTTCTTCTACAATACTCATGCAGTTGGGACTTCTTCTGATCCTGCTGTTGCTGCTGCTGCTGATGTTCCTCCACTGTTTGATGAGGTTTCTGACCTTCGTCGGACTCTTGATACTGTCGTGACCGTTCAGGCGGCTCATGGTCAGCTTTTGGTGGACATCCTAGATGAGCTACGTGCGTTACGAGCAGATTTGGCGAGCTCTCGTCGATCTCCTCCACCTTCTTTTGATGATGAGTGAGTGCCCTTTGACAATTCATCACAAAAAAGGGGAGTACATAGTTCATTGTATCTAGGAGATTTTTTTTTGTGGAGATTTACATTTTAAGGGGAGTTTTTTTGTTTACTTGGTAGTGATACTGTAGAGCTTGTGGAGTTATTAGATTATATCTAGATGCTTCACTGTGTATTCTCATTTTTAGCTCTTGTTTAGGAGATTTATTTTGTTGAGATACATTTGTATGTATATGTTTCTTATTTCACTATGCTACTACTCTGCTTATTGATTTATATTGATGATGTTATTCATGATATATGTCTTTATTTTGTGTCATGTGAAATCAAGAAATTTTTATTTATGTATTTTCTGTTTTTTTCCACACATGCGTTTATGTGTTTGTTAAGTGTTACGGGAATATACAGGTTGCTTTCAGTCGAGTTGCTGTCTACCTTGCAACTGTTAGATAGTAGTCTAGGTTGAATTGTTAAGTGGCTATTTTTATTGTAATGGGCTATTTCAATTTGTAATTTTGAGCTTTTTGTTAAGTCTGTGTTTTGTCACGGATTGCCAAAGGGGGAGTTTGTTAGGTTCTAAAGATTAGGAACTAATGTATTTAGAACTTCAATTTGTATGTTGGCAAACCATGATCAAAACAATGTTTAGTCGTGTGTTAGACTTGCTCAAAGTATGGGTCTTATTGTAAAGTTGGAATCGAGTTTTTATGCAGAAGTACTGTTCACTTTCTGTATGACTCGATCGATCGAAAATTAGACTCGATCGATCGAAAATCGTGCAGAACGTTTTTCTGCAGAAAATTCCAATTCAGCCCAAGCCCGTTTTAATGTATAGGGTTTTATGTTTTGCCCTAAGTATATAAGGGAAAACCCTAGCCACGTTTTTGGAGTTCTGTTTTGCTGTATTTGTGAATCTCATTGTGAGATCTAGAGGTGTTTACCTTCACATACACTTAGGGTTTACAAACTTGAGATTTATGTCAAGAGTTGTGTAGATCATTACAGTTGCAGAATCAAGAGAACACAAAGATATACAAGCAGGTGCGCTTGTGGATTTGCTGAAGAATTCCGGAAAGAAGGAGTCCGTGGATCTCGGAGCTATCATGGGGTCATGGTAGTAAGTTTCCTACACTTGGGTAGCAATAAGATGTTAGTGGTCTAAGTCTATTGTGTAAACTTCGATTCTTTCATAGTGGATTCAGTTTACCTTGAGGATAGCTAGGTTAAATCCTCCCCAAGTTTTTACCGGTGTGGTTTCCTAGGTCATCAGATCTTTGTGTTGTTTATTTTCCGCTGCTTTGTTATTTTTGCTCAATTGTGTTAACCTAGTTTTAATTGAATTACCTAAGTTAATCACTTGGCTAATTCTCTAGGTTAATCTGTTGGGTTTAAGGGGTCTAAACGAACTGACACAAACTAATAGGTCTGCAAGCTCCAAACTTGATCACATGTTGAGTGTTCAAAAGTCTCCTTCTGACAAAACTGGCTTAGGTTTTGTGGAAAGCATCTCTATGCCTAAATCTCATTCCACAAATTTTGTTCCCTCTTCTGAACCTCCTAAGAGTGAGATTGTCAAACCTTACCGAGTGAACTTGTTAAATCTGTAGATGTTACTCAACCTAGGAAGATTAGGGTTGATCTTCAAGAGTCTCATTCTAGAGCTTCTACTTCTACTAAGGGCAAGTTGCATGATAAGCCTGCATGGGTTTGTCATTTTTGTGGAAAGTCTGGACACATTTGTCCAAATTGTTTCAAGTTGCAAGCTGCAAAGCGAGCAAATAAACCTAAAGTACCTGTGCCTCAAGCACATGATCCTATGGTACTTATTGGTGAATTGGTAAAGGCGTTAAACCTTTATTTCAATCTTGGAGTTGGTCAAAATTCTAATATAAATCATAATTCCAATGCAAGAGTTGCATCTAAAAGGTTTTGGATGCAAAAGACTCGACCTAATTGAGTCTGTTTGACATGGTCCTTGTGCTTCATTGTTCTATCTTTTATGACCTTTGTTTTTTATTTGCATTGCATAACATTCATGCATTTCATTCTAGGGTGTTTATTTCCTTTATTGTGTTTCTGCTATTTTTTCTTGAATTTGAAAACAAGGTTGGTCAATCTAATTTTGCATAACATGTTTATGTACCTTGTTTGGCTTTGATGCACTTATTTCTGTTGCACTTTACTAGCTGAAGTTTTGTTGTGCATGTTGTGTGGGAAGATGCTATATATGTTGATCACATGATCTTGATCTTGAAGTCTTATGTCTTTGATTGTTGGACTTGATCTTATCGAGAAAGGCATAAATAACCATCTCACCACTGTTTATTAGCCAATCATGAACACCTTAGTGCATTTCGTAAGATTTTGTGCTTGAGAAAGTGTAGCACATGCACAAAAAGAACATAAGGTGTAGCCTCTATTAAAATGCTAAAATTGGTGTGTACATTATTGGGCTATAATAAATTCACAATTTAAATAAAATTGGTGTGTACATTATCCCGACTATATTATTACGTTTCTAAGCAATTAAATTGAATATTCATTCTGAGGCAAATCAAGAAACTTATATGATTGCAAGCTTTTATTCTAGGAGATGTGAGAGTTATATGATGTAACTCTTTAAGTTATAGTCTCTTTCAAATTCATGTGATGAATTTTGTAGAAACTGTGATTGATCTCTATGTGCATATCACCTCACATGTTTCTCAAGCTTCTGCTAGTTGCACACACTACGTAAGTTCTTCTCTGCTAAACTGTGTACATATTATTGTGTGTTTTTGGTCTTACCAACCAAGTTTGAAAATTTCTTGAAATTGTTGCAAAACATGTTTGTTTGTTTAGAGTTTTTGAGGGATATTAATAGAAAATCTTGTTTTGGGAGATTTGGGGTAAATACATGTGTTTTTGGAAAACTTTTCAACTCATACTCATGCATTTTTCTCATAAAATCTAATGCTTTAGGGAGTTTCATCACTGAAATTGGTTTGTTTTTCAAAATTTTGTTTTTTCCAGAATTTCGATCGATCGAAACTGTTTTTCAACCGATCGAAAATGTTTTCAAAATCTCTGGAAAGTCTCGGGTTGTTTCAATCGGTCCTCGATTGGTGTTGGATCAATCGAAGGTATTTTCGACCGATTGAATCTGTTTTTCTATTGATCGAAAATCGAGCTGAGTGTTTTTAAAAAGGAATTTTTCTCACGTGTTCTTCACTTTTCAAACACTATTCAAATTTCTTTTTCTTCTCTCACCAACTGGTCAACCAATTTTTGCTGTTTTTGTCGTTTTCCTTCGTTCTTTTTGCATCAAATCTCTCTCCCAAGGCCGGTAAGACTCTTTCGCCCCTCCTTTTGATTTTATTTTCATTTTTTATGCATTTTGGGTATTTTCGGCATTTAGAGTTTTTGGTATTTTTGGCATTGATTTTGGGTGTTTTTATTTCAAATTAATCATGGGTTTTTGTGGGGACACCATATACAAGCACTACAAGTGATTTAATTTGATTAAGTTGGTGTTTTGTGGAAAATTTGAAAATCTAGGGCTTGAAATTGATGAAATTGGGGATTTTGTTCAATTTGATATAAATTGATGAAATTGGCTTGTTAGATTGATTAATTTGATCATTATATTGTGTTATTTAACTGTTGTGATGATCAATTTCTCAATTTTTTGTGTTTTAAAAAATTGGGTTTTTCCCAAATTGGGTATTTTTGATTTAAATATTTTTTGCTCAAGCCAATTTTGTTAATTTGGATCATAATTGACCTATGTCACTGCATTAGTTCATGCATCATTTGCATATTTTGTTCATGCATCATATAGATTGGTATTTCTATTTTTTTTGCTGTGCTAACTTGCAGTCTGCCCTTGGTTTTTGTTTTTGCTCTTCTTTTTCTTTGTCTCTCTTTTCTGTCCTTAGCACCATGCCTAGGAAAACTAGAGCCCATAGGACTCCTGTTCCTTCTCCTTCCTTTGATAGTGATCGGTTTCCTAGTGAGAAGAACCAAGAGACATATGAGACCCTTAACCTTAGGCGTCAAATTTGGGGTGAGCGTAGGGTCATTCTAGATGAGGTCGATCCTGAGGTGAGACGTAATTTTGAGCTTCGGGGTTGGTTACCTTTGTTGGATATAGATCATCCACCTCCGGCTACCTTGATTAGAGAGTTCTACTCGAACCTCTTTATCCACGTCTATGATACTAACACCTTAGTTAAGGTTTGGTTACGAGGTGTGGAGTTTCGCATTACCCCTTCGGTAGTGTCTGATGCTCTTAGGGTGCCTATTGTTGATCATCCCGTCTTTCCTTATGATGAGTCTCCACCTCTTGATGACGTGATGTCATACATCACTGGATCTTCTATCTAGTGGGGTTTCGATCCTCAGATCACGTCTGCTGAGCTCTCTGAGCTTCATTACCTTTTCTTTAGGATTGCCTGTCATTCCTTGTGGCCTTTTTCTCATCTTCATACTATTTCTATTAAGCGGTGTGTCTTTTTGTATGCTCTTGTTGCTGATGCTCCTATCAGTTTTCCACACCTGTTTCTTTGTTCTTTGAACGAGGTACATCGGAGTAGTTCTACGGCTCATGCTTTATTCTTTCCTGTTTTTATTCATAGGATTCTCCTTCATCTCGGTTTAGGTGATTTTCCTGCTTCTGAGCCCGTACACATTATTGCTCCTATAGGTGCTACCTTTCTGAGGCAAAGGGCTGCTCAACTTCGAGCTAGCTCTAAGCGTCCTAGGGTAGAGCCTTCCAGTGTCACTCCACCTCCTTCTTCTTCTATAGATGCTCCTGCAGCTGAGACGTCTGCTGAACCTGCTGCTGCTGCTGATGATGTTCCTCCGCCTTCTCCTTCGGATGTTTCTGATATTCGTCGGACTCTGGACACTGTCATGACCATTCAGGCGGCTCATGGTCAGCTTCTGGTGGATGTCCTTGATGAGCTTCGTGCTTTGAGAGCGGATTTGGCGAGTTTTCGTCGTTCTCCTCTGCCGCCTCCTTTTGATGATGAGTGAGTGCCCTTTGGCAATACGTCACAAAAAGGGGGAGTGCATTCTATTGAGGAGTTCATATCTTGTAGAGGAGATTTTTGTCTTAGGGGGAGTTTTGTACTTTGCTGTGATAGTGAGGAGCTTGTGGAGTTATTAGATTGTATCTAGGTGCTTCACTTTGTATTTACATTTTTGGCTCTTGTTAGGAGATATTTTTTGAGATACATTTTTATGTATTTGTTTCTTGTTTCACTATGCTACTTTGCTTATTGATTTATATTTATGATGTTATTCATGATATATGTCTTTATTTTGTGTCATGTGAAATCAAGAAGTTCTTTTCTATATTCCTTGTATTTTCCACATATGCGTTTATGTGTTTGTTAAGTGTTACAAGAATATACAGGTTGATTCAGTCGTGATGCTGTCTACTTTGCAACTGTTAGATAGTAGTTAGGTTGAATTTGTTTAGTGGCTTTTTATTTTGTAATGGGCTTTTTCAATTTGTAAACTTTGAGCTTTTTGTTAAGTCTGTGTTTTGTCACGGATTGCCAAAGGGGGAGTTTGTTAGGTTCTAAGATTTAGGAACTAATGTATTAGAACTTCAATTTGTAATGTTGGCAAACCATGATCAAAACATTCTTTAAGTTGTGTGTTTGACTTGCTCAAAGTATGGCTTTTTATGTAAAGTTGGAATCAAGTTAACTGCAGAATTTACTCTACACTTCTGCCTAACTCGATCGATCGAGAATTAGACTCGACCGATCGAAAATCGTGCAAAACGTTTTTCTGCAGAAAATTCTCAACTCAGCCCTAGCCCATTTAATGTATAGGGTTTTATGTTTTGCCATAAGTATATAAGGGAAAACCCTAGCCATGTTTTTAGAGTTCTGAATGCTGTGTTTGTGAATCTAATTATTAGATCTAGAGGTGTTTACCTTCACATACACTTACCTTCATATACAAGCAGGTGTTGCTTGTGCTTTGCTGAAGAATTCAAGGAAAGAAGGAGTCCGTGGTCTCGGAGCTGTCACGTGGTCGTGGTAGTAAGTTTCCTACAGGCAGGTAGCAATTGGATGTTAGTGGTCTAAGTCTCTATTGTGTAAACTTCGATTCTTTCATAGTGAATTCATTTTACCTTGAGGATAGTTAGGTTAAATCCTCCCCAGGTTTTTTACTGGTTTGGTTTTCCTGGGTCATCATATCATGTGTTCTTTATTATTTCGCACTTTTACATGATTTGATATAATTTTGTTAACCTAGATTTGAATAATTTACCAAAGTTAATCACTTGGCTAAATAACTAGGTTAATTTGTTTGGGTTTAAGGGGTCTAAACGAACTTACAAGCTATAAGCATAAAAAACTGTATTGCAACTTACCTTTTCAGAAAAGAGGTTCTGAGACTGGTTAAAAAGTCAAGTTTGCTATTCATTGCTTTGTATTTAAAATAGTGTGCAGCATCCCTATAGACTGCTTATGGAGGCATAAAGCGACCACATGAGCAGTTACTAGTTCTAGTAAATCATTATTTTTTATATATCCTTTGGCTGTTTTTTTCAAAGGCCATCATCAACTCTTCAAGTTCATGTATAAATGTCAGAATCAGTCCCATAGTTTTGCTCTATAATTTCAATGTCTTGCACTTGCACGCCAACTTCTATTATCACTTATCAGAGTATGATGCACATGGAACATGATTGAGTGTTGGGCTAGCCAAGAATTATAGTGAAGCCCTAGTACTTGGCCCTTTCCTATTTGGGTCAATAATAATTGTAAGTTCGTTTAGACCCCTTATACCTAACAGATTAACCTAGAGAATTAGCCAAGTGATTAACTTAGGTAATTTAATTAAATCTAGGTTAACACAAATAAGCAAAAACAGTAAAGCAGCGGAAATTAAATAACACAAAGGTCTGATGACCTAGGAAAACCAAACCGGTAAAAAACTTAGGGAGGATTTAACCTAGCTATCCTCAAGGTAAACTGAATTCATTATGAAAGAATCGAAGTTTACACAATAAGACTTAGACCACTAACATCCTATTGCTACCCAAGTGTAGGAAACTTACTACCACGACCCCATGATAACTCCGAGATCCACGGACTCCTTCTTTCCTTGAATTCTTCAGCAAATCCACAAGCGCACCTGCTTGTATATCTTTATGCTCTTTTGATTCTACAACTGTATTGATTTACACAACTCTTGACATGAATCTCAAGTTTGTAAACCCTAAGTGTATGTGAAGGCAAACACCTCTAGATCTCACAATGAGATTCACAAACACAGCAAAACAAAACTATAAAAACGTGGCTAGGGTTTTCCCTTATATACTTAGGGCAAAACATAAAACCCTATACATTAAATGGACTAGGGCTGAGTTGGAATTTTCTGCAGAAAAACGATCTGCCCGATTTTCGATCGATCGAGCCTAATTTTCGATCGATCGAGTCTGACAGAAAGTTAACTGTAATTCTGCATAAAAACTCGATTCCAACTTTACATAAAATCCCATACTTTGAGCAAAGTCTAACACAAGACTAAATATTGTTTTGATCATGGTTTGCCAACATACAAATTGAAGTTCTAATACATTAGTTCCTAATTCTTAGAACCTAACAAACTCCCCCTTTGGCAATCCGTGACAAAACACAGACTTAACAAAAAGCTCAAAGTTTACAAAATGAAACAGCTCATTACAAAATAAAAAGCCACTTAAACAATTCAACCTAACTACTATCTAACAGTTGCAAAGTAGACAGCAGCACAACTGAATCAACCTGTATATTTCTGTAACACTTAACAAACACATAAACGCATGTGTGGAAAAAAACAGGAAATATATAAAAATAACTTCTTGATTTCACATGACACAAAATAAAGATATATATCATGAATAACATCATAAATATAAATCAATAAGCAGAATAGCATAGTGAAACAAGAAACATATACATAAAAATGTATCTCAACAAAATATCTCCTAAACAAGAGCTAAAAAATGTAAATACACAGTGAAGCGCCTAGATACAATCTAATAACTCCACAAGCTCCGCAGTATCACTACTAAGTACAAAACTCCCCCTAAAATGAAAATCTTCACAAAAATCTCCTAGATACATATGAACTACACAATAGAATGCACTCTCCCTTTTTGTGACGAATTGCCAAAGGGCACTCACTCATCATCAAAAGGAGGTGGAGGAGAACGATGAGAGCTCGCCAGATCCGCTCGCAAGGCACGTAGCTCATCAAGGATGTCCACCAAAATCTGACCATGAGCTGCCTGAACGGTCATGACAGTATCCAAAGTGCAACGAAGGTCTGAAACCTCATCAAACTGTAGAGGAACATCAGCAGCAGCAGCAACAGCAGGATCAGCAGATGGCTCAGCTGCAGGAACATCTGTAGAAGAAGAGGGGGGTGGAGTGACACCGGAAGGCTCTACCCTAGGACGCTTAGAGCTAGCTCAAAGTTGAGTAGCCCTTTGCCTCAAAAAGGTAGCACCAATAGGAGTAATAATATGAACAGGCTCAGAAACAGGAAAATCATCTAGATCGAGATGAAGGAGAATCCTATGAATGAAAATAGGAAAGAATAAAGCATGAGTCGTAGAGCTAGACCGATGAACCTTGTTCAAAGAACGAAGGAACAAATGAGGAAAACTGATAGGAGCATCAGTAACAAGCGCGTACAAAAACACACATCGCTCAAGAGGGATGGTGTGGACATGAGAAATAGGCCACAAAGAATGACACGCTATCCTAAAGAAAAGATAGTGAAGCTCGGAAAGCTCAGCAGAAGTGATTCGAGGATCAGAACCCCACTGGATAGAAGACCCAGTGATGTATGACAGCACGTCATCAAGAGGTGGAGACTCCTCATAAGGAAAAACGGGATGGTCAACAATGGGCACCCCAAGAGCATCAGACACAACCCGAGGGGTAATGCGATACTCCACACCACGTAACCACACCTTTACCAAGGTGTCGTTATCGTAGACATGGATAGAGAGGTTCGAATAGAACTCTCTAATCAAAGAAGCAGGAGGAGGATGCTCAAAATCAAGTAGAGGTAACCAACCCCGACGCTCAATGTTCCGTCTCACCTCAGTATCAACCTCATCTAAGATGACCCTACGCTCACCCCAAATTTAACGCCTAAGATTAAGGGTCTCATAGGTCTCTTGGTTCTGGGCACTAGGAAACCGATCACTATCGAAAGAAGGTGAAGGGTCAGAAGTCCTACGTGCTCTAGTTTTCCTAGGCATGGCGCTAAGGAAAGAAAAAAGAAACACAGCAAGAGAAGAGCAAAAACCAAAAACCAAGGGCAGACTGCAAGTTAGCACAACATAAGATATAGAAAATAGCAAATCTATATGATGCATGAGCATCAACACCAAATGATGCATGTACTAATGCAGTAACAAGTTCAATTATGATCCAAATTTACAAAATTGGCTTGAGCACGTAATATGTATCAAAAAATACCCAATTTGAAAAACCCTAAATTTTCAAAACACAATAAATTGATAAATTGATCAACACAACAGAAAATTGACACAATATAATGATCAAATTTACCAATTCAACAAGCCAATTTCATCAATTTAAACAAATTGAACAAAACCCCCAATTTTTTCAATTTCAAGCCCTAGAATTTCAAATTTTCCACAAATCACAAAAATAATCAAATTAAACCACTTGTAGTGCTTGTGTGTAGTGTCCCCACAAAAACCCATGAAAAATTTGAGAAAGAAACACTCGAAATCAATTCCAAATTTTCCAAAATAAAAATTCTGAAAATAACCCACAAAATGCATGAAAAAAATGCATGAAACTTGAAAATAAATGCAAAGGGAGGGGCAAAAAGGTCTTACCGGCCTTGGGAGAGAGAGATTAAGCAAAAAGATCGGAAGAAAACGACAAATCTAGCAAAAATCTCTTTGACCGGTTGGGGAGGAGACAAAAAGTTTGAAAAAGGTTTTGAAAAGATGAAGAGATCAAGTGGAAAACTCCTTTTTAAAAACATACAGCTGGATTTTCGATCGATCGAAAATTACATTCGATCGGTCGAAAACAGCTTCGATTGATCCAAATTCAGCTTGGATCGATCGAGTCAACCAGAAACATTTCCATTGATTTTGAAACATTTTCGATCGGTCGAAAATCAGTTTCGATCGATCGAAATTCTGGAAAAATTAATTTTTTGAAAAACATACCAATTTCAGTGCAGTCACTTCTCAAAGCATCATATTTTAGGAGAAAAAATGCATGAGTATGAGATGAGATGTTTTCCAAAAAACACATGAATATAACCCAGATTTGTCAAAGCAAAATTTTCTTTCAATACCCCCAAAAAAAACTCAAACAAGCAAGCATGTTTTGCATCAATTTCCAGAAATTCTAAAACTTGGTTTGTCAGACCAAAGAACACACAATAACGTGTACACAGTTTAGCAAAGAATAACTTGTGTAGTGTATGCAACTAGCATAAGCTTGAGAAACATGTGAGGTGATATACACATAAAGATCAATCACAATTTCTACAAAATTCATCACATGAATTTGAAAGAGACTTTTACTTAAAAAGTTACATCCTATAACTCCCACATCTCCTAGAATAAAAGCTTGCAATCATGTAAGTTTCTTAATTTGCCTCATTATTCAATTTAATTGATTAGAAACTTAATAAAAGCCGGGATAATGTACACACCAATTTTATGAATTGTGAAATTATTATAGCCCAATAATGTACACACCAATTTTAATAGAGGCTACACCTTATGTTCTTTTTGTGCATGTGCTACACTTTCTCGAGCACAAAATCTTACGATATGCACTAAGGTGTTCATGAATGGCTAGTAAACAGTGGTGAGATGGTTATTTATGCCTTTCTCAATAAGACCAAGTCCGACAATCAAAGACATAAGATTTCAAGATCAAGATCATGTGATTAACAAATATAGCATCTTCCCACAAAACATGCACAACAAAACTTTAGCTAGTAAAGTGCAAAAAGAATAGTGCATCAAAGCTAAACAAGGTACATACATATGATATGTAAAATTTGATTGACCAACCTTGTCTTCAAATTCTAGAAAAAAATTGCAAAAACACAATTTGCAAAATATATATATATATATATTTTTTTATCAAAGAAACAAACATCCTAGAATGAAATGCATGAATGTAATGCAATGCAACTCCTAGAAACAGAGGTCACAAAAGATAGAGCGATGAAGCACAAGGACCATGTCAAACAGACTCAATTTGATTGAGCCTTTTGCATCCAAAACTTTTTAGATGCAACTCTTGCTTTGGAGTTATGATTTACATTAGAATTCTGAGCAACTCCAGGATTGGAATAAAGGTTTAATGCCTTTACCAATTCACCAATAAGTACCATAGGATCATGAGCTTGAGGCTCAGGTACTTTAGTTTTATTTGCTCGCTTCGCAGCTTGCAACTTAAAACAATTTGGACGAATGTGTCCAGGTTTTCCACAAAAATGACAAACCCATGCAGGCTTATCATGCAACTTGCCCTTAGTAGAAGTAGAAGCTCTAGAATGAGAAGCTTGAAGATCAACCCTAATCTTCCTAGGTGGAGCAACATCTACAAATTTGACAAGCTCACTCACCAAGGGTTTGACAATCTCACTCTTAGGAGGTTCAGAAGAAGGGACAAATTTAGTGGAAGAAGGTTCAGGCATAGAGATGCTATCGACAAAACCTAACCCAGTTTTATCAGAAGGAGACTTTTGAACACTCAGCATGTGATCAAGTTTGGAGCTTGCAGACCTATTAGTTTGTTCTCTAGCAACAGATAAATCAAGTTCCAAACATTTAACTTTATCAAGTAAAAGCATGTTCTCAGTTTTCGCATTATTCAAAAGCTCATTTGCATCAAACAATTTCACAAGTAAATTTTTCTTTTCAAGTTCCAAAGACGCAATTTTCTTCAAGCCTAAATCAACATTCATGGCATCCTTTGCAGCAACTTTGCAAAGTTTATTATAGGCTTCCTGTAAATCTGCATCCTCAGAGAGTTCCCCATCAGAAGGGTTCTCTTCAACAGACATGCTTTTATTTACTACAGTAGTAGCAATGAAAGCAATGAAGTTTCCATCCTCATCACTAGCGGATTCATTGTCAGAAACTTCATCATCATTAAGGGTTACAGCCATAGCTTTACCCTTAGACCTCAAGTATGTAGGACATTCAGATTTCAAATGACCATACCCTTGACAACCATAACATTGTTGTCCCAAAGAATTATTAGAAGGCTAACCTACTTTCTCCTTAGGTTTTTCAGTGTTATTGACCTTAGTGGTATCATTCCTCCTAAAATTTCTAGGTTCAACAGTGTTCTTGCCTCTTGCCCTTCTGTTATTGTTCCTAAGAAAGTTTCTAAAGTTCTTGGCAAGATAGGCAATCTCTGTAGCAGAGAGTTCATCATCAAATCCACCATCCTCAACATCATCAACAGACTTAAGAGCCATTGATTTGGACTTGTTAGTCTTAGGAAGGTCTAACTCATAGGACTGAAGAGATCCTACAAGTTCATCAACAGGGATGGAGTCCACATCCTTGCTCTCAGTGATGGCAGTCACTTTGGGTCTAAAATCCTCAGTCAAAGATCTAAGAATCTTCCTAACAATTTTAGGTTGATCATAGATTTCACCCAAATTATAAGTAGAATTAACAATATCATTCAATTTAGCATAGAATTTATCAAAAGATTCATCATCATTCATTCTAATGCTTTCAAATCTAGAGGTTAATTGCTGCAACTTATTAATCTTAACTGCCTTCGTGCCTTCATGCAAAGTCTGGAGGATTTTCCAAGCAGTATGAGCAATCTCAACATTAGAGATTCTCTTAAATTCCTCCATGGAAACAGCATTAAAAATAGCATTCATAGCTTTGCTATTGAAAGCGGCTGCCTCCTTTTGAGAAGTTTGCCACTCACTCACAGGAGTAGTGGGCTTCTCCCATCCGTACTCAACGGAATTCCAAACTCTCTCATTAATGGATTTCAGGAATGCTTTCATCCTTACTTTCCAATAAGCATAGTTGTTTCCATCAAAGTGAGGTGGAACAACAAGAGAGTGTCCGTGTTCCATGACAACAGGGGTCAAGGATCAGCTAAAAGATCAAAGGATCAAACACAAAAACTACCCGCTCTGATACCACTTGTAAGTTCGTTTAGACCCCTTATACCCAACAGATTAACCTAGAGAATTAGCCAAGTGATTAACTTAGGTAATTTAATTAAATCTAGGTTAACACAAATAAGCAAAAACAGTAAAGCAGCGGAAATTAAATAACACAGATCTGATGACCCAGGAAAACCAAACCGGTAAAAAACCTGGAGAGGATTTAACCTAGCTATCCTCAAGGTAAACTGAATCCACTATGAAAGAATCGAAGTTTACACAATAAGACTTAGACCACTAACATCCTATTGCTACCCAATTGTAGGAAACTTACTACCACGATCCCATGATAACTCCGAGATCCACGGACTCCTTCTTTCTTTGAATTCTTCAGCAAATCCACAAGCGCACCTGCTTGTATATCTTTATGCTCTTTTGATTCTGCAACTGTATTGATTTACACAACTCTTGACATGAATCTCAAGTTTGTAAACCCTAAGTGTATGTGAAGGCAAACACCTCTAGATCTCACAATGAGATTCACAAACACAGCAAAACAGAACTATAAAAACGTGGCTAGGGTTTTCCCTTATATACTTAGGGCAAAACATAAAACCCAATACATTAAATGAACTAGGGCTGAGTTGGAATTTTCTGCAGAAAAATGATCTGCCTGATTTTCGATCGATCGAGCCTAATTTTCGATTGATCGAGTCTGACAGAAAGTTAACAGTAATTCTGCATAAAAACTCGATTCCAACTTTACATAAAATCCCATACTTTGAGCAAAGTCTAACACAAGACTAAATATTGTTTTGATCATGGTTTGCCAACATACAAATTGAAGTTCTAATACATTAGTTCCTAATTCTTAGAACCTAACAATAATATTCCATTTTGCAAATGTAGAAACTGTTTTTGTTTCTCTCTGGGAAAAAAGATTCAAGATCTTAAAATTTCATGGGCATATCCATTCTCCATATCAAATGCTTTGATTGATTTACAGCTCAGACTATAGAAAATTTATGTTATATGATGTACTCCTTAAACAACTTCATACTGCTTTCACGTGCAATTGATGAAATAAGATACAGCAAAGAGTCATGAAGGAGACAAAAATAAAATAGACAAGTCTATGATGCATGGAAGTCCATATTAATCCTTCCTAGTCGCTTTGGTCCTTACATCTACAAGAAACTTAATGCATTGCCTAGAATGGTTGTGTTTTGGGACCATGAAATGCTATGACAGCCAAATTAAGCCAAGGGAATGAGAAATTGGAAGTTATTCTAATGGCATGTAAGAAAGTTTTTCTGTACCTAAATTTCAAACGCAAATGGAGTGAATAAACAACTGGTCCATTGCACTGTTGATAACTCCCTTGAGTAGTCCTATTGTTATGTGTTTAACAGAATGGCCATGGCTATCAATATCATTGGTACTTATGACAAAAAGATAGCTCTATACAGATTTCATTCATTAGAAGAGATAAGAGATTCCTAGAAAATTAATATAAAATTTGTGAGATTGAGGATCAAAGATATTGGTACATAATCTAATAATCAAAGTTGGTTATTAAACAACAAAATAAAATCAAAACCAATTCAAAAGAACCCTGATAACAATTCAAAACCAAAATAAAATCAAACTCATATACATTTAATATGAAATATCCAACAATAAGAACAAAATTTTACAATTTCCACAAAACCCACATGAGTAGACCAAGTAAACAACAAAATACAATACAGAGTCAATCAAAAACTATAAAAGAAGAAGAATAAATTATGAGGGCAGTGGTTGGAATCAAAAGCCTTGACAGTGAAAGGCCCATCAGGATCATCCATAACCACCGACTGCCCAATTTCAATTTCCACAAACAATGAATCATCAAGCTGCACAAACCCCATAAAATACCAATCTAGACGTAGTACTGCAAGGAAGAATCTTGTATCATGGGAAGCTAATTTCCATCTTCCTAAAGGAAAGCCATTTCATACAAAAAGAGTGAAATTACCCATAACTAAAACCTCGATATAAAAAAAACCCAGATCTAAAAATCATAAACCCTAACTCATATCAATCAACCAAAATCAAAATCATCAAAGAAATAAATTAATCCCACACAACCAAATCAACACCAAAAAATCCATATGAAAAATGATAAGAAATAAAATGTGTAAAAATTATGATTCATCAAAAATAAAACCTGAAACTTTGAGGTGGTTTTCTAGCAAGGAGTAGAAATTGAAACTAAGAAAAACCAGAGAAAGGTTAGAGATGAAGAAAAACGAAAAGAAAATGAGAAATCTAATGTAAAAAGACAAAAAAATACCTAGGTTTCGCCAGAGATGGGCGGCACCAGCGGATGGTGGAGCTTGCTGATGGTGCCTCGACCTTGGGTTCGGCCTTGTCGGCGTTGGGCTCAGCGGCACTGGGCTGATCTCTCCTCGTCGGTGTCGGCAGAGCTGTATGTGTGAGTGTGAATGTGAATGTCAAGATCTTTGTGTGTGTGTGTGTGTGAGAGAGAGAGAGAGAGAGAGAGAGAGAGAGAGATAGAGAGAAAATGAGAGAGAGTTTTGTGTAGTGGGAAATGAAATATTGGTGGGAAAATTAAATGTTTTGTGTGGAAATGAAAAATTTTAAGTGGGAAATGAAATTTTATGCAGGCAAAGTGATGAATTAGAAATGTGTGGAGTGTGGACTTAATGTGTGGCCTTTTTTTTTTTTTTTTTTTTAATGAGAGAAACGTGTGGTCTAAATGATACTAAATTGTTAAGTTTATCTTTTTACTAAATATTAATGAAAAACTTTTGCTAAAAAAAAGACTAGTCACTAAAATGTTCCTCAAAACAAAAATAAAAAATACTAATGAAGCAATTACGGTAAGTATTTTTAGAAGAAAAATTAATTAGAATTTAATGAATTGGAATAATAATATCTTAAATTAAGATTAGATAGTGTATTTTTATTAAAATAAATAGAAAGAGATAACGATAAATTAATGAATATTCATAAGTAACAGATAAAAATTTAAAAACTAGTGAATTTTTTAAGGAATAATTAATGGATAAACTCATTCCTAAAATATTGGTAAATTTGACCAAAATACTCCCGATACCACTGAACTTAGTGAAATTCATATTCAAATCTTGATAATTATGATTGAAAAGTATGATGACATATTGGTGGTAGTAAAATTTGAGACCAATTTGATGGTCATATTGAGAGAATATATATAGTCATATAGGTATAAAACACATGTCCATCTCGTGCCATTCTTAGATTTGAAATCTAACCATTGGATTTGAAGCGTGTAATGAAAGGTTCATTTTGATAAATTATGGTCACAATTAAACGGTTGGATTTAGAGAAATGCACGGTCAAAGTTTAGTCAAAGTTAGTCAAACCCGATCAAACTTAATAGATGGTCTTGATACTACTGGACTCGGTGAAATTCATATTCAAATCTTGATCATTAGAATTGAAGAGTATGGTGACATATTGGTGTTGGTAAAATTTAAGACCAATTGGATGGTCAGATTGAGAGAATATATATAGCCATATAGGTACACAGTACATGTCCAATACGTATCATTCTTAGATTTGAAATCTAACTGTTGGATTTAAAGAGTGTAATGAAAGGTTCATTCTGGTAAATTATGATCACAATTAAATGGTTGGATTTAAAGAAGGCGCAGTTAAAGTTTAGTCAAAGTTGGTCAAACCCGATCAAACTTAATAGATGGTCTCGATACTACTGGACTTAGTGAAATTCATATTCAAATCTTGATTATTAGAATTGAAGAGTATGGCGACATATTGGTGACTCCATCAAAATAAAGCTTCCAACACCATGGTTCTACATTTCTTGGTTCTAGTTCTATTGCCAAAACATCCTCGTCTGGGAAGAGGGATTCTGAGAAATTTGGATCGTTGAATGGCTGATTTGCTAGGTAATCTGCTATGGCTTAGCCTTTGACGGCCTTCACACTACAAACACAATATCGAATTCAGATAGCTCTACTAACGGGAGATCTTCCCTGTGAGGGCGGGCTTTTCAAAAATGTACTTGATGGGGTCCATGCGGAAAATCAACTGCATGGTGAAGCAGAGCATGTACTACCGCAACTTACGCGAGGCCCACGCTAGGGCATAGCATGTCTTTTCAATGGCAATGTAATTGATCTCACAACTAGTGAACTTCTTGCTCAATTAGTAAATTGCCTTCTCTTTTGATCGGGTTCATTTAGCCCTTCTCTTTTTGATCGGGTTCATTTAGCTGGCATAACATGCAACCCATGGATGTCTCTTGCATCGCTAGGTAGAGAATCAACGGATGTCCTAGCATTGGGGGAACCAAAATAGGAGGGTTCAACAAATACCACTTAATCCTGTCAAATGTTGCTTGACACTCATCAATCCAATCTACCTTTGTATCCTTCAAAAACTTGAACAAGGGATCGCAAGTAGCGGTTAACTGCGCTATGAAGCGAGCTATGTAATTGATCCTTCTTAAGAAGCTTCGAACTTATTTCTCAGTTTTCAACATGGGCATGTCCCTGATGGCCTGGACTTTTGCTGGGTCCACTTCAATTCCTCTTTGGTTGACTATGAAGCCGAGCAATTTCCTTGAACTGGCTCCTAAGATGCGCTTGTTAGGATTAAGCCTCAACCTGTACTTGACAAGGCGCTTGAATAGCTTTCTCAAATCTATCTAATGATCTCTAGCTTTCTCAAAATATTCAACAAGTGCGTGACTTGGCAATCATATTACTAGTCTATTATACTTATTAGAAAAAACATATTACTAGAAACATAGTAATCATTTAGTTCTATTTCGGTTTAATTTCACAAAATATTTCATTCTAGTCACTAAACCAATACACTTAACCCCCCTTGTTCCACTTTAACTCAAATTCTAATCGGTTTTGGTTATTTTAGCAATTTTTAATCAATTAAGTAGGCATGCATTCGAAATATTATTTTTGTTTAAGTTATAGCTTCACATCTAATAATTTTACTTATTAATTTTTAAAAAACAAGATAAAATAAAAACTACAATGAATAAATGAACAGGTAAATGTGTTATGAGAAGCATTAATTTACGATTTGATATTGTAATGATTAATTCGAAAAGCTAATCTTGGTCTTTAAAATGATTTATTATTAGTTTATGTATATTTTTAACCATCACAAATAATACACTTTTTGTGAGGAAATTCTATTGTCCCTCGCAAAAAGTATGGAGGGAAAAATTTCCCTCCAAAAGTTTTGATATTTTATTGATTATTTGCAAAGGCCAATCTTAGTCCTCATAAATAATCTATTATTAGTGAGGGCATTTTATTAACCCTCAGAAATATTATTATTTTCACGAGGGATTTTCATTGCCCTTCACAAATAATTTGATGAAAACTTTTGTCTCCAAAAAAAATTTATATTTTAATGATTATTTACGAAGATCAATTTAGTCCTTGCAAATAATTTAGTATTAGTGAGGGCATATTTTTAACCCATACAAAAAATAAACTTTCTACGATGGATTTTTATTGTCCCTTGGAAATAATTTGGTAGGAACATTTCCCTCCAAAAAGTTTGACATTTTAATGATTATTTGTGAAGGTTGATCTTGGCCCTCGCAAATAATTTAGTATTAGTGACAGCATATTTTTAACCGTCACAAATAACACACTTCTTGCGAGAGATTTTCAATTGTCCCTCGCAAATAATATGGAGGGAAAATTTCCCTCCAAAATATTAGCATTTGTGACGGCTACAATATATAATTGCGACGGCTTTTCTTGTTGGTCACAAATATTTCACATTTTACCAAATATTTGTGAGGGTTTTATTTTACCATCAGAAATTGGATTTTTTGCGAGAGCTTTTTGGGTCCGTCAAAAATTCTTCGTCGTTAAAAGGCATTTTTCTTGTAGTGATTGGCCATCAACACATTTCGTAACGCATTACCCTCTATGACAACTTGCAACCAGTTCTCCTTAATACTAACTTATAAGTCTCATAGAAAGGTTGTAAGTTGGCTTACAAAGGAGGGCACTTTTCCAAAACAATGTCTTGGCACTTATAAAAATAAAAGGAAAATCAAATTATGACCTTTTCCTATGACAAGATTTTGTGAGTTTATTTTGATTTAGGTTAATTTTGCATCTTTAAACAAGCATGCACTTACCTAGCTTTTGAAAAGATGAGCAACCTCACTTCATTTGGGTTGCCTTCATTTGAAATTAATAAATTTGGATTTAGAATATATAATTTCAACTCAAACTTATCTTGATCATTCTTAAGTGCACTGAATGGACCAAAGTGAACTAAAATGGACCAAAGTGGACGGAATGGACCAAATTGGACGGAATTGGACCGAAGTGCTCGAATGGACCATAGTAGACCTAAAGGACCAAAGTAGACCAAATTGGGTTGAAGGGAAATGAATGGACTGAGCAGACCAAATTGGACTGAATAGACCAAAGTCAACCATATTAGACCCAAGGGAAATGAATGGACCAAACGGACCGAAGTGGACTAAATATACTGAATGGACTAAAGTGGACCGAAATGCTACGCTAATGTAGCTCAATAGGAGCTTAGCAACAACAAATTATTAAATATTATTTAGGTACTATAGATTATTTGAGTCATCATTTGAATTGCCTAGTTTGTGGTGTAAATACTTGAGATAAAACAATATTACACAAATTACTTTTCATAACTTATTACATAACAAGTTAACAAAAATACTTTTAGTAATAGGCTCATGTAAAATACGTTATACAAATTAGAACCTTTATCACCTAAAACATTGTGAATAATACGCTAAACACTAGTGTCATTCTTTCATGAAATAGATTATACCCCTCCATCGTATTATAATGCATGCATTATCTGCACACCTTTTCAAGATTATAAAAAAAAATTATATAGGAGCTTCTGTAGGTGTCCCCTAGTACTACTACTTATATGCTAATACTTTTTCAAATACTGATTTTGAAGTAATTCCTAAACCTAAAGATAATAGCTAGGAATAGTTTCCCTAAAATTAAAAAAGCTAAGCAAAATCCATTTGTCTGTCTTATCATGACCCCAAACATGTGAAATCATGTTAAGTTAGTTTAATATTGAACTTATAAAAAATTTTTTGACACCATTTAACTATTAATACATAAGCAATTTTGGACTAAATTATAACAAAATTTGAAGAAATACAAAAAGGACCATTTACTTTGATTAGTGCCCCCTTGTTTTTCTTAAAAATTTGATGTCGAATAGAATTATAAGGATATTTTAAATATATTATTAGGTTTTGTAAACCAACAGCTCATAATTCAAATTGGAAAACATTTATAAATCCTACAATATTCAAAAATGTGTACCCAATGAATTCCTATAGCTATTAGAACTGAATGACACAGCTAGTAATAAACATCAAACTTTACATTCGAAGACATGTTAACTACCTGGGGCCTGTGTCTCATCGTCATCATTTGCCACTGGTCTTGCCTCCTCAAAAATATGGGCTTCCTCATTTGCCGCCTCCACCCTATGTCGAGAATGCAACGATCCTTGCCCAACATAAACAAGTGCCAATTGATGTTTCCTCCCCATTCTTGCGTCCACCACCTTTACAACACAAATATAAAGATAATTATAGCCAACAAGCAATCACATGAAGAAATAAGAACATGAAGAAATAATAGTTGTAACATATATATGCAACATTGTCAAACTTTGTTCGCAATAGACTTTTACAAATTCTACTTATAATCTATATCTATATATTACTAAAAGCTGAAACGTGGCATTTATTGCTGCTGAGCTCTTGTTGCGCCACATCATCGCCACATCATTCACCACCTAATTATTATTTATTATTTAATCCTATTTTTTTTACAAAAAAAAAATATAAATAGATTATTGCCTTTACATATTCATCTTTGTCGGTTTTAACATCTATATATATTTCTTTTTTATTTCAAATTTTCCTATAATTTTTTAACATTCACTTATTTGTTAAATATTTACACTTTTTTCAACTTTTCTTCTTCCCTTACCTTTTCATCTTTCCACTACCCTCTACTTTAATATTGCTATTCATCTTTCCCTTTATCTTCCTTTATTTGTCTCTTCTTTTCCCTTCCCTGTTACTATAAATTTATCACTCTTTTTCATTCTTTGCATAGTTTTTTTCTCACAAAAAGGTTTTCTCTCCCTCTCTCTCTCTCTCTCTCTCAATGTTTTGATGGATTTTTATTTTTTTTATTGCATCTCCGCTTTAGGTTAATAAATTTTTGTGTTTTTAAGAACTCTAATTTAGGTTGATACAATTTTGTTTTGTGATTTAAGTTATTATTATTATAATTTTGCTCTTTGATTGTTAAATTTTATTCGATTACATTATAAAAAATTAAAGTTAGTAGATAATATTAAAATAGTATTCCATTACATACCATAATTTGGATAATTTAATATTTATTGTTATATCTTTTAATTTTTGTTATTTTTTTCTTCTCTTCTATTTTACTCAATATTGAAATTCCACCACATCCTCCTTATCATTAAATTATTTATATTTTCTCTCTCTTTTTTTGTTTTAAAAAAATAAAAAATGCAATTTTTTATTGTGCTCATCAAATTGTACTCATTTTTTCTCCAACCTTTCTCATTCTCTTTACCTTTTCATCTCCCCAAACATTCTATCATGATATCAGTCTTCCTCTTTCCTTTTATCTTCCTTTATTTTGTTTCTTTTTATTTTTACCCTCTTAGTATAAATTTGTTATTCACTCTTCCATTCTTTACATAATTTTCTCTCACAAAAAAGAGGTTATTTCCCACTCTTTCTGCCTCAATTTTTTGGTGGATTTTTATTTTTATTTTTCTTGCATCTCTATTTTAGTTTGATAAAGTTTTGTATTCTTTAGAACTCTATTTTGGTTGATGGGATTTAGTTTTGTCTTTTAAGTTTTTTATTTTATTTTATTTTTTTATGACTTTGATTGTTAAATATTATCATATTGCATTATAAATAATTAAAAATAGTATATAAGAATGTACTATTATTATATTACATAGAATTATTTGGACAAGTTAGTGTTTATTGTTATGTATTTTATTTTTATTTTTTTCTCATATAATTTTATTTAACATTTAAATTCAGCCACATCCCTCACAAAAAAAAAAAAAAAAAAAAAAAAAACCTTTGACATACCACTAATGTAACTACATCTATAACTATTTAAGCCATCCATGATATCTGTCTCTTATTAATAACCATAAAATTTACAACTAGCAAGGGAACATACAAAGTAATAAGGAATAAATGAAGGAAGAAAAAAAGAAATAAAATCAAACGTTAATTAATAACTGTTATTTGGAAAATAAAAAGGTGGTAAAAAAGAGTAAGACATAAAATAGAGATGGCTATACAGAGAACATTAAAAAATTTATAGTGCAATAAAATCAACAATTAAATATAACAATACAAAATTTAAACTTAAAACTAATAAAACTCTAACTAGGGAAATTTATATATATATATATATATATATATAAAATCATAATCGTCATACACCATGACTTAAAAAAAAAATTATTGAATAATTCTACCTCGTATTTAATATCTATTTTATACAAATCATCAACCAATAAATATATGATAATAGTAAAAAATGTTATAGATAAAATTATGAAAAATATGATAGAGCTATTAAAAAAAAAAAACTCTTTATAAAGTCTAGCGACTAAAACAGTATTTTATCTAAAAAAGTATCACGCGTAATGCGCGAGTCTGCAACTAGTTTCAATAATAACTATAACATAATTACGCATACAATAGCAGTATCCTATTACACTACTCATTATTGTTGTACTCCACTTCATTGTCATCTTTATCATTCAACTCATCATCAATGAACTCACAATCATCCAAGTTGTCCATTTCATGAAGATCTTTTTCGTCAATGATAGAGGCATCAATTGTCATTCCCTTCACATCATCTCGACCCCAACGAAGGTCATCCCTACCAACATCATTACTAGTTATATTGTACAAAATGTTCTCATAAAACCCATCCATGTCATTCTCGTCACAATGGGGGCCAATACTGGCATCAAACACATCTTTGGCTTTCGTTTTAACAATGACATACCAATCTTTGTGCTTGTTAGGTTCTAAGAATTAGGAACTAATGTATTAGAACTTTATTTTGTAATGTTGGCAAACCATGATCAAAACGTTTTTAGTCTTGTTTAGACTTGCTCAAAGTATGAGGTTTTTATGTAAAGTTGGAATCGAGTTACTGCAGAATTTACTGTGCATTTCTACCTGGCTCGATCGATCGAGAATTAGACTCAACCGATCGAAGGTCATGCAGAATGTTTTTTCTGCAGAATTTCCAACTCAGCCCTAGTCCATTTAATGTGTAGGGTTTTATGTTTTTGCCCTAAGTATAAAAGGGAAAGCCCTAGCCACGTTTTTAATATTCTGAATATTGTGTTTGTGAATCTTATTTGTGAGATCTAGAGGTGTTTACCTTCACATACACTTATGGTTTCCAATCTCAAGATTGATGTCAATCGCTTAGTAATCATTCAGTTGCAGAATCAAGAGCTGCAAGATATACAAGCAGGTGTGCTTGTACTTTGCTGAAAATTCAAGGAAAGAAGTAGTCCGTGGACTCAGAGCTGTCACGTAGTCGTGGTAGTAAGTTTTCTACTCGAGGTAGCAATAGGATGTTAGTGGTCTAAGTCGCTATTGTGTAAACTTCAATTCTTTCATAGTGAATTCCTTTTTACCTTGAGGATAGCTAGGTTAAATCCTCCCCAGGTTTTTACCGGTATGGTTTCCTGGGTTATCATACCGTGTGTTATTTATTTTCTGCATTGTTGCATGATATGATATATTTGTGTTAACCTAGAATTGCTTAATTTACCTAAGTTAATTACTTGGCTAAATATCTAGGTTAATCTATTTGGGTTTAAGGGGTCTAAATTTCTAACAGTTCTTTTTATCTTCAACGTAAAAAACTTGTGTAGCTTGAGATGCCAAGACATATAGTTCATGCACCATTTCATCCCCACCATGTATGGAGTGAGTAAAATTCACCATAGGAAACCCAAACTCATCAGTATTTTATCCCCTCCTATTTTGATCATCAACCCATGTACACTTGAATAACACATGTCTGAAATTGACAGAATAATTCAACTCAATAATATTGTCAACACACCATAGTACGTAATGCCACCTTCAGTGGCGACACTAACTCCACTATTCTGCATTTTTCTATTTGCCTCAACATTCAAACTACTAAATTTTAACCCATTTATGACATAATTTTTCAGCCGATTTACTGAAGTATATGGCCCTTCGGAAAGTGTGATAAGTGTATCAGTAAGTGCAGTACTTTCCCTATCAACATCAGTCATTGACATCACCTAATATAACCAAACAAACTTATTTTAATTAGTATATTCATTCTACTTATGGGAAAGTTGCAAGCTTAAGAAGTTGAAGATGTGATACATATGTGAGATTTAAACCAGCCGCAGAACTTCTCCATGTGGTGCTTATGAATAATAGCATAGTGGCCCTTTCGAGGTTTGTCCTCCATCAAACTTTTATGCATCCTACATGTGATGGCAATTGTATTAGTGTTAATACATGTAGCGACATTGGATTGTCGTGTAATTATATTGGTGTCCGTAGTATTTACTCACGAAACTGGTAAATGTTCTCGGAATTGAATAGCACGTAGCGATGAGCTTGGGTCAACTCCCTATTGTCTAGTGCCACACTTGAAACCACCCCTGTTGACTCCTCCATCATCCTTGTGGGTCGATTGAATATAGTTTCAACTCCTTCCATATACCGTGAACAAAATGTTAAGCATTCCTCCACTATGTATCCTTCGGCAATACACCCTTCTAGAGCAGCCCTATTTCTTATGTAAGACTTAAGGCATGAGAGATACCTATAGTGCGCATGAGAAGGTTAGTACTTGACACTAAGCTCATATTGTACATGTATTACACACGACTTACCTCTCAATGGGGTACATCCAATGGTACTGAATTGGACAACCAATCTTGGCTTTAGTAGCCAAGTGCATGACCAAATGTACCATCATAGTGAAGAAAGATGGAGGGAATATCTTTTCCAATTCACACAACATGACTGCAATGTTTGCCTCAACACTCGTAATATCTGAAACCATAAGGGTTTTTGAACAAATTTTCTTGAAGGAATAAGCTAACTTTATCAAAGGCCTAGTAATGTGCGATGGCAAAGATCCTCGTAAAGCAATTGGAAGGAGTTGTTGCATCAGGATGTGATTATCGTGGCTCTTTAAACCAGAAATCTAGAGTTCTTTCATATTGACACGGCGTGAGATGTTGGAAGCATATCCATCAGGCACTCTTATGTCTCGCAAAACTTGCAAGAAACCATCTTTCTCCAATGCAGTCATATGAAAACATGCAGGCGGTATTGTATACTTATCATCACCTTTTCGCAGTAGGTAGAGTTCACTCCTTATTCCCATGTTCGCCAAGTCAAGCCATGCCTTGTAATTTTCCTTTGTCTAGTCCTTCAAGTTCAGCACCGTGCCAAATATATTGACCATCACATTCTTCTCTATATGCATCACATCAAGATTGTGTTGCAACTTGTGATCCTCCCAATAAGGTAAGATGAAACAAATACTTCTCTTCTTCCAAACACACTGGTTTACCTCACCTCTCTTTCTTTTGTTGTATTTTTCTTGACATTTCTTTCCTAGACAATGTCTAACTAAACTTTCTATGTCCACAATTATGTTTGATGCAACTGGTGGCACAGGAGCCACTCGTATATCAATAGATCCATCAAATAAAGTATCTTCTTCCCGAAATTCGTGGTCACTACCCAACCATCACCTATGTCCCATGTAATAGAATTTGTGGCCATTTTTTAAATATCGAGAGTCAGTCTCCAAGGCACAACAAGGATACGCATACTTACCCTTCGTACTCCAACCCGACACATCTGCATATACTGGAAAATCATGTACGGTCCACATCAATGCTGCACGCAATTGGAATACATTTTTTGAAGATGCATCGTACGCTTCTACTCCAACATCCCATAATTCCCTCAATTCTTCTACTAAGGGTTGCAAGTACACATCTATTGCAGCCCCTGGTGATTTAGGACCAGGAATAACTAGTGATAGAATCAAAGATGACCGTTTCATGCACAGCCAAGGCGGGAGATTGTAAGGGACTAGCATGACAAGCTAAGTGCTGTGAGTAGTACTCATAATTCCGAAGAGGTTGAACCCATCCGCAGCTAATCCAAGTTTGACATTACAAGGCTTAGACGAGAACTGTAAATGCGTAGTGTCAAACATTTTCCACGCATTCGAGTCAGCAGGATGCCGCATTACCTCGTCATCTGTATGACCATTAACATGCCATTTTATAGAACTACCCAAGTCGGGCGACAAAAACAGTCGCTGCAATCTTGGCTTTAAAGGGAACCACCGTAGGATCTTTGCAGCTTTCTTCTTTCCCTTACTGGATGAGGCATTATTACTTATAACAGATGCCTTATTCGTTTTCCACCTTGAAACTTTGCAACAAGGACACGCCTCAAGGTTAACATTCTCCTTCCAAGATAGCATACAATCATTGGGACAAGCATGGATCTTCTCATAACCCAAACCCATATCTCGGACTATCTTCTTAGCCTCATAATGATCCTTTGGCAACTTAGCGTCTGAAGGAAGCATATCCATCAGGACTTGAAGCAACATAGTAAATGACTTGTTTGTCCAACCACAAAGAGTCTTCAACTGGAACAACACAACGATGGCTGGGAATATGCTAAATTTTGTACAACCAGCATATAAATGTTTGTCCACATCTTCTATCATTTTGTAAAACTTTTGTGCACCAACATTCAGACCTTGAGCCAGTTGTTGCATAGTTTCACCTTGGTCCATGGTCCAGGTGGCATTTCATGTGTGGGGCACAAATCATGCACCATCCCACGAAAGTCACCGTATTGTTCTAGGGAGTCTTGCACATGACTACTCCCACATTCGGTGGCCGTTGGCGCAGCCATCGATTCCCCATGCCATTTCCAATGTGTGTAACTTTGAAGCATCCCCTTACTCCACAGATGTTCACATGCCACCCCTGGCGGTACCAAACTCAAATTCACACATTTGGTACAAGGACAAAAGATTTTCCTATCGCGTGAATGTAAAGATGTAAATTCCACAAATTTAAGTTGTTATACAAGATTTCCAAAATCTGACCTACAACAACATTTGGTAATTCATAGGTAGTAAGCCTTCAAATTACTTTCATAGGTGATTTGAGACCTATATACAACCCCACTGGGGCACTTCAATCTACAAGGTAGTTATTACTACAAATAAAGAGATCAAGGCTACAACAGTAGGGGTCTTGTTTATTGAGTGATACCTGTTCAAACTTAACATTGCCAAGAAGGATTTTTTGTGAGACAATCCTATCTTTCAGCAAAAAACATGGTGGTGCATTTAGGTTATTGTCAAATTGTTATATAGAATGTGATTTTGGATTATGGGTTTGCAATAAACATAGTATTATAAAGATTATTTTCACGTGGTTGAGAAAGATCGAGAATGTTTCATTTGTGAGTTCATTTTCTAGCTACAAAATAGTAGACGCCTAACCATGAACCTTATATGCTAAGGTAGTTATTTAAACAAATTTGTTTAAGATTAGAATGTAAATTGATTTTCACCGACAAAGGATGTAAAGTTTTTTAAAGCCTCACTTATTGTAACTATAGTCGTATTTTTAAACAAATAAGACAGTCAAAATAAATATAGCTATGATCATGTGAAACTTATTACTTATTACAGAGGGGACCTATAGCTACGTTTTGGAAAACACTGGTATAGGTGGTGAGTTTTAGCTGCATTTATAAGAAACGCAGCTATAGGGCAACTATTGCTAGATTAGGGAATACTCTTTCTATTTTTTGTAATTATATATTACACCAAGCTGCATTTCCCACAATGCGAGTAATGAAAAGAAAGCTACCTTATCTTCAACAAGCAGTGGAAGATGAAGAATCACAGGTGGCTCAGTGTCTTCCTACCTGAAACCCCTATTACGAAGCAAAAGTAAACAAGAAGTACGGATGTAGAAGATTGGACCGCATGTACACATGTAAGATGCATAAGAAAACTAAATATTATATTACACACCAACTGTGAGTATTTTTATTTTAGTTTGTAATCAAAATCTGCAATTACATACTTATGTCACCGTTGACCTCAACAAAAATCATTAATTGTTATTTCATTGGAACTCATTTTTAGGGAACTCATTTTTGGTTAATGACAAAATAGAATAGAAAAAGGGTTATCTTGCTTACTCAATTGATTTTCTATAGAATTTTAATAGAGCACATATACTAATACTATGTATGATGATATTTCATTTCCAAAATAAGTAAAACTGTTTCCCACGTAGTAAAAGGTTTGAGGGAACTCACTTGTAGTTAAGGAGAAAATGATGTAGGAAAATAGTTATCACAAGCTTAGCCAGATCACTTGTAGGACAAAATCTACTGCCTGCACCAAATGGAATGAAAGCCTCTACTTTGGCTTTTAAATTCTATTTACAAGAAAAATAACAAATTAGTTATTTCAAGAAATATAATTGGGGGTTTGACCACTTCTTTGAGGTTCCAATAGTTGGTCTAAGTTGCCTCAAAAAATCGATAAGATTTGTTGATTCTATCAGCGGGGAAGAACCTAATGCATCCACGTAATTAAGAGGTACTTGTTGAGAGTCAATTGTCACATTTTCTTATGGAGTTTAAAGTTGATTTAATTTATGAAAATTTTTAGTCAAGAAGGAAGTTGTATGAAGGGTTAAAATTAATTTAATTTATGAAACTTCATTTCATTTATGAAATAAGTTAGTCAAAAGAGAAGATGTATGAAGTGATAAACAATTTAGGTACTGTAGTTTGTAATTTAGTTCAGAGGAAGTTCAGGTTGCATATATATATATATATATATATATATACACACACACATAGACACACACACTCAGGCGTCTCTTCATGCAATTTGAAGAGCGAGAAATTCACCTAGTCAAATATAACACACCTTGCTATTTCCAATACAGTACTGCAGTTTGGGTATGTCCCAACTGTGTTTGCTTTACTAATTTTTTTTGAAAATAGGTCGATTGATACGACCTACATATGTCTTAGATACGGCCCTATGATACAAATCTGAATGTATGTAATTAAAAGAAAAAAAAAAGACTTACAAAGATGCAAGTATGCATCAAATTAAGAAAGATAGTAAACACAACAAAGGAGAGGCATAAGAATTGGGGTACCAAGACAAAATAATAGAAAATGAAGGTGAATAGCTTTTGAGAGGCATCTGGATTTTCTTGCACAGTGATCGGAAGTTATAGTGATGTTAGGCCTTTCTGCCTGCAATTTCAAATCTTTAAGAACAAAATCACCTGTGAAAGATATGTAAGGAACATGTTAAATGGATACAAAATTCTTTTACTTCATAGAAAGAATTAATCATCACTGATCTTTTTTTTTTTTAAGTAAAAAAATTATATTCAAAATAAATAAATAATAATACATATAGCACCTTGAATGCACAATAGGTGTACCAAACTACTCCTTAACTGTGTTTTCAGTCTCCTTTAAATATTACACACGTCAACCCAAGCTGCATAGTTTTTTGTTTTTTTACTGTCATCGTTGTTGCATTGGTCTTAGCCTAAGTTATAATACCTACAACGTTTCTAATTTTGTATATGTCCAAGCATATAAGAGCTAAGTTGGTTGATCAAAAAAAATATATATATAAGAGCTTTTGCTTAATGATTTCTCAAACTACTGCAATATAAGATTTGCCATGTATGATTAATGCATCAAAATTGAACTTGTGCCAACCTGGTGGAAGGGAAGTTTATATTTCCTTTAAAGAAGAAATTGGTTAACTGCAAGACCAGGCTTCTTGTTGAGCTCTAACAATGTGGTTTGTTCTTTGAGATAAGTCATCTGGCTTTGATTCAATCTCATCATTAATTAAAGCATTTATTGAACACCAAATTTGGTCACATAGGATGGCAACAAAATCAAGAAATTGATTCTTTTCTGCTTTATTCAATCCATGGTCCTTAGAAGAGGAATATAATCACACTCTAATAGTCATCAATGGGCATTAATTTTCTAGATGCAAAGTTTAGAGACCACTGCAGAGTTACACCAAATTATAGTAGCAAATGGGCATTAAACGAATATATGCTCATGGGAACATCTGTTTTGTAGTAGGGGATAAGAGATATCAGATATGCTGAAGTTTTAGTTGATGGTGACTTTAATTTGAAAGGTTTTCCCAGGTTATTTTCAAAAAAAAGAATTTAAGCATTTCATTTACTTCTTTGATCTTTCCTTCATAGTCCATAGAGCTTTCCACTTGTAGTGGCCTATTTTTTTTAGTAAATTATATATTAAGGCTACAAGCCCAAAACCTATAGTTGGCTGCAAAAAGCACGACCCAGTGGCTATCCACAAACAAGGGCATTAGATTTAGGCCCACTAAGTCAACATTTAATCTTTCTAATCTATGGCCCAAGTTCATGGACAATTTTTTTTTTTAATCAAATTTCATGGGCAATTTTAAGTTTGCAGCAAGGGGGAAAAAGGTATGACAAGCAGGAGAGTGATTTTTGGTGAATGATAAACTTCATAGCCATCCCCTTGATTGTTCTGCTGAAGGCAATAATTTAGGTTTCTAATTATGATAGGGACCTCCCAACGGTTCTAAACTAAATTATCTCCCTCTTACTTTATGGCAATTGTTTCAACGTCTCGTCTTTTAGGGATACTAGTCGCGGACCCTGCGCGTTGCGCGTGATAATATTTTTAGAGTGGTCTCATTAATATATATAAATATATATTTCAATTTGAACTAATTTGATAAATAATAATGTAATTTATAATCACATTTTCATTTATTATAGCAGCAATTACAAATGTAATATATATAATTTCTGTCGTATCAAAATCAACACCATACAGTTTTTCTCAAGAGTTCAAAAAGTAAGTTAGTGAAAATATTAATTTTTTAATAAAATTTCTTTATAATATTTTGTATATCATAAAAAAGTATATAAAATTTGGAAATTATTCTTTTAGTTTTAAATAAACTTTCTCAAACCCAATTTTTCTACCATGCAATCAAAAATACCGAGAAACGTAACTAAAAAAATTAATAAAACTCATCAAAACTACAATTTAAAATAAAAAAGAAAGGGAAAAATAAAAGATTGTAACCATTTTTCCTTTAAAAAAAAAAAAGAATACAATTCCAAAGGGGAAAAAGTAGAGACATTTTTTTGAAAAAAGAAGAAGTATTGTATTAATGCTGTCATAATCTAATCTAACTTCTAATTCAACATGCAAAAAATAAATAGATAAATAAATAATTTTATACACAAAAGTGAATTTGTTTTCTTAAAAATCTCAAAGAATACACTAATAAGATAAGAAAGATGAAGAATAACATAAAATATTCGTAAACACTTAAAACAATTACCCAAGCACCTAAGAACATCATATAAAAAATGCATAACAATTTACTACTAATTTGTTAAAAAAAATAATTTTAAATAGTGAAAGGAAATTGCACAAAAACCATTGTCTTCAACTGAACTAAGTGTTCTTCATCAGCTTGTTCAAACTATCTTGAAGTTTTCCAAATCAGCTAAAACCTAACAACAAAACAAAATATAACATATTATAATATGACTTTTTTTCCAAATTAGACCAACAACAAACACCATTCATTAAAAGTATTTAATGTTGTAAATAAAATGATAAAAAAAAATATTTGCATCAAGAAACACATATGAATTAGTCAATAACAGGACAATGAGGGTACAAACCTCTAGTTGGAGATCCTCCTTTGGGTAGCTATTAGGTTGTATCTTTTCTATCATCAATGATTAAGCAAGACTTGTGAATAAATTTTTTATAAACAATTTAAAAAATATATATTTTTTATTCTTCATTGATTTCATTTTTTAGTTATAAGCAATCAAAAGTAAAATTCTAAAAACACAAATATTCATCAATCTAAGGTAGACATGCAAGAAAAATATTAATAATAAATCCAACAAAAAATGAAAAAAAAATTGAGAGAGAGAGAGAGAGAGAGAGAGAGAGAGAGAGAGAGAGAGCCTTTTTTGTATAGGAAAAATATGCATAGAATGGAAAAGATCAGGTGACAAATTTATAATAAGATGATGAGAATAAAAAGAGTCAAAATAAAGAAGATAAAAGGGCAAAATAATATATAAAATTAAAACCGCCTAAGAGGAATAGAATGGACAAAGAATAAGACTAAAGGCACCAGTACTTGAAAAATAATACTAAAACAAGTAGAATTTTGGCTTAGACCCAATATATAAGCTAATTATAAAAATAAAAATAATAAGTATATGAGCTCTAAATCAAATAGTACTTCCACCTCCCACAATAGGTGGAGGATATGACAATGGGTTCAAAATTCACCAGATCAAGCATTACCAAAAATCAAACAAAGTTAGACCATAATTAGTTTAGAATAGAAACATATACAAGCCAATAAAAACACACAAAATAACAAACCTTGAATTGAGTGTTACAACACTGGACTTCAAACTATAGTAACATTGAAAACAGAATCTAAATTACTCTAAAATTCACATGAAATGAAACAGAACCATGATGCAATCCTCCACCACTCTAGTTAGAGTACCAGATTTCTACAACAAACCCCATTAAAAATTTTATGGGTAGGAATAAAATGGACAATCCACCATCCTTTTCCAATTCCAAACACTCTAATAACTCAGTGTCCACCATTTCTGGTAGCTCCAACATTATGATAAACTTTACATTTGAAGTACCCACCAACCTTTTATCACTTCAATAGTTCAAGAAACAAGAACTAAAGTCAATGACTTACCATGAAAGATGATTGGGGGTGCAGTAGCAGCAAAAATACAAAAACCAATATGAAGCTGCATTGTTCCAGATTGATCAATAGACCTATTCATGAGAAGCATGGCTAAGACAGAATTATATATCACATACCACAAAACAAGAAAAACCAACTGAACTTCAAGGCACACTCTGTCCAGCAATTGGAAACAAAGCAATTTTCAACACCCATCAGCATGGCAGCAGATATCTCGGCTAACTTAGACAATATCAGAAGATCGTAGGAACCTTTACAGACAACTCTAGAATACAATCATAGTTACAAGTACAATATTAGTTGCAAACCACATTGTTTAATTTACAATTACTTACCTTCTTTTTTTCACGTCTGATTATTCTCTCGCAAATAACGCGTAACCTCTCTAATTCAACCTAAACAAAACATACAAGGATTCAATCATAAGATTACAACAGTCTAAAAGTAGCAAAACCAAGTTTAAAAACATAGGTAGCGGTCAAATATCAATAATTGATAGAGCCTAAAAAATTAAAACCTGCCCTCTCCCCACAAAAAGAAAAAAAAATTAAAAAAAAGGAGAGGACTGAATGTATATAATTTGTGATGGGAGCATATGACAAGGTAAGTTTTGATGTAGAGCACACAAATTGCAAGATAAGACTCATAGTATAAGTTCATAAACCTGGACCACTAGCCAAGATGGGAACTTGAGGATTCTAATCACAGACTTACCATGGCATGCTTAGAAAGAGCATGAACTGTGAGAGTCTTCATTAGAAGCTATGACAACAATTGACAATGAACAGGTATCAAGCTATAGTTGAAGAATTTAAAAGTTTTTCTGTATTATCAAAAAAGAAAAATTTAAAAGTTTTAATAATACAGAAAAACTTTAAATTGGGGTCATGGGCTACCTTGGCCTTGGTTGCGTGCCTTGGCCTTGGCTGCGTGCCCTGGCCTTGGCAGCGTGCCCATGGGGGGCTACCTTGGCATTGGGTGCAGCAAGCAACTTTCCATTTGTAGACATTCTAATTGTTTTTATTATCCTCCTTGTTCTTTCATGCTTTTGGTTACTCAACTATAAATTCTAGAACCTAACTTTTATATATAAAGTGTAAACCAACTGTGTAACCAACATCTATGACTTCAGCTCTGGTAACTAGATAATTGGAGAATATTTCAAACGAATATATAGTATGGCATTTTATTTTCTGTCATGGCTAAGTAAGAGTAATCAATGTGGCATGGGTGTGGTTGTTTCCAGTCTTAAGGGCATTTGTTCCTATGACAAAGTTTTAGTTGGCATGAAAAAGAAAATAAGAGGCCTCTCTATGGTCAATGAGAAGAAGACATCTCCTACATAGAAATATAATTAGCATTGTTCACCCTGGAACAGATCAATCAAAATGCTGTTCAGGGGAAAAGAAAACCAATGAAAAGGGAGCATCAGCAACCTAAATAAGAGTTACTAGAACATAAGTGTAATAATAGATAGATGATACATTTTATTCATGGCCATTGTTAGAGTACCATAAAAAGCCTAATGTATTCCCATATATACCATATTTTAAAATACAATTCAATATAACAAAGACGTAACCATAAAAGTCAAGGGTGACGTGAGTGCTTGCTTCCTATTGGTTCATACTGTAGTCAAAACATGGCAAAACAATGACTTTTAAGTAACAAGTTTTGAAATAAGAAGGCTGATTATAGAGAACTCATTAAAGGTCCAAGATGTAGTCGTACACATCATTTGGAACATAACGAAACTTAAAACATTAAAAAGACACAATCACAGATTTTGTGACTGGATGGTATTAAGAATTTTCAAATGTAGACCAGAAATAAAAACAAAGAAAGTCAGATTTCATTAAGCTCAACAAAGAAAAAAAAGAAAAGAAAAAGAAACAGAAAACAGACAAAAAGAGAGCTTGCATGCATTCATTGCACAGATCAATACATCCCTTTTGATCTAATTACATTTATTCTCATTTTAATAGACAATCTTCAATCACTAAGTATATTTCCCTCTAGTTTAATTACCATATATTTATCTATAAGAGAGGTCATTCACATTTCCACTCTCTCAACTTTACATGTGAATAAGCACAGATGCATGTTTGTTGGTTTTGTTAGATATGGGAATTTTCATACAAACAATACCATGATCTAGCACACAAGGATTTACATAAGAACTAAATATAATCACCATTCACTACTTTTCAACACAGCTAAATTTTTTATAATAACTACCACCACCTTGGAACCTTATCATATTCCAACTTGAATCAACTTTAACCCAAAGAAAAGGATGAGGAGAGAAAGGTAACAAAACACCTCTGATGTGCATTGTCCAACTTATACAAAATCTACAATGATGACCTGCCTTTTTGGGCAAGTTGTACTTATCCTCTTTCCAAATAGAAGATTCAACATGCTATAGATAGGGATTTGTGGGGTCAAGAGTAGTAGAGACTAGAGATAATTCCACTAGTTAGAAATAGGAAAATTGAATAATAAATAATACATTGATATTGTATCTTAAAATTAACTCAAAATCAGTGAAAATGCTGGGAGGCAAGAGTCATGATTTGCAATATAGCAGTTACACTTTCATATTATGTTCCTTTATTATACCTTTTGCCTTATACTTTCTTTGATCATTTATTTGTTATATTTGATTAAATAAATAAAAAATCTTCATTCGTTAATTAACATTTTTTTTTTTTTTTTATGTGGAACTCCCAATACAAGACAGACAAGGTATAACAAGGCCAAGTCATCCAAGCTAGCCTCAGAGGGTAATTATCATAATTGAACAAAAATTAAATGATAAGTAACATAATAGGTATAATAACAATATAAATTCTATTGTTAATGAGTCAATAGTCCTTTTGAATATGTTTGATGGCTGGTTGGTATTATAATAAATAAATAAAACAAGAAATATAGAAAGATAAACACTAGTCAGTCACTCTCTCAAAGCCTAAACTAAGCTGCTAGAATTGTGTTAAATTCAATTTCACTATGAGTGTTAGTGACTAGACTAAGAGATTCTAAATGACCTATTCCTAGAAAGACTAGGGCTACTAATAACAAAAGAAAAAAGTACTTAGGAACCTCTAAACCAAATGGGAAAAGGACTTAAAACACAAAATAAGATGATTTACAAGCTCATATTTCAATGAATGTGAATAGTACCATATCAATAACATAATAAACAAATCTTTTAATTATTTTTTTTAAGTGATGATAGGGCTGCGTGTACAAAGCGCAGCTTAAAGCACCCTGGAGTTGCGTTTTTTAAAACGCTGCTTAATGCTGCATTTTTTGTAGTGTGTTGTTGTCAATAAGAATATGACTACCACAAAGTTCAATAAGAACATAGACATTTATAAAATCTATTCTCTTCATGTCCCAATGGTGGTTTAGAGGTAGAAGTTAGAACCTAGTTTAACTCATTCTCCAGTTATTGGGTTTTTGTAAACTTAACCAAAATTCTGTTGCCTAAAATCTTGTCCAAGATTAATTCCCTCATACAATCTGCTTAATTATTCTAGGATTCCAAATTTACATTCCCTTGCACTATCAGCTTAATCGAAAATTCCCACATTTCTTTACATTCAATGATTATACACCATTTACAGCATAAAATAATAAATAAAAAAATATAAACCATTTTAGTTCTTTCTTTAAAGCTTTTATTATTGTCGCATGGAAATAAAGAAAAAATCGTTTTAATAAATTCCAAAAATTTCAGAAATTTCTTTTAGGACCCCCCCTGCCCAAAAAAAAAAATAAATAAAATAAAAATAATAGAAGGCTTTTTTTTTTTTTTTTGAGAAACAGAAAAAGAAAAAGAAAAAGAAGGCTTATAATTCAAAAAATATTTATACACTTCTAAATTGAATTTTCCTTCTACTTTTTTTTCTTCCTTTTTCTTTCGGTGTGTAGCAGAATTGAACTTCTACTTGATTAGGGATACATGGCAAATTTAGTGTATACAGTTTTGATTTTTTTTTTTAATAATATTTTTGTGTTTTATATGTCAAACTTAATAATAAAAAAATATAGAAATAATATCTTTCCTATTGATATTACCCTTCAAGAGTGTCATAAGCTCAAATTATATTTATATTTAATTTTTATTTTTCATATAAATGAATAAGTGATAAATTTTGGAAATAATTATATAATAAACTTCATTGTTTGATATTGTTTTCAAGTTAAACTCTAAGTTTTATTTTTTTTTAATTCAAAAATGGTTATTGTTGTATGTTTAAAATTGATATAATTTATTATTTTATGAGTTTAACAATAAACTGTATTTGAAGTTTATCTAACTGTTAAAAATCATTAAATTAGAAATACAAGTGAAAATTTTACAAAGAAAATTTCAACATTCGCTTATTCATATTTTAAAAATCCTATGAATATACTATCATTTCATGAGTTTTTCAACATAAAAATATTGTTAATTATTTACCTAAGTGTCATTTTATTGTCTATATTGGTGTTTTTTTTTTTTTTTTGTAGGAATGTCTGTATGCTAGTGTTTTATAAGTATTATGCGTTAAATCCGCATACAATATGTGTATTTATGTATATCTACGAATATAGAGGCGAAGGGAGGGGGAGCTAGGGGCCCTTGGCCCCTCTTAACTTTTCAAAAATCCCCCCCCCCCCCCCCAACTCCCTCCCTCTTGTATTTTTGGTAAAAACAATAATTTTGGATTTAAATTTCAATAATACCCTGCTAGATTCTTACTAAAACCATGTAATGCATTTTATGGTTGAGTAATGCATTTTTTCTTCTCTCTAACTACTTTTATGTTATACATTGCTCATTAAATTAAAGTGTATTTAATGTATACATAATTTAATTATATTTTATTTTTATTAAATTTACTTGTATTTTTTTTAGACATGTCAAGATTTACTTTTTTTTTTAATATATATATATATATATACAAAGATGTAAATGTACTTTTTTAGACCCTTTAAAACACAACCAGATTAATAGTTATTTAGCCAAGTGTTTAAATTAGGTAAATTATGCAGTTCTAGGTTAACACATATAAATCATATCATGTAAAGTGCGGAAAATAAAGAACACACGATATGATAGCCTAGGCAAACCAAACCGGTAAAAAACCTATGAGGATTTGACCTAGCTATCCTTAAGGTAAAATAGAATTCACTATGAAAGAATTAGAGTTTGTACAATAGCGACTTAGACCACTAACATCCCATTGCTACCTCGAATAGAAAATTTACTATTACGACCACGTGACAGCTCCAAGTCCACGGACTACTTCTTTCTTGAATTCACAATAAGCACAAGCATTCCTGCTTGTATATCTTTGACTTCTTGAATCTGCAACTGAATGATCACCAAGCTCTTGAAATCAATCTTAAGTTTAGAAACCCTAAGTGTATGTGAAGGCAAACACCTCTAGATCTCACAAAAGATTCACACACATAGAATAAAGAACTACTACAAAACGTGGCTAGGATTTTCCCTTTTATACTTAGGGGAAAACATAAAACCCTACACGTCAAACTGGGCTTGAGCTGAGTTGGAAAATTCTGCAGAAAAATCTATTTGCACAACTTTCGATCGGTCGAGTCTAATTCTAGATCGATTGAGCCAGGCAGATTTACAGTAAATCCTGTAGAATACTCAATTCAACATTACATATAAATACACTTTGAGCAAGTCTAAACAAGACTAAAACATTTTGATCATGGTTTGCCAACATTACAAAATGAAGTTCTAATACATTAGTTCCTAATTCCTTTAGATCCTAACAGTAAAGATCTATTTGATTTATATAAATATTTTGTTTATGTAAGAAAATATATGTTAAAGGTCAATTATAAACATTTCATGTATAAGTAATAAATAAATTAATATTATATATAAATATATAAAAAAAACTTTTAGAAGCAATTTTCCATTTTGCCGAAATCTAAGTTTTCAGTAGAATATAATATATTAAAATGATCAAACATAAAATATAATATAAAGACAAGACCAATTTTTTGCTTCATGTAGAACAGATTCGTACACAAAGGCAGAAATTTCTCTTCATGAATTGAAATGATAGTGCCATTTTATTTTTATTGGCCTGACTGTAGGCAGCCTTGTTTATATCAAAGAGAGATAAGTTTTTCAAACAGACATGAGCCTCCAACATGCATGTAACATTAAAGTCCATTAATTAACCAAATTGAAAATTAAATCTCTAGTCCCCCCCAGTAATCACAGCATATATATATATATATATATATATATATATATATATATAAAATGCTACAAAGTCATGATATCCAACATTTTTTTTTTTTTTTTTGATCCAACATTCCAACATTCTTTGTTGACGGTATATAATTCAAGTGGTGCGCCTGCTATTACGGAAGCTATTTTGTCACATATATATAAGTAAACAAAATTATATTTGAATACCTTACTACTTTTCTTTTTTTCTTTTTTGAGAGAAACCTTACTACTTTTCTTATATTATGGGGTAGATAGCCGGATTTGTTCTAAAAAATTCTTGAGTGCCCATCAAAGAAAGTTTAAGTAAGAAGGGAAATTTATTAAAAACACAATGATGAGAGACTTTATACCGATAGTAATACCAATAAGTACTGCCAGAACAAAATTAATCAGGAAGATTAAGTTATTGTTCAACTAAAAGATTTATTATTCATTATACAAACACTATGCGATATCTTTAAATCTTCATGTATCTTGCAGTCCAAATAAAGAAATAAAACATTACAAAAAAAAAAAGGATCATAAAAAAATACGATGGGACACAGGAAAACACATACACACAAAAACTAAAAACTAAACGCTAAAAAAATAAAAAATCGAAATCGGCTGATAATGCATGCATGAATGCACAATAATGCATGGTAATGATAACCTATATAATAGGGTGCAAGAGTAACAAGTCTTTAACCTAATATTTGGTGTTTTATACAATGCCGACACCGTTCACTTATTGCATTTTGGTTCAAAGAGGATACTCTATATATCTATCATCCCTATGTGCTATTTCAACCTTGCCCGACAGTCTTAGCACTTTGACCAAACAGTTTAATTTTTTTTTTTCTCCGACTGAATTCAAAATATATATGATCCACTTTTGTTTTGTATATAAACACAAACCCACAATCACTTTCCCTCTTTGCTTTGAAACTATCAACTCTTGTGCGCAGTACAATAATAATTTTCTATTTTTGATCTCAAGGTGAGTAGCATTTAATATTGTTGAAAAATTCTAAACTCAAATTTAGATTATAGATAGGATTTGGAAGGATTGTGGTGTCTTTATTTAAGCTAAGAAATGAGTAAAAACAAGCAACAAGCAAAAGTCTAATAGTATTTAAAGCTCAAGCCATAGTCATAATCTTATTAGGTAGTGTTAAGTGTGCATCATCATTTAAGAAAATGAAGAGGTTGCCAAATCATGATCTTATATATTTTTTCTTTATGTAACTCTAGAGGGCCTACTTGCTTATGGAGGTTTCAAAGAAATTTAGCTAAAGCTGGTATTCAAAATCTCTATCCCTACGAAGTGCTAACTATTGCGCTTAATAATAGAAATAGAACACTCATAACATCAAAGAAGAACTAGAACTTACTTTTTATGTACATAATAAAAATAGCATGTGTTCACCCCTAATAATAATTTACTTTATATATATATATATATGTTTTGAGTTTATATTATATTTTTTGTATTAAATAATTTGTATTTATTGTTATGGAATATCATGTCACAATACTTCATTAATTACAAGATATATGTGAAGGTAAGCAAAAGATGAATAAATAACTTGTCAAGAGGGACTGTGCTGCAATGATTGAACTGTGGGGAAGTTGTGAAGGACCTTTTTGTATTGGTCATTTGAATTAGATTAACAGAATTAGACCAATGGATAGCGATTCCTTTGGAGGATAGTTTGGTTGGGAAAACATTTTCTTTGAAGATGTCTCAAATGATTCCCATGGAATAGAGAAGGTTCCAAAAGTTCTCTGATTGAGAATTAAAGTTGTTTTCGTTGTGAAACTAATGGTCCGTATGGGCATGAACAAAAAGGAGAGGAAAAAAAAAAAACAAAAACAGCAGCAATAACAAGATTAGGAAAAAAAAATGTAATAGTATGAGACAAAAGAAAACTAATATAAGGTATGGGTGATTGGGATAACAGTTTGGACATCCAGTTGATGAGGTTGCACACGACTCTAAGATGATAAGGTTTTAATTATTGCATTCAATGAATAGGATTTGTCTTTTAGAGAAAAATGACATGTAACATTTAAGTACATAAATATAGGGATGAAAACAATAATTTTTATTTTATTTATGATGTTTACGTATTTGTATTGTAGTGTAAACTATTGATTCATTCAATTTTCACTATCCATAATGAATCTATGTGTTCAGAAAAAAGAAAACACTTATATAAAAAAGTAATGTCTTAGTCTTTTGATCAAACCATTCTATTCTTTATTTTATCAATGTGTGATTTTCTTCACACGTCCAAAATGTTGGTTAGATATCAATTCATAAATCTTCAATGAATGCGGCCTCTTTGAACACTAATTATGTTTTATTGGGAAGTAATCAAAGAAGCTTATGTTTTTCACTAAGACTCTGAGTCCTCTAAAAATGCTCTACGAACCATCATGGAATGAGTTAAAAATGATTCCTCTAAACCAATTTGAAAGAAAATTTTCTCTAATAAACTATATACTAAACACATGTGTTTAGTATATGGTTTATTAGAGAAAATCCAAACTTACACTGCTTACGATCAAACTTACATTGTTTATGTAAAGTTGGAATCGAGTTACTGCAAGAGTTACTGTGCAAATTTTCCTGGCTCAATCGATCGAGAATTAGACTCGACCGATCGAAAGTCGTGCAGATTGTTTTTTCTGCAGAATTTTCAACTCAGCCCAAACCCGGTTTGACGTGTAGGGTTTTATGTTTTGCCCTAAGTATAAAAGGGAAAACCCTAGCCATATTTTAGAGTGTTCTTTATGCTGTGTGTGTGAATCTTTTGTAAGATCTAGAGGTGTTTTCCTTCACATACACTTAGGGTTTCCAAACTCAAGATTAATGTCAAGAGCTTGGTGATCATTCAGTTGCAGATTCAAAGAACTTAAAGATATACAAGCGGGAGTGCTTGTGCTTGCTGTGAATTCAAGAAAGAAGTAGTCCGTGGACTTGGAGCTGTCACGTGGTCGTGGTAGTAAGTTTCATACTCGAGGTAGCAATAAGATGTTAGTGGTTTAAGTCGCTATTGTGTAAACTTCAATTCTTTCATAGTGAATTCTGTTTTACCTTAAAAATAGCTAGGTTAAATCCTCCCCAGGTTTTTTACCGGTTTGGTTTTCCTAGGTTATCATATCTTGTGTTTTTTTCTTTCTGCACTTGGTTTTCCTGGGGTCTAAAAACGAACAAGTAGTATCAGAGCGGGTAGGTTTTTGTTGTAGATCCTTTGATCTAAAAGCTGATCCTTGACCTCGGTTGTCATGGAACACGGACACTCTCTTGTTATTCCACCTCATTTTGATGGGAATAATTATGCTTATTGGAAAGTAAGGATGAAAGTATTCTTGAAATCTATTGATGAGAGAGTCTGAAATTCTGTTGAATACGGATGGGAGAAGCCTACTACTCCTGTGAGTGAGTGGCAAACTTCTCAAAAAGAAGCAGCCGCTTTTAATAGCAAAGCAATGAATGCTATTTTTAATGCTCTTTCTATTGAGGAATTTAAGAGAATCTCTAATGTTGAGGTTGCTCATACTACTTAGAATATTCTCCAGACTGTGCATGAAGGCACAAAAGCTGTTAAAATTAATAAGTTGCAGTAATTGACTACTAGATTTGAAAGCATTAGAATGACTGATGATGAATCTTTTGATGAGTTCTATGCTAAACTTAATGATATTGTTAATTCTGCATATAATATGGGTGAAATCTATGATCAACCTAAAATTGTTAAGAAGATTCTTAGATATTTGACTGAGAATTTTAGACCCAAAGTGACTGCCATCACTGAAAGTAAGGATGTAGACTCCATCCCTGTTGATGAACTTGTAGGATCTCTTCAGTCCTATGAGTTGGACCTACCTAAGACTGCCAAATCCAAATCAATAGCTCTTAAGTCTGTTGATGATGTTGATGGGAATGGATTTGATGATGAGCTCTCTGCTATAGAGATTACCTAGCTTGCCAAGAACTTTAGAAATTTTCTTAGGAATAATAACAGAATGGCGAGAGGTAAGAACACTGCTAAACCAAAAAATTTTAGGATGAATGATCCCACTAAGGTTAATAACACTGAGAAACATAAAGAAAAAGTAGGTCAACCTTCTAATAATTCTATGGGGCAACAATGTTTTGGATGTCAAGGGTATGGTCATGTAAAATCTGAATGTCCTACATACTTGAGTTCTAAGGGTAAGGCTATGGCTGTAACCCTTAGTGATGATAAAGTTTCTGACAATGAATCTGGTAGTGATGAGGATGGAAACTTCATTACTTTCACTGCTACTGTTGTAGTCAATGAAAGCATGTCTGTTGAGGAGAACCCTTCTGATGGGAAACTCTTTGAAGATGCAGATTTACAAGAAGCCTACAATAAACTTTGCAAAGTTGCTGCAAATGATGCTATGAATGTTGATCTAGGCTTAAAGAAAATTGTATCTCTTGAACTTGATATGAAAAATTTGCTTGTGAAACTGTTAGATGCAAATAAACTTTTGAATAATGTGAAGACTGAGAACATGCTTTTACTTGATAATGTTAAAAATTTGGAACTTGAATTGTCTGTTGCTAGAGAACAAACTAATAGATCTGCAAGCTCCAAACTTGATCATATGCTAAGTGTTCAAAAGTCTCCCTCTGACAAAATTGGCTTAAGTTTTATGGAAAGCATCTCTGTACCTAAACCTCATTCCACAAACTTTGTTCCTTCTATTGAATCCCCTATGAGTGTGGTTGTCAAACCCTCTGTGAGTGAGGCAGCTAAATCTGTAGAAGTTACACCTCTTAAGAAGATTAGGGTTAATCTTCAAGAGTCTAAACCTAAGGTTCCTAATCCTCCAAAGGGCAAGTTGTATGATAAGTCTGCATGAATTTTTCATTTTTGTGGAAAGTCTGGGCATATTCGTCTAAACTGTTTCAAGTTGCAAGCTGCTAAGTGAGCAAATAAATCAAAAGTACCTGTGCCTCAAGCACAAGATCCTATGGTACTTATTGGTGAATTGGTAAAGGCGTTAAACCTTTATTCCAATGATGGAGTTGCTCAGAATTCTAATGTGAATAATAACTCCAATGCAAGAGTTGCATCTAAAAGGTTTTGGATACAAAAGGCTCGATCTAATTGAGTCTGTCTGACACGGTCCTTATACTTCATTACTTTAATTCTTGTGACCATTTTTTTTTCTAGGATTTGCATTGCATAACATTCATGCATTTCATTCTAGGATGTTTTAATTAAAAAAAAAAAAAAAAGGGGGTAACAAGAATGTGTTTTGCAAAATGTGTTTTGCAGTATTTTTCTTGAATTTGAAATTAAGGTTGGTCAATCTATTTTTACATAACATGTTTATGTACCTTGTTTAGCTTGGATGAGCTTCTTTGTTGCACGTTACTAGTGTGAGCTTTGTAGTGCATGTTGTGTGGGAAGATGTTTATAGTTTTTGATCATTTTGTCTTGATCTTGAAGTCACATGCCTTTGATTGTCAGACTTGATCTTATTGAGAAAGGCATAAATAATCATCTCACCACTATTTACTAGCCAATCATGAACACCTTAGTGCATATCGTAAGATTTTGTACTCGAGAAAGTATAGCACATGCACAAAAAGATCATAAGGTGTAGCCTTGGTTTAAATGCTAAAATTGGTGTGTACATTATTGGACTTTAATTAAATCTATCAAATAAAATTGGTGTTTACATTATCCCGACTATTTTAAATAAGTATCTGATCAATTAAAATTGGTGTGTACATTTTGAGGCAAATCAAGAAACTTACATGATTGCAAGTTTTTGTTCTAGGAGATGTGAGAGTTATATGATGTAACTCTGTAGGTGATAGTCTCTTTCAAATTCTTTGTGATGAATTTTGTAGACTTTGTGTTTGATTTCTATTTACATATTACCTCACATTTATCTCAAGTTTTTACTAATTGCACACACTACACAAGTTACTCTTAGCTAAACTTTGTACATGTTATTGTGTGTGTTTTTGGTTTGACCAACCACATTTGAAAATTTCTTGAATTTATGCAAAACATGTTTTTGCTTGAAATATGAAGAGAAATTGATTGAAAATCTTAATTTTGGAAAACTGGGATCAAATCAAGTGTTTTTGAAAAGCATTTCATCTCATACTCATGTATTTTATTCATAAAATTTTAATGCTTTGAGGTGTTTCTGCACAAAAATTGTTTTGTTTTTCAAAAATTTAATTTTTTTCAGAATTTCGATCAATCAAACTTGTTTTTCGACCGATCGAAAATGCATTTAAATTCTTTGGTCAGCTTCTATCTATTTTGATCGATGCTCGATTGGTATTGGATTAATCGAATTCAATTGATCGAACCTATTTTTTGATTGATCGAAAATCGCGTTAAGAGTTTTTTTAAAAAGCTTTTTCCCTTACGTGTTCTTCACTTTTCAAAATCTCTTAAATCTCTCACCGATCGGTCAAAGCTCCAACAAGAATTTTTTGTCGTTTTCCTCCGGATTTTTTGCAAAGATTCTCTCTTCTAGGGCCGGTAAGACTCTTACACCCTTTCTTTTGCATTTATTTTCATTTTACATGCATTAAATCATGCATTTCCCTTAAAATTTTCGGACCTTTTTCTTTTTAAGATTGTTGATGAATCAGGCCATTTCTTTAACAATTAATCATTGGGTTTTTGTTGGGACACTATATATGTCTAATTCTTTTGGTTTAATTTGATTAATTTGGTGGTTTGTGACAAATTTTGAAATTCTAGGGCTTGAAATATACCCAATTTGGGGGTTTTGTTCAATTTGTTTTAAATTGATGAAATTGGCTTGTTAGATTGCATCATTTGATCATGATATTGTGATTTCTATCTTGTGTGATGATCAATTGATCAATTTGTTGAAATTTGTGATTTTTTTTTAAATTTGTTTTTTTTTATGTAACATTCATGCTCAAGCCAATTTTGTGAATTTGGAATATAATTGAACTGTTCTCATTACATTAGAACATGCATCATTTGGAAATAATGTTCATGCATCATATAGAATTGTTATTTCTATGTTGTTTTTGTGCTAACTTGCTGTCTACCCTTGGCTTGTCTTTTGTTTCCTTTCTTTCTGTGTCTTTCTATCTGATATGCAGAATCATGCCTAGGAAAACTAGAGCTCATAGGACCTCTTCTTCTTCACCATCCTTTGATAGTAACATATTTCTGAGTGAGAGAAATCAAGAGACTTATGAGACACTTAACCTCAAGAAGAACATTTGGGGTGAGCGTAGGGTTCTTTTAGATGAGTTAGATGCCGAGGTTAGGCGTAACTTTGAGCGTCGGGGTTGGTTACCTTTGTTAGACATCGATCATCCACCTCCTGCTACCTTGATTAGAGAGTTCTACTCGAACCTCTCTATCCACATCTATGATTTCAACACTTTAGTAAAAAGTTGGATACGAGGTGTAAAGTATCGCATTACTCCTTCGGTAGTGTCTGATGCTTTTGGGGTACCTGTGGTTTCTTATCCTGTCTATCCTTATGATGAGTCTCCTCTCCTTGACAACAACATGTCTTACATCACTGGTACTTCTATCCAGTGGGGTTCTGATTCTCGGGTCACAATTGCTGAGAGATGATGTCAGGTTCCAACTAGAACTATGATCTAAAGGGGGTAAGTTACAAGTATTGGGGTATAAGTACTGGGGAATCAAATCGAGTGAGGTTCTGATTACAAACTGGGATGGTCGACTGAGGCCATTATGATTACAAATGTAAAACTGACTGAGGAATTACAAGTGTAAACTGAGGTTGCCATCTGATTATAAGACTAAGGGTTGTAAAAAGGAGGCTTTGTTGAGGTATTTTGGAACTCTTCCTAAAATTGGACTTGCTTCAGAATGGAGCTTCAGCTTCCTTATATAGACTGGAAGGAGCCTTGGATTCTCTAAAGATTGCTGAAAATCTAGAAGGTTAAATGCTTTTACTGAGGTGAAAACCTTTTCCACTGAAAACAAATAGTACTTCTGGAATGTAGTGCTAGTTACGGTTCATGAATAGTGACTGGTACTGTTCATGAATAGTGTCTTGTCTTTTGTTTCTTCTGTCAGCTGAGTGCAAGGACTGTTCATCAACAGTGACTGATGCTGTAGATGAATAGTGACCGGCCTGGAGATACTGTTCTGAATAGTGACTGGTGCTATCCAAAATAACTTAATCGCTATCCAAATTGTAGCCATCATAAGGATCTTGGGAGTCCTGGAATAATGGGTCTATTGGATTGCGGTTGACTGAAGCTTCGAAAGAGGCAAGATAAACCTTTTTTTTTCTGACTCTAGCTGCTCTGACTGGAGGAGCAATTGCATGGCAAGATTTTTTAGTTCCTTGTTAGATTTTCCAGTGACCTAGATGGAGTCTAGGCTAGACTAGGATCTTGGTTTCTGAGCAATGGTCCTCTGAACGGGAGGAGGGAAATCCTTATGTACTTGACTAATGACTGAATCAATCTCAAGGCAGTCCCACCATTTAACTAAGAATTCTCTGTTTAATAGGTTACCTTTAATTTCGTAGTTCCACATGCTAATCTAGTGGATCCTATACATGACTGTCATATGCAGAATGGCTAGAAACTGGGAACCATGTTGTGAAACTTGGCATCTTGAGCTGAAATACCTAAGGGCATCCTGCAGGGGTTCTGGGAAGATTTAGGGTACAAATTCAAATATTTCCCACCAGTTAAGGAACCATGTAGGTATTGTATTGGAGAACTTCTTTTCAAACATTAAGAACCATGAATGATCAAAGTTCTTGTTTTGGTAAAATAAAACTTTCTCAAAGGCATCCATGTAGTCATAATTACTATAATGGAGATCTGAACCTATGAGAGACTTGAGACCTATGAGGGTTTTGAGCATGGAGGGGTGCCTTTAGCATTCTTTGTACCTGGCAAAACCTGTGATGATAAATTTGTGGTAAAGGATTACTGAGGGGTCCCCATTGTCATAATGTTTTCTACACGAGCAGATTTGATGTTTTTCTCTGGGTGCTTTGGGAGATAGTGCCATTCTTGGGGCAAAACTTCCATGGCCAGAGCCAGGGGATCTTTTATATGAACTAAGTAGGGTTCAATATAAGAGATGTGCTAGACGAAAGGCTTCTTGACATAAGGAGACCTATTCTTTCTGGACAGAAATTGAGATGATCTTTGAGACTGTATGGGGCCAAAAGGATCATCAACTGTGTTTGGGGTGATTGCCCTAAGAGCTGGGGTGACTAAGGCTGAACTATAACTAGGTTGGGTTGGCCTTTCGTAGTTTGGTTTCGAAATGGTAAAGGCCACAAAACGATTGGCTATGGATACTAGGGAGACTGGTATCAACTGGCTAGGGTTCTTTGCCTGACTAGTACTTCCAGGGGTTTGCTGTTTAGACAACTTTAGGGGTTGGGGTTGTACGGGTTTCTTTCCAGACATCTTGGTTTGGACTTTGCAAAAATTCACGGGTAAGGAAATTAGGGATATTGTTTTGAGTTCCTTTTATGAATACAATGTCAAAGTCGGATGGCTTGCCATCGTGCAAAAATCTGTTTTGATGCAATATTTTGAACATCTTTTTCTAAAATATGTTTTGCAGATTTGCAATCTATCCATATTAAAAACTTTTGATTCAAAAGATCATTCTGAAATTTTGAAATGCATAGTACTATAGATAAAATTTCTTTTTTAATAGTACTATAATTAATCTGAGTGGGAGTCCAAATTCCTGAATGGAAACAGACTATCTGTTTTGGGGAATTAGGACTGGCACGCTAGAGAAGAATGCCACCATAATTTATGTCAGAGGCATCTGTTTGGACAATCTTGAAGGAATTAACTGAGGGAATTCCTAGGCAAGGAAGTGTCTTGACATATTTTTTGATTTCTTGGACTACTGTGGTATGGGCTGGAGTCCAAGGAAATGGATTGGTTTGAAGTCTATCAAAAAGGGGTTTGCATTGCTGCCTGAGATTTTGATAGAAATCGGAAATATAATTGAGAGATCCTAGAAATCTCTGAAGCTGGGTTTTATCTAGGATTTCATCTAGAAACTTATCCGCAAACTAGATAGCTTTATCTATGGGTTTGATGATACCATGTCTTATATCAAAACCTAAGAATCACACACTAGTTTGGAAAAGTTTGATCATGGGGGCAGAAACAATAAGACCATTGAGCTTAATGGTATGGAGAAAAGCTCACAGGTGCTTCCAGTGTTGATCTATGGATTCTTAAAATGTGATTATATCATCAATGTACACAATGGCATGACTGGAGAATGGATTGAAAATTTCATTCATGATATTTTGGAATTCAGAAGGTGCATTTTTGAGACCAAAAGGCATTACATTCCATTCGTAATGACCAAAGGGTGTGGTAAAGGCTGTTTTGTACCTATCAGACTCTTTGATTTGTATTTGCCAAAAACCACTTTTCATATCAAACTTACTGAAGACCACCGCTCTATTAAGCCTATTGACTAAGTCTTTCTATTTGGGAATTGGGTACCTTACCAATTCTAAGACTTTGTTAAGGGGCTTGCAGTTGATGACTAGTCTAGGAACACCTCTCTAAATCTTAGCATTTTTCTATGGGTCCGGTTAATGTGTGCCAAAAAAAACTGTCAAAACAATATATTACTTTTTCGTTTTTCCATAAAAAATTTTTCTAAAATGATTTACTTTTTAGTAAATCCCTTATTTTATTTAGTTTCTCTTGAAAATAAGATTCTCCCATGATATATATATATATATATATGATCTCTCTATACACAAGAGACATGTCTCATAAATGTGATTTTGAAAGATTAATCTAATGAAAAAGTGGCGATACTCTTAGAATGTGGAATGTGAGGCCATGTCAGGTTCCAACTGGAACTTCGGGTTTCCCCAAGTAGAGCACATGGGAATTGTTAATTTGTTATTCAATATATAAAACCAAAGCAGTAATACCCAACAGGTATTTAGGATCTGCATTAAACAAGGAAGCAATATAGTTTACTACAACTTCTGCCATCCTTAACAAGTGCTATTAATTCCTCCACTACAGGCGGTGGGTTAGCAAATACTATAGTATATTATATTTGGGGTTCAACAAGAAGTTGAACTTAGAAAACATTTCCATTATATATACTAGTATATTATCCGTGTGATGCACAGATAATATTGTAATATTTTATATAAGACGGTTTTAGATAGTGTTGTATATATATTATAAAGAAAAAGTAAACTAAATTAGAGTAAAAAAACATATACATTTTGAGATATTAAAAATTAGTTTAGTAGTTTTACTGCATATTTATAGTCATCTCAAGGTAAGATTAATTTTTTTTTTTTAAATCATGAAACCAAAAGTATGTGCAAAAGAGTAACAAGGCCATGAAAATCAACTAATTTGTATTGTGTTCACATATTTCATACTATGAAATGAAAGTATGTGCAACTTTCTCGCCGTCTTCCACTCATCAATAATGCAACGTTAAGACATGATGTGGGCAAGTGTGTATGCATGTGTCTTATAGATAATTTAAAATCATGGTAGAATATGGCTTTATATTGCATACCAAATATTCTCCTTACTTATATATCCAAAAGAAAAACTATCTAACTAAATTATGCAAACCTAAATCATATTTAAGCCCATAATTTAAAAAGAAAAAGAAAATTATCTATAGGGGTTTTGTGTCTTGATGGTAGTGGGAGGCCAATATGACAGAGGCGGCGGCCCCTCAGATTTCTTTTTCTTTCACTTTCAAATTTCTTGTCAGCCTCAGGTCTTTTATTTTTGGTGATATGTAGTGAAACAATGCATTTTATTTAACAATCCACAATATTTTTGTGTCTCTTTATCTCTCTTCAGGACCTTATTATTACTATTAGTCTTTAATTATTTTTTTTTTTTTTGCTTTTTTTTTTAAAAAAATATTAAAATAGTGGGTATGCGAAAAGACATGAAGAAGAGAGAAATATGTGGTGTAAACTTAGACAATTAATGAGAGACTAATGAGATAACAGTAGAATAAGTTAATGTGAACTTTTGGGTAAAAATAAAAAAAAAATTAATGAAAGAGGTAAAAAAAAAAAGATTAAATACAAAATTAGTGTACCACTTGACAAGATCTCATGTACTCCTGCATGAGGTCTCTGGTTAGACATGGAGATTAAATAAATATATATATATATATATATGTGTGTGTGTGTGACAAATTTTTAAGATAATATATAAGGTTTTTAAAAGTAATGGCCTTTTTATAATGTAATTTTTAATTGTTTTTAGGGTGAGATACCTACCGTGAAGCTAGTCTTTAATGTTATACGTACGAGCTACTAGTAAATATGACAAAGTTACCGTTATATCATATATGTGATTATTTTGCCTATCCAAATAACAAAAAGTTCGGAAAAAAGGAAAACTCAGGTTATCATGTGATGTAGTAGAATCTATCATTGTATTTGATATTGATGCCCTATGATAAAATAACATGAAAAATAGAAATATTACTTTATTTTCGGAGAAAAAATAACAATTATATATACTTGAATACTATGGAGCTACCAATGAGGGATTGGGGAGGAGGGCCATGGCCCCTGGGTTTTCCAATTTCTTCCCCTCGGCCTTACTTTCTTAAAAAATAAAAATTACAAACGGTCAATTAAATAGTAATGTCTCTCCTTCTCAAAAAAATAAAAATAAAAACAAAAATAGTAGTGTCACATTTTTATTTATTAAAATTCATATTTTTTTGCCACATATAACTCATTAACTTTAGGAACATTTAAAGAATATATTAAACATCTTTTTAAAAAAGCATATGTTAAAAGAATATATAAGTAAATCTATTTAGAAAAAATATTTTTCATTTCCAAAAAAAAAAAAAAAACACATTTAATCATTTTCATTTTGCATTTAGAGAGTTGAGGATATGCAATGTGTTCTTATATGGACACAACAAAATCTCACAACAATTGTTAAGATTTTTCCATTCATTAAATTGAAAAATGGTACGATTTTTATGGTTACAACTTTGGGATATATCTACTTTGTAATCCATAAACGAAAGATATTTTTTTTCATTTCGTTTTATAATTTTATACTACTCTTATATAACACTATATATATATGTAAAGGCATATAATTTAGTTTGTTTAGTTTTATAATTTTTATTCTTCTCTTTTGTGTGTGTTATTTTGTGGATTTAAAAATGTATTTATATATTTAGCATTGCCTCACTGAATTTTTTAATTTTTTTTTTTTTTTTTTGCCTCTGGCATTGCGTGAAAAATATAATATCATAGGTAATCTTATTACCATAATAGGTTCCCTATATACTGACAAAAAAAAATTTTGAGTTTAGTAGAATTTCCGAAAAAATCAATGTGTGTTTGTTCTTCTCAAATATGGCCAAATTTGGACTTAGTGATGCAATGAACATTAAGGTACAAGACTTAGAGCCAAAGGCCTTGTAGGTGAATTGGCACCTCCCCATACATAAAGTGCTTGAGGGTCTAGGGGGGAAAAGGGTTCAAGTTGCGGGTTAGCAGCATGCTGTAATTATTTATCAAAAAAAAAAAAAAAAAAGTACAAGACTTAGATAATAAATCGAAATTTATTGATTCCAAGAAACTCTAGTATTCTAAATTTTTTGAAAGCACTCTCTCCTGAGTGGAGTTCTCTCTCTCGTGCTAACACAAGTTTCTCCCTCCCTTGGCCTTAAGCGAAGGGTATTGTTTTGTTTTTTTACTACAAACATGGCAGATGATGTGGTTGACAGTATGGATAGAATGAAGCTAACATCAGAGGAAGAAGAAATCATAGCTATATCTGACAAAGGAGGTTAGAAGCCATTGAGAGTTGCAATATGAGTCTGATAGGGAAATTTCTAACATGCAAATCCTTTAATAAATTGATGGCAAAGAATACGAAAAGGAAAGCGTGGGGAATGGATGATTCTCTGCAGATTTTAGAAGTGGGGCCGAATCTGTTTCAAATCAAGTTTCAATCTAATTTAAGATGAATAGGGTTTTGAGAGGAGGTCCTTGGTTGTTTGATAACCAACTTCTCATGCTACAAAGATAGAAGAAATGAATGAATGTGGGAAATATCCAAATGGAGAAAGCCTTGCTTTGGGTTCAAATTTGGGGGGCTCCTTTTGACATGATTTCCCCCCAGGTTGCAAAGGAAGTTGGAAGTAGATTGGGAGAGGTTGAGGAGGTGGAATGGAGAAGAAGGAAGGATGATATCAATTTTTTTATGAGAGTAAGAGTGGCATTACCTATAACGAAGCCCCTAAGAAGAGGAGGGTTTATTGCTGGGTTAGAGGGAGAGCAATATTAGGTGTCATTTAAATATGTGAGGCTACCCATATTCTACCATTTTTGTGGGATATTAGGACATGATCTAAAGCATTATGCAACACACTATGTAGTGGAGAAAAATGATGGAAGTATGGAGTATCAATACAGAGATGTTCTAAAGGCAGTAAGGGGTCGTACAAGGGTCTTGGGAAGTTAACATACCAGTCCCAAGTCCAGCATGGAGGAGGGTATAGGCAATGATTTAGCATATAGTCCAGTTCCGATGGTGGATGACTAGATGAAGACGGTGGCAGGGGCGGAGTTAGGTCCAGAAAACCCAAGGAGTGTGGATAAGGACGATCCCGTGAATCCAGTTGAGAATACGGAAATCACACGTATTGATAGCGTAGATTTTTGTTCACCAAACTAACGTGGAGGAAGACAATTTTAGTGAAGTAAGGGCAGGTCCAGAAATCATGCTAACTGATGATGTCAAGAATCAAACCAGTGAGCTGCAGGGCTTGCGCGCGTTCCGGACGGTCCTGCACAAGTAAGAAGAACCTCAAAGGGAAGTACCGGTGTGGTACCGGCCAACAACCCTCCGACGGTTAAGTTAGTGTTTGTTCACAACTCCAGAGTGCCAGAGGCGGGTCTTAGTATGCGTACCTCGATTTTCGGAAGGTGTGGTGGTATTTATAGTGGTGGTAGTGGCCTTTAGATGAGGCGTACTGGAGAAGGTATCGTTGTACCGAAATTGCCCCTGAGTAGCGTAAGACACAAGACTCTTCTTGGGTGGCCAAGCGTGTTGGACACGATTCCCTTCTTGGGGGTAGGGAATCGTGCTATGTAAGACATCTGGCTGAGTAGCGGCGTATGTGACAAGATTCACCTTCCCAAGGAAGCGTGCGTGGCAAGGCGGGCTTCGGCGCTTGGTGACAACATTGGGTGATCCTCTCGCCGTCGACTACTGAAGGTCAGGTTGTCAACACCCTGAGTCCGTCATGTACATCCGTCGTCATAGGCCGAACCGTCAGGTGGAAGATTTAGCCCCATCAGTTGCCCCCTCAGCCCATCAGTCCGTGAACACTCAAGCGACGGATTAATGGGGTGACGGTTCCAAACCATACCAAGGGTCGGACAGACAGACTGTCCTCGGTAATTAATGCCTGGTAATAAATGCAGGACACGTGTCGTCAACCCGTGGACCGTGTGCTCGGACCGAGGCGTCCCTTCGTCACCCGCTATTTCTCTTATATAAAAGCCTTCCTTCTTTTCTTTCATTTTTCACTCTTTACTGAAAACAAACCATCAGAGCGCATCCGTTCACCCAGCAGAAAAGCACTTGACCCGTCAACTCGCGTGTACGTCATATTCTAGCAACCGTTGTCTTCATCTTTCATCAGCACAAGTAGCCGGTAAGTAAATACTGCTTGTTCATTTTTTCCACCGTCAGTGTCTTTAGGTTGGTTGAACTTAGGGTTTTTCGTCACCTGTAGGTGACATGTCTAGCGCGTCCAGTAACCAATCGTTTGTCCGCGACGGAGCGGGCTACGATGAAGTTAACCCGTCGGGTCCAAAGGATCCTGCAGCTACAACTTCTTCGAGTGAAGATAGCTCGTCCACCGCCTCTTCCTCCTCGAGTAGTGATAGGGCGGAGAGTAATCTTAGCGACGGTCTAGAGGGAGAGGATCCTCAAGTCCAGTCCGTCGTGGGCAGTGACGGGATGAGGAAGTACGTTATGCTCTCTGTGTGGACGGTGAATGATTTCTTCTCCACAATCAAAGAGTCACACTTCAAAACACTTAGAAGCAAATACCAGATTCCTGACAATATACCTCTCCGTCTACCCCACCCAGGAGAGAAGTGTTATTACCGCGGAGTCAGGGGTGTCGGAGTATACGAGCAAATGCTCAAGGCAGGGCTGAGGTTTCCACTGACCCCACTACACCGTCACCTCCTTCACTACCTAGGACTATCCGTCAGCCAAGTTTCCCTGAATGCCTGGAGGGTCTTTATTGGGGTAGAGGTGTTGTACGGGTCCATGTCCGAGGGGAAGAAAAGGTTGACGGTGAAGGAATTCTTCCACTGCTACCGTCCGGTGGAGATACAAAAATCCAGGGGAATGTATAGTTTTGTTACGAGGGGTCCACTATTAAGGTTAGTGTGCGATACTCCAGACTCCAATAGGGACTGGAAGTCTAGGTATTTCTTCATGGACGGGGATGAGTGGATGGGGAACCCTGGTGAGACCGAGTTCATGCCCGTCGACACCACGTGGGGTGTCTTGTCCCCGTCTGGTATTCGCTCGTTCACTTTCTCCTCTTGCTCCTCTCTCCTTTTTTTTTATATCTTTTTATGCACCGTCATCACATAACTGTCTTCTTCTCTCAGCTCAAGACCGTCCTCAAGTGTCAATTGAAGACTGGAGCTTCTTGGAGAGGATTTTTCAGAAGTCCGAGTTGAAGGAGAGGTCTTGGGCTAACTTGGTGTGCCTGAAGACCATCTGTTGGCACTGCGACGGGCCTGAACCGTCTCTGGAAGCAGAGAAGTATGAGATACAAGTTAGGAAACGTACGTCCGTTCACCTGAATTTATGCTTGGCCATTTTTCTCCTCCCTTTTTGTCAATTCATGTGCCGTCTTGTTTTGCAGAAATGGACGAAGCGAGGAGGAGGGCCATAATTAAGCAGCAAGCAGCTGCAAAGAAAAGGGAAAACCAAGCTGCAGGGACGGGCTTACCCAAGGTGCCTGTCACAAAAAGGAAGTCCGACCAGGAGGGGGACCGTCCCCCCAAAAAGCCCAAGACCACCCCCGAGACCGTCATTGGGCTAGAGGCAGACGGACAGAAGGTCCCTGTCAAACACGGCAAGGGGAAGGGCCTCATGACGAGTGGCCCTCCGCCCGCCGTCCAGAATCCACCCGTCCTCCTCCGCGAGGATTCGAAGTATGCAATTGAGAAGTTGTCCTCCATACTGACGGCGGAGGACTATGAGGACATCGGGAATCATTCCACGGAGGCCATGGGGGAGACGGGCCTTTTCAACTTGGCCCAGGTAAGCAATTTTCCGTCACCGTCAGTCTTTTTGAGTATATATATTTATCCTCGCTGTCACGTTGACTTGGTGTTTTTGATTTCCAGGCTGTCGTCATGATGAAGGGCCTGATGGACCGTTGTGTCCGTGAGGAGACGGCCATGAGCCGTCTACAGGCGAAGACAACGGAGGTGGAGGACGAGCTGTCGCAATACAAGGCTTGGAAGGTGAAGATGGAGAAGAAGTTCTCCGTCCTCAAGGAGGATAGGTTAGAGTATAAGAAGCAGACGGAGACTCTGCAGACGGTCCTTGCGGACAAGGAGCGGGAGATCCAGTCTGTGAAGGATCAGCTCCGTCAGGCCAGGGACGACGCGATTAGGGAATACCGAGACTCTGAAGCGTATCTGACGGAGCTTGGTGGCATAATGGCGGACGGTTTTGATGAGGCCGTCCGTCAGGTGAAGGCCCTTTATCCGGAGACGGATCTCTCGCAGGTGTCCCTCGACGGAGGCCAGGCACAAACGTCCGTCATCCAGGCCGCTTCCGAGAGCGCAGGTCGCCCCCTTGATGAAGGCCAGAATGATAAAGGTGACGGGACCCTTGATGACGAGGCCGAGACAGCTGCCAAGGTCCAAACTGAAGAAGAAGTGAATGTAGTTGATTCCCCCGTTCATTAGACTTGTAATTTTTGTGGAGAATTTTTGTAACAATTTTTTTTGTAGAACAGTCAATTTCTGGGCCGTCGAGAACAATGTTGACTTGAAAAGTATTTGTTTTAATTTATATCCTGTTTCAAATTTTGCTTGTGTGTTGCTTGCTTGCACGGTTCATTTCAAATGCTGTTTGTGCTTCGTGAAACTGTTGACATAATAAGCCGTCAATATGATGAGCCGTCAACATAACAGGCCGTCACAATTAATATTTTCACGCAAAGAGCTTCGTGAAACCGTCAACCTTATTGTTGTTAAGCTATTACACCGTCATCCTCGACAGGATTTTAGAAGCCTCGTATAATAATGTAGTTAGCTTTGAGCCGTCGCCATTTATGCCGTCATCCTTAGACTTGGGTTTTGGCTTTTATCCTTTTAGGATGATGTAGTTGGCTTTGAGCTGTCGCCATTTATGCCGTCATCCTTAGACTTAGGCTTTGGCTTTTAACCTTTTAGGATGATGTAGTTGGCTTTGAGCCGTCGCCATTTATGCCGTCATTCTTAGACTTAGGCTTTGGCTTTTGGGATTCCTATTTAGGAAAATCTGGTGGCTTTTAAGCCGTCAGCATGGGTGCGTGACGCTTTTATGCCGTCGTCGAACTTGGGCCGTCGCCTTAATAGACTTAGGCGTTGGGTGTTTCCATTCAGGAAAACTGTGGCTTTTAAGCCGTCTGCATGGGCGCATGACGCTTTTATGCCGTCGTCGAATTTAGGCCGTCGTCTTTTAGACTTAGGCGTTGGGTGTTTCCATTTAGGAAAACTGTGGCTTTTAAGCCGTCTGCATGGGCGCATGACGCTTTTATGCCGTCGTCGAATTTGGGCCGTCGTCTTTTAGACTTAGGCATTGGGTGTTTCCATTTAGGAAAACTATGGCTTTTAAGCCGTCAGCATGGGCGCATGACGCTTTTATGCCTGTAGAGTGGAGCCGTCAGCCTTTGACACCGTCAGCTTTTTATGCTTGAACGGATTTAACGCTTAGGCTTTGTACTTTGCAAGTTTCTGATGTTCAACATTTAATAGTAAGTAGAAGAGACTTTGAATAAACCTCTGTATGCCTTGCATAATTTTTGTGAGGAAGAAAACATGTCCAAGGAATATACATTAGAGTAGATCGATTACAGACTAGGAACAAAGTAGGGGGCTGCCGTTCATTCTTACTGGTAGTACTTGCGTAGGTGCTCGGCGTTCCACGGGTGGTGCAGCTTCTGCCCGTCCAGTGTTTCCAAGTGGTAGGTGCCCTTTCTTTGCCATGCTGTGATTCGGTAGGGCCCTTCCCAATTGGGGCCGAGCTTTCCTTGGGTTGGGTCTCTGGCAGCGCCCATGATCTTTCTTAGGACGAGGTCACCGACCTGGAATTCCCTGTGCCTGACTCGGGCGTTGTAGTGTTTAGCCATGCGATCCTGATACCGGGCTAACCTTTGCTCTGCTGCTGCCCTGGCTTCGTCGATTAAGTCAAGCTGTAGGCGCAAGGCCTCGTTGTTCCGGCCTTCACCATGGGTGATCACCTTATAGGTTGTGAGTCCCACTTCGGCTGGAATGACTGCCTCGCTTCCATAGGTTAGCCTGAACGGCGTTTCTCCTGTGGGGGTCCTTGCTGTCGTTCTGTATGCCCACAATACGCTTGGCAGCTCCTCGGGCCATATCCCCTTTGCCCCCTCGAGCCGAGTCTTGATAATTTTGAGCAAGGATCGGTTCGTTACTTCGACTTGGCCGTTGGCTTGGGGGTGGGCGGGGGAAGAGTAATGATTCTTTATTCCCAGCTGCGCACAGAATTCCCGGAAGGGGCCATTGTCAAACTGTTTGCCGTTGTCGGAGACTAATACCCTGGGTATCCCAAACCTGCATATGATAGACTTCCAGACGAAGCTTCGTATGTTCTTCTCTGTGATGGTGGCCAATGCCTCAGCTTCCACCCACTTCGTGAAGTAGTCTATGCCTACCACGAGGAACTTGAGCTGTCGCACCGCTGTTGGGAATGGACCCATGATATCTAGTCCCCATTGAGCGAATGGCCAAGGGGCCGTCATGGGGGTCAGCTCTTCGGGGGGTTGCCTGACGATGTTGCTGAACCTCTGGCACTTGTCGCAAGCTTTGACGTAGGCCTGCGTGTCTTTTCTCATGGTCGGCCAGTAGTATCCTGCGCGGATCAGCTTATGCACCAATGACCGCGACCCTGAATGGTTTCCACATATCCCTTCGTGTACCTCCCTCATGACATAGTCAGCCTCTTCGGGACCCAGGCACCTTAGGTATGGGCGAGAGAAGCCCCTTTTGTATAGGACTCCTTCTATTAGGACAAACCTTGATGCTTGGACCTTCAATTTTCTGGCGGCTTCTCTTCCGTCGGGCAAGACGCCATCTTTCAGGTATGAGACCAACGGCGTGGTCCAGTTGCTTTCCGAGCCGACTTCCTGCATTTCAATAGAGTCTACCAGTGGAGAAACCTGCACAAAGTGTAACACACCGTCAGTGCTGCTCTCCTGCTCCGGCGAAGCAGCCTTGGCGAGGCGGTCGGCCTGCTCATTTTCCTCCCTGGGGACTTGGACTATCCTTGCCCCGAGCTCATCTACCCTTCTTTTTGCCTGATGGAGGTACCTCTTCATTCTGTCACCTCTGCAATCGTAGTTCCCGTTGACTTGGTTGACGACTACCTGGGAGTCGCAGGAGACGACCACTCGGGCCGCGCCTACTGCTTTGGCGAGATCCAGTCCGGCTATCAAGGCTTCGTACTCTGCCTCATTGTTGGTGATGGGAAAATCCAGCCGGATCATACACTCAATTTGGTCTCCTTCAGGGGAACGGAGCACTCCCTGTTAACGAACCTCTACAGCTTCCCTTGCCTAATCAGGGCTTCGATCTGTTGCTTTAAATCGTAGCAGTCGGCGGTATCGTGCCCATGGTCTCGGTGGAAGCGGCAATACTTGTCTTTTGGTCGTTTGTCCGGGTTTGATTTCATCTTTCCCGGAAACGTCAAGGATCCGTCATCCTTGATCTGCATCAGGACCTGATCAACCGGAGCCGTCAATGGGGTGTAGCTTGTGAATTTCCCGGCATTGGGCTTTGGGCGTCTACTGTCTCGGCCTTCCCCTGTTCGAGGCGCCTTCCGCCCCTTATCTTGTCGGGTGTCTTCCTGCCTTTCCCTCTTCCTAGGGGGCTTCTCTTCCCTTGCCAGTAACGCATCTTCCGCGTTCATGTACTTCGTCACCCTGTAAAACACATCTGACATTGTCTTCGGGTCATTTTTGTACAAAGAGAACAGGAATTTACCCTTCCGCAGCCCGTTTGTGAACGCAGCCACTTGTATCCGGTCGTCCGCTTCGTCGATCGTCAGCGCTTCTCTGTTAAAGCGGGCTATATAGGATCTCATCGTCTCATCCTCCCGCTGCTTAATGTTCATCAGGCATGCGGTGGATCTCTTGTGCCGGTGTCCTCCGATGAATTGGGAGGCGAATAGAGCGCTCAGCTCCCTGAAGGTGCCGATAGAACCGGGCGCCAGCCTGCCGAACCAGGTCCTTGCAGAGCCTTTCAGCGTTGCGGGGAAGGCCTTGCACATGATTTCGTCTGGCGCGCCGTGCAGGTGCATCAACGTCTTGAAAGTTTCCAAGTGATCCAGCGGATCCTTGGACCCGTCGTAGCTTTCCACCTGGGGCATGCGGAACTTCGGTGGCGTAGGGAACATGATGACAGGTGTTGTAAATGGGGAGTCCGTGCGGTGGACGAGGTCGTCGAGGTCGCTGGACACTCACCCTTTGAGGGCGCTCATCATGAAGTCCATGCGTTCCTTCATCATTCGCATTTCCACGGCCATACTAGACTGGGCGTGGCCGTCTGCCGGCGGATGGTTTGGCTGCTGTCCTTCAGGCCGGCTCAATGCATGGCTCCCCTCGGGGCCCTCGCGGTCCCTCTCCTCGGCACTGCTCTCCTGATTTTCTCCCTGGTTGTCACCCGTCGCATCCCTTCGTAACAGCTGCTCTTCCAAGTCATTGTTGCACTTCGTGAGACGTTCCACCGTGGCCGCCAGAGTCTGGACTTGTCTCTCGAGGGCCGTGGTGCGTTGTTCGTTGCCTTGGTCGTTCATGGTGGTCGTCCTTGAACGCGTGAGTACCATGCAACCCTTAGTCCGGGAAACACGTAACAGAAACTCGTGTGATTCCCACAGACGGCGCCAACTGATGATGTCAAGAATCAAACCAGTGAGCTGCAGGGCTTGTGCGCATTCCGGACAGTCCTGCATAAGTAAGAAGAACCTCAAAGGGAAGTACCGGTGTGGTACCGGCCAACGACCCTCCGACGGTTAAGTTAGTGTTTGTTCACAACTCCAGAGAGCCAGAGGCGGGTCTTAGTATGCGTACCTCGATTTTCAGAGGGTGTGGCGGTATTTATAGTGGTGGTAGTGGCCTTTAGATGAGGCGTACTGGAGAAGGTATTGTTGTACCGAAATTGCCCCTGAGTAGCGTAGGACGCAAGACTCTTCTTGGGTGGCCAAGCGTGTTGGACACGATTCCCTTCTTGGGGGTAGGGAATCGTGCTATGTAAGACATCTGGCTGAGTAGCGGCGTATGTGACAAGATTCACCTTCCCAAGGAAGCGTGCGTGGCAAGGCGGGCTTCGGCGCTTAGTGACAACATTGGGTGATCCTCTCGCCGTCGACTACTGAAGGTCAGGTCGTCAACACCCTGAGTCCGTCATGTACATCCGTCGTCATAGGCCGAACCGTCAGGTGGAAGATTTAGCCCCATCACTAACAGATAATGTTATTAATGAATTGCACAAAAGTTTCGGTGATGAAATATCCTGTACTATGTTGAATGAGGGGAGAACAAATTACATGACATCTTGGACCATCTTCTGCTAAGCCCAAGAACACGTGGACTCGGATCAATAGAATGGATTTTGGCCTTGGTGGTTCAGCAATGGCTATTACACTACCAGTACTGGGTAAACGTGACATGAGGGATGTTAAGGTTGGGCAGTATGAAGAACAGAATACCAAAAGAGGTAAAGCGGTTAATGAGGTAGGAAATATTTTTGATATATCGGCGGGGGTGGACAGCCACCCTTGCCGGGAGCAATGAGACTGATTAGTTGGAACTATCAAGGCTTGGGAATCCTTGGATAGATAGAAGCCTTCGCAAGATTGTGAAGGAAAAAGATCCCATGGTCTATTTTCTTATGGAGACAAGACTGGACAAGGATGGTTTTGAAAGTTTACATAGTAATCTACCTTCTCAGAATAAGGTTATTGTTAAGAAAAATACTACGTCCACAATATTTTTCACAACATCTTCACAACAAATCCTAGTTGGCAGGTTGTTATTTGTTGTTACTAGTGGGTAAGAAAGTAATTTCAGTGTTAGATTTAAATTTAAAACCTGTAACAACCTGCCAACTAGGATTTGTTGTGAAAATGTTGTGAAAAATGTTTTTGGACGTAGCAGTTCTCTATTGTTAAACATCCTAATGCCGGTGGAGGGTTAGCTTTCTTGTGGAAAAATACTATTAATCTAGAGGTTATTAATTACACTACAAACCATGTATTGGCTTTAGTAATGGAGGAGGATGGATTTAAATGGTATCTAACTGGTTTCTATGGATGCTCGGAGGCACAACAGAAGGAAAAATCATGGAGATTGCTAGAATATTTGAAGACATTTGTGGATGGTCTGTGGATGGTCATTGGAGACTTTAATGCATTCCTACATGCATCAAAGAAGAAAAGTAGAAGACCACCTCAATCTGTTCCGGTTGAAGCTTTTAAGGAAGTTCTAGATTCTTGCCAACTTCAAGATCTTGGGTACAGGGGATATCTTTTTACTTGGAACAATAAGAGACTGGGGGAAGCAAATACAAGGATCAGACTGGATAGAGGAGTGGCCAATAAAGATTGGATCGTGAAATTTCAAAGGAGCACAATTACTTATCTATCAACACACGCATCGGATCACTTACCAATTATGTTACAAGTTCAATCATTTGATCAGCAAAGGCAGAGGCGTGGGAAGACATTCAAGTTTGAGGAGGCTTGGTTGCTTTCTAATGAATGTGAAAAGGCTGTAAAGGAGGCGTGGGGCAAAGAGGGAGGTGGATCACACGGGCTGCTTTCTATCAAGAATAAAATTCAAGCTTGTGGACAGGAATTATTGAGGTGGGGATCGATAAGAATAAATGCAGATGAAGCAGCCATTAAAGAGCTCCAAAAACGGTTGGATAGGATGCATGAAGCCGAGGTTAGTGAGGAGAGTAGAGCTGAATACCTAGATGTGAGTAAAAGAATAGATAATCTCTTACAAAAACAAGAAATTTATTGGGCACAAAGGTCTAGAATTTCATGGTTGAAGCATGGGGATAAGAATACGTAGTTTTTTCATTCCAAAGCTTCACAAAGGAGGAAGAAAAACCATATAAGGGGAATACAAAATTCACAAGGGCAATGGGTGGAGGATGTAGAGGAGGTAGGTGAGGTAGCTTCGGCTTATTTTGACGATCTTTTTAGTGCAGGTGCAGCTGATCAAATGGAGGAATGCCTGAATGTAGTTCCTAACATGGTGATTGATGACATGCAGGAGGTTCTGTCTTGTGAATTTACTACAGAAGAAATCAAGGTGGCTTTGTTCCAAATGGGACCTGCAAAGGCTCCAGGACTTAATGGTATGAATGCCCTATTCTATCAAAAATTCTAGCACATAATGGGTGATGATGTAGTTTCTGCTGTTTTGGAATTTTTATATAATGGTACCATGTTACCTAAGATAAATCACACAAACATTGTCCTTATTCCTAAAGTGAAAAATCCACAGAAAATGTTTGAGTTTAGACCAATTAGTTTATATAATGTGATTTATAAAATTATTTCCAAAGTTCTGGCAAATAGATTGAAACAAGTACTCCCATACATTATTTCGCCCACTCAAAGTGCCTTTGTACCGGGGAGATTGATCACAGAAAATGTTTGAGTTTAGACCAATTAGTTTATATAATGTGATTTATAAAATTATTTCCAAAGTTCTGGCAAATAGATTGAAACAAGTACTCCCATACATTATTTCGCCCACTCAAAGTGCCTTTGTACCGGGGAGATTGATCACAGATAATGTCTTAGTGGCTTATGAGACTCTACATATCATGCATTCGAGGAAAAAGGGCAAGAAAGGGACATTGGCTTTGAAGTTAGACATCAGTAAGGCGTATGACTGGGTAGAATGGCAATTCTTGCAGAAGATTATGGAGAAGATGGGCTTCCCAGAGGGCTGGATAGAGAGAGTGTTGAGCTGTGTTTCTACTCCATCTTTTTCTATTTTGGTGAATGGAAAATCATATGGAATGATACATCCCTCTAGAGGAATACGTTAAGGAGATCCATTGTTACCATATCTGTTTCTCTTATGTGCAGAAGGCTTCACTGCTCTGTTGGCAAAAGCAGAATTGGAAGGGAGGAAAAGAGGTGTGTCAATTTGTAGAGGAGTACCCAGAGTTACTAATTTATTGTTTGTAGATGATTCTCTGTTGTTTTGTCAAGCAACACAAAAGAAGGGGAAGTTGTAGCAGAAATAATTCAAACCTATGCAAAGGCCTCAGGTTAAAGCATAAATTTGGAGAAGTCATCAGTTTACTTAGTAGCAATACAACAAAATTTCAGAAACAATAGATTTTGTAGGGCTGCCAACTTTGATTGGAAGGGCTAAATATCACACCTTTTCCTATCTAAAAGATAGAATATGGAAGAAATTGCAAGGATGGAAAGGCATGCTATTATCCAGAGCAGGGAAAGAGATTCTTATAAAAGTAGTAGCTCAATCTATACCTATATACACGATGAGTGTATTCCAACTTCCTTTGAAACTGTGTGATGAATTGGATAATTTGTGTGCCAAATTTTGGTGGGGACAAATAGGCAATGAAAGGAAAATTCATTGGAAAAATTGGGATAAGCTATCAACTTCAAAAATGGGGAGTGGTGTGGGATTCCGGGATTTAAGAGCTTTTAATTTAGCTATGTTGTCTAAACAAGGTTGGAGAATGATTCAGGGTAATGATTTTTATTATATGAGTGTTTCAAAGCAAGGTATTTTCGCCGATCATCTTTCCTTGATGCAAAAGAATCACTAGGGTGCTCTTATGTTTGGAGAAGTTTGTTGGCTGCCTTACCTATTCTTCAATCTGGGTATTGTTAGAGGGTCGGCAATGGTAGTTCAATAAGTGTGATAGGGAGGTGGATCCCTAATCATCCTACAAAATAAGGTTTTGCATCCCAATCATGAATTATTGGATGAGATGGCTGTTTCAAAATTGATCAACTCAGAGATACATGCATGGAAAGGTGTGAGCTGATTACGTCAATATTCCATAGGGAAGATGCTGAAGCAATCTGCAGAATTCAGCGTGTCGAAGAAATGTTGCTCACTCTATTATCTGGAGCTATGATAAAAATGGAAGATTCTCTGTTAAATCGGCTTACAAGGTGGCAAGGAAGATTCAAGGTGGAGATAGGGCAGAATCATTAGGTGGTAGCACAGGGAAGAAGGTTTGGATTGCACTGTGGAAGCTTAGAATACCAAATAAAATTAAAGTCTTTGGGTGGAGGGCTTGCCATGATATTTTGCCGACAAGAGTTAATATGTCAAGGAGAAAAATAATTATTGAAGATAAATGTTTGATATGCACAAGGGAATCAGAGTCAACCATTCACGCATTATGGAAGTGTGCTGCGCTGCAAGACATGTGGCAGGAAGCATTAGGAAACTGCATAAACGAAGCTTAATTCAAACATACATGATACAGCTTATGGAGTATTTGCTAGATAGGTTGACGTCTAAGGAGGTTGAGCAGTCTTGGCTCATTTGGAATCAGCGAAATTGTGTGGTGTATGGAGGTAACCTAAGGACCCGAATAGTTTGGACAAGATAGCTGAAGAGTACATTGAAGAGTATAAAATAACCAAAATTCAGATGACAGTGAATCGGATGGAGCAGGCTTGCAGTGACACTTGGCAACCTCCTCCATCATCTATTTACAAGTTGAACTTTAATGCAGCAATCTTTTCGGAGCTAGACAGGTTTGGAGTTGGAGCAATTGTTCGTAATGATCAAGGGCAGGTTATGGCATCAATGACATCAAGTGGACCGAAGGTGAACTCTAGCGAGGAAGCAGAATTGTTTGCATGTCGACGATCAATTGAATTTGTTGTGGATGCTGGTTTCACCAAGCTGATTATAGAGGGAGATAATGTAAACGTGATGCAGGCCATTTCCTCATCAAGGATCAACTACTCATTGTTAGGCTATGTGGTGGAAGATATTTGACAGTTGGTTCATTGTTTAGAGTGGGTTAGATTTAGCATAACTAGGAGGGGGGGAATAGAGTTGCACATGTTCTTGCACAACATGCTAGGAATACTTTAGATGATTATGTGTTTTGGATGGAGGATTCTCCTCCACTAGCAATGGAAGCCTTGCATTAGGATGATTTATTATTATGATTACATGAATGAATGATCCTTTCTCCAAAAAAAAAAAAACTGTACATCCATGTTATGGGACTAGTATTATTTTTAATGAATCAATAATAAGCATAAATATACGCTTAAAAATAGAAACAAAACAATAAGCATATATATAAAGTTGAAGACTCATATATATAAGCATTCAATTTTATTGCAGAAAGCTTATAAATTGATATGACAATGGACGTGGTAGTGTTATTTTAACAACACAATAATCAAATGTATGAATTAATTTTTTGTGAATGGTGACATATCAATTATTGGTATGCCTATGTACATATAAACCGTATTAAGGATATTATAGATTCTATACATAAGACTTACGAATTGATGTCATCAATCGTAAAAAATTGGTAATCCAAACTGTTATTTATTATGTTGTTGAAGTAATACCAATTACATTCATTATCATATTAATTTGAAGTCATATTTATTATGTCATGTCACCAACTCAATCTAATATTTATGATTATGGGGCTTAAGGTAAATTGGAAGACCATCAACTGGAATAGGTGATAGTTTGCAAGTAATCTTTTCATCCGAAATTGCTTTCTCTCACTTGAATCTTGTCACCACATTATGCATAAACACTATATTTCTAATCAAGCATACTCCCTCCCAGGGAAAATTCTAGGTCCTCCTCCAAATGGTACAGAAGTGTAAGGTGCTAGACCATTACTATCAAATCTTATAGGATCAAATTTCTCAGGATTGGGAAAGCATTTAGGATTTTTGTGTGTTGAATGTGGAGTCCAAAATATCCACAAAAACATGGAAGCAGAACATTAATAATCATCAATCAATATCATATACTATATATAATAGCAGAAGTCTTTTCAGCCACGTTCAGAATTAAGAAGCGATAATTTATATTGCTTCACAAGGTTACCACCGTTTAAGTTAAAAAGTGATAAATTATATTGTTTGGCAATGTTAACACACCGTGTGATAGCCTCTCACTCTCTCATTATAAAAGGAAAAATAACCGGTTACAATACAATTAAAAGGATTGCAATACTACCAAAAAAAAAAAAAAAAAACACAGGATACAGATGAAGAAGGCAAGAGTTCATAAGTTGTCAACCGTTCCCTCTCTAGACTTAGAGCATTGTTGCAAACACATAGAAAAAGAAGAATCTATGGGCATCAACACTGTTAGGCTATATATCTACCACCATTAGATCATTGGAACCGGCTCCAATATGTTTTTCTCCATTTTTTAAGATTTGGGTATGAAATATTACTTTCTATTGAGTTTTTTTGTTGGATACGTTTAGATTTGATCTTGGTTTTGATTCCTTTTTGTTTCGGGTTTTTGGGTTCTCCATGAAAATGTTTGTTTTCTCAATTTTTCGATATTCTATTTTCCTATTCTGGATTACAGAAATCACTAAGCCTTTCCCTCTTTTCTAATATCTGCGCTCATAGTTTTTTTTTTTTTTTTTTTTTCAGGGGTTTTGATTTGGAAAACCGGTTTTGCTGCTGATTCACCACCAATCTCCTCTTTCACTGGTAACTTTTTTTCTCTATTTGGAGCACTAGCCATTCTGGTTTTCCTCTCTCACTCTTTGGGTTTTCAATTTTGGTAAATATTTGTATTCCAATTGGTTCTTAACTTTCTCAATCCTACTTTGAATTTTGATTTTAGGTTTTTGAATGTTTTGGTAGATATTTGGATTCCAAAAATAGCGATTGATAAAGATCATAAGGCAAAGAGAGAAACATTTGAGGATTGCCATTACTGCCATTCTGGCCTTCCGCAATCATTCGGTCTCTCGCAAACTTGCTATTAGTAAGTTTCAATTTTGTAAAAAAAAATTTACTTTTTGAGAAAGAAATTGGTGTTAAATATTATTTTGGCTTGGGATTGTTTTTGCTATACGTATTTGGCTAAGATTAAGGTATTTTTCTTATTTTGGTTTGATTGTTTTTGCTTAAACCTTATGGCTGACAACCTTTTGCTGTTTACATATAAAGAAACCGAAACATTTAGAATCAACATTAAGAGAAAGTTGGTAACTGTAAGTCACACACAAAGACGAAGAGATGGACAGTGAGAAAAAGGAAACAAAGTATTCCCACCCATCAGTAGGTAAAGCTTTTTGTTAGGTTCTAAGAATTAGGAACTAATGTATTAGAACTTCAATTTGTAATGTTGGCAAACCATGATCAAAACATTCTTTAAGTTGTGTGTTAGACTTGCTCAAAGTATGGCTTTTTATGTAAAGTTGGAATCGAGTTTTATGCAGAATTACTGTTCACTTTCTGTCTGACTCGATCGATCGAAAATTAGACTCGATCGATCGAAAGTTGTGCAGATTGTTTTTCTGCAGAATTTTTCCAACTCAGCCCTAGTCCATTTAATGTATAGGGTTTTATGTTTTGCCCTAAGTATATAAGGGAAAACCCAAGCCACGTTTTTGGAGTTCTGTTTTGCTGTGTTTGTGAATCTCATTGTGAGATCTAGAGGTGTTTACCTTCACATACACTTAGGATTTCCAAACTCAAGATTCATGTCAAGAGCTTGGTAAATCATACAGTTGCAGAATCAAAGATCTTCAAGAAATACAAGCAGGTGTGCTTGTGGATTGCTGAAGAATTCAAGAAAGAAGGAGTCCGTGGATCTCGGAGCTATCATGGGGTCGTGGTAGTAAGTTTCCTACACTGGGTAGCAATAGGATGTTAGTGGTCTAAGTCTTATTGTGTAAACTTCGATTCTTTCATAGTGAATTCGGGTTTACCTTGAGGATAGCTAGGTTAAATCCTCCCTAGGTTTTTTACCGGTTTGGTTTTCCTGGGTCATCAGATCTTTGTGTTCTTTATTTTCCGCTGCTTTATTGTTTATGACTATTTGTGTTTAACCTAGATCTGAATAATAAACCTAAGTATTCACTTAGTTAATTAATTAGGTTAAACAATCTAGTTTACAGGGGTCTAAACGAACTTACAAGTGATATCAGAGCGGGTAGCTTTTGTTTTTGATCCTTTGATCTTTTAGCTGATCCTTGACCCCTGTTGTCATGGAACACGGACACTCTCTTGTTGTTCCACCTCACTTTGATGGAAACAATTATGCTTATTGGAAAGTAAGGATGAAAGCATTCCTGAAATCCATTGAAGAGAGAGTCTGGAACTCCGTCGAGTACGGATGGGAGAAGCCCACTACTCTTGTGAGTGAGTGGCAAACTTCTCAAAAGGAGGCAGCCGCTTTCAATAGCAAAGCTATGAATGCTATTTTCAATGCTGTTTCCATGGAGGAATTTAAGAGGATCTCTAATGTTGAGGTTACTCATACTGCTTGGAAAATCCTCCAGACTGTGCATGAAGGCACAAAGGCTGTTAAAATAAATAAATTGCAGCAATTAACTACTAAATTTGAAAGCATTAGAATGAATGATGATGAATCTTTTGATGAGTTCTATGCTAAATTGAATGATATTGTTAATTCTGCTTATAATTTGGGTGAAATCTATGATCAACCTAAAATTGTTAGGAAGATTCTTAGATCTTTGACTGAGGACTTTAGACCCAAAGTGACTGCCATCACTGAAAGCAAGGATGTGGACTCCATTTCTGTTGATGAACTTGTAGGATTTCTTCAGTCTTATGAGTTGGACCTACCCAAGACAAACAAATCCAAATCAATGGCTCTTAAGTCTGTTGATGATGTTGAGAATGATGGATTTGATGATGAACTCTCTGCTACAGAGATTGCCTATCTTGTCAAGAACTTTAGAAACTTTGTTAGGAACAATAACAAAAGGGCAAGAGGCAAGAACACTGCTGAACCTAGAAATTTTAGGAGGAATGATCCCACTAAGGTTAATAACACTGAAAAACCTAAAGAGAAAGTAGGTCAATCTTCTAATAATTCTTTAGGACAACAATGTTATGGATGTCAAGGGTATGGTCATGTGAAATCTGAATGTTCTACATATTTGAAGTCTAAGGGTAAGGCTATGGCTGTAACCCTTAGTGATGATGAAGTTTCTGACAATGAATCCGCTAGTGATGAGGATGGAAACTTCATTGCTTTCACTGCTACTACTGTAGTTAATGAGAGCATGTCTGTTGAAGAGAACCCTTCTGATGGGGAACTCTCTGAGGATGCAGATTTACAAGAAGCCTATAATAAACTTTGCAAAGTTGCTGCAAAGGATGCCATGAATGTTGATTTAGGCTTGAAAAAAATTGCATCTTTGGAACTTGAAAAGAAAAATTTACTTGTGAAACTGTTTGATGCAAATGAGCTTTTGAATAATGTGAAAACTGAGAATATGCTTTTACTTGATAAAGTCAAATGTTTGGAACTTGAATTATCTGTTGCTAGAGAACAAACTAATAGGTCTGCAAGCTCCAAACTTAATCACATGTTGAGTGTTCAAAAGTCTCCCTCTGACAAAACTGGCTTAGGCTTTGTGGATAGCATCTCTGTGCCCGAACCTTCTTCCACTAAATTTGTTCCCTCCTCTGAACCTCCTAAGAGTGAGATTGTCAAACCCTTGGTGAGTGAACTTGTCAAATCTGTAGATGTTACTCCACCTAGAAAGATTAGGGTTGATCTTCAAGCTTCTCATTTTAGAGCTTCTACTTCTACTAAGGGCAAGTTGCATGATAAGCCTGCATGGGTTTGTCATTTTTGTGGAAAATCTGGACACATTCGTCCAAATTGTTTTAAATTGCAAACTGCAAAGCGAACAAATAAACCTAAAGTACCGGTGCCCCAAGAACATGATCCTATGGTACTTATTGGTGAATTGGTAAAGACGCTAAACCTTTATTCAAATCCTAGAGTTGCTCAGAATTCTAATGTGAATCATAACTCCAATGCAAGAGTTGCATCTAAAAGGTTTTGGATGCAAAAGGCACGACCTAATTGAGTCTGTCTGACATGGTCCTTGTGCTTCATTGCTTTATCTTTTGTGACATTTGTTTCTAGGATTTGCATTCATAACATTCATGCATTTCATTCTAGGATGTTTGTTTCTTTTATTTATATAAAATAAAATAAAATAAAATTTTTTTGCAAATTGTGTTTTTGCAATTTTTTCCTTGAACTTGAAGACAAGGTTGGTCAATCAAATTTTGCATAACATGTGAATGTACCTTGTTTAGCTTTGATGCACTTATTTCTATTGCACTTTACTAGCTAAAGTTTTGTTGTGCATATTGTGTGGGAAGATGCTATATTTGTTGATCACATTATCTTGATCTTGAAGTCTTATGTCTTTGATTGTCGGACTTGGTCTTATTGAGAAAGGCATAAATAACCAGCTCACCACTGTTTACTAGCCAATCATGAACACCTTAGTGCATATCGTAAGATTTTGTACTCGAGAAAGTATAGTACATGCACAAAAAGAACATAAGGTGTAGCCTCTATTAAAATTGGTGTGTATATTATTGGGCTATAATAATATCACAATTTAAATAAAATTGGTGTGTACATTATCCCGGCTTTTATTAAGTTTCTAATTATTAAATTGAAAATAAATTTTGAGGCAAATCAAGAAACTTACATGATTGCAAGTTTTTATTCTTGGAGATGTGAGAGTTATATGATGTAACTCTTTAAGTAATAGTCTCTTTCAAATTTATGTGATGGATTTTGTAGAATTTGTGATTGATTACTATGTGCATATCACCTCACATGTTTCTCAAGCTTATGCTAGTTGCACACACTACACAAGTTATTCTTTGCTAAACTATGTACATGTTATTGTGTGTATTTTTGGTCTGACCAACCAAGTTTGATTATTTCTGGAAATTGATGCAGAACATGTTTGCTTGTTTAATTGGTTGAGGGATATAAAGAGAAAATTTTGCTTTGAGAGATCTGGGTTTAAAAAATAGGGTTTTTGGAAAACATTTCATCTCATACTCATGCATTCTTTTCATAAAATCTAATGCTTTGAGAAGTTTTTGAGAAAATAAGTTTCAATTTTCAAAAATTCAATTTTCCAGAATTTTGATCGATCGAGTCTGTTTTTCGATCGGTCGAAAATGTTTTTAAAATCTCAGTAAAGTCTCTGTGTGTTTCGATCGGTTCTCGATTGGTACTGGATCAATCGAAGGATTTTCGACCGATCGAATCTGTTTTTCGATCGATCGAAAATCGGGCTGAGTGTTTTTAAAAAGGATCTTTTCTCACGTGTTCTTCGCCTTTTTGAAATCTTTTCAAAACACTTTCTCCCTACCAACCGGTCAAGCATATTTTTGGTGATTTTTGTCATTTTCCTCCGATCTTTTTGAATAATCTCTCTCTCCCAAGGCCGGTAAGACGTTTTTGCCCTTTCGTTTGATTTTATTTTCATGTTTCATGCATTATTTTCATGCATTTTGGGCTATTTTCGGCAATTTTTTTTTTGGTATTTTTGGGATTGATTTTGGTTCGTTTTCTTTCAAATGAATCATGGGTTTTTGTGGGGACACCTTATCCAAGCACTACATGTGGTTTAATTTGATTAATTTGGTGCTTTGTGGGAAATTTGAAAATCTAGGGCTTGAATTTGGGGATTGTGGGGTTTTTGTTCAATTTGATTGAAATTGATGAAATTGATTTGTTAGATTGATTAATTTGATCATTATATTGAGTTATATGACTGCTGTGTTGATCAATTTATCAATTAATTGTGTTTTGAGAAATTGGTTTTTTCAAAATTGGGTATTTTTACTTTAAAACTCCTGCTCAAGTCAATTTTGTTAATTTGGATTATATTTGAACTTGTCACTGCATTAGTTCATGCATCATTTGCATATTTTGTTCATGAATCATATAGAATTGATATTTCTATATTTTTTTTTGTGCTAACTTGCAGTCTGCACTCAGTTTTTTTTTTTTTTTTTTTTTTGCTCTTCTCTTTCTTTGTCTCTTTTTCTTTCTTAGCATCATGCCTAGGAAAACTAGAGCCCATAGGACTTCTGACCCTTCACCTTCTTTTGATAGTGATCGGTTCCCTAGTGAGAAGAACCAAGAGACCTATGAGACCCTGAACCTTAGGCGTCAGATTTGGGCTGAGCGTAGGGTTATACTAGATGAGGTTGATCCTGAGGTGAGACGTAACTTTGAGCGTTGGGGTTGGTTATCTTTGCTCGATTTTGAGCATCCTCCTCCTGCCACCTTGATTAGAGAGTTCTATTCGAACCTCTCTATCCACATCTATGATACCAACACCTTAGTTAAGGTTTGGTTACGAGGTGTAGAGTATCGCATTACCCCTTCGGTGGTGTCTGATGCTCTTGGGGTGCCCATTGTTGATCATCCCGTTTTTCCTTATGAGGAGTCTCCACCTCAAGATGATGTCATGTCATACATCACTGGGTCTTCTATCCGGTGGGGTTCTGATCCTCGGATCACTTCTGCTGAGCTTTCCGAGCTTCATTATCTCTTCTTTCGGATAGCGTGTCATTCTTTGTGGCCTGTTTCTCATCTCCACACCATCCCCTCTCGAGCGATGTGTGTTTTTGTATGCACTGGTTACTGATGCCCCTATCAGTTTTCCTCATTTGTTCTTTTGTTCTTTGAACGAGGTACATCGGTCTAATTCTACGGCTCATGCTTTATTCTTTCTTGTTTTTATTCATAGGATTCTCCTTCATTTGGGATTAGGTGATTTTCCAGCTTCTGAGCCTGTACATGTTATTGCTCCTATTGGTGCTACCTTTTTGAGGCAAAGGGCTACTCAACTTCGAGCTAGCTCTAAGCGTCCTAGGGTAGAGCCTTCCGGTGTCACTCCACCCCCTTCTTCTTCTACAGATGCTCCTGCAGCTGGGACGTCTGTTGATCCTGCTGTTGCTGCTGCTGATGCACCTCCACCTTTTAATGATGTTTCTGATCTTCGTCGGACTCTGGATACTGTCGTGACGGTTCAGGCGGCTTATGGTCAGCTTCTGATGGACATCCTTGATGAGCTGCGTGCTTTGCGAGCAGATTTGGCGAGTTCTCGTCATTCTCCTCCACCTCCTTTTGATGATGATTGAGTGCCCTTTGACAATTTGTTACAAAAAGGGGGAGTATATCTTGGAGAGTTTTGTAGAGGAGATTTTTGTTTTAGGGGGAGTTTTGTCCTTTGTTGTGATACTGCGGAGCTTGTGGAGTTATTAGATTGTATCTAGGTGCTTCACTGTGTATTTAAAGTTTTGGCTCTTGTTGGGAGATATTTTTGTTGAAATACATTTTGATGTATATGTTTCTTGTTTCACTATGCTACTTTGCTTATTGATTTATATTTATGATGTTATTCATGATATATGTCTTTATTTTGTGTCATGTGAAATCAAGAAGTTATTTTTATATTCCTTGTTATTTTCCACACATGCGTTTATGTGTTTGTTAAGTGTTACAGGAATATACAGGTTGATTCAGTCGTGCTGCTGTCTACTTTGCAACCGTTAGATAGTAGTTAGGTTGAATTGTTTAAGTGGCTTTTTATTTTATAATGGGCTGTTTTATTTTTGTAAACTTTGAGCTTTTGTTAAGTCTGTGTTTTGTCACGGATTGCCAAAGAAGGAGTTTGTTAGGTTCTAAGAATTAGGAACTAATGTATTAGAACTTCAATTTGTAATGTTGGCAAACCATGATCAAAACATTCTTTAAGTTGTGTGTTAGACTTACTCAAAGTATGGCTTTTTATGTAAAGTTGGAATCGAGTTTTATGCAGAATTACTGTTCACTTTCTGTCTGACTCGATCGATCGAAAATTAGACTCGATCGATCGAAAGTCGTGCAAATTGTTTTTTTGCAGAATTTTTCCAACTCAGTCCTAGTCCATTTAATGTATAGGGTTTTATGTTTTGCCCTAAGTATATAAGGGAAAACCCTAACCACGTTTTTAGAGTTCTGTTTTGCTGTGTTTATGAATCTCATTGTGAGATCTAGAGGTGTTTACCTTCACTTACACTTAGGATTTCCAAACTCAAGATTTATGTCAAGAGCTTGGTAAATCATACAGTTGCAGAATCAAAGATCTTCAAGAAATACAAGCAGGTGTGCTTGTGGATTGCTGAAGAATTCAAGAAAGAAGGAGTCCGTGGATCTCGGAGCTATCATGGGGTCGTGGTAGTAAGTTTCCTACACTGGGTAGTAATAGGATGTTAGTGGTCTAAGTCTTATTGTGTAAACTTCGATTCTTTCATAGTGAATTCGGTTTTACCTTGAGGATAGCTAGGTTAAATCCTCCCCAGGTTTTTTACCGGTTTGGTTTTCCTGGGTCATCAGATCTTTGTGTTCTTTATTTTCCGCTGCTTTATTGTTTATGACTATTTGTGTTTAACCTAGATCTGAATAATAAACCTAAGTATTCACTTAGTTAATTAATTAGGTTAAACAATCTAGTTTACAAGGGTCTAAACGAACTTACACTTTTAAATAAAAATAACAAATTTGGCTTTAAAGTCTAGAATTTGGGTTGGAATCCGTTTGAACTAAAGTCTTTTGGTTAGAATCAAATAGTTGCTGTAAGAGATTTATTTTATTTGGGGTATTTGTGTTAGATTTAATTTTGTTTAGGGTATTTGTTTTTATAAAACATCAATTGACCCAAATTTAAACTTCGCTTTTAAGATAATGTGGTGTTGAAGAACTTGCGTGGCTAGCATGTTTTGTTCATTAAGAATGATACTGCAGTCCCATGGTTTTTCCTATCTTTGCTAGGGACTGACAAGCAATATTTTAATTAGTTCATGCACGTAACTTGTATAGTGTATATTAGGTTATAGTACCTTGGTATCTACAGAAAGGAATAGCTTATAAGATTAATGTTCATCGTTATCCAACTTTTTTTTTTTTTTTTTACTTCTTTTATCTTTATGTTTATTGCTTAAATGGTTTCCTTCTTTTGTTGCTGCCAAACCCACATGAAGAAACCATGTTTGAATGAGACATCTGTAACTGATGAATTTTTACCCTACCAATCCAGTTTCGAATGTGCCTATTATATGATTTATATCATTAGCATATAAAATATGTGTGGGGTGGGGGGGGGGGGGTTAAATTGTGCTGCTGCTTCTTTGCTAATTGCTTACTATAAGTTTACACCACATGCATGTTTGAGTCTAGAAAAATCCTTATCCTTTGTTCTGTGTTTTAGGACTATGCATGACTTGTTGTTCTAATTGAATTTTTTATTAGTTTCTTTTTTAAGGGAAGAGACGAATTTTTTATTAGTTATGTACACAATGCAAGTTAATTTAATTTCTTTGTTTGACTTGATTTCATGTGTTATAATTCAGATCCTCAGACGCACCTTATTAACCAATATTATTGGCAAAGTTATTATAATGAAAGTTTTTTGTTATGTTCTATAATTTCACTGCTCTAACACAAGAGACCTCATGTGGGAGAGCATGAGGTTTTGCCAAGTGACATAATAGTTGAGCTTCCCTCATTTAGGCTTCCACCTTATCAAAGTTTACATTTATGTAAAACTTTTAATTCATTGAATGTGTCAATGAAGTGAATACCCATTAATTATCAATATGTATGCACTAATTATATATATAAGAATTTTATATGTTTTTTCTTTTAAAAAGAGACACACACACACACACACACACACACACACATATATATATATATAAGAAAGAAAAAACAACAAGTGAGAGACAATGCGATTATGTCATGTGGTGCTTTGTAAGAAAAATTTTTCATTTAACTTTACACCTCAACTTCTTTACATATTTGGATTATAATAAAATTCTATTAACGGGATATCACTATTTTCACTGAGTGTTTAACTTACCACTATCATACTTCAATAACAAAAACATGACATCATAAATTTTTGATAATATTTCCATAAGCCAACTAAACATTTAATTTTTCTCAAAAAAAAAAAAAACTAAAAATTTACATGAAATTACAAGCCAATGTAGAAACAAAAATTATGATTAAAATTTTCAGCAAAAAAAATAAATGATTAAACAAACAATCAACTTATTACATCACATTTTTTTTGAGAATATATTACACCACATAATAACTAATTTCTAATTTATGTAACTTTTTCTCTATAGTTTAAATTCTCCATCTCCTTAATTTTGTATTACATTATTAATTTAACAAAAATTTCTTCATGTTATTGCAACATTACTTCATATATTTACTTAAAAATATTTTGGATATTCTATATATATATATATATATATATAAGTTTTTCACATAACAGCTTAAAACATTATCTGCGCATCGCGTGGGACCATGGCTAGTTATTATTAAAACATAGAGAATTTCTATATAATTTGGCTCATGTACTGGTACGTGTCACATACCTTCCACCCTTTAGGAATAGTAAATCCTGCATAAGTGAAGTCCGTTATAGCCTTTCTAAATGTTCCTGAAGAAGGCGGTATTAGCCTCATTGCCTCACGCGCCACATGCCAAGAGTACTTCATCTTCTTAATGTCATCCCAATTCAACAAATCATTCGGACCCTTAGATCTTGCAATTTCCATTTTCTTTGTTTAACAATATGACCTCATTTTCGTTAGGTTAGTCTTTGGAAATTGCTTTTATGAGATACGTCATATGTGTCAAAAGCTACATACAGCATAATAATTTTCATACAGATATGTGTCAAGAGCTACTATAGTTGATTAACATCGTTGAGAGGTTTTGCATCTACAACGTGTGTGTGTGTGCGCTCGTGCACGCACATGTGCGTATTGATAATGTTAGATAGTTCCTTCTTTAATAATTTTTGGTTAGATATGTATTTTGACAAATTTACTACTGGATTACATTTTTCTATGTAGTTTTTATACTTGAAAAACTCATTATCATCACAAATCAATAATTATCTTATTTAAAATAATTTAGAATCCAAGTCATTGTAATTTAAAATTATCCACAGAACATGAGATATGGATTGAATAGTAAATAACATTTAAGTAATATGAAATTTGATATGCATGTTAAAAAAAAAAGAGCAAGAATGTTTAATCCAATAACAAGTATAATTACTATACGGTGTAACATTATTAGAGAATTACACCAATTATATATATATATATATATATATATATATGACAAAATGGGCAAATGCCCTTTTCAAGAAAAGAAAGCAGCATTTTGCCCCCATTCCCAAACTAATTAGGAAAATACCCCTCTTTTGAAAATCGATTTTCTAAAAATCAAGTTAAGCCCTATAGTGGCATTTTTAAGGAGCTTATAGTGACGTTTTCAGGACATATAGTGAGGTTTTGTAACTCGACCTCTATGAAGTTGAGTTATAGGCAAAAAAAAAAAAAAAAAATTGAAAAAAATTGCCTATAACTCGACTTTATAGAGGTTGAGTTACAAAACGTTACTATATGTCCTGAAAACGTCATTATAGGCTCCTTAAAACGCCACTATAGGGCTCAATTTTTTTTTTAACTCGATTTTGAGAAAATTGAGTTTCAAAAGAGGGGCATTTCCCTAATTAGTTTGAGAATGAGGGCAAAATGCTACTTTCTTTGTTTGAAAAGGGCATTTGCCCATTTTTTCCTATATATATATATATATATATATATAGACTGTGTTCAAGTTATACCTGTTGTAACTCTAAGCAATGTTACATCACTCAATATTTTTTAATTTGATTCGAATGTTGACAAATCCATCATTAGATTATATTATTTTCGAATATTCTCTATGTTTGCAAAATTTCAAAATGGTCAAAAATTAATAGTTATGTCATCAATCAATTGTCTAAATACAAGTTTTTGTGGTTTAAAATAATGCATAAAAATGGGTTTATAGATCGAGTGGTAAATAACATCCAATTGATATGAAAATTGACATGAGTATTAAGAAGATATAGAACATGTAATTTAACGGTGAGATTTTCAAAGTATGAATTCTATAACAAGTTATTGAGTGGTGTAACATTACTTTGAGTCACACCAGATATAACTTAAACTCAATCATATATATATTTATATAATGTTTTCTAAATTGAAATTGGACCACTTCAATTTACGATATACTATAGCAAATGGTAGATGCACTTTTGATGAAGATCTTTTAAAGCGAAAGAAGTACCTTTTAAGACTTCATTGTAAACATGAGGGAAGTTTGCTAGATACTTCAACACGAATGTGATAGCAGAACTAGTGGTATCATGGCCAGCAATAAGCAAGCCCACACTGTTGCTAGAAATTAACTAGTCGTTCATAACTGACCTGACATTCTCATCTAATGCAAGAAGCGTGTGAGTTACAAAAAGACACAAGCAACCGTCGCATTATTCTCTGATAGCAGCTCTTTCTTCCTCTGCTGGATTAACTAGCCATGGTCACGTGCGATGCGCAGATAATGCTTTAAGCTGTTATGTGAAAAACCTTATATATATATATATATATATAGAATTTCCAAAATATTTTAAAGTAATAATATGAAGTAATGTTGCAATAACATGAAGGAATTTTTGTTAAATTAATAATGTAATACAAAATTAAGGAGATGGAGAATTTAAACTATAGAAAAAAAGTTACATAAATTAGAAATTAGTTATTACGTGGTGTAATATCTTCTAAAAAAAAAAAAAAAAAGTGATGTAATAAGTTGATTGTTTGTTTAATCATTTATTTTTTGCTGAAATTTTTAATCATAATTTTTGCTTCTACATTGGCTTGGAGTTAGTACAAAAAATTTGTAATTTCATGTAAATTTTTAGTTTTTTTTTTCTGAAAAAAATGTAAATGTTTAGTTGGCTTATGGAAATATAATCTAAAATTTATGATATCTCATTTATGTTATTGAAGTATGATAGTGGTAAGTTAAACACTCAGTGAAAATAGTGATATCCCGTTAATAGAATTCTATTATAAACCAAATATGTAAAGAAGTTGAGGTGTAAAGTTAAATGAAAAATTACTCTTACAAAGCATCACATGACAGAATCACATTATCTCTCACGTGTTGTTTTTTCTTTCTTATATATATATATATATATATATATATCTTTTTTTTTTATAAAAAAACCATATAAAATTCTTATATATATATATATAATTAGTGCATACTTATAGATAATTAATGGGTATTCACTTCATTGACACATTTAGTGAATTAAAAGTTTTACATAAATGTAAACTTTGATGAGGTGGAAGCCTAAATGAGTGAAGCTCAACTAATGTGCAACTTGGCAGAACCTCATGCTCTCCTATATTTACTAATGTTTTACCCACACTATGTGCGGGAACCTTTTTATTTATATTTACTAATGTTTAACCTGTGCAATGTGTGGAACCATTTTACATATTAATGAACTTAGTTATCATACTTCCATTGCATACATTTAAACTTAAATAATGTAGTATATTTAAGCATATAGTGTCTAAAAAAGGAATTTGACTTTTAGCAATTAAAGCTTGACTTCTTTTGAGCATCTTGTCAAGCTTCTATCATATAAAAAACACATTTATAAAATTTATACTTGGATTATGGCTTGCGTAGCGCACTCTGCACTACAGTGGAGTGCTCTACGATTTTGGTTTTCAATGCTCTGCCCTTTACTAATTTGCTAACAATTTGCAAAGGTCATTTTATTTTTGAAGCATTTAATACTTCAAGTAAGAATCTACAAAAAATAATACATAGAAAAAAATTAACCTAAGTTAAAAAATTAAAAATTAAAAACCACATATAAGGTTGAAACACACCAATTTAAAACTTACATGACAATTTCAAATAAGGAATCTGCTATTCCTAGGAACCACAATGAATCACATCGAACTAAAACTTGCATGACTATTTCAAATACTGAATCTACCATTCCTAGGAACCACAATGAATCAAACCATGGGATTAGAGAAAATTTTACAACCAAAAAGTTCAAAAGAAAAAAATGGTTACAGGTTTATGGAATAGTAAGTCAGAAAAATATTTAAAGCCCTTGAGTTATGTATCATAATTTTTCTGACGATTTTAAGGAACATATAAAAATTTGAAATAGAAAGAGATATCTCTTAATGTTTATGTAGATTAAAATCAATTTATCATTACGGGTTTAATTTTTTTTAAGTCTTCATTCCATATTTGCATTTGATCCTCTGCTACATACTTAAAATGTATTTGTCCATTTGCTTATCATTACGTACATATATAATAGTTTGATGAATCATTTCATTCACAGCCTTGTCAGGGATAAATATATCATGATTAGCAGAGATTGGTTCTCATATTTTTTGGAGGTAATGTTAGTTAAAGATATATGTGCTAACTATTATTTGTTGATACAGGTTATCAGTCTCTTGAATGGTTTTTTTGATGCATTTTATGAGTCTCTAGAATACCTTAATAAACACCGAAACCAACACATAGGAATCTCCTAGGAAATTAATTTATGCCACAACCTAAAAAGATATTAATTTTGTACAAAGAACATTATACTTTTAGATTTCACAATCAAAACATGCAAAATCTATGGACTAAAATCTATGAAATAATAAACATTGTAAAAATGTAACACCCGTCTCATTTAAATTTAATTTAATTGCTTCTAGAGGGTAGATTTGATAAATTGCTTAATTTGTTTTGGAGGTGATATTATTTTATATTGTGATTTCTATAATAATAATAATAATAATAATAATAATAATAAGGGGTAACGTGAATAATTATTTTGTGGTGTATTTAAATTTAACTTTTGGTCTCCTTATCAGTTAAGGAAAAGGATAAGAGACTAAAACCTACTTGGACTAGGAGTTTAATTGTTATTGGAATTCTTTAGGGTTTTAGCCTATTTAAAACAACCTTATAATGGGTTTAGTGGGAATATGTGTGGGTCTTAGAAGTTTTTTAGTGTAGTGGGCTTCTAAATTTTCAGCCCAACTGAAATTAGCCTTATCATGGAATAGGCTTCTGAATTTTCAGCCCAAGTGCAACAGCTTATTATAAAAGAAAATTAGGGTTTCTCATAAACAAAAGAATAGGAGGCTGTGCACTTCAGGGCAGCCAGCAACTTCATCTTGGTTTTGAGGTAAGCATCATTCTAGGAAAGTCTTTTTTTTTCTTTTATTTTGCTGGGATTTCATCATTGACATGTTAGTGTTAGGATTAGTATTAAGTTTGCTGGAATTTCAATGATAATCATGTTTTTATGAATTTCGTTCTTGGCGTTGGAATTCATATGCCAGGATTCACTTATACATGTGATATATAGATTGAAGTTTATCGTTGGCCATAAACTTCTGAATTGATAGTTAATGAATGAATGCCGTGTACATGTGTTTGTTGCATTGGTTGCAATGCTTGGATATATGAATATATAAATTACAGCATTACAAGAAACGGTTATATGGATATATAAATTTCGGCATTACAAGAATATATATTAATATGTTAACTGCCATGAGAGAAGTTTTGCACCGCTTGGCATGTTTACTTTGTTATACATATTATATATATATATATAAGGTGTAATCATCCTAATGGTATATTACGTATATTACATGCAAGCCTTGGCATGTTTTCCTTTGTAATATATAAGGCTTATATCTATATATTTATTACATTAATAATTCTTCCTTTTGTTTCAATTGTTGGCCGAAAATATATATAGAATATATTAGATTGCAAACCCATCAGGTAGTTCAAGTTTTGGCCGAATATGTATATATTTTATGTCCTTGATTCCAATTTTATATAATAGATGTTTGGGTGATTTATCAGATGATGGTACGTATTTGGAACATGTATATTTTAGATCTTTGAGTGGTCTTCTTCGGGTGGTTGTGTGTTCTTTTATTGTTAAATATATAAGTATTTTAGATGTTAGTTTAGGGAATGCTTTACAATTATTTTAAACTAGAATAGGTTGGGGGGTATGTTAGAAAGACACGTTAAATTTTATCTTGCCAAATCTTCATAGTGGTTGAGGAATTGTTTTATCAAGAGGACTTTGTGGTTATTAAAGAACCTGCCCTTATTGAATTGTTTAATTATTATTTAGGTTCTAGTTGACGTTGTTTCGAGCAATTGATGTGAAGCTTGGTTTAGCCACTAGAGGTAAGTAGACTTCAACACATGACGTCTCTCAAGACGTATATATTTTATATATATATATATATATATAATTGTGGTAAAAATATATTTATATATATATACATACACATAATTGCAAAAGTGAAGTTTCAAAGACTTATACCATTGTTAGTGCTTTATACATACTCAAACTCTATTATTTATTGTATATTTTTGTGAAACTGTATATGTCAAGAGTGTTTCAAATGGTCAACTAGACAGTCTGCAACCTTTGCCAACACAGGGTTAAGTGTTGGTCTTCGGCCGAAGTAGTGTTAGTGTGGTGTGGTGCAGTGTTATTGTTGCTCTTCGGAGCTAGTGTTGCCTCTTTGAGGTAAGTGTTATTGTTCCCATGGGAAATCACCCACCGAGTGTTTAGCAGCTTTTGTCTGTGTTTGACTAATATTTTTCATATTGAATTACTGTTTATTTACTACTGTTCTTTTAGGTGGAAAATTGCTTATTTCCAAAAATAAAATTGTTTCTACCTATTTGGTGCATATTGGCATATAAATGTGGTCATTATTTTATTAATGTTTACAGTGTTATAGTGAAGTGTTTTATTTTAACAGCTTTATGGAATATAATATATTACAGTTTAAACTAATTTTAATTGTATCGTGATGACTATATTTTGTCAATGATATTATCGTTTTGTTTTGGAAGACATCCTCATGTTTGTAGTCTCTTATTGAGCCTTTAGCTCACCCCTTTTTCCATCCTTTCAGATTAGAGTTATGGAGTGTCTTTTGGTGGTAGATCAGTGGAGCCTTAGATGGACGACTTCGTTTGGAGCTTGATAATTGCAGAATTGTTTTAGTAAAATTGTTTCAGGAAAATGAGATTATTATTTTTGGAACTATTTTGAGATGTTATTTGGAGATTTTACATTCAAGAATATTATTGTTGTTTTGTTTTTATGGATTCTTAAGGAAATCTGATGATATTCAAGAAGTTTATTTGAGGATAAATATTACGCTCTGTTCCATTATGTCATTATTGAATTTTTTTAAGACAGGTTATTGCATCTAAATCCTTATTAAGGGTTTGGGGTGTTACAAAAAAGAACATCATATACTTTCAAATTTCAAAGTCCCACAATTTCTACCCCTCCTTAAAAATAATAAAACAGGTAGGAGGGAAAACAAAAACCTAAAATTGAATAGAACTTTGTAGAGTAAAGCATTGACATATTTAAATCTTAAATACAGGGAAAAAAATGAATTTACAAAAAATATTCAATAGAAATCATTTAACATGTGCAATACACGGGAACATTTTACATATTTAAAATTGTCAGTTCGTTTAGACCCCTGTAAACTAGATTGTTTAACCTAATTAATTAACCAAGTGAATACTTAGGTTTATTATTCAGATCTAGGTTAAAACAATAACAATCATATCATGTAAAGCAGCGGAAAAATAAATAACACAACGATATGATGACCCAGGAAAACCAAACCGGTAAAAAACCTAGGGAGGATTTAACCTAGCTATCCTCAAGGTAAAATAGCAAATCCACTAGAAAGAATCGAAGTTTACACAATAGCGACTTAGATCACTAACATCCTATTGCTACCCAATGTAGGAAACTTACTACCACGACCACGTGACAGCTCCGAGATCCACGGACTCCTTCTTTCTTTAATCTTTGCAAAACACAAACACCACCGTTTGTGACTTTGAGATCCCACTCAAAGGTTTAGCAACACAAACTCTCCTGTTTGTGACTCCAAGACCACCCTTGAAGGTTTAGATCATCAGCACCTTTGATGACTAGAGAAGGCAGCAACTTCAGCAATACCGGATCTTGAGATTCTTCAAGAAATAACACCGGTAGAAGTAATAAGAGAGGTTTTAGGAACAAAACCCTAAATACAAAAGAGGCACACTCTTCTCTCTCTAAAAAGCCTTGTAAAAAACGTGCTTAGGGTTTCCTTTATATAGTGGGAGAAGTAGATTTGAAACCCTAATCCTTAATGGGCTAGAACTGCTGTTTGGGCCAACTTAAAATTCTGCAGATACGATTCTCGATCGGTCGAGCCCGTTTTTCGATCGATTGAACCAGGCAGATTCTGAAATCTTCTTTCTGCAGCTTACATGTTCTTGTGTGCTCACGATTTGCCAATTGTTCTAAACTTTTAGAACCTAACAATCTCCCCCTTTGGCAATTCGTGACAAAACTTTCATACAAAATGAAATGTTAAAATACAAGAACAACCCAATACAATAAAATTCCCAATTACATCACAAATCCCAATCTAAGATCTCATAACCTAGAAGTTGCCAAGAAGAGGTAGAAGGTCTTGATCCGAATGCACCTGTCTTTCCTGAAACACTCAACAAACACATTACCGTATGTGTGGAAAGAAAGACATATAAACAATAATATGAAACAGAAATATAAAAACACAAATAAATTCTAACTCTCCCCCTAAGTTAGATACATCAAAAAGTTTTTATATTCTTCCATTTTCAAAAAGAATTTTATCTCCCCCTAAACAAGACAAACAGGATTCCCAACATTTCATCTATTTCTCCCCCTTTTTGTCACGTATTGACAAATACAACTCAAACAAAGAGTAAAGTGACAGTGAACATGAGAGAAAAAAAAAAAAAAAAAAAAACTAAGGGAACAGAAAATAGTTTAGCTCTATAGAAAATAGAGAGAACTCCCCCTATGAAGAGTAACAACTCCCCCTATGAACAACAAAGTCAAAAAAAAACTTTTCTCCCCCTATAAAAATAGGAAAAACAAAACAAGTTGTAGGAAAAACAGTTTTGGGGAAAATTTAGGAGGTGGGGATAAATAAAAGACACACAAACCCAAAAAAATAAAGTTGAGGATACACATGAAGAAAAATATTCTCTCTTTCAATAAATGCAAACTTGACACTATGTGACCCATAAACAGTTGCATGAGTAGAGAAAATATTTGCACATTATTATCCATCATATCTCTTAAGAAAAATATTTTCTACAATTCACACATCAAGAAAAATAGCATATACTAAAATGTACAAAGGACTCAAAAATTAATTAATCAATTTTTAATTCAAGTTGAGTACCCAATTTAGCAAAGTGTATGCTGCTATGTGTGAAAACAATGAGAAATATGACTGCAAAACTACAAGATGGATACAGAAAACAATGCAACTCATGTTGTTAGGTTCTAAAAGTTTAGAACAATTGGCAAATCGTGAGCACACAAGAACATGTAAGCTGCAAAAAGAAGAATTCTCAATCTGTCTGGTTCGATCGATCGAAAAACAGGCTCGATCGATCGAGAATCGTATCTGCAGAATTCTAAGTTGGCCCAAGCAGCAGTTCTAGCCCATTAAGGATTAGGGTTTCAGATCTACTTCTCCCACTATATAAAGGAAACCCTAAGCACGTTTTTTATAAGGTTTTTTAGAGAGAAAAGAGTGTGCCTCTTTTGTATTTAGGGTTTTGTTCCTAAAACCTCTCTTATTACTTCTACCGGTGTTGTTCCTTGAAGAAATCTCAAGATTCGGTATTGCTGAAGTTGCTGCCTTCTCTAGTCATCAAAGGAGCTGATGATCTAAACCTTCAAGGGTGGTCTTGGAGTCACAAACAGGAGAGTTTGTGTTGCTAAACCTTTGAGTGGAGTCTCAAAGTCACAAACGGTGGTGTTTGTGTTTTGCAAAGATTAAAGAAAGAAGGAGTCCGTGGATCTCGGAGCTATTATGGGGTCATGGTAGTAAGTTTCCTACACTTGGGTAGCAATAGGATGTTAGTGGTCTAAGTCGCTATTGTGTAAACTTCAATTCTTTCTAGTGGATTTGCTATTTTACCTTGAGGATAGCTAGGTTAAATCCTCCCCAGGTTTTTTACCGGTTTGGTTTTCCTGGGTCATCATATCTTTGTGTTATTTATTTTTCCGCTGCTTTACTTGATATGATTGTTATTGTTTTAACCTAGATCTGAATAATAAACCTAAGTATTCACTTGGTTAATTAATTAGGTTAAACAATCTAGTTTACAGGGGTCTAAACGAACTGACACATGTGAATCCTAAACATAAATGATGCATGAAAAAATTTGGTCAAAAACTCTAAAAACTGAAAATTTTTTAGTTTCGATCGATCGAGAATCGATCGAATACCAATCGAGTCAGACAGAATGAAACCAAAATTTTAATCGCAATTTCGATCAGTCGAGAAACAGCTTCGATCGGTCGAAATTCTGGAAAACTCAAATTTTTGAAAAACAAAGCAATTTAATGCAGTAACTCCTCAAAGCATAGTGATTCATGAATGAAATGCATGAGTATGAGACTGAAAGTTTTTCAAAAACATATGAATACAACCCAGATCTTCCAAAATTAAGATTTTCAATCAATTTGTCCTCAAAACTCAAATTTTGCATCAAAATCAAGGAATTTTTAATCGTGGATGGCCACACAATAACATGTACAAAATTTAGCAAAGAATAACTTGTGTAGTATGTGCAACTAGCAAAAGCTTGAGAAACATGTGAGGTGATATGTGAATAGTAATCAATCACAAAGTCTACACAATTCATCACATACAATTGAGAGAGACTATCACCTAAAGAGTTACATCATATAACTCTCACATCTCCTAGAATAAAAGCTTGCAATCATGTAAGTTTCTTGATTTGCCTCATTATTCAATTTAATTGATTAGAAACTTAATAAAAGCCGGGATAATGTACACACCAATTTTATGAATTGTGAAATTATTATAGCCCAATAATGTACACACCAATTTTAATAGAGGCTACACCTTATGGTCTTTTTGTGCATGTGCTACACTTTCTCGAGCACAAAATCTTACGATATGCACTAAGGTGTTCTTGATTGACTAGTAAACATGGTGAGATGGTTATTTATGCCTTTCTCAATAAGACCAAGTCCGACAATCAAAGGCATGTGACTTCAAGATCAAGACAAAATGATCAAAAACTATAAACATCTTTCCACACAACATGCACTACAAAGACTTCAGCTAGTAAAGTGCAATAAATAAGCTCATCTAAGCTAAACAAAGATACATAAACATATTATGTAAAGATAAATATGGCCAACCTTAATTATAAATCCAAGATATATAATACAAAACACATAAAAATATTTTTGGTTTAAAAAAAATTTATGACCAAAACTAAAAGCACACATTATGCTAAATGATTAAAAATGCAAATGCAATGCATGAGAGTGCTTAACCAAGCTATAGAGGGTACACAAACAAGAAATATCAATTTCTTAATTAACCCATGAGTACATGTACAAACTAGTACATACTCATACAAAATCAAAAAATAGCTTAGCACTTATATAACACATACTATTCAAGTTTCTCCACAATGTCAAGAATGTTCTAAATCAAGAGAGAGATATCATAATCCATGTAATCCTCAAGAAAAATTAAAACTAGACTCAAAATAAAATATTTTTGTCTTTTTGAAAATTTTCAATGTTTTTGGATTTTTTTTAATAAAAAAACAACCTAAAAAACAAAACAACCAAAAACAAAAACAAAACATGTCCACAAATAATTGAAAGAATTAAAACAGGGACAAGTCAGAACACTCACCTTAAAGAATCTTTTCTCACCCATATAGCACGAGTCTTCGGCTTTATAGGTGAAAATCCATGTGAAGTAGAGTGTATTTGAGGGATTACACCAATCTTCTGAGAAAGACTGAAATCCTGCAAATTCCTTTCACAAGCCAACAAGCTCAAATTCTTCAAAAGCATATGAAACAATTTATTTGGACTCATGGCAGGAGAAATATCATCACATGTCCTAGACTGAAATACAAAATGCTTAAATTTCAATTTATGACAATTAGGACGAATGTGACCAGAAATACCACAAAAGTGACAAACAGGAACAAATTTAGGAACATCAGTATTCCTAACAGCAAATATAGTCTCAGATTTTGGTTTTTGCCTCAACAAAGAACAATTTGGTCTAATATGACCAACAACACCACAAAGGTGACAGATAGGCACAAAAACAGATATATTATGCTCTCTAACAGTAGGTTTAGACTTAGGTGTAGAAACTTCAGCGTCTACATCAGAACTTTTGCCTTTGTCTAACCTAGCAAAATAAGCCTTTTCTTTATTATTCCTCTTGAAAGGAGGGATATAAAGTTTTTCAACTTTAGGCTTAAAAGAAACAGAAACACTTCTGTTATCAGCAGCAAGCTTGGTACTAGTCAAATTTTCAATTTTAGCTTTAGATTCAGCTAACTCTTGTTCCAAGCTTTTCATCTTCTCATCTTGAGAGGAAATTTGATTTCTCAAAAATTCATTCTTTTTATTAGATTCATCTAATCTAACAATCAATTCCTCTTTTTCAAGATTAGCCAATTTTAATTCTTCCTTGAATTTCTTAGCAATTTTCATAGTTTTCAATAATTCCTTACAAAGAGTTTCACAGGCATCAAAAAGATCAACAGAAATAACAGTGTCCTTCTTATTCAAATCATCACAATCAAAAACAGTAAGACACTTAAAATTATCCATGATAACAGAGATCAAGGATCAACTCTTAGATCAAAAGATCTAACACAAAAGAGCTACCCGCTCTGATACCACTTGTCAATTCGTTTAGACCCCTGTAAACTAGATTGTCTAACCTAATTAATTAACCAAGTGAATACTTAGGTTTATTATTCAGATCTAGGTTAAAACAATAACAATCATATCATGTAAAGCAGCGGAAAAATAAATAATACAACGATATGATGACTCAGGAAAACCAAACCGGTAAAAAACCTGGGGAGGATTTAACCTAGCTATCCTCAAGGTAAAATAGCAAATCCACTAGAAAGAATCGAAGTTTACACAATAGAGACTTAGACCACTAACATCCTATTGCTACCCAATGTAGGAAACTTACTACCACGACCACGTGACAGCTCCGAGATCCACGGACTCCTTCTTTCTTTAATCTTTGCAAAACACAAACACCACCGTTTGTGACTTTGAGATCCCACTCAAAGGTTTAGCAACACAAACTCTCCTGTTTGTGACTCCAAGACCACCCTTGAAGGTTTAGATCATCAGCACCTTTGATGAATAGAGAAGGCAGCAACTTCAGCAATACCGGATCTTGAGATTCTTCAAGAAACAACACCGGTAGAAGTAATAAGAGAGGTTTTAAGAACAAAACCTTAAATACAAAAGAGGCACACTGTTCTCTCTCTAAAAAGCCTTGTAAAAAACGTGCTTAGGGTTTCCTTTATATAGTGGGAGAAGTAGATTTGAAACCCTAATCCTTAATGAGCTAGAACTGCTGTTTGGGCTAACTTAAAATTCTACAGATACGATTCTCGATCGGTCGAGCTTGTTTTTCGATCGATCGAACTAGGCAGATTCTGAAATCTTCTTTCTGCAGCTTACATGTTCTTGTGTGCTCACGATTTGCCAATTGTTCTAAACTTTTAGAACCTAACAAAAATACTATCAACTTAACATAAGAATATAATAAAAAAATACATTAAATTTCATCCGGGTAACATAGTACATCTATTGGTTTGTTTTACTTGTAACTATAATATTTATAAAATACATTGGGATACGTTAAACTTTAAATATTATAACATTCTATCATATCAATTCTAAAATAGAAAAACTTACTAATAAGTTGTTAATTTTTCCTCTTCAAATTTCTTCTTCTTCAATGCATTTTGTTTAGTAGCCTTGCTTCGTTTGTGAAGCATTTGAATTGGCATGCTATCATCATCTAATTTTCCTCTTCAACAGATATGCCAATTGTAAATAGAGAACTGCTTTCCTTTGTTTTTCTTACAAATTTGTCTTTTGAGTCCTGCAATAATTTTCACTTAAATTAAAAGGTGCTTCAAGAATTCACAAACATCTAATAAATCCTTAAACAATAAGTTACAATTCTCTCATAAGCAAAATTTAGATTGCTTTCATTGTACTACATTGGCTTCGAAGGTATCATGAGAAGTTCTAATATATTATTTTTAATTTGATGAGAACTTCTTATGTACCAAGCAGGTGTGCATAGTAAATAATGTGCAGATTAGGAATTCCAAACAGAAATGCTGCAAAAAAATGAATGTGGCACAAATAATTTTAACTGAAAACATTCTAATTTTGTGAATCCCTAGAACATGTTTGGAAGTAATATTTGTTGCCAACCATTTTCTGAATCTACCTTGGTAGGACATTTACATCCAACTTCAATTTTTGTATACACATAGTCACAAATTTAGCTAAGCATACCTACATACATCATGACCTATACCATTAGTTTTTTTTTTAATAAGTTTATTGCATTCATAGTACTTTATTGATCTTGCAAGCTAGAAATTGTCAAATATCATATGTATTCTAATGAAAATTTATCTAATTTTAAGAAATGTTCAAAATTGAAATTTCTCTTCAACAATAAATACTAATGTGCCGAATCAATCAAACCATGTAAACCTCAATTTTAAGATACAATATATAAACCATATTGGATATATTATTGTCTTTAATAAAAAATAAGAATTTCTTTAACTCAGAATTCCAAGTAAATTTCTACATTCTCATTCACATTCATGTCTTCAGTCTAATTAATAATTTACTTTTAAGTTTTTTTTTTTTTTTTGAATAAGTAATAAAGATGTATATTCAAGAACACTACGTTATGCAGAAAAACATAAATACATTTTAAGTTCTCACCATTCACTTTTGTAATTGTATTCTACTGTTAATCAAGCAATCATATCAAGATTATAATGGGCAGTCCTTTTTATTGAGTGTTTGTGAGGTTGAAATCTTGTAGGATGCAATTACTGTGTTAGGAAAGACTATGTTGGAGAAATTTCACAACACAACATCGCAAGGTAACAACATTCATTAAAAATCGTAAGAAAAACTAAAAAATGCTAAAAACCACAAACCAAATATACAATTTTGTTTCGAAATTGTAATTAGTAATTATAGAATTCTTACATGATGAAACCCGAGACAATAAGAGGAAAATATTAATAAAGATAAAGTATGTAAGAGGAAAAGCTACAGAAAACATGCAGCATACCTTTGTAAATTAATTTTTTTTAAATGGTATATAATGATATGTATCTGTACAACATTGGTAAAGGTTTATAACAGTTCAGCTCTCAAAAAATAAAGAAATATAATTGGCGTTTCTATTTGAAATTGCCTTTGCTTGCATCTCTACAAGTTCTTTTGCATTCTTAGATACAATTTTCTTAGCTCCTTTGTTAAACAAAATGAATGTTGCAACAGCGCATCAATAAGAGGAGGTACTTTCTTAAGCAACAGCAACTTAACCTTACCCTCCATACAACAGAGAGAGAATTTTGGGTTCTTAGGCCTCTTACATTTTACTGTTCTCTCTTCATACCATAAAATTGAACCACAATACACGCATAAATAAGAAGGTGGATCAAAATTCCAAGGTTCAGTAGATTTTCCTATATGAATTTTAAATATTTTTAAAGACAAATTTACACTTAGCTCAATTTATTTCACCCACTTTTTTTTGGAAAATGTCATCCAATAATGTATCATGACGTTATTTATAAATTGCAAATCTATAGCTAAGCAATATATTGATTATCAAATTCTTTCTATTAAATAGATATATATATATATATATATATGTGACATGTCAATTCCTAACAGATTATATACCAGCCCAAATCCAATAAAATGGCACATTTATTCATGACCAATCTATGGTTAGATCCTATCAAAATAAATAAATAAATAAATAAATAATCTGCAGTTAGAAAACATTTAGCAAAAGAACTAAAAATTAAATCTACAGTCAACTAAAATTTAGCCAAAAAAAAAAAAAAAAAGCTATAAGTTAAAGAGAAGGTTTGTCAAGGCCCTTAAATGCCAACAATTGGCTCCTCTTTCATTTCCTAGTAAGTTTTAATTTTAATTTTTTGTACTCTTCCCTCACCTTCACTAATTAGTCACATAATAGATAATCTTCATTTTGATGTTGGCCCATCTACTTAATTTGAAAATAATAGTCTATGACTGTTGAAAGTTCAAATAGCGTATAAAACACTATGAACGTTTAGACCCCCAAATTATCAATTCAAGCTTTAAATCAAACGATAAACGTGCGGAAGATGAACTAAAGCTTAAAATAGAATTGATAAACAATCTAAGTCAAATAAAATCACATCCATAATAGAAATTAAATGACAAAGATAAAGGGAAGAGAGATGCAAACACAAGGACAACACTCGATGTGTTATTGAAGAGAAAACCGAAGCCCTTGGCATAAAACCTCTCCGCAGCCCTCCAAGCGGTCAAATGATCCACTAAAGAATGTAGCTGGGATACAAGGACAGCAATAGACCCTCCAAGCCTAATCTACCCAGTGTACCTAAGCCCTCCAAGCTTCTTGCTCCAATAAGGTTACGCCGAACCTATTTCTTGTTTAACTTCCCGAATCTTGCTACTAGTTCATAGCATCGACCAATAAGAATTGGTTCCTTCCTAACTGCTTCCCAAAGCATCAAATAACCTTCTCACAGATGTGGGTGTGGTGAGAAAAGGTCTTGGGTAATGAACCTTTCAAGGATCTAACAATGGAGAGGGTGAGAGTAGAGGAATTTGAAGAGTCTCAAGGTAAAGATTGTGGATGAGTTAATCTTGTTTTTCTCTAGGGTTTCTCTCTCAAAATTTTCTCTGGAAGCTCTTTACATTTCGTGGGTATAAGGGGTATTTATACTGGGGTGAGAAAGGAATGCGAAGAGTCAGTTTTTCAAAACAGAGCTAGCTGGAGGCTTGACCTTACGGCTTGACTGAGTCGCGAGTTCAAGCTGCGAACTAACTGAACTGTCAGACTAGAATTTTTGTCCTGTAATGGAACAGCTGGCACGATGGTTCAGCTTCTAGCGGCTTGCCAGTTGCGAGCTACCTGCGAGATCCAGTCGCGAGTTCCTCTCTGCACGTTTCACTCGTGTGCAACATCTGGTGGCTTGCCAGTCGCGAGACACCAGTGAGATCCAGTCGCGAGTCCCTGTTCTGCTGCACAGTCTTGAGCGTTTCTTCACACTCTTTCACACACTACCTTTACATGATCCCCACTTAAATACAGGGTTTCTAAGTGCTGAAATACAAGCAAATTGGCACGGAATAAAGCCAACAAAATGGTTGATAAATTTCAACCTTACAATCTCCCCCTTTGGCTATTCCATGACAAAACCCTACAAAAAACTCTAGACTTAGCGCATGAGTTGGGAACAGTTGAACATAACTCACTCACACCTAATTCTAGAATTTGTGAAGCTCTTGAATCATAAGTATAAGTATCTCCAGAAAAGCAACCACACAATAAGATCATTGTATGCAAAAAAACTTGTATTGCATATGAAGCAAGCACAATGCGATCAAGCAAAAAAAAATATTAAAGCATAAAAGCCCTACAACAAACTCTAGACTTAACGCGTGAGTTGGGAATAGTTAAACAAAACTCACTCATACCTAACTCTAGAATCTGTGAAGCTCTTGAATCATAAATATAAGTATCCCCTGAAAAGTAACCACACAATAAGATCATTGTATGCATAAAAACTTGTATTGCATATGAAGCAAGCACAATGCGATTAAGCAAAAAAAAAATATCAAAGCAATAAAGCATAGCTTGACCAAAAAAAATAATCACTATAAATAGTGATCACAGTGCTCATTCACACATGGAATGAACATCTGGACATGCAAGCTAATAAGCTCAATGCAAAGGATCAATTGTATGTCCAACACTCAACCAATGCAACAACACAAAGTAATTGCATTAAGGATAAGAATCCAACAAAGGGCACAAGAGTGATGCACTTAAGGAAATGCAAAGAATTAACTAAAAGTACTAGCTACAAAGCAAGAGTACAAATTACGCTTACAAAAGCAAGGTACAAAATAAACCAAACGCCACATAAGCAACGGTACAAAATAAAATGAATAAACATCTAAATATATCAAATTACCAATAAAGAACCATATCCAACAGTTTAAACCAAATGTATTTAGCAAAGACCATAATAATACAAAAACATATGAATATAAACATAAAAGGTAAACTGCTGAGACAAAGTTTTTATGCATGCTCCCCCTCAACATGTGCTCCCCCTCAAGAGCTATCCTTCACTAAAATAGTAATCTCCATGATACCAATCTCCCCCTTTTTAACCGGAATGGCCAAAGGGTCACTGCTATGTGGTGAAGCTATCAAAGTTTGCTGAAAGAATGTTCATTTGATCTTGGAGTGCAACCAACCTATTAGATTGTTCATTCTGTACTTCCTTGAGCCCATCAATCCTTTCAAGGATGATCTGGAATGCATCTAAAGGTACATCTGATGAGGATGATGCTCTGCTTCTCTTTCCACGTCCTCTTGAGCTTGAGGGTTGACCTACAGCTTCTGTCTCAGTCTCCATGGCTTTACCTTCTTCTTATCACCTTCTTCTTCTTCATCACCCGGAAGACGAACTCTTATCCTTGTGATCGTTTGCTTGTTAATAGTTGAGGGAGTAGTCAAGAGGCTGATATCTTGAGGGATTTCTATACCTTTCTGTCTAAAAATCCTCATAAGAAGACTAGGGAAAATTAGCTTGGCCCTAGATGTTGTTCTCGTCTCATCAACAATGGTATAGAAAATGTGAACACTGATGTCTCTATATGTCTTCTGCTTGAGCTCCATGAGGAAGATGGCTCTTGCATTGTTGATTGTGGTCAGCTTCTTCACTGGATATAGGTTGAACATCATTATCACAGTGAGGCATCTCATATCTGCTGGAAAAGCATTGGTGTTGAGACATCTTCCCTCTTGAACTCCACCAATATGAGATTGAACGGTTTCTAAGGACAACATCCTATCCTTATAGTGCGTGAAATCATGGTCATCTAAGCCGTCAAAACCCAACACTTCATCGATGTCACCTACATCTATGGTGAATTCCTTTCCCCTTATCCAACAGTTGATCTCATGCTTTCTCAATACAGAACTAGCATAAAATTCCCTGATTAGAGGTTCAAATACTCCAGGTAAGTCACTCAATAGTTTCTCCCAATTTCTTCCCTCAAAACAACTTGGAATGAAAGTGTCCTTCAGATCCACCAAGTCTACAAACCTCTCTTGAATGATTAGTGCTTTCATGTAATACTGGGTGTGTCTCTCAAATTGTTGAGGAGATCTGAACTTTGTATTGTCCATCTTCATTCTTTTGTCACTTCTTTTGGCAGTAGATTTCTTCTTTGTTGGAGTCATCTACAAGACCATGACAGCAATTTCCACAAAAACAAAGCACAATAGATGAAACAATAAAACATCAGTAACAGATTAGTAGTATTATAAGAGATAGAAAGTTGTACCAATGATTCTGACCACACATTGTTTAGGAATTATCATATCAAGATATAACATACTATAGTAGAACACAGTATAGATATATCACCAGTAATAAGTTCAAGATTCAAAGTGATATTGAACACAATCATGACAGAAACAATCCTAGGTCACAAGGCTAGACACAAATGTAGATGTGCAATAGGCAATTTTGTTTAGCCAGACACAACACATAGCCATACCAACTCACCAAAACCACAAAAACTCAGGCACATGACAACAAGACATTTCACAATGGGTATGATATGCACAACTAGGGACAAATCCGCACAAGTACTCAATAAAGAGAAACAAGCACAAGTGAAAGCATATCAATCAATAGATTTGAGAAACCAACAAAACCCATTCAAACAAATTCAACACAATGACCCAAACTATGGCCAAATCACATAAAACACAAAAACCAAACACTAACACACAAATCCAAGAAATAAAGGCTATACCCATGAGTAATGTGAAGAAAATAAGAAAACCTATACCTTTTTCTTGAAGATTGAAGAAGAAATGATGAAGAACAATGAAGTTTGTGTGAAGAACATGGTGAGTTTGAGAGAGAAGAACACGAACAAGGTAATGAACAATCACAAATATTCGTGCGGAAGATGAACTAAAACTTAAAATAGAATTGATAAACAATCTAATTCAAATAATATCACATCCATAACAGAAATTAAATGACAAAAATAAAGGGAAGAGAGATGCAAACACAAGGACAACACTCGATGGGTTATCAAAGAGGAAACCGAAGCCCTCGGAGTAAAACCTCTCCGCCGCCCTCCAAGAGGTCAAATGATCCACTAAAGAATGTAGTTGGGATACAAGGATAGAAATAGACCCTCCAAGCCTAATCTACCCAGTGTACCTAAGCCCTCCATGCTTCTTGCTCCAACGAGGTTACGCCAAACTTGTTTCTTGTTTAGCTTCCCGGATCCCGCTACTAGTCCATAGCATCAACCAATAAGAATTGGTTCCTTCCTAACTGCTTCCTAAAGTACCAAATAACCTTCTTACAGATGTGGGCGTGGTGAGAAAAGGTCTTGGGTAATGAACCTCTCAAGGATCTAACAATGGAGAGGGTGAGAGTAGAGGAATTTGAAGAGTCTCAAGGTAAAAATTGTGGATAAGTCAATCTTTTTTTTCTCTAAGGTTTCTCTCTCAAAATTCTCTTTGGAAGCTCTCTACATTTCGTGGGTATAAGGAGTATTTATACTGGGGTGAGAAAGGAATGCAAAGAGTCAGTTTTTCAAAACAGACCTGGCTGGCGGCTTGGCCTCGCGGCTTGACTGAGTCGTGAGTTCAAGCTGCGAACTAACTAAACTACCAGACTGGAATTTTTGTCCTGTAGTGCAACAGCTGGCACGACGGTTCAGCTTCTGGCAGCTTGCTAGTCACAAGCTATCTGTGAGATCCAGTCGCAAGTTCCTCTCTGCACGCTTCGCTCGTGTGCAACATCTGGCAGCTTGCTAGTCATGAGACACCAGCGAGATCCAGTCGCGAGTCCCTGTTCTGTTGCACAGTCTTAAGCATTTCTTCACACTCTCTCACACACTACCCTTACATGATCCCCACTTAAATACAGGATTTCTAAGTGCTGAAACAAGCAAATTGGCATGGAATAAAGCCAACAAAATGGTTGATAAATTTCAATCTTACAACTGTTAATTTGATAATCTTCATTTCGTTTTTGTTTTTGAATTTTTTGTTCTTTGTTAGAAATCTATGTTTTAAAGTTCATTTTTACTTCCCATTTGTTCAATTCCTTCCTTTCTCCCTCCAACAGTTCCTCCAACGTTTTCTACATTAAAAGTAAAACCTTGAATGTACCTATCTATTTTTAAGTTGCAGTTAAGTTCTTAAATCTCTTTTTTTTAGATTTTCTTTTCCCATAATACGCTTGCACTTATAGTCTTATTTGTGTTGTTGTTAATGAAATCTTTGTACTAAATCAAAGCAATTGCAAATGGAAAAGAGATTTCATTGAACAATGAAATAAAGAGAAAATTTTAGGCTATCATACCTTTCATTTTATTGTAGAGAACCCGACAGAAAAAATTAAATTAACAATTCAGACAAATGACAATTGAAAGTTTGAGAAGATATGCTAACTACCCATGAGGCGCTCAACAAAACCAAACGATGCTAACAAATTGTAGTGGGCAGTATTTACGAAGTTTTTTTTTTTTTTAAGATAAAGATAGAAATTCTATTTGATAAAAGGGAAATACATGTACAAACACATAACAACCCTATAAGCATAAATATAGTGGAACAAATACCTGTTCTGCAGAAAACAAAATCTGCAACAAAATAAATACAGCCCATGGACATAGAATATAGAAACAGCAATAGATATTACAATTACCCTCCTGTAAGCATAGATTATGAAGAAAATCCTAAACATGTTCTACAGAAAATAGAATATGCAGTAACAGAAATACAGCCCATGGACAACATCACAGAAACAACAACGGATATTACACTTAGCCCCCCCCCCCCCCGATAAGCACAGATTATGCAGAAAATCCTGAACCTGTTCTACAGAAAACAGAATATGCAGTAGTAGAAATATAGCCATGGACATACATCACAGAAACAGCAACATCTATTACACTTAGCTCCCCTGAAAGCACAGATTACGCAGAAAATCTTGAACCTATTCTATGGAAAACAGAATATGCAGCAGCAGAAATACAGCCCATGAACATACATCACAGCAACATATACATCGTGTAAGAAGTTAGACCCCTTAAACCCAAACAGATTAACCTAGATATTTAGCCAAGTAATTAACTTAGGTAAATTAAGCAATTCTAGGTTAACACAAATATATTATATCATGCAAAGTGTGGAAAATAAAGAACACACGATATGATAACCAAGGAAAACCAAACCGGTAAAAAACCAGGGGAGGATTTAACCTAGCTATCCTCAAGGTAAAACAGAATTCACTATGAAAGAATTGAAGTTTACACAATAGTGACTTAGACTACTAACATCCTATTGCTACCTCGAGTAGGGAACTTACTACCATAACCACGTGACAACTCCGAGTCCACGGACTACTTCTTTCTTGAATTCACAGCAAAGCACAAGCACTCCTGTGTTGGGATAAGTGCCCTTAAATCCTATTGTATGATGCTATGTATGATATTATGTATGACATTATGTGAGAAATGATGTATGACTTAATATTGTGTTTTATAAAGTTGTTTTATTCTTATCTAAAATAATGGTAACATGAATATTCAGACATTATCAAATAGTCCATGAGATGCATAGTATGTGATTTATGTGATTTAATCACAGAAGATATAGATCACAAGTTTTTTGTAAACTCAGAATTTTGGTTCGTAGTCGGTGATGAAATTGGGCATTTCATCTGCGAAGACTATAACATATTAACTACGATGATTTGTCTTGATCATGGAAGTGGTGACTTCTAGTTAATATGTTGATATGTTTTAAGAGTTAAGACATATTGAACTGGACCGCTGTGAGATTTATTATTCTCCTAACGACTGTCAATTGAATAATAAATCTCACGACTTGTATTCACATGAACTCTTAATCCTGAGAGAATAATGGACCTGATCATGAAATGTAGGTTGCTTTGATATATCAGGAGTGAGATCTAAAGTAACAGTCAAAACCTCAGTATGTTGGGCAGCCACATTTAGTGTTGATGGAACATATATTCTCAAGATGGAATTCATAGTCTCTTAACAGAGATATAAAATATTCTCTTGAGATAAGTTTAATGGGTACAGTTATTCAGAGAGTTAGGCCTAACCACTTTAGTAAGACTAAAGTATATATTTATGAAATTGGATTTTATAAATATATGGTGAATAACTCAAAAGGATTAAACCGGGTACTCAAGGATTAAGATGTAGTAATATACAAAGTGGCAGTCTATATTCATGACTTTGTATTACTACGAATATTTTATGAAAGGGTTGCATATATAATAAAGTCTTGGGATATAATTTATTAATGAGGCCTAGAGTGCAATTATATTTATATAGTGGTATTAAATATAATTAATGGTAACTTTGGACTTGTCAAGAGTTGACAGAAAAGCCCAAGGCCCATTGGAGTTAGTGTCTTATTTGTTCCCTTTTGGTCCCACTCCAAGCCACACACTAAAGCCCAATTGGGAAGGCCCAAAAGGCTAGCCCAATTAAATAATCAGTTATATGGAGAGAAACATACAGAATTTTATATAGAATAAAATGGTTTGTATGTTTTATAATAAGAATATGAAATAAGGAAGAGAGACACTCTTTCATATATTCTCTCTAGAGAAACATAGAACTGATTAAGAGACCACACATCTTGGGCATCAAGTAGAATTTGAGGGAAGATTGAAAGTGTTCCCGAGTACTTCTTCATTCGGTTTTGAATTTCACCGCATCAAGGTATACTCTCTTGTTCTTATATTCTGAAACTTACATAGTGCATGTTATCAATTGCGAAAGAAGTAGATCTATTTATTTTCCGTTGCGTATGTTTTGTATGCGATCAAACATATATATTTCCTAACATTGGTATCGGAGCGGTCTTCATTTCGAATCTGTATAACATGTTTTGTACGTTTTGGAATTAGAGATAATAGTTTCAAGTTGATAGAAGATTATGCATTTAATTTTCTGCATGGTTGTTGAAACTATGATTTGATAAAAACTGATATTGATGTTATGATGTTGTTTAAATATGAATTTAAGAATGTTAAATTGATCTTTAAGGCTATAGCATCAATAGATTTCAGTTTTGATATCAATTTCTGTCTATCATTTTCCTATGATGGTTGTTTATTCCTGCAAAACCGTTGAAAACTGCCTTAGAAGAATTTCTGGAAATTCGAGTTTTACGAGTTTCGATCGATCGAAATTTACTTTCGATCGATCGAAATTTACTTTCGATCGATCGAAATTTACTTTCGATCGATCGAGTAAAACAGAGACCAATCTTTTGAATCGATTAATATTCGATTGCTAGTCGATCGATCGAATTTTCTTTTCGATCGATCGAGAGGCGATCGAGCATCAATCGAACAAGTCAGAAGGTCAAGTTCGAATTGTTTAATTTTTTCGACCGATCGAGGGGCACATTCAATCGATCGAAAGAAGGAAAATCTGAATTTTTTCTAAGTGTTTTTTCGAATTGTTTAATATTCACTATTTTTTCTTACGCCTTTTTCGTAAGAAAAAGTGTTTAGTATAAAGTGCAAGGTTGTGTATAATTAGTTTATGCATGTTTAAAAGGTAAAAACCTTTAATTTAAAACATCTAGTGGGAGAGAGATTCAAGGGTTGGATCTCACGGCCTCCATTGTCAGTTTATAGTAGTGTGATTAATCACCTCGCCTTGGCGTATATGCTTTGCTCCCTACGGAGGGTGTTTAATTCATGGTACTACAGGTTAAACTTCTTAATGATAGATGAAGTGTGTTTTTACATTAAGAGTGACCACGCTACCGTGGAGTTACTTGGTGACTCACATTGATTCTAGACAATGGTGTACACTAGACTAAGTATGATGTTAACCTCCCTACGGAGCTATGTCATTATCACTTAGAGGCTAAAGGATAAGCGGCAAATTATTTTTTTTTTGTAAGAGTTACCATGATAGCATTAATAATGAGGATAATCCTCGCTTAATCATAGTGATTGGTATGACCTCGCTACCGAGGAATATTAATTGCGGGATTGGGTTGTCGTTGCATATATTATATTATGGTTTTATTAAGGTTCCATATTATATGTTTATATGCTAAATTGATAATGTCCAGTTTACTTATTATATTCATGTTTATTATTTCAGATTTGAACATGGCATCATTTAGTCCACTTGTTAGCATTCTTAATCAAAACAAACTGACTGGAACCAATTATGTTGACTGGAAAAGAAACTTGGACATAGTTCTCACAGCTGAAGAGCACAAATATGTGCTTACTCAACCATGTCCTAGCTTTCCTTCATTAGATGCTCCTCTTGAGGAAAAACAACGATATGATCGTTGGCAGAAATCTAATGAAATGGCCAAGTGCTACATCCTAGTGTCCATCTCAAATGTTCTACAGCATCAAACGCAGGATGTAGAACTAGCTTCGGACATTATGTAAAGTCTGAAGGAGATGTTTGGTGAGCAAGGCCGTTCTGCAAGGCAAGAAACCATGAGGCAAATTTATAATACCAAAATGGCTGAAGGTAGTTCAGTGAAAGAACATTGTCTTACAATGATCTCTAATCTAAATACATTAGAAGTTTTGGGTGCCGCCATTGATGGAGAATCCCAAGTGGATATGATACTCCAGTCACTACCGGAATCATTCAAGGAATTCAGACTTAATTATAACATGAACAAAAAGATTTATTCTTTGTTTGAATTAATGAATGAGTTGGTAGCGGCGAAAGGCATCGTTGGTACTTCTAATGTTGAAGCCAATGTGGGTGAAGCTTCTACTTCTCAACCTAAGTCGAAAGGCAAGGGTAAGAAGAAGAAGAAGGACTTCACTAAGCAGAAGGGTAAACAAATTGTCTTAGGGGTTGTCGATAAAGGAAAGAAGCTGAAAGGATAATGTTTCCATTGTGGTAAGAAAGGACATTGGAAGAGGAATTGTCCAAAGTTCAAGGCTACCAATAAGGGTATGAAAATTTCATTCCTTCTTGAAATATGTTTGGTACAAAATCCCACGGATTCCTGGTGTGTGGATTCAGGTTGTACTAATCATATCTGCAATTCTTTGCAAGGGTTCCAGGAGACTAGAAGACTTAAAGAAGGAGAGTTGTTTCTAACCTTGGCTGATGGGAGTAGGATTCCAGTTGTAGCTATTGGAGTGTTTAATTTATCTTTGAAACTAGGGTTTTAATATTGGAAGACTGTTTATTTGTACCTAATGTTCGTAGGAATTTAATTTCTGCAACTTATTTAGGTAAAAATGGATATTGTGTTATCCTTAAAGACAATGTTGTAATAAAGAAGGATAAAATGATTATCTGTTCTGGCAATATTGTGGATGGTATTTATATTTTAACTCCTAATAAGCATGAATTATATAATTCTGAATTAGATAATAACTCTCATGTAAAATCTTTAAAGAGAAAGTTTCCTTCTACTAATGATGCATATCTTTGGCACTTGCGTTTGGGTCATATTAATCCAAATAGAATTCAAAGACTGATCAAAGATGGTCTCTTAGAGCCATTGGACTTTGATGAATTTCCAGTTTGTGAATCTTGTTTGGAAGGCAAAATGACCAAATGACCTTTTAATGCAAAAGGTAGAAGAGCCCAAGAGTTGCTAGAATTAGTTCATACGGATGTTTGTGGTCCTATGTCAACCCAAGCAAAAGGAGGTTATGAGTACTTCATCACTTTCACCGATGATTACTCTAGATTTGGTTATGTATACCTAATGAGATGGAAGTCCGAAGCCTTTGAAAAATTCAAAGAGTTTAGGGCTGGAGTTGAGAATCAATTGGGTAAACACATAAAGGTCATTCGATCTGATCGTGGTGGCGAATACCTTCTTGGGGATTTCAAGGATTACTTAACTCAAAATGGGATTGTATCCCAATTGATTGCACCTGGAACTCCCCAACAAAATGGTGTAGCAGAAAGAAGGAATAGGACTCTTTTAGAAATGGTTAGGTCCATGATGAGTTACTCAACTTTACCTATTTCTTTTTGGGGTTATGCCTTAGATACAGCAATACATCTTTTGAATTTAGTTCCATCAAAATCTATTTCCAAAACACCCATGGAATTATGGAGTGGGCGTAAGCCTAGTATGAAATATCTCCACATTTGGGGTTGTCCAGCACATGTGTTAAAAAGGAAGTCTAATAAGTTGGAACCAAAATCAGAAGTATGTTTGCTTGTGGGTTATCCAAAAGAAACTAGGGGTTATTTATTCTATAGTCATAAAGATAACAAAGTTTTTGTTAGTACAAATGCTAAATTCTTGAAAAATGACTATATGAGTAATTTTACTCCTAGAAGTAAAGTTGTCTTAGCTGAAATGAATGAACCTGTAATTGAACAACCAATGGTTGAAACTAGGGATGATGTGGTTGTATTGGATACACAACAAGATACTACTCATGAGATGTCTAGTATATAGTTACCTCGTCGTAGTGGGAGGAATGTTAGGCCACCTATAAAATTCATAAGTCTTGGAGAGACTTATGAGGCTATCTCAGACGAGGCCGAAACTAATCCTTACACTTATGAAGAAGCAATGAATGATATAGATGCACATCATTGGGTCCAAGCTATGAAATCAGAATTAGATTCCATGTATTCCAATCAAGTTTGGGATCTTGTAAAGGCGCCTAACGGCATTAAACCTGTTGGTTGCAAATGGGTTTACAAGAGGAAGAGAGGGATAGATGGAAAGGTTGAAACCTTTAAAGCAAGGCTAGTGGCAAAAGGGTATACTAAAAAAGAAGATATTGATTATGAGGAAACCTTTTCACCAGTAGCAATGCTTGAATCTATCAGAATTCTCTTATCCATTGCTGCTCATTATGATTATGAGATTTGGCAAATGGATGTCAAGACTGCATTTCTTAATGGCAATATTGAAGAGGAAATCTATATGAAGCAACCAGAAGGTTTCATAGCAAAGAACCAAGAGCATATGGTATGCAAGTTGAATAGGTCCATTTATGGACTTAAGCAAGCATCTAGGTCATGGAACATCAGATTTGATCAAGCAATCAAATCATTTGGTTTTGAACAAAATCTTGATGAACCATGTGTGTACAAAAGACATCAAGACAAAATGGTAATGTTCCTAGTGCTTTATGTTGATGATATTCTACTAATTGGAAATGATGTAGGTGTAATGTCATCAGTAAAGATTTGGTTGTCAAGCCAATTTGATATGAAGGACTTGGGTGAGGCTAACTTTATTCTAGGGATCAAGCTTTGGCGAGATCGTAAGAATAAGATGTTAGGCTTATCATAAGTTGGATATATAGATAAGGTTCTAAAACAGTTTAGCATGCAAAACTCCAAGAAAGAATTACTTCCTTTCAAACATGGAGTTCCTCTGTCTGATGACCAAAGGCCTAAGACTCAAGAGGAAGAAGATATGATGAGACAAGTTCCTTATGCCTCTGTAGTAGGAAGTCTCATGTATGCCATGCTTTGTACTAGACCAGATATTTGCTTTTCAGTTGGCATGGTCAGCCGATATCAATCAAATCCAGGACCACAACATTGGCAAGCTGTAAAGCATATTCTCAAGTATCTACGGAGAACGAGAGATTGTATGTTTGTTTACCGTTGTGAGGATTTGATTCCCATTGGCTATACAGATTCAGACTTTCAATCGGATCTAGATTTCAGAAAGTCCACGTCAGGATGTGTATTCACCTTGGGAGATGGAGCCATAAGTTGGAGGAGTGTTAAGAAATCTTGTATTGCGGACTCCACCATGGAAGCTGAATATGTTGCTGCTTGTGAGGTGGTAAAGGAAGCTATTTGGCTCAAGAAATTCCTTTCTGATCTTGGTGTAGTGAGAATGGAGCAAGTTCCTATCACATTGTTTTGTGACAACAGTGGAGCGGTTGCACAATCCAAAGATCCAAGGAATCACCAGAAAGGAAAGCACATTGAGAGAAAGTACAACATCATTCGAGACATTGTTGCTCGTGGAGATGTGGGAGTAGCAAAGATTGAAAGTGCAAATAATCTAGCAGATCCCTTTACCAAAGTCTTGCCCCAAAGGACCTTCGAATCACATTTGGAGGAAATGGGAGTTAGATTAGTGCACAATAGTCTTTAGAGCAAGTGGGAGATTGTTGGGATAAGTGCCCTTAAATCCTATTGTATGATGCTACGTATGATATTATGTATGACATTATGTGAGAAATGATGTATGACTTAATATTGTGTTTTATAAAGTTGTTTTATTCTTATCTAAAATAATGGTAACATGAATATTCGGACATTATCAAATAGTCCATGAGATGCATAGTATGTGATTTATGTGATTTAGTCACAGAAGATATAGATCATAAGTTCTTTGTAAACTCTGAATTTTGGTTCGTAGTCTGTGATGAAATTGGGCATTTCATCTGCGAAGACTATAACATATTAACTACGATGATTTGTCTTGATCATGGAAGTGGTGACTTCTAGTTAATATGTTGATATGTTTTAAGAGTTAAGACATATTGAACTGGACCGCTATGAGATTTATTATTCTCCTAACGACTGTCAATTGAATAATAAATCTCACGATTTGTATTCACATGAACTCTTAATCCTAAGAGAATAATGGACCTGATCATGAAATTTAGGTTCCTTTTGTTAGGAAATATATATGTTTGCATCGCATACAAAACATAAGTAGCAGAAAATAAACGAATCTACTTCATTCGCAATTGATAACATGCACTATGTAAGTTTCAGAATATAAGAACAAGAGAGTGTACTTTGATGCGGTGAAATTCAAAACGGAATGAAGAAGTACTCGGGAACACTTTCAATCTTCACTCCAATTCCACTTGATGCCCAAGATGTGTGGTCTCTCAATCAGTTCTATGTTTTTCTAGAGAGAATATATGAAAGAGTGTCTCTCTTCCTTATTTCATATTCTTATTTTTTTTCACATACAAACCATTTCATTTTATATAAAATTCTGTATGTTTCTCTCCACATAACTGATTATCTAATTGGGCTAACCTTTTGGGCATTCCCAATTGGGCTTTAGTGTGTGGCTTGGAGTGGGACCAAAAGGGAACAAATAAGACACTAGCTCCAATGGGCCTTGGGCTTTTCTGTCAACTCTTGACAAATCCAAAGTTACCATTAATTATATTTAATACCACTATATAAATATAATTGCACTCTAGGCCTTATTAATAAATTATATCTCAAGACTTTATTATACATGCAACCCCTTCATAAAATATTCGTAGTAATACAAAGTCATGAATATAGACTGCCACTTTGTAAATTACTACATCTTAATCCATGAGTACCCGATTTAATCCTTTTGAGTTATTCACCATATATTTATAAAATCCAATTTCATAAATATATACTTTAGTCTTACTAAAGTGGTTAGGCCTAACTCTCTGAATAACTATACCCATTAAACTTATCTCGAGGGAATATTTTATATCTCCGTTAAGAGACTATGAATTCCATCTTGAGAATATATGTTCCATCAACACTAAATGTGGCTGCCCAACATACTGAGGTTTTGACCGTTACTTTAGATCTCACTCCTGATATATCAAAGCAACCTACATTTCATGATCAGATCCATTATTCTCTCAGGATTAGGAGTTCATGTGAATACAAGTCGTGACATTTATTATTCAATTGACAGTCGTTAGGAGAATAATAAATCTCACAGCGGTCCAGTTCAATATGTCTTAACTCTTAAAACATATCAACATATTAACTAGAAGTCACCACTTCCATGATCAAGACAAATCATCGTAGTTAATATGTTATAGTCTTCGTAGATGAAATGCCCAATTTCATCACCGACTACGAACCAAAATTCTGAATTTACAAAGAACTTGTGATCTATATCTTCTGTGACTAAATCACATAATTCACATACTATGCATCTCATGGACTATTTGATAATGTCCGAATATTCATGTTACCATTATTTTAGATAAGAATAAAGTAACTTTATTAAACACAATATTAAGTCATACATCATTTCTCACATAATTTCATACATAATATCATACATAATATCATGCATAGCATCATACAATAGGATTTAAGGGCACTTATCCCAACAGCTTTGATATATCAGGAATGAGATCTAAAGTAACGATCAAAACCTCAGTATGTTGGGCAGCCACATTTAGTGTTGATAGAACATATATTCTCAAGATGGAATTCATAGTCTCTTAACGGAGATATAAAATATTCCCTTGAGATAAGTTTAATGGGTACAGTTATTCAGAGAGTTGGGCCTAACCACTTTAGTAAGAGTAAAGTATATATTTATGAAATTGGATTTTATAAATTTATAGTGAATAACTCAAAAGGATTAAACCGGGTACTCAAGGATTAAGATGTAGTAATATACAAAGTGGCAGTCTATATTCATGACTTTGTATTACTACGAATATTTTATAAGGGGGTTGCATGTATAATAAAGTTTTGGGATATAATTTATTAATGAGGCCTAGAGTGCAATTATATTTATATAGTGGTATTAAATATAATTAATGGTAACTTTGGACTTGTCAAGAGTTGATAGAAAAGCCCAAGGCCCATTGGAGCTAGTGTCTTATTTGTTCCCTTTTGGTCCCACTCCAAGCCACACACTAAAGCCCAATTGGGAAGGCCCAAAAGGCTAGCCCAATTAGATAATCAGTTATGTGGAGAGAAACATACAGAATTTTGTATAGAATAAAATGGTTTGTATGTTTTATAATAAGAATATGAAATAAGGAAGAGAGACACTCTTTCATATATTCTCTCTAGAGAAACATAGAACTGATTGAGAGACCACACATCTTGGGCATCAAGTGAAATTGGAGTGAAGATTGAAAGTGTTCCCGAGTACTTCTTCATTCGGTTTTGAATTTCACCGCATCAAGGTACACTCTCTTGTTCTTATATTCTGAAACTTACATAGTGCATGTTATCAATTGCGAAAGAAATAGATCCGTTTATTTTCCGCTGTGTATGTTTTGTATGCGATGCAAACATATATATTTCCTAACATCCTGCTTGTATATCTTGAAGTTCTTGAATCTACAACTGAACGATCACCAAGCTCTTGACATCAATCTTGAGTTTGAATACCCTAAGTGTATGTGAGGGCAAACACCTCTAGATCTCACAAAAAGATTCACACACACAGTATTCAGAACTCTAAAAACATGGCTAGGGTTTTCCCTTTTATACTTAGTACAAAACATAAAACCCTACACGTCAAACGGGCTTGGGCTGAGTTGGAAATTCTGCAGAAAAAACAATCTGCACGACTTTCGATCGGTCGAATCTAATTCTCGATCAATCGAGCCTGGCAAATTTGAACAGTAACTTCTGTAGTAACTCGATTCCAACTGTACATAAAAAACACATACTTTGAGCAAGTCTTAACAAGACTAAAACTGTTTTGATCATGGTTTACCAACCTTACACAATGAAGTTCTAATACATTAGTTCCTAATTCCTTAGAACCTAACACATCGTTTTTCTTTGGGTTCGAATAGATGCATCGTTTTTCTTTGAGTGTGGTGTTTCAAGTTTGTTTTACGGGTGTTTTTTTTTTTTAAGTGGGTACTACATGGTAGATAACTAAATCTAAATCTAAACCAATCCAGCCAAGGAATTCAAACCTAAATCATATTCAATCCCCAGATTTGAAGATGGAAAATAAATAAATAAAACTATAAAAAAAAAGCAATAACTTTACCGTTTATGGGGTAATGCGTATGCGGCCTCTCTCTGTGCAGCGTGCATGTGGTTCTGACCAAAAAATCCTAAATTAAGATTGAAAAAGAAAAAAGTAGTATCAGCGTAACATTCAATTCTATACTTATTTGATCCCAATGACAATTTCATGGAGAACTCTAAAACCCGAAACAGAAATGAATCAAAGCCAAAATAAAATCTAAACCTATACAACAACAAAAAAAAAAAAAAAAAAAAAAAAAAAAAAAAAAAAACTCAATAAAAAGTAACATTGCATACCCAAATCTGGGAAAAAAATAATAAAAAAAAGAAAGAGAAAAAAATGTACCGATGCGGGTTTCGACAATCTACAGTTCCCTCTATATATCCCTCTCAATCATTCTGTGTTTTAAAAACCCAAAACAAAAACAAATCAAATCTAAACCTATCCAACAGGAAAACTCAATTAAAAGTAACATTTCATACCCAAATCTAAAAAAATTTACCAGTGTTGATGGGCCATAGATTTTTCTTTCTATGTCCTTGAGGTCCCGATGGTCTGATTTTGCCTCTTTCTCCGTGTCTCAGCCCTCATCGCCTTTCTCTATTTCTATTTCAGCGTACATCGTATTTCTCTCTTGGCACCGTACAAACTCTCTCTTTGTGACCGTATCTTTCTTACACCTTTAGTTTGTATTTTTACCAAACTCTATTCTCTTTCTCTCTCCGTATAGCCAGCAAGCTTTTTTTATATAAAAAAAATCATTTTATGTAGTTAATTTTTTAAGGTGATGACAAAACTTGTGGTGGTGCCCCTCTCTGAATCCATGGCGCATTAACTTAACAGTCTAATGATTATTCTTCCTCTACTTCTAAAAAAAATCTCCAATTGGTCGATCTCTCTGCACCCTGTGTCTAACTGACTCTCTCTCTATAGTTCTCGGACTTTTGGCCTCTAAATCTTGATTGTCCAAAGCCAATTATAAATATCCTAAAATTAAACCAAAATCAAACACAAAATTAATTGAATCCAAATACTCCCAAAAGTTTTTAGTATACTGAGAAACTAAATCGAATCAAAAAAATCAAATCAGGACCTAATGTAACCCAAATACCAAAATACAAATCAATCCAACCAAATTTCTCAAAACTAATTCATATTTCATACCCAAAAAAAAAAAAAAACTTACTAGTGAGAGTTCTCTCTATATGTCCGTATCTCAAATCCTGGGTGCACCTTTAGGTTATTAGTGCCGGTTTCGGTAGCCTAAGTCCGGCAAGGGATGAACGGTGGTAGGAAAATGATGGTGATAGCCGGCCGGTCATACGAACTCTGTCTCCTTCTCATTCCATATCGCAAGCTTTTTTCTCTCTCTTTTTTTTTTCTCTCTTTATCTTCTTCTTTCCCCATTTCCTTGTCGCCTCTTTCTCTCTCTCTTTCATCGCCTCTCTATTTCTATTTCTGTCTAACCTTTAATTTTAACCAATTATTTTTTGTTATTTATAATGAGAGGTTTTAAACAGTGTGTAGATTGCCATACAACATTATTTATCGCTTTTTAACTTATATACATGGCAGTATTTTAAGGGGTCATTTTTCCTAACGTGGCAACACTTCCTTAAAGGCTTCTGCTTTTATATATAGCTAGTGTTTAATCCGCACAATGCGCGGGGTGTAACACCCCAAACCCATACCAAGGATTTGGATGCAAAACCTGTCTTAGAAATAATCAACAATAATATAATGGAACAGAGCGTAATAATTATCCTCAAATAAACATCTATCCATCATCATATTTCCTTATAAATTCAAAAAAAAACACAAAATCCTCCACAATATAGTCTATAAATACAATCTCAAAATAGTTCCACAATGTTAAACTCATTGTCCTGAAGAAATTTTATCAAAACAATTCACCAACTAATAAAGCTCCAAACGAAGTCATCAATCTAAGGCTCCACTGATCAACCACCAAAAGACACTCCACATCTCTAATCTGAAAGGGTGGAAAAAGGGGTGAGCTAGTGGCTCAATAAGAGACTACAGAACATGAGGATGTCTTCCAAAACAAAACATTAGTATCATTGACAAAATATAGTCTTCACGATACATTTACAAATAGTTTTAACAGTAATATAATATATTCTATAAAACTGTTAAAAATAAGACATTTCACTATAACGCTGTAATCATTAAATGAAATAATAACCACTTTAATATGCCAATATGCACCAAATAGATAAAAACAATTTATTATGAAAAATAAACAAATTTTCACTTACAAAGATCTGTAGCAATAACACAGTAGTTCGATATGAATAATATTAGTCAAACACAGACAAAAGCTGCTAAACACTCGGTGGGTGATTCCAATGGGAAACAGTACACTAACCTCAAAGAGGCAACACTAGCTCCAAAGAGCAACAGTAACACTGCACCACACCACACTAACACTACTTCGGCCGAAGACCAACACTTAACCCTGTGTTGGCAAAGGTTGCAGACTGTCTAGTTGACCATTTGAAACAATTCTTGACAAATACAATTTCATAATAACATACAATAGATAATAAAATTCGAGTATGTGCAAAGCACTAACAATAGTATAAGTTTTTGGAACTTCATCTTTGCAATTATAAACATATATAGATAAATATATATTTTTACCACGTGTATATATATATATATATATATAAATATATATGTCCTGAAAGACGTCATGTGCTGAAGTTTACTTACCTCTAGTTGCTAACCCAAGCTTCACTTTAATCGCACGAAACGACGTCAACTAGAACCTAAATAAAAAATTAAATAACTCAATGAGGGCAGATTTTGAATAATCACAAAGTCCTTTGATAAAACAATTCCTCAGTCACTAAGAAGATTGGCAAAATTAAAATTTAACATCTCCTTCTAATAAACCCCCACCTATTCTAGATTATAAATGCAAAGTATACCCTAAACTAACACCTAATATACCTATATATATATATATATATATATAAAAGAACACGTAATCCACCTGATGAAAATCACCCAAAGACATCTAATATCACAATTCTCCTTTTCGGCCAACAACGTGAATGTGAAAGTCAAATAGAAACACAATTCGGCTATCAATTCAATTGATATTCTATAAGGAAGAGATGTACTCCACGTACATATAAGGATTGATTCAAAATATTGAATAAAATAATGCATGGCCAATAAACTTCCATGAAATTCCACTCCTATGCAATAATAACTCTAAAAATTGGACTAGCAAGAGACAAAAGTCTCCCCTTAATCAAGGAATGTCCAGCGAAAAATAATAAGGCTGCCTAGATTGATGATTACCTCAAAGATCAAAGTAACAATTGCTGGCTGCTAGAGTCCAACAAAAATAGATAGGCTTGCATAAATCAAAGTTTACTTCAATACAACGACTTTGCTGGCTGCTCCCCTGAAGCGCACGGCCACCAACTCTTTTAGTTTTGAGAAACCCTAAACTCTACTCTTAAGCTTATACGCTAATCACTAATTTAAATTATTATTATTATTATTTTTTTGTTTCACTTTCTGCCTTTCACGTAGGAAGCCCTAACTTTCAGCTTTACACGTTAAAATTGTTCCCTACATAGGTTGGAAATTAAACTCATAATAAGGTTATTTACATAGACTAGGACTCTAAAGAATTCCAATAACACTTAAACTCCTAATCCAACTAGGTTTAAATCTCTCATCCTTTTCCTTAACTGATAAGGAGACCAAAAGTTAAATTTAAATACACCACAAAATAATTATTCACGTTACCCCTTATTATTATTATTATTATTATTATTATTATTATTATTATAGAAATCACAATATAAAATAATATCTCCTCCAAAACAAATTAAGCAATTTATCAAATCTACTCTCTAGAAGCAATTAAATTAATTTTAAGTGAGACGGGTGTTACATTCTCCCCCTCTTATAAAATTTTCGTCCTCGAAAATTCAAAACATACCTCACTTTTGAAATAGCTGGGGATATTTGGATTGCATTTCGTCTTTACGCTCCCATGAAGCTTCCTCTATGGAATGGTTCCTCCACAATACTTTGACCAAATGTATAGTCTTATTACGTAGCACTTGCTCTTTATGATCTAAAATCTGAATTGGGACCTCCTCATAGGATAAATTCTCTTTGACTTGAAGTGGCTCATAGCTCAAGATATGAGAAGGATCGGGGACATACCTTCTCAACATGGATACATGGAAAACATTATGTAACCTTGACAAAGTCGGTGGTAAAGCAAGCCGATAAGCAACAGAACCAACTCTCTCCAAAATTTCGAAGGGCCCCACGTACCTAGGGCTTAACTTACCCTTCTTGCCAAACCGCATAACTCCTTTCATAGGTGCCACTCGAATGAAAACCATGTCTCCAACTTCAAATTCCACTTCTCTTCTCCGTGGGTCAGCATAACTTTTCTGTCTACTTTGAGCTGCACGCAACCTTTCCCGAATTACATCAATCTTTTCACTAGTCCGTTGAACAATCTCAGGACCCAAGATTCTCCTCTCTCCAACCTCATCCCAACAAACTGGGGATCTACACTTTCTCCCATACAAAGCCTCATAAGGTGCCATCTTAATACTGGAGTGATAACTATTGTTATAAGCAAACTCCACCAAAGTCAAATAGTCATTCCAATTACCCTTGAAATCCAAGACACAAGCTCTCAACATGTCTTCCAGAGTTTGGATAGTTCTCTCGGACTGTCCATCTGTTTGAGGGTGGCAAGCAGTACTAAAGTTCAACTTAGTACCCAAGGCTTTTTGCAAACTATCCCAGAATCCTGAAGTGAATCTCGAATCTCAGATACAATAGAAGCTGGCACTCCATGCAACCTCACAATCTCATTTATATAAAGTTCAGCCAGTTTGTCAAGAGAGTAGTTCATTCTAATTGGAATGAAGTGGGCAGATTTAGTCAACCTATCCACTACTACCCAAATAGCATCATGATTCTTAGGTGATCTTGGTAACCCACACACAAAGTCCATGGTGATATTCTCCCACTTCCTCTCAGGAATAGGTAAAGGTTGTAACAACCCTGATGGTCTCTGATGTTCCACTTTGACTTGCTGGCAAATCAAACATTGTTCCACAAATTGAGCAATTTCTCTTTTCATGTTGATCCACCAATAAACTTCTCGAAGGTCATGATACATCTTGGTACTACCCGGATGCATTGTATAAGGCGAACGATGGGCTTCCTCCAATATCTCTCTTTTAATCAATGAATCATTAGGCACACAAAGCCTATTACCAAACCTCAAAACACCGTCATCAGAGATACTAAAATCAAATCTACTTCCACCACGTACTTGTTCCATGATCTTAAACAATTGAGGGTCACCACTTTGAGCAGCTTTGATCTTATTAATTAGAGTTGGTTGTACACTTAAACTTGCCAGGTAGGATTGGGGGTCTCCAGTCACTATGTCTACTCCAAGTTTCTGAAGATCAACAATAATATGCTTCTGAGTAGTTAATAAAGCAGCTGAGAAGCTATACGACTTTCGACTAAGTGCGTCAGCCACAACATTGGCTTTACCAGGATGGTAATTTATGGAACAATCATAGTCTTTAATTAATTCTAGCCATCTCCTTTGCCTCAAATTTAATTCTTTCTGAGTGTATATGTACTTCAAACTTTTATGGTCAGTGTATATTTCACATCTCTCACCATATAAATAATGCCTCCAAATTTTCAATGCAAAAACCACTGCTGCCAATTCCAAATCATGAGTTGGATAATTCTGCTCATAATTCTTTAGTTGTCGAGAGGCATAAGCAACCACCTTCCCATGTTGCATTAGAACACAACCAAGACCCTTACGAGATGCGTCACTATATATCACAAAACCACCAGAGCTAGATGGAATAGTCAATACTGGTGCAGAAACCAACCGTTGCTTCAACTCCTGGAAACTTCTTTCACATTCTTCTGTCCAATCAAACTTTGCATGTTTTCGAGTTAATCGAGTCAAAGGAGTTGCAATACTAGAAAATCCTTCCACAAATCTTCTGTAATAACCTGCAAGGCCCAAAAAACTTCTTACTTCACTTACATTAGTAGGGACAGCCCAATTAACTACAGCTTCGATCTTACTAGGGTCCACTGTAATCCCATCTCTAGAGATCACATGTCCTAAGAACACCACTTGATTCAACCAGAACTCACACTTCTTCAATTTAGCATACAACTTCTTGTCTCTTAAAATTTGCAAAACCATTCTCAAGTGTTCCTCATGCTCTTCTTGGCTTTTAGAGTAAACCAAGATGTCATCAATGAAGACAATAACAAACCGATCCAAGTACTCATGAAATACCCTATTCATCAAATCCATAAAAACAGCTGGAGCATTTGTTAGACCAAAAGGCATCACTAAGAACTCATAATGACCATACCTCGTTCGAAAAGCTGTCTTTGGTATGTCGTCCTCCTTAACTCTCAACTGATGGTAACCAGATCTCAAGTCAATTTTAGAGAAGACTTGAGCGCCTTGAAGCTGATCAAACAAATCATCAATTCGTGGCAAAGGGTATTTATTTCTGATGGTTACCTTGTTCAACTCCCTATAGTCAATGCACAACCGCATACTACCATCCTTCTTCTTAACAAACAACACTGGAGCACCCCAAGGGGAAGCACTAGGCCGAATAAAGCCTTTATCAAGCAAGTCTTGCAATTGCTCCTTCAATTCATTGAGCTCTGTAGGGGCCATTCTATAAGGTGCTTTGGAAATTGGGCCAGTACCAGGTATTAGGTCAATAGTGAACTCAACCTCTCTGTCAGGGGGTAATCCAGGTAAGTCCTCAGAGAACACATCTAGGAACTCTTTCACCACTGGGATGTCTTCAACTTTTAATTCAATTTTATCACCCTTCAAAGCACAAACAAGGAACCCTTCACAACCCTTCCTTAGCAATCGTCTTGCCTGCATCACTGAAATCAATAAAGGTGGTTTCACCACACGATCTCCCTCGAAGAAGAATTCTGGCTCCCCAGGAATTCTAAATACTACCTTCTTCCCAAAACACTCTATGGAAGCATGAAAAGTAGATAACCAATCCATCCCTAAAATCACATCAAACTCAAACATATCAAGCAACATAAGATCTGCTTTTAATTCCCTCCCAGAGACTAAAACATTACAAGACTTGTACACTTTATGGGTAATCATTTGTTGTCTAGAAGGTGTAGCAACACACAATTCATAATTTAAACTCTCAGGTTCCATGTTTAGCCTTTGTGCAAGTCTACGTGAGATGAAAGAATGGGTTGAACCAGAATCAAATAACACTTGTGCATGTTGACTGGAGACAAGAAGTGTACCTGAAACCACTGATGGGGAGGCCTCGGCGTCCTGTTTAGTTAAAGCAAAAACTCGACCCTGAACCTTAGGTTTCTGTTGGCTCCCATTTGGATTGGTAGTTTGTTCAGCTCGCAAATCTGGACAATCCTTGATGAAGTGTCCAGTCTTGCCACATTTAAAACACGCCCTTGACTCCAAATAACATGTTCCACTATGAGCCTTTCCACATCTTGGACAAGTTTTGTATGCCTTCTTATTTGAATTAGGCACCCCTTGCTTCTTGAATGAACTTCCACTAGACTTTCCCTTAAGAAAATTATTCTGGTTTGGCTTCCTCTCTTGATCATTGGCCCTTGAGAGACGATTGCAATTTCTCTCTGCTATGAGAGCTCGATCCACCACTTCTGCATATGTTTCCAATTTGAACATGGAAACCGGTCCCTGAATTTCCTCCCTTAAACCTCTTTCAAAATGCCTGGCCTTCCTTGCTTCCGTGTCAACCATGTGTGGAGCAAAGCGGGATAATTCAGCAAATTTTCGCTCATACTCATACACTGATTGAGTACCTTGTGCTATGCGAATGAACTCAGCTTCCTTCTGCACCATCAAACTATCAGGAAAATACCTCTTACGAAAGAGCTCAACAAAATGCTGCCAAGTTATAACTTCTCTTCCGTGTGTCCTCTCTGTGGACTCCCACCATTCCAATGCATCACCTTTCAGCACAAAAACAGCAAGGATAACTCGTTGCTCATCACTAACTTCCATTGCTCTAATGAGCCTTTCTATCTCCTTAAGCCAGTTGTCAGCCTCAATTGGATCCTTTGTACCCTTGAAAGCAGGAGGGTCAAGCTTCCTAAACTTCTCCAAAGCACTAGTCGGATTGGTGGCTCCTACTTGATGTTGCACTATATTGGTTAAGCCCCCAATGGCTTCAATAATAGCCTGGAGATTAGTGGTTCCCCCAGCATTCGGTTGACTGTTCCCTGGGTTCCTCCTTGGTGGAGCCATCTCTCTAAGCAATACAATAAGATATCATAAGTAAATATTTCAAATATTCCTGAGGGTAAAAACCAAACACATAGATAGTACAACAATCATTCCTACACACTCTAGAATAATAAACAAAATAAAACACAATATGAAATCACTATGAAAGGTCAAATAAGTCTAACACTAAAATTCCTTGTTATCACACTCTTGTTCCAAACTAGTCTTAAGATTAAACCTATAAGTCTACAGAATCATAAACTTATGCTCTGATACCATAACTGTAACACCCCAAACCCATACCAAGGATTTGGATGCAAAACCTGTCTTAGAAATAATCAACAATAATATAATGGAACAGAGCGTAATAATTATCCTCAAATAAACATCTATCCATCATCATATTTCCTTATAAATTCAAAAAAAACACAAAATCCTCCACAATATAGTCTATAAATACAATCTCAAAATAGTTCCACAATGTTAAACTCATTGTCCTGAAGAAATTTTATCAAAACAATTCACCAACTAATAAAGCTCCAAACGAAGTCATCAATCTAAGGCTCCACTGATCAACCACCAAAAGACACTCCACATCTCTAATCTGAAAGGGTGGAAAAAGGGGTGAGCTAGTGGCTCAATAAGAGACTACAGAACATGAGGATGTCTTCCAAAACAAAACATTAGTATCATTGACAAAATATAGTCTTCACGATACATTTACAAATAGTTTTAACAGTAATATAATATATTCTATAAAACTGTTAAAAATAAGACATTTCACTATAACGCTGTAATCATTAAATGAAATAATAACCACTTTAATATGCCAATATGCACCAAATAGGTAGAAACAATTTATTATGAAAAATAAACAAATTTTCACTTACAAAGATCTGTAGCAATAACACAGTAGTTCGATATGAATAATATTAGTCAAACACAGACAAAAGCTGCTAAACACTCGGTGGGTGATTCCCATGGGAAACAGTACACTAACCTCAAAGAGGCAACACTAGCTCCAAAGAGCAACAGTAACACTGCACCACACCACACTAACACTACTTCGGCCGAAGACCAACACTTAACCCTGTGTTGGCAAAGGTTGCAGACTGTCTAGTTGACCATTTGAAACAATTCTTGACAAATACAATTTCATAATAACATACAATAGATAATAAAATTCGAGTATGTGCAAAGCACTAACAATAGTATAAGTTTTTGGAACTTCATCTTTGCAATTATAAACATATATAGATAAATATATATTTTTACCACGTGTATATATATATATATATATAAATATATATGTCCTGAAAGACGTCATGTGCTGAAGTCTACTTACCTCTAGTTGCTAACCCAAGCTTCACTTTAATCGCACGAAACGACGTCAACTAGAACCTAAATAAAAAATTAAATAACTCAATGAGGGCAGATTTTGAATAATCACAAAGTCCTTTGATAAAACAATTCCTCAGCCACTAAGAAGATTGGCAAAATTAAAATTTAACATCTCCTTCTAATAAACCCCCACCTATTCTAGATTATAAATGCAAAGTATACCCTAAACTAACACCTAATATACCTATATATATATATATATATATATAAAAGAACACGTAATCCACCTGATGAAAATCACCCAAAGACATCTAATATCACAATTCTCCTTTTCGGCCAACAACGTGAATGTGAAAGTCAAATAGAAACACAATTCGGCTATCAATTCAATTGATATTCTATAAGGAAGAGATGTACTCCACGTACATATAAGGATTGATTCAAAATATTGAATAAAATAATGCATGGCCAATAAACTTCCATGAAATTCCACTCCTATGCAATAATAACTCTAAAAATTGGACTAGCAAGAGACAAAAGTCTCCCCTTAATCAAGGAATGTCCAGCGAAAAATAATAAGGCTGCTTAGATTGATGATTACCTCAAAGATCAAAGTAACAATTGCTGGCTGCTAGAGTCCAACGAAAATAGATAGGCTTGCATAAATCAAAGTTTACTTCAATACAACGACTTTGCTGGCTGCTCCCCTGAAGCGCACGGCCACCAACTCTTTTAGTTTTGAGAAACCCTAAACTCTACTCTTAAGCTTATACGCTAATCACTAATTTAAATTATTATTATTTTTTTTTTTTTGTTTCACTTTCTGCCTTTCACGTAGGAAGCCCTAACTTTCAGCTTTACACGTTAAAATTGTTCCCTACATAGGTTGGAAATTAAACTCATAATAAGGTTATTTACATAGACTAGGACTCTAAAGAATTCCAATAACACTTAAACTCCTAATCCAACTAGGTTTAAATCTCTCATCCTTTTCCTTAACTGATAAGGAGACCAAAAGTTAAATTTAAATACACCACAAAATAATTATTCACGTTACCCCTTATTATTATTATTATTATTATTATTATTATTATTATTATTATTATTATTATAGAAATCACAATATAAAATAATATCTCCTCCAAAACAAATTAAGCAATTTATCAAATCTACTCTCTAGAAGCAATTAAATTAATTTTAAGTGAGACGGGTGTTACACGGGGTCATTTTATGTTGTAGGGTCAGCTTTCCAACACTCACCATAAAAATACTTTGATAGGTTTGGCTTTTGTCTTTCATATAAAACATCCAATATAATACCCTATATTTATGTTGTTGTCATTAAAAATATTGACTTCGCATGTCATCAATATGTGTTGCAATATAAAAGAAATTTTTTAAAGAAATTTAAAGGTTATTATAATTTTTTTATTTATATAAATGCAATTGATACCTTTGTCTCTAAGTTCTATTCCAAGTCTTCTATTTCAGTGAAATGTTACCTTTATAAATTTTCACAATAGCTTAAGTGACTATTACAATGAATGACCCTTTATATGTTTTGTAGAAATCATAATCTGTCTTATCTGCCTTTATGCTTTTACAAAAACATGTGGAAAGAAAAGGTATTTAGAATGGATGAGGCTCTAGAAACTGAATTTCATTTATTGTATGTATACCAGCTTAACAATTATAATTATCTAAAATCCAGAAAAGCTTGTTTTGTTTAAACAAATGAATTGTAAAAACACTTTTGAACTTTGTTTAACACCAAACACAATTTTAACTATTTAATTTAATATTCCCATTCATATTAGAATTGAATAATGAAGTCACAAAATAGAGTATATATGCTTGGACAATGAAAATAAAACTGAACATTATCTTGATGAAGGCATTAAAGAGAAAAACACAACCATAAAATTCCATATCCAATCATTTTGACAGGAAGCCAACTTATTTAGAACTACCACCTAAAAATGAAAGAATTAAGATACATACTTTGGCATTATAGGATATATTAAGAATTTCAAAATCGTTGTTAAGTCTTAAATTTGCTCACAATTGTAAAATGATGTAAAAAATATTTTACATGGTACTGACATGCATTGTGGAGGAACAAAACCAATCGTAAACAAAGATGACCCACAATCGAAACATGTGTGATCATAGCTAGAAAAAATAAGCACCAAAATAGTTCTCATCATAGTCGAACTTTCTTTAAAATGTTGATTTTCAATTGGAAAACTTATAAATTATATGTTAGCAATACTATCAACCACTCTTCAATTGGCATATCTGATCCACATATAAGGAAAAATGTACCACAGAGAAAACATTAAAATTAGAGACTATGTATAAAATTGGACAAACAATAGTTAACATTGCTATAACAATTCAGTAGGGTTCAGTCAGTGTTCATGCTCTGCTTCATTTAAACATCTACAATAATAATAATCTCTAAGAAAATGCATCAATTAACCATCATTTAATTACAGTAAAACAAATATGTACAATCTACAAATCTCAACAATAATAGAGGATTTAAAAGTTCTCTTTGACCAAATTGAATAACATCCCAAAACAATAACTAAATATATCCTTGTACGTCACTCTTGTAGACGACACCCATCCCATATAGCATCTTCCCAAACGGCTCTCTTATAGGAGTCTATTTTCTCTGATTTGACTCAGCTTGACTTACTTGACTCAGCGGTTTGCTTTCATACGGCGAGAGTCATTGGTTCAAATCCAATAATATGTAAAACTGGCTGAAACCCCTCTTTTTGCTAGCATGACAGCAAGCATAGACTGGCAGCAAGGAGTCAACTGAATGACCAAAGCATTAGTAAGTCCTTTGTTGTACTACGGATCCGTAAGCAAAGAATACCCACTGCGCCACAGCCATACACACCCCATAAAATTTAGTTCAAAATTCAGAAAGTTACATGTCAGAGATTATAGTATAGTTTTGAAAAACGATAAAAACAGAGTCCTCTGTTATCTCAGAGTAGCATTTTTGGCATCTGAACTTCATTTATATTTACATATATTAATTTATATGTTTTATCCACGTATTTTATTTTTTAGCATCAACCAAGTGGGGCCTCAGTTTCTGAATTGAACCCAAATCAAAAACTACACTACAAATCATATCAAAAACAAAATAAAAACTATCCCCTTTTACAATCAAACATCCCTCTTCACCCATGTATCAATAGATCAAGGAAATCTCAATCCTGGCATAAAGGCATCAATGTATTTATTCTACTAATAAAATAAATTTATGTATACAAAATTCCAAAAGCTTACAGACACAATAAAATCAGAATGGCCTATTCACTATTAGATGAATGGTAAGTGAGAGTTAAGAACTCTTGCACTTATATACACAATATTCTATAAATAACTTCTTTAAAATACTAACGGATGAAATCATGAAACTCCATTAACTCATTCTATAACCCACTGGTAGATACTTTTTAAGTAGAAAATTAATAAGACATTTAGATCATGACAGCATATTTCAATATCATAATTACAAAATCAAACGATACCAAAATATTTTGACCAACGAATCCAAAGAAATAAAAAAAGCAATACAAATTCTATTAGGTTCAAACAGCAATATAATAATTGGTAAGAAGTAAATCACAGCCACAACAGCTGAGCCAAACACTTCATCATTTTTCTCTTTTTCACTATGATTTTCTCTAAATTAGTACTCTTCTTCTTACTACTAAATCTGAGATCTCTTACTAAATCTGTGATCTTTTATATAATCCATTCAAGCATTGTATTACTTCTATGCTCATCTGGTCCTTTAAAATTGGGTGAAATGCAATGTATGTAAGGATTTTCATAAATAAAAAAAAAAATAGAAAAAAGGAGCCTTACATAACCAGCCTCACATTCCTGTAGCAAATTTTAAACATTCGTATAGTATCATGTGTTTTTAGATGATACTGTATAGCCTATGCATTCTTTCTTTTCCTTTTTATATTCTCTCTTACTTAATCTCTCATCTCAAACACACATAATCCCTTTGTATTCTTTTTCTGTCACTCAAACACGCATGACTTGTGTTAGGTGTAAAAAAAAAAAAATTTATTTTAATATGGTGTATTGTAAAATAGAGAATGTTATGTAAGGACTCTTGTAAGAGTAGTAATCTAAAATAAATCAAATGGCCATTTGGTGAGACAATGCATTTTATTTTTCAATAAGAAGTTGGGTATGCTCTAAACAGAGTATGAACTAAGACAATATATAGCAATTATCAATATCATTAACACTTGACATGTGCACTGAATTGTAAAAGGTAAAAAAGAAACAAAGAAAGTACCTTGTATATGATAATTTCCATCACATATTTGAAATATTTGTACCAGATTTAGCAAGCATGGTCACTACAGCTGAATATAATAGCTTCCATAAAAGTATAATGAAAGCCAAAAAGTAATAGCAAGGAGCAATAATTTGTGTGGTCTGCAACAATATTTTGACAATATTTGTATAATCTATGTAGAGCAATAATTTCATACAATCTCTTGTGCAAAGAAGACAATCCATATATTTGCAGCCATTATTTTTGATTGCTCAAAAAAAAAAAAAAAAAAAGCATAGCAATTTTAAATTGCAGCAGAGAAATATGAAAGAAATACCGCAAACGAAGCCTAAGAAAATATTGAAAATATGGGATGAATTGTAAAAAGTAATGCAGCAGTTCAATGAAAATTTAAATCTGAAGAATGAAGGTTTGGACCACAACAAATCAAACCTCGATTCTGCATTTATTAGTGGTTCATGTACAGCCCAGAATTCAGATAGCTAAAAAATCTATCCTTATAACAAAAACAATAAATAAATAAATAAAAAGTTATTCCGTACTTGAGTTCAACTAAATAAACTAATTATAAGGTGGTCTATTTCATTAGCAATGCATAGTGTCCTTAACTTTAGTATGCAATAGGAAATGCAAATAATACATAATATTGTTCAAAGAGCTAAGTTGAGATAATGCCTCTGAGTGGAATCTTGTAAAATGTGTATTTTTAAATTCATACCAAAACTTGTAGTTGGCCAAATGCAAACAAATTTGTGTGGTTTGCAACAATATTTAGACAATATTTGTATAATCTATGAAGAGAAATAATTTCATACAATCTCTTGTGCAAAGAGGACAATCCATATATTTGCAGCCATTATTTTTTATTGCTCAAAAAAAAAAAAAAAAAGCATAGCAATTTTAAATTGCAGTAGAGAAAGATGAAAGAAATACCACAAACGAAGCCTAAGAAAACGTTGAAAATATGGGTTGAATTGTAAAAAGTAATGCAGTAGTTCAGTAAAAATTTAAATCTAAAGAATGTAGGTTTGGACCACGACGAATCAAACCTTGATTCTGCATTTGTTAGTGGTTCATGTATAGCCCAGAATTCAGATAGCTAAAAAATCTATCCTTGTAACAATAACAATAAATAAATAAATATAAAGTTATTCCATACTTGAGTTGGACTAAATAAACTAATTAACTTAAAATGTAAGGAAACATATATTTTAAAGAAGATTGTGAAGAACAAATAAAAAATAAAAAATCAAGAGCATATCTGAAACCTTAAACATGATTTATTTTAAAGAATTTCACATTCAAAAAATTACATACACAAACCTAAGCCTAAATCAAAACCAATTCAATCGAAATCCCCAAGCCTAAATCATATTTAAACGATAAAATTTTAAAATGATGGAAAATTACATGTTTACATCGCATACAAAACATACTGTTAGGTTCTAAGATTTAGGAACTAATGTATTAGAACTTCAATTTGTAATGTTGGCAAACCATGATCAAAACATTCTTTAAGTTGTGTGTTAGACTTGCTCAAAGTATGGCTTTTTATGTACAATTGGAATCGAGTTAACTGCAGAATTTATTATGCACTTCTGCTTGACTCGATCGATCGAGAATTAGACTCGACCGATCGAAAATCGTGCCAAACGTTTTTCTGTAGAAAATTTCCAACTAAGCCCTAGCCCATTTAATGTATAGGGTTTTATGTTTTACCCTAAGTATATAAGGGAAAACCCTAGCCATGTTTTTAGAGTTTTGAATGCTGTGTTTATGAATCTAATTGTTAGATCTAGAGGTGTTTACCTTCACATACACTTAGGGTTTCCAAACTCAAGATTCATGTCAAGAGATTGGTAAATCATACAGTTGCAGAACAAAAGAGCTTCAAGATATACAATGTTAGGTTCTAAGAATTAGGAACTAATGTATTAGAACTTCAATTTGTAATGTTGGCAAACCATGATCAAAACAATGTTTAGTCTTGCGTAAGACTTGCTCAAAGTATGGCTCTTCATGTAAAGATGGAATCGAGTTTTATGCAGAATTCACTGTGCACTTTCTGCCTGACTCGATCGATCGAAAATTAGACTTGATCGATCGAAAGTCGTGCAGATTGTTTTTCTGCAGAATTTTCCAACTCAGCCCTAGTCCATTTAATGTATAGGGTTTTATGTTTTGCCCTAAGTATATAAGGGAAAACCCTAGCCACGTTTTTAGAGTTCTGTTTTGCTGTGTTTGTGAATCTCATTGTGAGATCTAGAGGTGTTTACCTTCACATACACTTAGGGTTTACAAACTCAAGACTTATGTTTAGAGCTTGGATAAATCATACAGTTGCAGAATCAAAGATCTTAAAGAAATACAAGCAGGTGCGCTTGTGGATTGCTGAAGAATTCAAGAAAGAAGGAGTCCGTGGATCTCGGAGCTGTCACGTGGTCGTGGTAGTAAGTTTCCTACACTTGGGTAGCAATAGGATGTTAGTGGTCTAAGTCTTATTGTGTAAACTTCGATTCTTTCATAGTGGATTCAGTTTACCTTGAGGATAGCTAGGTTAAATCCTCCCCAGGTTTTTTACCGGTTTGGTTTTCCTGGGTCATCAGATCTTTGTGTTCTTTATTTTCCGCTGCTTTACTGTTTTTAATTATTTGTGTTAACCTAGATTTAATTAAATTACCTAAGTTAATCACTTGACTAATTCTCTAGGTTAATCTGTTTGGGTTTAAGGGATCTAAACGAACTTACAAGTGGTATCAGTGCGGGTAGCTTTTGTTTTTGATCCTTTGATCTTTTAGCTGATCCTTGACCCCTGTTGTCATGGAACACGGACACTCTCTTGTTGTTCCACCTCACTTTGATGGAAACAACTATGCTTATTGGAAAGTAAGGATGAAAGCATTCCTGAAATCCATTGATGAGAGAGTTTGGAATTCCGTTGAGTACGGATGGGAGAAGCCCACCCCTCCTGTGAGTGAGTGGCAAACTTCTTAAAAGGAGGCAGCCGCTTTCAATCGCAAAGCTATGAATGCTATTTTTAATACTGTTTCCATGGAGGAATTTAAGAGAATCTCTCATGTTGAGGTTGCTCATACTGCTTGGAAAATCCTCCAGACTGTGTATGAAGGCACAAAGGCAGTTAAAATAAATAAATTGCAGCAATTAACCTCTAGATTTGAAAGCATTAGAATGAATGATGATGAATCTTTTGATGAATTCTATGCTAAATTGAATGATATTGTTAATTTTGCTTATAATTTGGGTGAAATCTATGATCAACCTAAAATTGTTAGGAAGATTCTTAGATCTTTAACTGAGAATTTTAGACCCAAAGTGACTGCCATCACTGAGAGCAAGGATGTGGACTCCATCCCTATTGATGAACTTGTAGGATCTCTTCAGTCCTATGAGTTAGACCTCCCTAAGACTAACAAATCCAAATCAATGGCTCTTAAGTCTGTTGATAATGTTGAGGATGGTGGATTTGATGATGAACTCTCTGCTACAGAGATTGCCTATCTTGCCAATAACTTTACAAACTTTCTTAGGAACAATAACAGAAGGGCAAGAGGCAAGAACACTGTTGAACCTAGAAATTTTAGGAGGAATGATCCCACTAAGGTTAATAACACTGAAAAACCTAAGGAGAAAGTAGGTCAGCCTTCTAATAATTCTTTGGGACAACAATGTTATGGTTGTCAAGGGTATGGTCATTTAAAATCTGAATGTCCTACATACTTGAGGTCTAAGGGTAAAGCTATGGCTGTAACCCTTAGTGATGATGAAGTTTTTGACAATGAATCCGCTAGTGATGAGGATGGAAACTTCATTGCTTTCATTGCTACTACTGTAGTAAATGAAAGCATGTCTGTTGAAGAGAACCCTTCTGATGGGGAACTCTCTGAGGATGCAGATTTACAGGAAGCCTATAATAAACTTTGCAAAGTTGCTGCAAAGGATGCCATGAATGTTGAATTAGGCTTGAAGAAAATTGCAACTTTGGAACTTGAAAAGAAAATTTTACTTGTGAAATTGTTTGATGCAAATGAGCTTTTGAATAATGTGAAAACTGAGAACATGCTTTTACTTGATAAAGTTAAATGTTTGGAACTTGATTTATCTGTTGCTAGAGAACAAACTAATAGGTCTGCAAGCTCCAAACTTGATCACATGCTGAGTGTTCAAAAGTCTCCTTCTGATAAAACTGGTTTAGGTTTTGTGGATAGCATCTCTGTGCCTGAACCGTCTTCCACTAAATTTGTTCCCTCTTCTGAACCTCCAAAGAGTGAGATTGTCAAACCCTTGGTGAGTGAACCTGTCAAACCTATAGATGTTACTCCACCTAGGAAGATTAGGGTTGATCTTCAAGCTTCTCATTCTAGAGCTTCTACTTCTACTAAGGGCAAGTTGCATGATAAGCCTGCATGGGTTTGTCATTTTTGTGGAAAGGCTGGACACATTCGTCCAAATTGTTTTAAGTTGCAAGCTGCTAAGTGAGCAAATAAAACTAAAGTACCTGAGCCTCAAGCTCATGATCCTATGGTACTTATTGGTGAATTGGTAAAGGCGTTAAACCTCTATTCCAATCCTGGAGTTGGTCAAAATTCTAAGATGAATCATAACTCCAATGAAAGAGTTGCATCTAAAAAGTTTTGGATGCAAAAGGCTCAATCTAATTGAGTCTGTCTGACATGGTCCTTGTGTTTCATTGCTCTATCTTTGGTGACCTCTGTTTCTAGGATTTGCATTGCATAACATTCATGCATTTCATTCTAGGATTTAAAAAAAAAAAAAAAAATTTGCAAATTGTGTTTTTGCTTTTTTTTCTTAAAATTGAAGACAAGGTTGGTCAATCAAATTTTGCATAACATGTTTATGTACCTTGTTTAGCTTTGATGCACTTATGTCTATTGCACTTTACTAGCTAAAGTTTTGTTGTGCATGTTGTGTGGGAAGATGCTATATTTGTTGATCACATGATCTTGATCTTAAAGTCTTATGTCTTTGATTGTTGGACTTGGTCTTATTGAGAAAGGCATAAATAACCATCTCACCACTGTTTATTAGCCAATCATGAACACCTTAATGCATATCGTAAGATTTTGTGCTCGAGAAAGTGCAGCACATGCACAAAAAGAATATAAGGTGTAGCCTCTATTAAAATTGGTGTGTACATTATTGGGCTATAATAATTTCACAATTCATAAAATTGGTGTGTACATTATCCCGGCTTTTATTAAGTTTCTAATCAATTAAATTGAATAATGAGGCAAATCAAGAAACTTACACGGTTGCAAGCTTTTATCCTAGGAGATGTGAGAGTTATATAATGTAACTCTTTAAGTTATAGTCTCTTTCAAATTCATGTGATAGATTTTGTAGAAATTGTGATTGATCAATATGTGCATATCACCTCACATGTTTCTCAAGCTTCTGCTAGTTGCACATACTACACAAGTTATTCTTTTCTAAACTATGTACATGATATTGTGTGTGTTTTTGGCCTGACCAACCAAGTTTGAAATTTTCTGGAAATTGTTGCAAAACATGTTTGCTTGCTTGATTGGTTGAGGAAGATTATGAGAAAAGCTTAATCTGAGAAATCTAGGTTGAAAACATGGGTTTTTGGAAAAACATTTCATCTCATACTCATGCATCTTTTTCATAAAAGTTAATGCTTTGAGAAGTTTTTGAGTTAATTTGCTTCAATTTTTCAAAAATTCAATTTTCCAGATTTTCGATCGATCGAGTCTGTTTTTCGATCGATCGAAAATGTTTTTAAAATCTCAGTAAACTCTCTGTGTGTTTCGATCGGTTCTCGATTGATTCTGGATCAATCGAAGGATTTTCGACCGATCGAATCTGTTTTTCGATTGATCGAAAATCAGGCTAAATGATTTTTAAAAGGACTTTTCTCACGTGGATTCTTTGCTTTTCAAAACTTTTTCAAACCTTTTTGTCTCCTCACCAACCGGTCAAAGAATTGTTTGCTGTTTTTGGCGTTTTCCTCAAATCTTTTTGCATAATCTCTCTCTCCCAAGCTTGGTAAGTCTTTTATGCCCTTTCTTTTGCTTTTATTTTCATGTTTCATGTATTATTTTCATGCATTTTAAGGTATTTTCGGCATTTTAGTTTTTGGTATTTTTGGGAGTGATTTTGGCTCTTTCTTTTTCAAAAGAATCATGGGTTTTTGTGGGGACACCATATCCTAGCACTACATATGTTTTAATTTGATTAATTTGGTGCTTTGTGAAATTTTTAAATTTTTAGGGCTTGAAATTGGGGATTTTGGGGTTTTTGTTCAATTTGATTGAAATTGATGAAATTGGCTTGTTAGATTGATTAATTTGATCATTATGTTGTGTCAATTAACTGTTGTGATGATCAATTTATCAATTTGTTGTGTTTTGAAAACTTGGGTTTTTCAAATTGGGTATTTTTGATAAAAATTACTTGCTCAAGCCAATTTTGTTAATTTGGATTATATTTGAACTTGTCACTGCATTAGTTCATGCATCATTTGCATATTTTGTTCATGCATCATATAGAATTGATTTTTCTATATTTTTTTGTGTTGTGCTAACTTGCAGTCTGCCCTTGGTATTTGTTTGTGCTCTTCTCTTTTTGTGTCTCTCCTTTCTTTCCTTAGCACTATGCCTAGGAAAACTAGAGCCCATAGGACTTCTGATCCTTCACCTTCTTTTGATACTGAGCGGTTCCCTAGTGAGAAGAACCAAGAGACCTATGAGACCCTGAACCTTAGGCGTCATATTTGGGCTGAGTGTAGGGTCATACTAGATGAGGTAGATCCTGAGGTGAGGCGTAACTTTGAGCGTCGAGGTTGGTTATCTTTGCTCGAGTATGAGCATTCTCCTCCTCCTGCCACCTTGATTAGAGAGTTCTATTCGAACCTCTCTATCCACATCTATGATACCAACACCTTGGTTAAGGTTTGGTTACGAGGTGTAGAGTATCGCATTACCCCTACGGTTGTGTCGGATGCTCTTGGGGTGCCCATTGTTGACCATCCCGTTTTTCCTTATGAGGAGTCTCCACCTCTTGATGACGTGCTGTCATACATCACTGGGTCTTCTATCCAGTGGGGTTCTGATCCTCGGATCACTTCTGCTGAGCTTTTCGAGCTTCACTATCTTTTCTTTAGGATAGCGTGTCATTCTTTGTGGCCTATTTCTCATGTCCACACCATCCCTCTTGAGCGATGTGTGTTTTTGTATGCCCTTGTTACTGATGCTCCTATCAGTTTTCCTCATTTGTTCCTTCGTTCTTTGAACGAGGTTCATCAGTCTAGTTCTACGGCTTATGCGTTATTCTTTCCCGTTTTTATTCATCGGATTCTCCTTTTTCTTGGTTTAGGTGATTTTTCTGCGTCTGAGCCTGTTCATGTTATTGCTCCTATAAGTGCTACCTTTTTGAGGCAAAGGGCTGCTCAACTTCAAGCTAGCTCTAAGCGTCCTAGGGTAGAGCCTTCCGGTGTCACTCCACCCCCTTCTTCTTCTACAGATACTCCTGCAGCTGGGACGTCTTTTGATCCTGCTGTTGCTGCTGCTGCTGATGTTCCTCCACTGTTTGATGATGTTTCTGACCTTCGTCGGACTCTTGATACTGTCGTGACCGTTCAGGCGGCTCATGGTCAGCTTTTGGTGGACATCCTTGATGAGCTACGTGCATTGCAAGCAGATTTGGCGAGTTCTCGTCATTCTCCTCTACCTCCTTTTGATGATGAGTGAGTGCCCTTTGGCAATTCGTCACAAAAAGGTGGAGTGCATTCTATTGTGTAGTTTTTATGTATCTAGGAGATTTTTTTGTGGAGATTTTCATTTTAGGGGGAGTTTTGTACTTAGTTGTGATACTGCGGAGCTTGTGGAGTTATTAGATTGTATCTAGGCACTTCATTGTGTATTTCCTTTTTAGCTCTTGTTTAGGAGATATTTTGTTGAGATACTTTGTTATGTATTGTGTTTCTTGTTTCACTATGCTACTCTGCTTATTGATTTATATTTATGATGTTATTCATGATATATGTCTTTATTTTGTGTCATGTGAAATCAAGAAGATATTTTTATATATTTCCTGTTTTTTTTCCACACATGCGTTTATGTGTTTGTTAATTGTTACAGGAATATACAGGTTAATTCAGTTGTGCTGCTGTCTATTTTGTAACTGTTAGATAGTAGTTAGGTTGAATTTTTTAAGTGGCTTTTTATTTTGTAATGGGCTGTTTCATTTTGTAAACTTTGAGCTTTTTGTTGAGTCTGTGTTTTGTCACGGATTGCCAAAGGGGGAGTTTGTTAGGTTCTAAGAATTAGGAACTAATGTAAAGTTGGAATCGAGTTTTATGCAGAATTCACTGTGCACTTTCTGCCTGACTCGATCGATCTAAAATTAGACTCGATCGATCGAAAGTCGTGCAGATTGTTTCTCTGCAGAATTTTCCAACTCAGCCCTAGTCCATTTAATGTATAGGGTTTTATGTTTTGCCCTAAGTATATAAGGGAAAACCCTAGCCACGTTTTTAGAGTTCTGTTTTACTGTGTTTGTGAATCTCATTGTGAAATCTAGAGGTGTTTACCTTCACATACACTTAGGGTTTACAAACTCAAGACTTATGTTTAGAGCTTGGTAAATCATACAGTTGCAGAATCAAAGATCTTAAAGAAATACAAGCAGGTGCGCTTGTGGATTGCTGAAGAATTCAAGAAAGAAGGAGTCCGTGGATCTCGGAGCTATCACGTGGTCGTGGTAGTAAGTTTCCTACACTTGGGTAGCAATAGGATGTTAGTGGTCTAAGTCTTATTGTGTAAACTTCGATTCTTTCATAGTGGATTCAGTTTACCTTGAGGATAGCTAGGTTAAATCCTCCCCAGGTTTTTTACCGGTTTGGTTTTCCTGGGTCATCAGATCTTTGTGTTCTTTATTTTCCGCTGCTTTATTGTTTTTAATTATTTGTGTTAACATAGATTTAATTAAATTACCTAAATTAATCACTTGGCTAATTCACTAGGTTAATCTGTTTGGGTTTAAGGGGTCTAAACGAACTTACATACAAGCAGGTGTTGCTTGTGTTTTGCTGAAAATTCAAGGAAAGAAGGAGTCCGTGGTCTTGGAGCTGTCACGTGGTCGTGGTAGTAAGTTTCCTACAGGTAGGTAGCAATAAGATGTTAGTAGTCTAAGTCTCTATTGTGTAAACTTCGATTCTTTCATAGTGAATTTGTTTTACCTTGAGGATAGCTAGGTTAAATCCTCCCCAGGTTTTTTACTGGTTTGGTTTTCCTAGGTCATCATATCATGTGTTCTTTAGTATTCTGCACTTTTACATGATTTGATTTATTTGCTTTAACCTAGATCTGTTTAAATTACCTAAGTTAATCACTTGGCTAATTCTCTAGGTTAATCTGTTTAGGTTTAAGGGGTCTAAACGAACTTACACATAGGCAGCGGAAAATAAACGGATCTACTTCATTCGCAATTGATAACATGCACTACGTAAATTTCAGAATATAAGAACAAGAGAGTGTATCTTGGTATGGTGAATTTCAAAACCGAAAGAAGAAAAGCACTTGAGAACACTTTCAATCTTCACTCCAATTCCACTTGATGCCTAAGATGTGTGGTCTCTCAATCAGTTCTATGTTTTCTAGAGAGAATATGAAAGAGTGTCTCTCTTCCTTATATCGTATCAATGAACATACAAACCATTTCATTCTATATAAAATTCTGTATGTTTCTCTCCACATAACTGATTATCTAATTGGGCTAGCATTTTGGGCCTTCCCAATTGGGGTTTAGTGTGTGGCTTGGAGTGGGACCAAAAGGGAACAAATAAGACACTAACTCCAATGGGCCTTGTGCTTTTCTGCCAGCTCTTGACAAGTCCAAAGTTACCATTAATTATATTTAATGCCACTATATAAATATAATTGCACTCTAGGCCTCATTAATAAATTATATCCCAAAACTTTATTATACATGCTACCCCTTCATAAAACATTCGTAGTAATACAAAGTCATGAATATAGACTGCCACTTTGTAAATTACTACATCTTAATCATTGAGTACCCGGTTTAATCCTTTTAAGTTATTCACCATATATTTATATAATCCAATTTCATAAATATATACTTTAGTCTTACTAAAGTGGTTAGGCCTAACTCTCTGAATAACTGAACCCATTAAACTTATCTCAAGGGAATATTTTATATCTCCGTTAAGAGAATATGAATTCTGTCTTGAGAATATATGTTCCATCAACACTAAATGTGACTGCCCAACATACTGAGATTTTGACCGTTACTCTAGATCTCACTCCTGATATATCAAAGCAACCTTCATTTCATGATCAGGTCCATTATTCTCTCAGGATTAAGAGTTCATGTACATACAAGTCGTGAGATTTATTATTCAATTGACAGTCGTTAGGAGAATAATAAATCTCACAGCGGTCCAGTTCAATATGTCTTAACTCTTAAAACATATCAACATATCAACTAGAAGTCACCACTTCCATGATCAAGACAAATCATCGTAGTTAATATGTTATAGTCTTCACAGATGAAATGCCCAATTTCATCACCGACTATGAACCAAAATTTTGAGTTTACAAAGAACTTGCGATCTCTATCTTCTGTGACTAAATCACATAAATCACATACTATGCATCTCATGGACTATTTGATAATATCCGAATATTCATGTTACCATTATTTTAGATAAGAATAAAGCAACTTTATTAAACACAATATTAAGTCATACATCATTTCTCACATAATGTTATACATAATATCATACATAGCATCATACAATAGGATTTAAGGGCACTTATCCCAACATAAAACAAATCAAAAAACCTTACCGGTAATGGTTTCGACGTGGTGACAGAATGGTAGGAAAAATAGTGAACCAGTTTGCTTAATGAGCCATATGATAAAGCCGCATTATTTCTTTTGCTTGTTTGTGTTTGAAGAATGGGTTTAAGGTTTGGTTGAAGGGAAAAACCTTTATTGAAACCATAAAGAACTGAAATGCCTAAATCAAAACAAAGCAAATACCAAAACTGCCAAACATAAATCATTTTTATTGCAAGATTTTGGTTTTTTCTTTTAAAAATTTATAATAAAAAAATAAATAAAACAAATAAAGCAAAAAAAGAAAACTCACCCTATAACAGTGTACCGTCAGTTGAGGGATGCAAATTTTTTGGTGGTTAAAGTCCGACAGTGGTGCTGAGCTGAGATGTCTCTCCATCTCCCTTACGCCTATGCTTTTTTGTAGTCCACGCCAAACTGTAGAAAAAACAATGACAGAACCGACTGTTTTGTTTTTGTAAGAACCAGAGATGATAATTTGAGACGAAATCATCAAAGACAGAGAATAAAGCCGTCTATTTTCAAAAGGGATCAAAGAAGAATCCTAGACATCTCAATAGGGGAAACTCAACTGTTAGAAGTTTCAGAAAACAAAAAACAGTGGAGAGCTTTTGCATGTTTATAAATTTGACAAAAAAACGTTTTGACAGAGAATCCAAAAACCCAAAACAAAAATGAATCAAATCTAAACCTATCCAACAAAAAAACTTAATCAAAAGTAACATTTCATACCCAAATCTGAAAAAAGAGAAAAAAAAAAAACAATGTACGGTGCCCAATCGAAGCAGTGTTTACCGTTCTACCTCTTTCTTTGTTTCTTTCTCTGTGTCCCAGGCCTCATCCTCTCTCTATTTCATCGCCTCTCTCTTTCTCGGCCTCTCTCTGTTTCATCGCCTCTCTTTATTTCTGACCCAAAATACCAATCTAAATCATAATTAACACCTAATTGATTCTCCAAATAGAAACCAAAAACCCTAAATTTTTAAATTTAAAACAGAACTTTACCTAGCGATTGCGTTAGTTAGGTAGTGAGTGGAGGCTTACGGTGATAGTAGAAGATCTGGGTGGCGCCCTTACGGTGATGGCAAAGGCGCCTTTCTCTCTATCTCTGCCTCTCTATTTCTCTGTCTCTCTTTTCTCTCTATCTATCTCTCTTTTCTCCGTAGCAATCTTTCTGTTTCTTTTCTTTTTCTTTTTTTCTTTTTTAAGCGGTTAGTTTCCTTTTATACTAAGGGCTCCCAAACAGTTTTTTAACACAGTCAAAGATTATAATTTATCACTTTTAAACGTTGTTACAGTGTTTCCAAACAATGTAATGTATCACTTTTTAAAGTGAAACGTGTCTGAATTTTAGATAGGCACTTATCCTATTTGTCAGCACCTCCTTAACTGTAGGAACCCACTTTCTCTTAGCTTCTGCTATTATATATAGTATATGATACTAGATTAGATTAGAAAGAAATTTTTTTTAATAATATTTAAATACACTTTAAACTCGTACTAAACACCCAACACATCTCCATTTACAAATCTAATTACAAACACCACAGGCAAATACCAAAAACTAATTTAACCCAAATCTAATACAAAATACTCAAAACAAAATTTATTTCAAACCCAATACTATAATTAAAACCAAATCTTACTCAAATATCTAAATCTAAAACAATCCAACCAAGTGCAATTGAAGATGTTGATTCAACATCAGCTAACATTTTTTTCTTTTGAATTCCAATGTGCCTCTACATTGCTTTTTGTATGGTTATGTGCTCATTGCTCATTTCATATCTTAGTTGTTCTTTTTGTTCTTGCTCCTTTCCAATGGACCAAATATCATTCCCCTTCTTATTTTCCGCCTATCATGTCCCTTTTGTGAGGAATAAATATAGACCTCTGTAGATTCCGTTCAACCCCAACATTTATATACTGCACAAAGTAAATGTATCTTAGAAGCTTGATAAGAAATTATAAAATTAAAAAAAAAATCATAAATGCATATAAACCACAAAGTTTGATCATAATCTATAGTAAACAGTACACCAATTGTTTTTTTTTTAATACATAGATTCATTGCATTATTGAAAGTGCATGGGGAGTTGTAATAGGAGTGCAGAATATGAAATTGCAAAAAGTGTACCCATATCTCCTTGCAATCAAAATCTATTGCAAGTTGGACTACAAATTTGGTTACACAGAACAATGTAAATTTTCTTAAACTTATATGCTTCTAATTCAAGGAAAAAATTAAAGTAATTAAAACATAATTAAAAAAATATAACAATAAAGAAATGTTAGATCCAGATGGAAGTTTCCATACCAAAAAAAAAAAAAAAAAACCCTTAATTAATACATAAATATTAACAGAAGTTCAAAGCCCTATAAAAGCTCAAATCTCTTAAAACAGTACACCAATATAAGAAATTTGAGTGGTTTATTCTATCTAGGCACAAAGTTAAAAGTAACCTCCAACTTTTTATAGCTTATCCAGACCTTCAAATGCTTTAATATGTCTATAAGTCTCTTATCAAGCTCTCTGATTCGATCAACCTCACCCTTTGATATTTCAAAATTAATATATGCCTGTCATTAAACAAATAAATGCATTATTACTACCAGTTTTCTCAAAAGTAACATACTCAACATGATTTTAAAAAAATGCTAAAGCTTTATTACAATCTAGTCAAATTGTAATATTAGTAACCAAAAAAATGGTCGTTGCATCTACAAAATTTTAATATATCAAGTGAAAAAATAAATCAAACAATAAGACAGCCCTTATTTAGGGCACATAAATAAATGAAAGAAAGAATATATTCTTTGCATTTTGGGTACTTATTTTTTATATATAGTGAAATTTGTAAGAGAGATGAGAGTAAGATAAAAGAATGTGTGTTGACAAGAAAAGGAGGATCAGAAAACCAAAATATCAAACTGTGGTCTGTAATCAATCATAGAAACAAATATTGGAGTATAAAATCTAATCTTATTAGAAGATAAGTTTAATTCACTTATGCAAACTTGTATGCAAAATGCAAGTCCAAGTTCAATACCATTGCCACCACCAAATCAGTAAAAATCTCCAATGTAAGATCACATTCACAAACCCACAATTGTTTTTACAAATATATTTTCAAAAACATAGAGCCACCTCTAAATCAAATCAAATTCACTAAACTAAGAATTCATTCTCAATGACAAATTAAAAAACTTGTAGAGAAAATTCAAACTCTAATCTCAATGCACAAAGCCACCAAGAAATAAATCATAAACAAACCAAACTTCCTTATCAGTTTCCCCTAACTTCCAAATAAATAATCTAAAAGGCCATTGTAATTCAACTTTATAGAGAAAAACATAGAAGGGTTCCAACTTGGGAACCCTATAAGAATTAGAGTCTAAAAGTTTCATATTCTTCCAAGAAGAGAAAAAATGATTATGAGGAGATAGAAATAGGGATTTATCACCAAACTTTCTATGGATTACATGGCCAAACTGTCATGGATTTCAATAATAAATTTTTCTATTTTATCTACAAAGAAACTATATTGGAATTTCTGGAATTCTCATTTAACTTCATCCAGCAGAGATGCCATGGCTGAAAAACATACACAAACACAGATATTAACCCTACACGCACTCAATGTTGCAACTCTGTCACCTAAAACAAATCAAGAATTGAAGTGAAATGAACCCAAATACTCATCTAATCTTCTTCATCTCCAGGGTAATATAACCTTTGATTTTACAACTTCTTTTTTTATTCAATTTCAATTTCAAGGAGATGGAGAGTCATCGTTGCATCAACAATAACCTAAAAGAAACAAATTTTTAGAATTAAGATATAGAAGAAAACAAATAAGGTAGAGACAGAAAGCATGATATCATATCCTAAAGATTACCTTTTAGATCACGTTCTCTCTTATTTCTCTGTTTTTGCCCTCTCCAATCCTAAATCATATATAACCCCAAATTTCAAAAAATCAAATCAAAACCTAATGTTACCCAAATACCTAAATAAAAATCAATTCAACCAAATTTCTCAAAACTAATTCATATTTCATACCCATACCCAGATCTACAAAAAACTTACTGGTGGTAGTTCTCTCAATTTCTGTCTCCTTCTCATCTCTGTATCGCAAGGTTTATCTCTGCCTCTCTATATCTCTGCCTTTCTTTTCTCTCGATCTCTCTTTCTCCTTTCTCCGTGTAGCAATCTTTTTTTTTTTTTAAGCAGTTAGTTTCCTTTTAAAGCAAGAGGGCTCCAAACAGTGTTTTAACATAATGAAACATTATAATATATCACATTTAAACGGTGTTTGTAGCGTTACTAAACAATGTAATTTATCGCTTTTTAACTTTAATGTGGCTGAATTTTAGACAGCTACTTTTCCTACATGGCAACACCTCTTTAGTTGCAGGAAAGTCTTTTGCAATTCACTCTTCAAATAGTGCTAACATCTTCAAGACTTTTTTATTTTGAAAAAATCTTTTAGAACGTCAAAAATTTACTGCATAAATAAAAACCAAGCATTACAAAAAAATACTACAAGAAGTAACTAAAAGTTAGGCTTATGAGTAAAAAAGACATTTCAATCTAATGGATCCGAAATTCTTTTTTAAATATCCTCGGCCCAACAAATTCTCTATTGATAATGCAATAGGCTCTTACAATATATATATATATATATATATAGGCTAAAATCCAAAATTGAACCTCTAAGTTTCAACAATTGTCATTTAAGTCCTCTAAGTTTCAGTTTTGTCAATTCAGTCCTTTAAGTTTCAAATTTTGTCAATTCAGTATTCAGTTACCATTTAGTTAACTGTTGCCATTAACTAAGCAAAGCTCCCTTTTTTTTTTTTTTTTTAATAATTTCGTAATTAAAAAAAATCGTCAAAAAAGAAAAACAATTAACCTGAAAATCAAAACAAAAAACCCCACCCCATCGATACCCTAGCCTCACCAATTTCTCAGAAACGCCCCTGCAAGTTCCAAAACTACAACATACCAACGTAGCAAGCAAGTGGCAGAACACAACATTCATGTTCCATCCAAAAGAATCAAGCCATGGAAGGGGGGGATCCCAACTGGCAACTTCTCATCCTTATAGCTGGTTATTGCAGACCCAAGTTAAAGAGTGGCTTACCTGGCTAGAGATAAGAGTGACAGGGATAATTGACAGGATTCAACTTCATCACAGACCACAATAGGACACAAGCAACAATGATGGCTACAACTTACAAGGGAAGCTGGATTCCAATCTATAATGTGAGGTTACCCAAACATCACCATTTTGACAAACTCCAATCAACTTCAGGAGAACTTGAAAGGAATGAAGAATATAGGCTGAAGTCCCACTCACTTTTTTGTCGAAGATCTACAGAAATGCATGTCTCTCAGAATTTCACTATTTCTCAAAAATCGGTGAGGCTAATTGATTTTCAGGTTAATTTTTTTTATAACAGTTTTTCTTTTCTTTTTTAAATTATGAAATAAATTTTAAAAAAAAGCCCAAAATGGCGCCGTTTTGTCTTAGTTAATGGCAGCACTTAACTGATGGGTAACAGAATACTGAATTGACAAAAGTTAAAACTTAGAGGACTGAAATGACAAAACTAAAACTTAGAGGACTGAAATAAAAAAGAATGAAAGTTAAAGGGTCAGTTTTGCATTTTTGCCTAAAAAAAAAAAAAAACCATGCTTTCTCATCTTGTAGTCTACAATCGTAGTTTATGTAAATTATATGACAGAAGACTATGTATTATAATATCTTTTTCACTTACCGAGATAGCTTACCAATAGATATCAGTTGCTATATAAATTCCATCATCAATAATAGAAGCATTTCTCACTGTTTTATGTTTTTCTATTTTAAAAAGTTATTACCTCACATTAGGCTTATCTAGGCTCCGAAAACCATTCCAAACATAGATAGTTTCAATTTTTAGTAGATTTTATAAATGGTATAACATACACACACAAAAAAGAAGAAGAAGAAGAAGAAGCTTGTTCTACATATTAAACTTTCACAATAAAGTAACAATATAAAAGTATGGTTCAATATCAATAGTTTGAGATTAAATTTAACCTCCTTGGTGGGCTAACAAACAAAAATTAAAATAAAGGAAACTACAGCTACTACTTTTTTTAAATCTATATAGTATACCACTACCACTCCTCTATTGAGGAATTTTATCAATCATATTATACACAAACCCACACCCCCCAAAAAATTCATTAGCATTGATAAAATCAATGCAATAAACTTTAATATGAAAGAATTAAGAAAATCCATAAAAACCAAAAAATAAAAAAAACAGCCCACAATCCTTTCACACTCAAGAAAAGGTGGAATACTGCTGCTCCAATCGCCTCACAATTCACTACCTTCCTTATTAACTGTACACTGCCACCAACGATAGCCAAGTTGCTCTTTAAGAAGCTTTCATGTACACAACCCAACCATCAAATCACATTGAAGGTTGTCAACCTCATACGAATCAAAAAATCTCATATTATACTTCTGAAAATATCTGAGACTTTCTCTGTAGCCAAACACAACAAAAAAAGAAGGAGGGGGGGGGGGAAGGAAAGAAAACATGCTAAAATAAAGAAATGGAACCTTATTGGAAGCAAATTGAAATCTGAAAAACGAACAAACAATTTAACTGATTCTTAGGTGCAGATTTTAGTCTTATAATCCAAATTGACTTTTGAAATCAACAATACTTGAACTAAAAGCAACTTGAAAATAAAAGAATTAGCAAATCTTAATAAAAGTTAAAAACGATTCACAATTACATGATGCATTTCTGTTGGAAAGGGAGGAAAAGAGTGACCTTGAAGGAGTCGGTGCTTTGGGCTAATAGCATCATTGGGGAAGAGAATAAAAAAGGCCAACAAAACATCACTTAAGGATTTTATCAAACAACTTGTGTACATGTAAAAGAAACAACACTTAATGAATCATTGTAAAATTCAAATGTAACAAAAAAACTTCCTAAACACATGTATCAGTACTTCCAAATTTGCAATTTGAGCCTATATCTAAGCAAACTTGCCTGGACAATATTCAAGTGCATATGAATTAACTTTAGATTAAATTCTCATTCTAGACATATTGGGCATAAATCAGCAACTTCAATCTAAGAAGAACAAATTCCAAACCAAGTGAAAATTGAAACTCTAATAGATGATGGGAATAAAGTTGAGAATAATAATGAGTTAGGAGAGCAATAAATTGGATTACTTGAGCAAACAAAGTCTTGATAGAAATAAGAGGTACACATCAGAATCTGTGCTGAACTTGGGAGAACAACTTGCTGCAAGGTTTTGTGAGAAGAGACCCCTGTTTCCTAAATAGTGAAAGCCAAAAAAGAAAGAAATATATGAAATAAAGAAAACATAGAACACAAATTGGAAGCAAAAAGTAAAATGAAAATAAAAAACAATTTGTCGTTTTGGTTTTCAGATGGTTCTAGGTTTTTATGCTTTAAAGTTGTGTCCCCAGAACCAAACACAACAATTAATAACTGAAAATAGAGATTTTAAAAAAAATTGTAAGCATGTCAAATTAACCATTTAAATTAGGGAAAAAATTGTGGGAGAAAGTAGAGGTGCCTATCGGAGCGATTGAACATCATTAAAATGTGAGAGATATCATTGAAACGTTTCCTTAATGAACCAAACAAAAAGTGACAGTGTTTCGGTGTTTTTAAATGTAAATACAAAATCAATCACTTGTTAACAGTAGTATAAATTAAGAACTGGAAAAATAAAGGGGAAAATTCATAAAAACTCATATATAAGTATATAACACATATAGGCTCTTATAGAATCAAAATCCCATAACCTTGCTAGCAAGAAGAGTATTAATATAATATATACAAACATATATAAAAACCGTATACAGATATAAAAAGAAACCAACTTGAACTAATTGATCCTAAAACCCAAAAATTCATATATAACCCAATTGGCAAATTATGGTCTTTTAAGAGAAAAAACCAGAAAATTTGCAGCAACCACTGTTTCAATATGTCAGGATAGTTAACAAACATGAACAACAAAAATTATTCAACAATCCTAAACAGATGAATATCATGAAATTAGTATTTTAAAAAATTATTTATGAAACTGTAACACCCGTCTCACTTAAAATTTAATTTAATTACTTCTAGAGAGTAGATTTGATAAATTGCTTAATTATTTTGGAGGAGATAATTAATTTTATATTGTGATTTTTTTTATAATGATAACAAATTTATATTTTAGGGGTGCTTTACTATTATTTTTAATCTAGAATAGGTTTGGGGGTTTATTAGAAAGACATGTTAAATTTTATTTTGCCAAATCTTCTTAGTGGCTGAGGAATTGTTTTATCAAGAGGATGTTGTGGTTATTAGAGAACCTACCCTTATTGAATTGTTTAATTATTATTTAGGTTCTAGTTGACGTTGTTTCGAACAATTGAAGTGAAGCTTGGTTTAGCCACTAGAGGTAAGTAGACTTCAACACATGACGTCTCTCAAGACGTATATATTTATATATATATATATATATAATTGTGGTAAAAATATATTTATATATATATACATACACATAATTGCAAAAGTGAAGTTTCAAAGACTTATACCATTGTTAGTGCTTTATACATACTCAAACTCTATTATTTATTGTATATTATTGTGAAACTGTATATGTCAAGAGTGTTTCAAATGGTCAACTAGACAGTCTGCAACCTTTGCCAACACAGGGTTAAGTGTTGGTCTTCGGCCGAAGTAGTGTTAGTGTGGTGTGGTGCAGTGTTATTGTTGCTCTTCGGAGCTAGTGTTGCCTCTTTGAGGTTAGTGTTATTGTTCCCATGGGAAATCACCCACCAAGTGTTTAGCAGCTTTTGTCTGTGTTTGACTAATATTTTTCATATTGAATTACTGTTTATTTACTACTGTTCTTTTAGGTGAAAAATTGCTTATTTTCAAAATAAAATTGTTTCTACCTATTTGGTGCATATTGGCATATAAATGTGGTCATTATTTTATTAATGTTTACAGTGTTATAGTGAAGTATTTTATTTTAACAGCTTTATAGAATATATTATATTACAGTTTAAACTAATTTTAATTGTATCGTGATGACTATATTTTGTCAATGATATTATCGTTTTGTTTTGGAAGACATCCTCATGTTTGTAGTCTCTTATTGAGCCTCTAGCTCACCCCTTTTTCCATCCTTTCAGATTAGAGTTATGGAGTGTCTTTTGGTGGTAGATCAGTGGAGCCTTAGATTGATGACTGCGTTTGGAGCTTGGATAGTTGCTGAGTTGTTTTAGTAAAATTGTTTCAGGACAATGAGATTATTTTTTTTTTGGAACTATGTTGAGATGTTATCTGGAGATTTTTCATACAAGAATAATATTGTTGTTTTGTTTTTATGGATTATTAAGGAACTCTGAGGATATTATAGAAGTTTATTTGAGGATTAATATTACGCTCTGTTCCATTATATCATTGTTGATTATTTCTAAGACAAGTTAAACATCTAAATCCTTGCTTTGGGTTTGGGGTGTTACAGTTATGGTATCAGAGCCGACCCGGTAACCCCGTGTGGGTTCGGAGACACTACCCCACAAAGTGGACCCTAACGAGGACGTTAGGGATTTAAGTGGGGGAGATTGTGATGCCCCAATTTGATTGATTGATTATGTGATGTGTGTGGGTGTGTGATGAGTCCCACATCGGGTATTTACTGGGTAGATCTGGGCTTTATTAACAACTACAAGGAGCCTCAATTGTGACTAGTCCTTTTGAGGTATAGCGCAGATGTGGCTAGCGCTTTTTCTTGGGTCGTTACATATGGTATCAGAGCATAGGTTTATGATTCTGTAGACTTATAGGTTTGATCTTAAGACTATTTTGGAACAAGAGTGTGATTACAAGGAATTTTAGTGTTAGAATTAGTTGACCTTTCATAGGGATTTTATATTTTGTTTTGTTTTGTTTATTATTCTAGAGTGTGTAGGAATGGTTGTTGTACTATATATGTGTTTGGTTTTGACCCTCTGAAATATTTGAAATATTTACTTATGATAACTTATTATATTGCTTAGAGATATGGCTCCACCAAGGAGGAACCCAGGGGACAGTCAACCGAATGCTGGGGGACCTACTAATCTCCAGGCTATTATTGAAGCCATTGGGGGCTTAACCAATATAGTGCAACATCAAGTGGGAGCCACCAATCCGACTAGTGCCTTGGAGAAGTTTAGGAAGCTTGATCCTCCTGCTTTCAAGGGTACAAAGGATCCAATTGAGGCTGACAACTGGCTTAAGGAGATAGAAAGGCTCTTTAGAGCAATGGAAGTTAGTGATGAGCAACGAGTTGTCCTTGTTGTTTTTGTACTGAAAGGTGATGCATTGGAATGGTGGGAGTCCACGGAGAGGACACATGGAAGAGAAGTTATAACTTGGCAGCTTTTTGTTGAGCTCTTTCGTAAGAGGTATTTTCCTGATAGTTTGATGGTGCAAAAGGAAGCTGAGTTCATTCGCATAGCACAAGGTACTCAATCAGTGTATGAGTATGAGCGGAAATTTGCTGAATTATCCCGCTTTGCTCCACACATGGTTGACACGGAAGCAAGGAAGGCCAGGCATTTTGAAAGAGGTTTAAGGGAGGAAATTCAGGGACCGGTTTCCATGTTCAAATTGGAAACATACGCAGAAGTGGTGGATCGAGCTCTCATAGCAGAGAGAAATTGCAATCGTCTCTCAAGGGCCAATGATCAAGAGAGGAAGCCAACCCAGAGTCATTTTCTTAAGGGGAAGTCTAGTGGAAGTTCATTCAAGAAGCAAGGGGTGCCTAATTCAAATAAGAAGGCATACAAAACTTGTCCAAGATGTGGAAAGGCTCATAGTGGAACATGTTATTTGGAGTCAAGGGCGTGTTTTAAATGTGGCAAGACTGGACACTTCATCAAGGATTGTCCAGATATGCGAGCTGAACAAACTACCAATCCAAATGGGAGCCAACAGAGACCTAAGGTTCAAGGTCGAGTTTTTGCTTTGACTAAACAGGACGCCGAGGCCTCCCCATCAGTGGTTTCAGGTACACTTCTTGTTTCCAGTCAGCATGCACAAGTGTTATTTGATTCTGGTTCAACCCATTCTTTCATCTCACGTAGACTTGCACAAAGGCTAAACATAGAACCTGAGAGTTTAAATTATGAATTGTGTGTTGCTACACCTTCTGGACAACAAATGATTACCCATAAAGTGTACAAGTCTTGTAATGTTTTAGTCTCTGGGAGGGAATTAAAAGCAGATCTTATGTTGCTTGATATGTTTGAGTTTGATGTGATTCTAGGGATGGATTGGTTATCTACTTTTCGTGCTTCCATAGAGTGTTTTGGGAAGAAGGTAGTATTTAGAATTCCTGGGGAGCCAGAATTCTTCTTCGAGGGAGATCGTGTGGTGAAACCACCTGTATTGATGTTAGTGATGCAGGCAAGGCGATTGCTAAGGAAGGGATGTGAAGGGTTCCTTGTTTGTGCTTTGAAGGGTGATAAAGTAGAGTTAAAAGTTGAAGACATCCCAGTGGTGAAAGAGTTCCCAGATGTGTTCTCTGAGGACTTACCTGGACTACCCCCTGACAGAGAGGTTGAGTTCTCTATTGACCTAGTACCTGGTACCGGCCCAATTTCCAAAGCACCTTATAGAATGGCCCCTACAGAGCTCAATGAGTTGAAGGAGCAATTGCAAGACTTGCTTGATAAAGGCTTTATTCGGCCTAGTGCTTCTCCTTGGGGTGCTCCGGTGTTGTTTGTTAAGAAGAAGGATGGTAGTATGCGGTTGTGCATTGACTATAGGGAGTTGAACAAGGTAACCGTCAGAAACAAATACCCTTTGCCACGAATTGATGATTTGTTTGATCAGCTTCAGGGCGCTCAAGTCTTCTCTAAAATTGACTTGAGATCTGGTTATCATCAGTTGAGGGTTAAGGAGGATGACATACCAAAGACAGCTTTTCGAACTAGGTATGGTCATTATGAGTTCTTAGTGATGCCTTTTGGTCTAACTAATGCTCCTGCTGTTTTTATGGATTTGATGAATAGGGTATTTCATGAGTATTTGGATCGGTTTGTCATTGTTTTCATTGATGACATCTTGGTTTACTCTAAAAGCCAAGAAGAGCATGAGGAACACTTGAGAATGGTGTTGCAGATTTTAAGAGACAAGAAGTTGTATGCTAAATTAAAGAAGTGTGAGTTCTGGTTGAATCAAGTGGTGTTCTTAGGACATGTGATCTCTAGAGATGGAATTACAGTGGACCCTAGTAAGATCGAAGCTGTAGTTAATTGGGCTGCCCCTACTAATGTAAGTGAGGTAAGAAGTTTTTTGGGCCTTGCAGGTTATTATAGAAGATTTGTGGAAGGATTTTCCAGTAATGCAACTCCTCTGACTCGATTAACTCGAAAACATGCAAAGTTTGACTGGACAGAGGAATGTGAAAGAAGTTTCCAGGAGTTGAAGCAACGGTTGGTTTCTGCACCAGTATTGACTATTCCATCTGGTTCGGGTGGTTTTGTGATATATAGTGACGCATCTCGTAAGGGTCTTGGTTGTGTTCTGATGCAACATGGGAAGGTGGTTGCTTATGCCTCTCGACAACTAAAGAATTATGAACAGAATTATCCAACTCATGATTTGGAATTGACAGCAGTGGTTTTTGCATTGAAGATTTGGAGGCATTACTTGTATGGTGAGAGATGTGAAATATACACTGACCATAAAAGTTTGAAGTACATATACACTCAAAAAGAATTAAATTTGAGACAAAGGAGATGGCTAGAATTGATTAAAGACTATGATTGTTCTATAAATTACCATCCTGGTAAAGCCAATGTTGTGGCTGATGCACTTAGTCGAAAGTCGTATAGCTTTTCAGCTACTTTATTAACTACTCAGAAGCATATTATTGTTGATCTTCAGAAACTTGGAGTAGACATAGTGACTGGAGACTCCCAATCCTACCTGGCAAGTTTAAGTGTACAACCCACTCTAATTGATAAGATCAAAGCTGCTCAGAGTGGTGACCCTCAATTGTTTAAGATCATGGAACAAGTACGTGGTGGAAGTAGATTTTATTTTAGTATCTCTGATGATGGTGTTTTGAGGTTTGGTAATAGGCTTTGTGTGCCTAATGATTCATTGATTAAAAGAGAGACATTGGAGGAAGCACATCGTTCGCCTTATACAATGCATCCGGGTAGTACCAAGATGTATCATGACCTTCGAGAAGTTTATTGGTGGATTAACATGAAAAGAGAAATTGCTCAATTTGTAGAACAATGCTTGATTTGCCAGCAAGTCAAAGTGGAGCATCAGAGGCCATCAGGGTTGTTACAACCTTTACCTATTCCTGAGAGGAAGTGGGAGAATATCACCATGGACTTTGTGTGTGGATTACCGAGATCACCTAAGAATCATGATGCTATTTGGGTGGTGGTGGATAGGTTGACTAAATCTGCCCACTTCATTCCAATTAGAATGAACTACTCTCTTGACAAACTGGCTGAACTTTATATAAATGAGATTGTGAGATTGCATGGAGTGCCAGCTTCTATTGTATCTGATAGAGATTCGAGGTTCACTTCAGGGTTTTGGGATAGTTTGCAAAAAGCCTTGGGTACTAAGTTGAACTTTAGTACTGCTTGCCACCCTCAAACGGATGGACAGTCTGAGAGAACTATCCAAACTTTGAAAGACATGTTGAGAGCTTGTGTCTTGGATTTCAAGGGTAGTTGGAATGACTATTTGACTGTGGTGGAGTTTGCTTATAACAATAGTTATCACTCCAGTATTAAGATGGCACCTTATGAGGCTTTGTATGGGAGAAAGTGTAGATCCCCAGTTTGTTGGGATGAGGTTGGAGAGAGGAGAATCTTGGGTCCTGAGATTGTTCAAAGGACCAGTGAAAAGATTGATGTGATTCGGGAAAGGTTGCGTGCAGCTCAGAGTAGACAGAAAAGTTATGCTGATCCACGGAGAAGAGAAGTGGAATTTGAAGTTGGAGACATGGTTTTCATTCGAGTGTCACCTATGAAAGGAGTTATGAGGTTTGGCAAGAAGGGTAAGTTAAGCCCTAGGTACGTGGGCCCTTCGAAATTTTGGAGAGAGTTGGTTCTGTTGCTTACCGGCTTGCTTTACCACCGACCTTGTCAAGGTTACATAACGTTTTTCATGTATCTATGTTGAGGAGGTATGTTCCCGATCCTTCTCATATCTTGAGTTATGAGCCACTCCAAGTCAAAGAGAATTTATCCTACGAGGAGGTCCCAATTCAGATTTTAGATCATAAAGAGCAAGTGCTACGTAATAAGACTATACATTTGGTCAAAGTATTATGGAGGAACCACTCCATGGAAGAAGCTTCATGGGAGCGTAAAGACGAAATGCAATCCAAATATCCCCAGCTTTTTCTGCAGTGAGGTATGTTTTGAATTTTCGAGGACGAAAATTTTATAAGAGGGGGAGAATGTAACACCTGTCTCACTTAAAATTTAATTTAATTACTTCTAGAGAGTAGATTTGATAAATTGCTTAATTATTTTGGAGGAGATAATTAATTTTATATTGTGATTTTTTTTATAATGATAACAAATTTATATTTTAGGGGTGCTTTACTATTATTTTTAATCTAGAATAGGTTTGGGGGTTTATTAGAAAGACATGTTAAATTTTATTTTGCCAAATCTTCTTAGTGGCTGAGGAATTGTTTTATCAAGAGGATGTTGTGGTTATTAGAGAACCTACCCTTATTGAATTGTTTAATTATTATTTAGGTTCTAGTTGACGTTGTTTCGAGCAATTGAAGTGAAGCTTGGTTTAGCCACTAGAGGTAAGTAGACTTCAACACATGACGTCTCTCAAGACGTATATATTTATATATATATATATATATATAATTGTGGTAAAAATATATTTATATATATATACATACACATAATTGCAAAAGTGAAGTTTCAAAGACTTATACCATTGTTAGTGCTTTATACATACTCAAACTCTATTATTTATTGTATATTATTGTGAAACTGTATATGTCAAGAGTGTTTCAAATGGTCAACTAGACAGTCTGCAACCTTTGCCAACACAGGGTTAAGTGTTGGTCTTCGGCCGAAGTAGTGTTAGTGTGGTGTGGTGCAGTGTTATTGTTGCTCTTCGGAGCTAGTGTTGCCTCTTTGAGGTTAGTGTTATTGTTCCCATGGGAAATCACCCACCAAGTGTTTAGCAGCTTTTGTCTGTGTTTGACTAATATTTTTCATATTGAATTACTGTTTATTTACTACTGTTCTTTTAGGTGAAAAATTGCTTATTTTCAAAATAAAATTGTTTCTACCTATTTGGTGCATATTGGCATATAAATGTGGTCATTATTTTATTAATGTTTACAGTGTTATAGTGAAGTATTTTATTTTAACAGCTTTATAGAATATATTATATTACAGTTTAAACTAATTTTAATTGTATCGTGATGACTATATTTTGTCAATGATATTATCGTTTTGTTTTGGAAGACATCCTCATGTTTGTAGTCTCTTATTGAGCCTCTAGCTCACCCCTTTTTCCATCCTTTCAGATTAGAGTTATGGAGTGTCTTTTGGTGGTAGATCAGTGGAGCCTTAGATTGATGACTGCGTTTGGAGCTTGGATAGTTGCTGAGTTGTTTTAGTAAAATTGTTTCAGGACAATGAGATTATTTTTTTTTTTGGAACTATGTTGAGATGTTATCTGGAGATTTTTCATACAAGAATAATATTGTTGTTTTGTTTTTATGGATTATTAAGGAACTCTGAGGATATTATAGAAGTTTATTTGAGGATTAATATTACGCTCTGTTCCATTATATCATTGTTGATTATTTCTAAGACAAGTTAAACATCTAAATCCTTGCTTTGGGTTTGGGGTGTTACAGAAACATTAAAAGAAACAAAAAAAAAAAAAAATGTAGATTTACAGAAATTAAACACCAAATCAATAATTAAAAAGAAAAAAACAAATAGAAAAGACCTCTCTTTTTGTGAATTACGCTTCTTCTCCTCAGTTAGTTGCAAAGAAACGCTGAATCACTCGGCACGGTGGATCTTCTTTTGAATATTGGAAGCTGGGGATCCACATCAACAACATCCCCTGCTGCAGGTAGTAGCTACAGTGCTCTTCGAATCCTCGCCGTACTTTGCGTTGGAATCGACGGTGGTTACAGAAGGCTGATTGGAAGCCTCATCGGTTGGTTCTTCCTCTTCTTCTTCTTCGAGGCGATCTGGTAGGTGTGACAACAGTAGTAATAGTGTTGTCGTCTAGGGTTTGTTTAGGGTTTTCTTCTGTGATAGTAGTAGGGTTGAAGTTGAGTTGGTCTGATGAATCAGTGGCCATTGTGTGAGAGAATCGGAGATTGCGAGAGAATGGCACCTCTAATCGCTTACTTCTTTCTCATCTAAGTTTTGGATTTTGATTTTAGGGGAAGGATATGGTTTTCATTTTTGGGTTTCTAAGAAGAGAGAGGAGTTACAGGTTTCTCTCCTTTCTCCTTGAAACGTGTCGCCATTGTTGGGATCTCTCGCTCTCGCTTTCGATTTCTCTATGTGTTAGGGTCTTCGGCGCAACTCATCTCTCTCTCCTTTCTTCATGTACCAATCTTTCTTTCTGTTCTTTTTTTGTTTTTTGTTTTTTTTTTTTTTTTAAGAGGCCAGTTTCTTTTTTATACCAAGAGGCTCTCAAACAGTGTTTTAACATAGTGAATCACTGTTTTTTTTTTTTTTTTCCGTTTTTTCCAAACGCAACGTACAGTAGTTTAAAGAATAAATTGTAAACGTGGCAGAATTTTAAGTGGCCTTTTTTCCTAACGTGGAAGCACTTCTTTAAAGGCTTCTACTTTTATATATAGTATTAGATATTGATACTGATTGATTGATATTGATTGTAAAAGCTGCCGGTGAATAACTTTGCCTGCTTTAATGGCGCGGTTAAAGGTTGTGCCTGGGATATTTATAGGCACAGACGTTAAACCATCTATGATACGGGCAAAGGGATCAGCAAATGTTGTCACGTGGTTGGGATCTGTGATACTCATAAACAACCTATAAGCCAGTGCAAAGGTATACTTGATTGAAAGCGGCAAAACCTTGACTTGTTTGTAAGGAGACCAATCTGTCTCCAAGTGTTTCTTTGCCATGGAGTCTATGATAGGTATGAAATATTGAAGAGTTTCTGGCTTGAGACAGTGGCAACTCCAGGAATTTTCCCAAGGTGTTCTTTAAGAAGCATAAATTACAAAATCTAATTAAAAGAGAAATTCATATATTGACAACAACAACAATCAAAAAACACGCAAATACATAAAGTTTACAATTGCCTTCTACGAGTTTTCTTATTAATAAAATTATTAATTATTGTTGTTTAGTTCATTAGTTGTTTCATTAATTTGTTTGTCTTTTATAAACTATAATTTGTTATATTGTTGTTTCATTAATTATAAAATTATTAATTGTTGTTTAGCCTAACATAATTTAATTTGTTTGTCTTTTATAACGTATTGGTTAATTAAATTATTAATTATTGTTATTAGTTTCTTTTCCCAATTAATTATTGGTTAATTAAATTATTGTTTATTAGTTGCACTAGCACACATCCCATGTGCATTTACTTCCCCCAATTCAAATATCCTAGCCCCATGTGCCCATCCACCCCCCACCCCTCTCAACAGACAAGCCTCATACTTGATGGCCCCAATCACAAGAGCCAGCTACTAATCAGAAATTTTCACAATCACAAATCACAGTACACTAAAAGACAATTAATATCTCACCAACACCAACACCAACACCAACGGATAAGATAAACACAAAAAGTCAAAAACAGGGCAAAATATTAATAAAGTTAAAGCTAAGCAATGAATCAGCCAACCACAGTTCGAAAGAATCAAATAAAGTTAAAGAATAAAGAGAGAGAGAGAGAGACTCATTCATTTCATTTCAGTGATTTCACTTTCACTGTCATTTTTTAGATAAAGAGAGAGAGATTGAGAGAGAGTCAGAGAGAAAAAGAGAGAGAGAAGTTAGTAAAATGGAATACCTTGAGGTTGAGGTTGGGGGAGCACCAGAGCAGAGAGGCCTAAGGCTAAGGTGAGTGAGCGACGAGCAAGCGACGTGACTGATCGGTGATCTCCGATCTAATTGTTAGGGTTTATGCCCTAAAATCCAATTTATTGGCATGTCATAAATAATTAAATTGTTTAATTATATGAGACTATTTATAAATGAATTAATGGGACATTATTTTAGTCCATGAGATGCATAGTATGTGAAATTTATGTGATTTAGTCACAGAAGATATAAATCACAAGTTCTTTGTAAACTCAGAATGTAGTTCGTAGTCGGTGATGAAATTGGGTGTTTCATCTGCGAAGACTATAACATATCAACTAAGAAGATTTGTCTTGATCATGGAAATGGAGATTTCTAGTTGGTATGTTGATATGTTTTAAGAGTTAAGACATATTGAACTGGACCGCTATGAGATTTCTTATTATCCTAACGACTGTCAAATGAATAATAAATTTCACGACTTCTATTTACATCAACTCTAAATCCTGAGAGAATAATGGACCTGATCATGAGATGTAGGTTGCTTTGATATATCAGGAGTGAGATCTATAAGTTATGGTCAAAACCTCAGTATGTTGGGCAGTCGCATTTAATGTTGATGGAACATATATTCTCAAGATGGAATTCATAATCTCTTAACGGAGATATAAAATATTCCTTTAAGATAAGTTTAATGGGTTTGGTTATTCAGAGAGTTGGGCCCAACCACTTTAGTAAGGAGTTACTAAAGTATATATTTATGGAATTGGATTTCATAAATATATGATGAATAACATAAAGGATTAAACCGAGTACTCATGGATTAAGATGTAGTAATCTTCAAAGTGGCAGTCTATATTCGTGACTTTGTATTACTACGAATATTTTAATGAAGGGGTTGCATGTATAATAAAGTCTTGGGATATAATCTATTAATAAGGCATAGAGTGCAATTATATTCATATAGTGGTATTGAATATAATTAATAGTAACTTTGGACTTGTCAAGAGTTGACAGAAAAGCCCAAGGCCCATTGGAGCTAGAGTCTTATTTGTTCCCTTTTGGTCCCACTCCAAGCCACACACTAGAGCCCAATTGGAATGGCCCAAAAGGGTAGCCCAATTAGATAATCAGTTGTATATAAGGAGAGAAACATACAGAATTTCAAGAAGTTCTTTTGATAAGTCTTTTGCATAAGTGTTTTTCATCAAGTTTACACAAGGAATGAAATGGTTTGTATGTGAGTGTTGGACACTTCCTTGTTCTCTCCTTGGAAACTGATTGAGAGACCACACATCTTGGGCATTAAGTGGAATTGGAGTGAAGATTAAAAGTCTTCCCAAGAACTTATGATCTTTGGTTTTGAATTTAACCAAACCAAGGTACGCTTTCTTGTTCTTAAATTCTGAAACTTACATAGTTTATGTTATCAATTGCGAATGAAGTAGATCCGTTAATTTTCCACTATGTTTTGTATGTGATACGAACATGTATTTTCCCAACATCGATCTAGTGAGCGATCTTTAGTGGCCGAATCTTGAAGCAATGTGCTCTGGACTAGAGCTTGGCTAACCAATCTCCGATGTGGCGATGCCCTATCCATCTGTTGGCTTGTATTGCAACGTTGCTCTGTTGACGTTTCTGTCTTGAGGTTTACTTTAGTGATTTTCTGATTTAGTGATTTGCAGTGTTTTTTTTTTTTTTAGAATCCGTGGGCTTGCTGCTTGCTTTGTTACAATTTTTTTTTTTTTTTTGCTTGAAAGTAGAACAAATATTTTTTTTTAATATTTGAGGGTGTTCCTCATTTTTTTAAGGGTAAACAAATAAAAAAATTTAATTATTATATATAAATTTTTTTTTTCAAGTCAGGGTGTTCTTGGAAACACCTTGAGTTGAATGTGGCGCCGCCACTGGCGTGAGAAATTCAACCATAGCCCTCCTTATTTTAATAGAATCTTCAGGGGAAAAGTTTTTGAAGAGATTCTGGAAGGGTAACTTTTTGCAAGAAAGGTGGCAACCAAGAGATGACATGTTTGTTCTCATTGGAGAACAGAAACTTGTTTCCTGAAGCACCATAAAACATAGCCATGTTCTCACCAAGCAGTGTGGTTTTGAAGAGATCCTGCGAGTATTTGCTCATTCTGTCGTTAATGAACATTGTTAGGTTCTAAGAATTAGGAACTAATGTATTAGAACTTCATTTTGTAATGTTGGCAAACCATGATCAAAACGTTTTTAGTCTTGTTTAGACTTGCTCAAAGTATGAGGTTTTTATGTAAAGTTGGAATCGAGTTACTGCAGAATTTACTGTGCATTTTTGCCTGGCTCGATCGATCGAGAATTAGACTCGACTGATCGAAAGTCGTGAAGAATTTTTTTTCTGCTGAATTTCCAACTCAGCCCTAGTCCATTTAATGTGTAGGGCTTTATGTTTTTGCCCTAAGTATAAAAGGGAAAACCCTAGCCACGTTTTTAGTATTCTGAATATTGTGTTTGTGAATCTTATTTGTGAGATCTAGAGGTGTTTACCTTCACATATACTTATGGTTTCCAATCTCAAGATTAATGTCAAGAGCTTGGTAATCATTCAGTTGCAGAATCAAGTGCTTTAAGATATACAAGCATGTGTGCTTGTGCTTTGCTGAGAATTCAAGGAAAGAAGTAGTCCGTGGACTCGGAGCTGTCACGTGGTCGTGGTAGTAAGTTTCCTACTCGAGGTAGTAATAGGATGTTAGTGGTCTAAGTCGCTATTGTGTAAACTTCAATTCTTTCATAGTGAATTCCTTTTTACCTTGAGGATAGCTAGGTTAAATCGTCCCCAGGTTTTTACCGGTTTGGTTTCCTGGGTTATCATATTGTGTGTTATTTATTTTCCGCATTGTTGCATGATATGATATATTTGTGTTAATCTAGAATTACTTAATTTACCTAAGTTAATTACTTGGCTAAATATCTAGGTTAATCTGTTTGGGTTTAAGGGGTCTAAATTTCTAACAAACATCTCTGGCGCGAGTTGATTTTTGTTTACAGATGATAAAGATGAGTGAGAAGGAAATACAAAGGAGTACAAGGTGCAGCAGATTTGAGAAGAAATCTATACCAACCTCCACACCCTCTTTCCTGCACAAATGAGCAAAACCTTGAACAAGTTGACCCTATTATTCTCCCTTATAATTATATTACATGCCAAGAGGCAAAATGGCAATAAATTATTTTCCAAGTTAGACACCTAAGCTTGACTAATTATCACCTAACCCAAAGACAATTGTGATTTTTTAATTTTAAAAGCAAGGGTGCATGTATGTATCATTATTATTATTTTTATTCTGCAGTTGCGTGCACTTTGTGTTAGGTTCTGAAAGTTTAGAACAATTGGCAAATCGTGAACACAAACTTGTCTAGATATAGATCTTAGAGTTTATAGGTTTTATTAGACAATGCTCAAGGTGATTCAAGTCAATATTCAAGAACAAGTAAGCTGCAGAAAGAAGAATTCAGAAATTGCCTGGTTCAACCGATCGAGAAACAGGCTCGACCGATCGAAAGTCGTATCTGTAGAATTTTAATTAAGCCCAAACAGCAGTTCAAGCCTATTAAGGATTAGGGTTTCAGATCTACTTCTCCCACTATATAAAGGAAACCCTAAGCACCTTTTTATAAAGCTTTTTAGAGAGATAAGAGTGTGCCTCTTTGGTATTTTAGGGTTTTGTAACCAAAAAGCTCTCTCATGTCTTCTACCGGTGTTATTGCTTGAAGAATCTCAAGATCCGGTATTGTTGAAGTTGCTGCCTTCTTTAGTCATCAAAAGTGCTGATGATCTAAACCTTCAAGGGTGGTCTTAAAGTCACAAACAGGAGAGTTTGTGTTGCTAAACCTTTGAGTGGGATCTCAAAGTCACAAGCATGGGTGTTTGTGTTTTGCAAAGGTCAAGGAAAGAAGTAGTCCGTGGACTCGGATCTGTCATGTGGTCATGGTGGTAAGTTTTCTACTTAAAGTAGCAATAAGATGTTAGTGGTCTAAGATGTTAGGTTAAATCCTCCTCAGGTTTTTTACCGGTTTGGTTTTCTTGGGTCATTAGATCTTTGTGTTCTTTATATTTTCCGCTGCTTTACATGATATGATTATTTGTGTTTAACCTAGATCTGAATAATAAACCTAAGTTATTCACTTGGTTAATTAATTAAGTTAAACAATCTAGTTTTACAGGAATCTAAACTTCTTACAAGTGGTATCAGATCGGGTAGCTCTTTTATGTTAGATCTTTTGATCTAAGAGCTGATCCTTGATCTCTGTTATCATGGATAATTTTAAGTGTCTTACTGTTTTAGATTGTGTTGATTTGAATAAAAAGGACACTGTTGTTTCTGTTGATCTTATTGATGCCTGTGAAACTCTTCGTAAGGAATTATTGAAAACTATGAGAATTGCTAAGAAATTCAAGGAAGAGTTAAAATTAGCTAATCTGGAAAAAGAGGAATTGGTTTTTAGATTAGATGAATCTAATAAGAAGAATGAATATTTAAGAAATCAAAATTCCTCTCAAGATGAGAAGATGAAAAGCTTGGAACAAGAGTTAGTTGAATCTAATGTTAAAATTGAAAATTTGACTAGTACCAAGCCTGCTGTTGATAACAGAAGTGTTTCTGTTTCTCTTAAGCCTAAAACTGAGAAAGTTTATATCCCTCCTTTCAAGAAGAATAATAAAGAAAATGCTTATTTTGCTAGGTTAGACAAAGGTAAAAGTTCTGATGTAGATGCTAAAATTTCTAAACCTATGTCTAAACCTACTGCTAGTGTGCAAAAGAAATCTGTTTTTGTGCCTACCTATCACCTTTGTGGTTTTGTTGGCCATATTAGACCAAATTGTTCTTTGTTAAGGCAAAAACCAAAATCTGAGACTAGATTTGTTGTTAGGAACACTAATGTTCTTAAATTTGTTTCTGTATTTCAATCTAGGATATGTGATGATATTTCTCCTGCCATAAGTCCATATAAATTGTTTCATATTCTTTTGAAAAATTTGAGCTTGTTGGCATGTGAAAGGAACGTGGAGGATTTCAATCTTTCTTAGAAGATTGGTGTAATTCCTCAAACACATTCTACTTCACATGGATTTTCACCTACAAAGCTGAAGACTCGTGCTATACGGGTGAGGAAAGATTCTCTAAGGTGAGTGTTGCTGACTTGTCCCTAATTTAATTCTTTTAATTATTTGTGGACATGTTTTGTTTTTGTTTTTGGTTGTTTTGTTTTTTAGGTTATTTTTTTTATTTAAAAAAAAAACCAAAAACATTGAAAAATTTCAAAAAGACAAAAATATTTTATTTTGTGTCTAGTTTTATTTTTCTTGAGGATTACATGAATTATGATATCTCTCTTTTGATTTAGAACATGCTTGATATTGTGGAGAAACATAAAAAGTATGTGTTTTATAAGTGCAAAGCTATTTCTGATTTTGTGTGAGTATGTACTAGTTTGTACATATACTCAAGGGTTAATTAAGAAATTGATATTTCTTGTTTATGTACCCTCTATAGCTTTGTTAAGAACTGTTATGCATTTCATTTGCATTTTTTTATCATTTAGCATAATGTGTGCTTTTAGTTTTGGTCATTAATTGTTTTTGTTTTTTGTATTATATATCTTGGATTTATAATCAAGGTTGGCCATATTATCTTTACATAACATGTTTATGTACCTTGTTTAGCTTGGATGAGCTTATTTATTGCACTTTACTAGTTTGAGCTTTGTAGTGCATGTTGTGTGGGAAGATGTTTATAGTTTTTTATCACTTTATCTTGATCTTGAAGTCACATGCCTTTGATTGTTGGACTTAAACTTATTGAGAAAGGCATAAATAACCATCTCACCACTGTTTACTAGCCAATCATGAACACCTTAGTGCATATTGTAAGATTTTGTGCTCCAGAAAGTGTAGCACATGCACAAAAAGAAAATAAGGTGTAGCCTCGGTTTAAACGCTAAAATTGGTGTGTACATTATTGGACTATAATTAATTTAATCAAATAAAATTGGTGTGTACATTATGAGGCAAAACAAGAAACTTACATGATTGCAAGCTTTTATTACAAGAGATGTGAGAGTTATATGATGTAACTCTTTAGGTGACAGTCTCTTTCAAATTTATGTGATGAATTTTGTAGACATTGTAATTGCTTACTATTCACATATTACCTCACATGTATCTCAAACTTTTGCTAGTTGCACACACTACACAAGTTACTCTTTGCTAAACTTTGTACATATTATTGTGTGTGATTTTGTTTTGGCCATCCAAGATTATATGTTCCTTAATTTTGATGCAAGATTTGAGTTTTGAGGACAAATTGGTTGATAAACTTATTTTTGAGAGATCTGGGTTGAATTCATGCGTTTTTAAAAAACTTTTAATCTCATACTTATGCATTTCATTTATGAAATATTGTGTTTTGAGGAGTTTCTGCATAAAATTGCTCTGTTTTTCAAAAATTTAATTTTTCCAGATTTTCGATCGATCGAATCTATCTCTCGACTGATCAAAATTGCGATTAAAAATTTTGGTTTAAATCTGCTTAGCTCGATTGGTATTCGATCGGTGCTTGACCAATCGAAACTGAAAAATTTTCAGTTTTTAGAGTTTGGTCCAAATTTTTTTTCGTGCATCATTTATAGTTAGGATTCACATTAGTTGCATTGTTTTCTGTATCCATCTTGCAGTTTTACAGTCATATCTCTCATTGTTTTCACACATAACATGCATACACTTTGCTAGATTGGGTACTCAACTTGATTTAAGAATTCATTAATTAATTTTTGAGTCCTTTGTACCTTTTAGTATATGCTATTTTTTATGTGTGAATTGCAGAAAATATTTTTCTCTAAAGATATGATGGATAATCAATGTGCAAATATTTTCTCTGCTCATGCAACTGTTTATGGGTTACATAATGTCAAGTTTGCATTTATTGAAAGAGAGAATATTTTTCTTCATGTATATCCTCAACTTAGTTTTTAAGTTTGGTTTGTGTGTCTTTATTTTCCCCCTCCTAAATTTTCTCCAAAACTTGTTTTGTTTTTCCTATTTTTATAGGGGGAGAAACTTGTTTTTAACCTTTGTTGTTTATAGGGGGAGTTGTTTCTATTCTTTATAGACCTGGATTCATTTGTTTCCTTGATTCTCTATTTTCTCTTGACTTTTGTTGCATATGTTTTCTGTTTACTCTTTGTTTGAGCTGTCTTTGTCAGCTCATGACAAAAAGAGGGAGATTTAGATGAAATGGAGAATATGTGGGAATCCTGTTTGTTTTGTTTAGGGGGAATTGACATTGTTTTCGAAAGGGGGAGAATATAAAAAGTTTTTTGATGTATCTAACTTAGAGGGACTGTTAGAATTTTTTTTTTTTTGTTTCATATTATTGTTTATATGTCTTTCTTTCCACACATGCGGTGATGTGTTTGTTGAGTGTTTCAGGAAAAACAGGTACATTCTGATCAAGACCTTCTACCTCTTCTTGCAACTTCTAGGTTAGGAGTCTTAGATTGGGATTTGTGATGTATTTGAGCATTTTATTGTATTGGGTTGTTCTTGTATTTGAGCATTTCATATTTTATGTAAGTTTTGTCACGAATTGCCAAAGGGGGAGATTGTTAGGTTCTAAAAGTTTAGATCAATTGGCAAATCGTGAATACAAACTTGTCTAGATATAGATCTTAGAGTCTATAGGTTTTATTAGACAATGCTCAAGGTGATTCAAGTCAAGTTCAAGAACAAGTAAGCTGCAGAAAGAAGAATTCAGAAATTGCTTGGTTCGACTGATCGAGAAACAGGCTCGACCGATCGAAAGTCATATCTGCAGAATTTTAATTAAGCCCAAACAGCAGTTCAAGCCTATTAAGGATTAGGGTTTCAGATCTACTTCTCCCACTATATAAAGGAAACCCTAAGCACATTTTTATAATGCTTTTTAGAGAGATAAGAGTGTGCCTCTTTGGTATTTTAGGGTTTTGTAACCAAAAAGCTCTCTCATGTCTTCTACTGGTGTTATTGCTTGAAGAATCTCAAGATCCGGTATTGTTGAAGTTGCTGCCTTCTCTAGTCATCAAAGGTGCTGATGATCTAAACCTTCAAGGGTGATCTTGGAGTCACAAACAGGAGAGTTTGTGTTGCTAAACCTTTAAGTGGGATCTCAAAGTCACAAGCGTGGGTGTTTGTGTTTTGCAAAGGTCAAGGAAAGAAGTAGTCCGTGGACTCGAATCTATTACGTGGTCGTGGTAGTAAGTTTTCTACTCGAGGTAGCAATAGGATATTAGTGGTCTAAGTCGCTATTGTACAAACTTCAATTCTTTCTAGTGGATTTGCTATTTTACCTTGAGGATAACTAGGTTAAATCCTCCCCAGGTTTTTTACCGGTTTGGTTTTCCTGGGTCATTAGATCTTTGTGTTCTTTATATTTTCCGCTGCTTTACATGATATGATTATTTGTGTTTAACCTAGATCTGAATAATAAACCTAAGTTATTCACTTGGTTAATTAATTAGGTTAAACAATCTAGTTTTACAGGGATCTAAATTTCTTACACTTTACATTTTGCATAGTTTCCACATTAGGTGAATATGAATTTATCGTGTGAGACCCACCAAGATATGCTCAAAAGGTCTAATAACTGATTTATTTGTTTATGTTCTTGCTAAACTTGCGGCAGAAGTTGAGCAGAAATTACCTGCTACACCTTATTCATTTTTCTTATAATTTTTATCTTTTACACCTAATTATTGCAATATATTTCACACCCATTAAGAGAGAGAGAGAGAGAAAGAGAGAGAGAGAGAGAGAGAGAGTATAGACACAAATTTCACACCTAATAGATTATTAGTGATATGCCGAAAAGTGGTGTCGTTGGTGGACTCAAATATTGTAGAAGATGTTGCAAAATTTTGTGTCTATAGCATTAGTTAAAAAAATATTATAGCATAAATATTATCCATCATACTCAACCATTGCATGCCTTTGAAGCTCACTCCTTGGGTACTTTTTTTTTTTTTTCTAAATTGTAAATTAGACCCAGAATTTTAGGGTAATTTTGATTTTATTTGTCACACTCCAAACCCAATTGGGTCCAGAGCATGAGAAAAGAACCATTAAAATAAACTGTAGAGGGTTTTACCTTTTTTTTTTTTTTGATAAAGATAAATAAACATTGTGAACTTTCCACAATATAAGTCAGAACTCTATGAGACATCAACAAACAATACAAATTACGAATCATGTCTCCACATGTACATGAAATTCCAAAACTCCAAATGCATCAACATAAATCACAACCCTTCCTAGGATAGGCAACATCAACGACAGAATCTAGGCCTACCATGCCCAAGGCTAACAAACCTCAAGAGCCCAACCTCTGATAGAATCAGCTATGGCCTCGATAAATTTAGTAAGTTGAGTCACCAACCAATCATAGAATAAATCTCTAAATTACCCTAATGCTTTAATCACCACCAATAAAACAAGCTCCATGCCTGTGGTATAGAAAATTTATCTGAAAAATTGTTGGAGAGTGGGATAAGCTAAAGCCCAGTAAGTAGAATAATTAATTGGGGGTGGGGGAAAAGCAATTTATGATAATGAGCATTTTATAAAACGTTTCATAATTTGGGAATTTCCATTTGGATCATGTAAAACCATTTTCCTTAATAAAACGATGAGAATGATTAAAGAATGTAGCACCAAGCTTTCTCAAAATATTCCGACTTGAAGCTACATACTACTTATTGTGAGCTATCAAAACGCCCTTTTAAAACCTGAAAATTTAACCCAAGGCCATGTGACAACACCGTCACAAAGACGAAACTCATCTGCCCTCACAAAGACGAAACTCATCGCCAACACATAGCCAGAACTAATCTGCTGTCACAAAGACGAAACTCAATGCCATCACAAAGACAGAACTCATATGCCATCACAAAGATAGAACTCATCACTATCACAAAGACAGAATTCAAATGCCATCACAAAGAGTCAAAGATGGGTGCTAAGATACCAATGTCACACAAACTATAGTATCGAGCTAGGTAATCATCGGGTAATCACACGTCATGGCACAAGGGTGAAACATAAAGAGCTCACAGATTACATGAATTCAAAACACAGTTCATTTCAAAGTAGTTTCACAAAACCTTTTAATATCCAAAAACATTCACAATCTTCTCAAAGCCTTCAAACTCATTTCTTGTCAAGAAAATTTTGTATCAACTCTCCCAATTATCAAAGCATCTTTAAATTTTGCGAATAATGCAATAAATCCATAAAATCCATTCTCAATAATTTAATCAAGGATTCTTTTCTTTCCTGTGCCAAATATTCTTGCATTTCCCCATATGCAATATTAAACATGAAGCACTTTTCATAAATAGTCATATACATTAAGATTACAACACAATAATTTTTAGAAAGATATAGTTCCACAAATAATTTCCCAAAATGTGTTTAACCCAAAAACAACATTTATGCAACATGATTATTTTCCAAAAATTCCCATTAAAAAGCTACTTATCTCGGAAGGCCAACCAATTTACCTCAACTGGGCACCGCATTCAACCAATCAAGTTACTAGTTCCATCACCAAGTACCTTGGAACCTAGAAACACAAGTATCAAGCCTATTAATAACAAGGCTTACTACAACTTACACTATCAAATTTGTCTCCATAAATCGGAAATGATTCCCTCAAAAATCAAACCTAAGGCCCTAAAGCCTAGCTTAACCATCTCGAGACAAGTACCCCTACCCAAAAGGGAACCATACAAGAAACTCATAGGACTATAACACAACCAAAGCCTTTACTTTCCCTAATGCAAATAATGTGCATTTACCACCTTGATACAAAGTATGTCGCTACCAAACCATGATAAAATTAGCCATAGCAAATCATTTGTCAAAGAAAGCGCATATGAACTTACAAGCTAAACCACACAACAAAAGTTTGGAATAAATTCCTTAAAGTCTCAGCATCCTAATCACACTTTCAGATAACTTCCAACAGGTCAGCCCTTTTAATAAAATTCGTTTGGTCCACTTAATGTTATCCAAAAAGCTTGTATTTAAATAGGGGGGAGCCTTTATATGTCTAGTATGTACCACCAAAAATTCAGCTCAAAATGATTTTCCAATAATTTATTAAAAATCATGTAACGCAGCTTACTCAAATCTGTCATGCAGCTTACTCAAATTTGTCAGGGACAGATTTACAGTCCCAAAAGAAAATTACTATAATTTTAGTACTATTCCAAAATCTTTGAGATTTGATTAATCTTAAAGCTACATGTGTTAACACACATAAACAACTAGGATTACAACCCATAACCTAATATAACAATCATCACAACACAAGTCAAGAAATTCAATCCTATAACTCATATAGGCAATTTACAAAGCGTTGGCATGCAACAAGCACACGCCCACATTCACATATGCCAAAGCCATTCAAATGCAAAGAAAACATTATGAAATCAACTCATGCAACAACAAAACCCATATAGCTGCTCTAGGAAACCAAACCTCAAATAAGCATTAGTAAGATAGACAACCAAAACACCCCATCAAAGCAAACACCCCGAAATAGTTTGAAATTTTTGGATTTAATAAAACTCTTGCTACCCAAATCCTCATAACCCAATAATAATCCAGTACTCACCAAACCCATCAAGTATATACCATAAACATCATAAAATAACAAAACCCAAAGTATTTCATAGCAGAATTAAAGAGAAGATTCATATTTTTACCTTGGGTTTGATCCACTTCAAAATCTCTTGGAGTTTGGTTACACGGAGGACTAATGGAGAGAACTCCTCACTTCCTTGGAGGTCTTGATTTGAGATTGATTTGAGAAAGGAAAAATGATGAAGGAGACATAGGGCTTGAGGATTCGGTCTTTAGGGAGGGAGAAGAAGAGAGAATAAGAGAAAGGAGGGAGAGAGGAGTCGTGAGAATGAAGATGGGGGGTTCACGTGCCTTGATAGATGGGGAACTTACGGACACAACAAATATCTTGTTGGCTAATATTACAAAAATGCCCTCACTACAAAATACACACATACATATAAAATTAAAAATAAACTTGGGATGTTACTTTTTTTTGAGAATAATAAATATTTTAACACACACAGGGAGAGAGGAGAAGGCCTTAAAGAAACTTACAGTGGTGTATAAGCTTGGGATGTTACATTATTCCTCAAAATTTCAAAATTTTAATTTACTTTCTGTCAGTTCGTTTAGACCCCTTAAACCCAACAGATTAACCTAATGAATTAGCCAAGTGATTAACTTAGGTAATTTAATTAAAACTAGGTTAACACAGATAAGCAAAAATAACAAAGCAGCGGAAAATAAATAACACAAAGATATGATGACCCAGGAAACCACACCGGTAAAAACCTGGGGAGGATTTAACCTAGCTATCCTCAAGGTAAACTGAATCCACTATGAAAGAATCGAAGTTTACACGACAAGACTTAGACCACTAACATCTTGTTGCTACCCAAGTGTAGGAAACTTACTACCATGACCCCATGATAGCTCCGAGATCCACAGACTCCTTCTTTCCGGAATTCTTCAACAAATCTACAAGCGCACCTGCTTGTATATCTTTGTGCTCTACTGATTCTGCAATTGTATGATTTACACAACTCTTGACATAAATCTCAAGTTTGTAAACCCTAAGTGTATGTGAAGGTAAACACCTTTAGATCTCACAGCGAGATTCACAAACACAGCAAAACAGAACTCTAAAAACGTGGCTAGGGTTTTCCCTTTTATACTTAGGGCAAACATAAAACCCTATACATTAAAACGGGCTTGGGCTAAGTTGGAATTTTCTGCAGAAAAACGTTCTGCACGATTTTCGATCGATCGAGTCTAATTTTCGATCGATCGAGTCACACAGAAAGTTAATGGTAATTTTGCATAAAAACTCGATTCCAACTTTACATTAAATCCCATACTTTGAGCAAGTCTAACAGACGACTAAACATTGTTTTGATCATGGTTTGCCAACATAAAAATTGAAGTTCTAAATACATTAGATCCTAGTCTTTAGAACCTAACAAACTCTCCCTTTGGCAATCCATGACAAAACACAGACTTAACAAAAAGCTCAAAGTTACAAATTGAAAAAGCCCATTACAAAATAAATAGCCACTTAACAATTCAACCTAAACTACTATCTAACAGTTGCAAGGTAGACAGCAGCTTGACTAAAAACAACCTGTATATTCCTGTAACACTTAACAAACACATAAACGCATGTGTGTAAAGGAAAAACAGCAAATCAACAAATATGCAAACTAACTCTCCCCCTAAGTTAGATATACCAAAAATAATTTCAACTCCCGAAAAAGAGCATTCCTGTTATTTTCCACACAAATTCAACATAACTCCCCCTTTTTGTCACGTATTGACAAATACAACTCAAACAAAGAGTAAACAGGAGAGAAAAAAAGGAACTAAGGGAACATAAAACAGATTAGCTCTATAGAAAAAAAAGATAACTCCCCCTATAAAGAGCAACAACTCCCCCTATGAACAACAAAGGTTAAAAAAAACTTTTCTCCCCCTATAAAAATAGGAAAAACAAAACAAGTTTTGGGAAAAACAGTTTTGGGGAAAATTTAGGAGGTGGGGATAAATAAAAAACACACAAACCCAAAAAAAATTAAGTTGAGGATACACATAAAGAAAAATATTCTCTCTTTCAATAAATGCAACTTGACACTATGTGACCCATAAACAGTTGCATAAGTAGAAAAAATATTTGCACATTGATTATCCATCATATCTCTTAAGAAAATTATTTTCTGCAATTCACACATCAAGAAAAATAGCATATACTAAAATGTACAAAAGACTCAAAAATTAATCAATCAATTTTTAATTCAAGTTGAGTACCCAATTTAGCAAAGTGTATGCATGGTATGTGTGAAAACAATGAGAGATATGACTGCAAAATTGCAAGATGGATACAGAAAATCAATGCAATTCATGTGAATCCTAAATATAAATGATGCATGAAAAAAAAATTTGGTCAAAAACTCTAAAAACTGAAAATTTTTTCAGTTTCGATCGATCGAGTATCGATCGAATACCAATCGAGTCAGACAGAATCAAACCAAAAATTTTAATCGCAATTTCGATCGATCGAGAGACAGATTCGATCGGTCGAAATTCTGAAAAACTCAAATTTTTGAAAAACAGAGCAATTTTATGCAGTAACTCCTCAAAGCACAGTGATTCATGAATGAAATGCATGAGTATGAGACTGAAAGTTTTTCAAAAACACATGAATACAGCCCAGATCTTCTAAAATTAAGATTTTCAATCAATTTGTCCTTAAAACTCAAATTTTGCATCAAAATCAAGGAACATATAATCTTGGATGGCCACAACAAAATCACACACAATAACATGTACAAAGTTTAGCAAAGAGTAACTTGTGTAGTGTGTGCAACTAGCAAAAGCTTGAGAAACATGTGAGGTGATATGTGAATAGTAAGCAATCACACAGTCTACAAAATTCATCACATAAATTTGAAAGAGACTATCACCTAAAAAGTTACATCATATAACTCTCACATCTCCTAGAATAAAAGCTTGCAATCATGTAAGTTTCTTGATTTGCCTCAAAATATACACACCAATTTTAATTGATTAGAAGCTTATTATAGCCCGATAATGTACACACCAATTTTAACATTTTAACCGAGGCTACATCTTATGTTCTTTTTGTGCATGTGCTACACTTTCTCGAGCACAAAATCTTATGATATGCACTAAGGTGTTCATGATTGGCTAGTAAATAGTGGTGAGATGGTTATTTATGCCTTTCTCATTAAGATCAAGTCCAACAATCAAAGACATGTGACTTCAAGATCAAGACAAAGTGATCAAAAACTATAAACATCTTCCCACACAACATGCACTACAAAGCTCAAACTAGTAAAGTGCAATAAAATAAGCTCATCCAAGCTAAACAGAGTACATAAACATGTTATGTAAAGATAATATGGCCAACCTTAATTATAAATCCAAGATATATAATACAAAACACATAAAAATCTTTTTGGTTTAAAAAAATTTATGACCAAAACTAAAAAGCACACTTTATGCTAAATAATTAAAAAAATGCAAATGCAATGCATGACAGTGCTTAACTAAGCTATAGAGGGTACACAAACAAGAAATATCAATTTCTTAATTAACCCTTGAGTACATGTACAAACTAGTACATACTCATACAAAATCATAAATAGCTTAGCACTTATAGAACACATGCTATTCAAGTTTCTCCACAATGTCAAGCATGTTCTAAATCAAGAGAGATATATCATAATTCATGTAATCCTCAAGAAAAATTAAAACTAGACACAAAATAAAATATTTTTGTCTTTTTGAAATTTTTCAATGTTTTTTGATTTTTTTTTTTAAATAGAAAACAACCTAAACAAAACAAAACAACCAAAAACAAAAACAAAACATGTCCATAAATAATTGAAAGAATTAAATCAAGGACAAGTAAACAGCACTCACCTTAGAGAATCTTTTCTCACCCATATAGCACGAGTCTTCGGCTTTGTAGGTGAAAATCCATGTGAAGCAGAGTGTATTTGAGGAATTACACCAATCTTCTGAGAAAGACTAAAATCCTGCAATTTCCTTTCACAAGCCAACAAACTCAAATTTTTCAAAAGCATATGAAACAATTTATTTGGACTTATGGCAGGAGAAATATCATCACATGTCTTAGATTGAAATACAGAATGCTTAAATTTCAATTTATGACAATTAGGACGAATGTGACCGGAGACACCACAAAAGTGACAAACAGGAACAAATTTAGGAACATCAGTATTCCTAACAGCAAATCTAGTCTCATATTTTGGTTTTTGCCTCAACAAAAAACAATTTGGTCTAATATGACCAACAACACCACAAAGGTGACAGGTAGGCACAAAAACAGATTTCTTTTGCACACTAGTAATAGGTTTAGACATAGGTTTACAAACTTCAGCGTCTACATCAGAACTTTTACCTTTATCTAATTTAGCAAAATAAGTCTTTTCTTTATTATTCCTCTTGAAAGGAGGAATATAAACTTTTTCAGTTTTAGGCTTAAAAGAAACAGAAACACTTCTGTTATCAACAGCAGGCTTGGTACTAGTCAAATTTTCAATTTTAGCTTTAGATTTAGCTAACTCTTGTTCCAAGCTTTTCATTTTCTCATCTTGAGAGGAAATTTGATTTCTCAAAAATTCATTCGTTTTATTAGATTCATCTAATCTAACAATCAATTCCTCTTTTTCAAGATTAGCCAATTTTAACTCTTCTTTAAATTTCTTAGCAATTTTCAAAGACTTAGATAATTCCTTACGAAGAGTTTCAAAGGCATCAATAAAATCAATAGAAACAACAGTGTCCTTTTTATTCAAATCATCACAATCAAAAACAGTAAGACACTTAAAATTATCCATGATAACAAAAATCAAGGATCAACTCTTAGATTAAAAGATCTAACACAGAAGAGCTACCCGCTCTGATACCACTTGTCAGTTCGTTTAGACCCCTTAAACCCAACAGATTAACCTAATGAATTAGCCAAGTGATTAACTTAGGTAATTTAATTAAAACTAGGTTAACACAGATAAGCAAAAATAACAAAGTAGCGGAAAATAAATAACACAAAGATATGATGACCTAGGAAACCACACCAGTAAAAACCTGGGGAGGATTTAACCTAGCTATCCTCAAGGTAAACTGAATCCACTATGAAAGAATCGAAGTTTACACGACAAGACTTAGACCACTAACATCTTGTTGCTACCCAAGTGTAGGAAACTTACTACCATGACCCCATGATAGCTCCGAGATCCACGGACTCCTTCTTTCCGGAATTCTTCAGCAAATCCACAAGCGCACCTGCTTGTATATCTTTGTGCTCTACTGATTCTGCAACTGTATGATTTACACAACTCTTGACATAAATCTCAAGTTTGTAAACCCTAAGTGTATGTGAAGGTAAACACCTCTAGATCTCACAGAGAGATTCACAAACACAGCAAAACAGAACTCTAAAAACGTGGCTAGGGTTTTCCCTTTTATACTTAGAGCAAACATAAAACCTTATACATTAAAACGGGCTTGGGCTGAGTTGGAATTTTCTGCAGAAAAACATTCTGCACGATTTTCGATCGATCGAGTCTAATTTTCGATCGATCGAGTCACACAGAAAGTTAATGGTAATTCTGCATAAAAACTCGATTCCAACTTTACATTAAATCCCATACTTTGAGCAAGTTTAACACACGACTAAACATTGTTTTGATTATGGTTTGCCAACATACAAATTGAAGTTCTAAATACATTAGATCCTAGTCTTTAGAACCTAACACTTTCTTAACATTACCTATTGTTTTGATTGAGAATTCTTCTGCTCATGCTAAGATTGACATTGTCACCCTAGCCCAAAGCGATGCACTTTTAATGCGATAATAATAGTTGTACTTTATGTACTTTTTATTATTTTTCCAGTTTCTTTTTCTATCAATTATTCATTTTCTGTTTGATTTTCTTAGGAAAATATAAATACATAAATACAACAATCTTTGCTGCGTTCTCTTGTTATCTAAATAGAAATCCAACAATCTCACATACTATTTTTTAATAATCCAACAATCATACATGCAAAAATTACATAAATAAAATTATTCAAATCACAAGGGGATATTCTCCGAATACAAAAATTCAACCACAAAAATTTATACGAGAGAGAGAGAGAGAGAGATTTTTTTTTTCTTTTTTTTTGGTTGATTGGTAAAGTTTGATTTATTTTTAGATATTAAAGAATTTATTCTAGTGTATGAAATTTTTTATGCTATTTAATTTACTTGGCATGTTTAATTGATATATAAAAATTTGATTGGTCCTACTAGTATATATGACAAGAATAAGTGTCACTTAACTGACATATCAACACAGGTATGGTTGGAAGGGTTCTTAATTAAAACGATAGGTAATATTAAGGAATTATGTTGGATTTATTTAACCCTAACAAATTAAATCAATAATTTTAAACATAGGGGAGCAAAATCAAAATCATCCCGAATTGATTTATTTTAGGGTATAATTAAGTGTTTTTTTTTTTTTCTCTTTTTACAACAATCAAGAAGAGGATCATGTGGTTATCTTTAGCATGCACCCTTACTCTTGGGTTGAAGGTAACCCCACCCACCATGGGTAGCCATCTATAAACACTTAATTAACTTGACCATCAATAAACACGGGACCTGTCTTAGAATGCTACTTGGTTATTCCCCATACAAACAACCACTTTTCACTCTCTTTTTTTAGTTTTTTTAAAATTAATTTATTGTTAATCTTGATTAAAACTTTTGTTGCTTGTAACTTTGTGGAATACTTTAAATTTTATCAAATGAGCCAAGGGAAGAAAGGGAAAAAAATTATCAATAATTTGACACTAGCCTCTAAGCATGCGCTCATGCACGTGCTTAGAGGCACTTCTTATTTATTTATTCATTTTTTTTTTTTAAAAGGTTAGTAGTTTTTATTCATCATAATTTAGGATAATTACATTTTCCAATGACAGAATTCCTTAGGGGCATGATGAATTGTTATATAAAAACTTATTTCACCCACAAACACATAACACTCATCGCACCCTTATGTATTTTTGTGAATGGAAAATGTAGTAATATTGAATTATGATGAATGAAAACTATTAACCTTCAAAAAAAGGGGAAAAAAAAGAAGAAGCCTCTGAGCTTGCCCGTGAGTGTGCACTCAAAGGCTAAAATTCCGTAATTATAACTCATGTTTAGCAATTCTGTCAATGTTATAATCAATGTTTCAATGATTGGAAGATGGTACTATAATTCAATATTAACCTTTATTGGAAAGAAAAGAAGATCCTCTAAGAAAATCTTATAAAGCGTACATATTGTTGTAAAATATTATTAGATATATTTTAAAGCAAACACTTTTTTTAAGGAAAAGATATAAAATGCTATTAAGAGAAGCTGGCTAAAGCAGCATATAGTACAGAAAGAAACAGTGGTGAAACATCCTCTATCGACACTAAAAAATCTAGGACACTAACCACATGTTAATCCAGAATGTTATCTGTTGGGGAAAATACATGTTTGTATCACATACAAAACATACGCAGCGGAAAATTAACGGATCTACTTCATTCGCAATTGATAACATGCACTATGAAAGTTTTAGAATTTCAGAACAAGAAAGCGTACCTTGGTGCGGTGAAATTCAAAACCAAAGATCAGAAGTTCTTGGGAAGGCTTTTAATCTTCACTCCAATTCCACTTAATGCCCAAGATGTGTGATCTCTCAATTAGTTTCCAAGGAGAGAATAAGAGAGTGTCCAACACTCACATACAAACCATTTCATTCCTTGTGTAATTTTGATGAAAAACACTTATGAAAAAACTCATGAAAGGACTTGTGAAATTCTGTATGTTTCTCTCCTTATATATAATTGATTATCTAATTGGTCTAGCCTTTTGGGCCATCCAATTGGCTCTAGTGTGTGGCTAAGAGTGGGACCAAAATGGAACAAATAAGACTCTAGCTTCAATGGGCCTTGGGTTTTTCTGTCAACTCTTGACAAGTCCAAAGTTACCATTAATTATATTCAATACCACTATATGAATATAATTGCACTCTAGGCCTTATTAATAAATTATATCCCAAGACTTTATTATACATGCAACCCATTCATTAAAATATTCGTAGTAATACAAAGTCATGAATATAGACTGCCACTTTGAAGATTACTACATCTTAATTCTTGAGTACCCAGTTTAATCCTTAATATTATTCATCATATATTTATGAAATCCAATTCCATAAATATATACTTTAGTAACTCCTTACTAAAGTGGTTGAGCCCAACTCTCTGAATAACTAATCCCATTAAACTTATCTCAAGGGAATATTTTATATCTCCGTTAAGAGATTATGAATTCCATCTTGAGAATATATGTTCCATCAACACTAAATGCGATTGCCCAACATACTAAGGTTTTGACCGTAACTTATAGATCTCACTCCTGATATATCAAAGCAACTTACATCTCATGATTAGGTCCATTATTCTCTCAGGATTTAGAGTTGATATAAATAGAAGTCGTGAGATTTATTATTCATTTGACAATCGTTAGGAGAATAATAAATCTCACAGCAGTCTAGTTCAATATGTCTTAACTCTTAAAACATATCAACATAACAACTAGAAATCTTCATTTCTGTGATCAAGACAAATCATCTTAGTTGATATGTTATAGTCTTCGCAGATAAAACGCCCAATTTCATCACCGACTACGAACTACATTCTGAGTTTACAAAGAACTTGCAATTTATATCTTTTGTGACTAAATCACATAAATCACAAACTATGCATCTCATGGACTAAGATAATGTCCCATTAGTTCATTTATAGATAGTCTCATATAATTAAACAATTTAATTATTTATGACATGCCAATAAATTGGATTTTAGGGCATAACCCCAACAATCTCCCACTTGCCCTCAAAGACAATTTACCATACATCCGACACTTATCTCCCTTTAGAGTAATTTATAGTCACTCTAAGGCAAGGTTTGGAAACAAGTTTCAGCCAAATTTATTGCATAAATTATCTTTTCCACTACTACTTCTTAAGCCCTCATATCTCTCTAATAAGATAATACTTACATATAATGTGTATCTTCACCACCTAAGATGAACACATATCTTGAAGTCCAATTTCATGAATCACAATCAAACTAAAGTCAGCATTTGTACATCCAGTAACAATCAAATCCTCACTTTTGTGGACAAGCACATAATCTCTCATTCTCCTAAGATATTTGAGTATATGCTTTACTCCCACTAAATTAAGTAATCTTTGATTCAATTGATATTTGCTTACCATGCCCACCGCAAAATAGATATTTAGCCTAGTATATAGCATAGCATAAAGACTTCCTATTGATATGATATTAGGAACCATCTTAATATGCACTTCCTTTTATATGTCTTAGGACTATAGTCCTATATAAGGGAACTTCAAACTTGAAAGGAAAGAATCCTTTCTTGAAGTATTACATGCTATACTTGTCTAGAATCTAATCTATTTAAGCAGTTTGAGATAGACTCAATATCCTAATTTCTGAATTGTAATAAAGTTTAAATTCTTAGGATATGACTAGTCTTTCTCAAGTACTTTATATCAAACTGGATTAGACAACAAAAACTCTATTGATGACAATATCTCTACATCATTCTAAATGATTAGAATGTCATCAACATACATTAAGAAATTTATTATTCTATATAGCTTTCACACACATAAGGCCTTTTAATACTTGATCAAAATCAAATAAATTGATTGTGTGATCAATGATGATATTTTATGATTTAGATTCTTGCTTTAGTCCATAAATGGAATTTAAGCAACTTGCATACTAAACACTACTATTTCTTTGCTATGTACAAGTCTAGTTACATCATATAGATGTCTTCCTCAAGATTGCTACTAAAAGAAGCTTTCTTGATATCCACCGCCATATTTCAGCCAAATGAAATATAATGGATAAGAGAATCTTGATAGAGTCAATCTTGACTATTGGTGAAAAAATCTTTTCATAATTGAACTATTTCTTTCTAAATAAATCTTTTTGCCACTAGTCTTGACTTTGAAGGTTTGCACCTTCAAATCTATCAATCTCATTTACTTGTAGACCTATTTGAAAACAATAGGCCTAATGCCATTAGGCGCCTCTACAAGTTCTAGACTTCAAATAGAATCCAATTCTATTCACATAACCTTGATCCAGTAATCCATATTCATATCATCTATTTCCTTTACATAGGACCGAGGATCAAATTCGTATCCTTGTGGAATAATTTCAAAAGTTTATCCCAAAAGTATGAACTTACTTGGTAATTAATAATCCTCCCACTACGATATTGTACCGATGTATTAGCTATGCATTTAGAATAATGCTTTGTGATGTATCTAATACAACCATCTCATTTCTAAATGTATTTTACTGTTGTCTTTCAACAAATTCTAACATCTATCTTCTAGAACAATTTTATGTTTAGCCTTAAGATTATTCACATAGTCATCATCAAGAACTTTGTATTTGTACTATACAAACATCTTGTTTTCTTTATGACTACCAAAACAATCTTTTGCAATTCCTTTTGGATACCCTTCATAAACACACATTTTTTTACCTTTTGATTTCAATTTGTAAGACTTCCTTTCTAGCACAAGTGCTGGACATCTCTAAAAGTGGAAGTATCATATACTAGGTTTTCACTCAATCCACGATTTGATAAATGTCTTAGGAACAAACTTTTGAAATCAACTTTAGAAAATGTATAGTAATTACTAGAGTATATCTCCAAAAGAAATAAGCAAACGGAAATACTTATCATGTACTTTACTATTTCTAAAAGAGTCTTATTCATCCTTCATGTATGTACTGACTTAAAGAAGTCAGTGGATCTTTATTCCTTTACAATAAAGGAGCCCTAGATCTTATAATCCTCTAAATAGAATTCATAGACTGGGAATATAACAGAATAATGGTTCTAAAAACCCATCTTTCACCAATCTTGAATATCATTTAGATTAATAAGATCTAGACATAAGTGCCAAATACATACAATACCAAAGGATGGAAACTTTCTCTTTAAAAAGTAAAACATGTAAATTTCCATCTTGAAAATAATCATGGACAATGCTTAGCATTATCAAAACAGAAACACTTTCCTTTTGGTCATGCTTTTGAATCTAATTTCCTTTTTGGCAACTACTAGGACAACTTGCTTGTCCAACTATTTGGTATTATAATTCATCTTCTTATCACCCTTACCTTTCGGTTCAGGCTAAGGATTTGAATTAAATCATATTGATCCTAGCCTTAGCTTTTAGGATGACTTCCATTGCGTAGAACTCACTCATCAATTCATATAACATAAAAAGAATTTATTTTCAAAACAATCTAAATCGATCAAATGATTCTAACAAGGACTTGTGAATCATATCCATATGAGATTAACATTTAATCTCTACATCCAAGAATTCCAATTAATTTTAAAAATAAAATATTTTCATAAAATGATATAGAATTGGAACTCCTCAAGCCTTTGTTAGCATTCAATATGATTCATACCAAACATCTCATTTAGACTTTATATAAAGTCTAAGTCTAGCACTAACTCTTGTATCTCATGCTGTTACACACTTGAGATAGAAGCCAATGTAACATTTTAGCATTTCAATGGAGACTATGATCATATCATAAGCTATCTTCCATCAATGCATCATGCATAGGAAATTATGACAATGCTGAGTCGAAACATATTTATGTACTTCAGCTCCTTTAAGCTTCATGTCCAAAATTATTTCTTAGTTAATGTGATTCATTTAAAATAGTAGCTAGCGAACAAAATTTATGACAACTTTATTTTAAGACTATGAACATAATTTCAGGGACATTATATTTTGCATCCATAACTATATAGTATGAAAACCCGAAAATCATACTATACTAGGTGCAACGACAACCTAATCTCACAATTAATATTCCTCGGAAGCGAGGTCATACCAATCACTATGATTAGGAGAGAAATATTCTCATTATTAATGCTATCATGGTAACTCTTACCAAACAAAAATAATTTGCCGCTTTTTCTTTAGCCTCTAAGTAATAATGACATAGCTCCGAAGGGAGGTTAACATTACACTTAGTCTAGTGTACACCATTGTCTAGAATTATGCGTAGCCACATTTCATCCCTTTAACAGGTTTATTTTGAGTACCATGATAAAAACACCCTCCGTATGGAATGCAAAGCTCGAAGCTAAGACAAGGTGTTTGATCAAACCACTATAAACCAGGAAATTCAATCTTATAGTACCATGAAATAAACATCCTCCGCATGGAACGCAAGGCTCGAGGCCAAGACGAGATGTTTACCCCACACCACCATGAAATAAATATCCTTCAACCCTTGTATCTCTCTCCCACTAGAAATTTTAAAACAAGTGGATTGTCATGAAATCATTGTGATCTCATCACAATTTTAACCCTACACATCAAATGTGTTTAATTGTTTAAATTCAATGTGATATAACTAAGTCACGTCACAATAGCGTAACGAACATTCGCGCAATCACAAAGAAGTTTAACCTTGTAATCCATGAAGTAAATACCCTCCGCATGGAATGCAAGACTCGAAGTCAAGACAAGGTATCTATTCACATTACAATAAACTTAACAAAAGAGTTATTTCAGCACTCCCACTCATTATTTGGGTTTTTCTTAAATAATTGTGATTCCATCACAACTAATAACCTTGCACTTGATAAAGACTCTAATCTTATTAGAATCACTAACTAAAATGAAAGTCCTAAACTATTCAGGATTCCTTGAACTCTAATGGATCAAAAATTAATGATAAAGAACTCTATCCTTAATTTACTAAATAAAAATTTCTAATCTCATTAGAAAATATATATACCTTTTAATTAAGCTTTAATCTCATTAAAACTTCTAATTAAAATAAATTAAGGATTTTAAATCATACAACAATTCCAATCTCATTAGAATGTTTCTTAAAAGACAAGTCCTAAACTATTTAGGACAAAGAGTTCTATTTAACTAATATCTTTGATCTCATTAGGTCTTTTAGTTAGAATCATGTGTAATCTCATCACACATTTCCTTACACTTTATACATTTGAAAACATTTAGAAAATATTCAAAATACTGTCTCGCGGGTATCTCGTGACTAAGCACTTCTCGCGAAAACGATTTAAAGCAAAAAATTGAAAACACAAAAATCAGACAAAAACTTTTGCTACTGTCTCGCGACTGTTTCGCAAGTAAAGCTTACTCGCGAAAAGTTTTTGTCTTCAGAATCATTTTTTGCGAGTAACTTCGCGGGAAGCTAACCTGCGAAAAACTTGTGTTTTCAGTTTTTCCAGAGCAATTGCAAACAGTTTTCAACGATTTTTCATGAACAAACAACCATCATATGAACATGATATGCAGAATTTGATATCAAAACTAAATTTCATTGATGCTCTAGCCTTAAAGATCAATTTAACATACTTAATTTCAAATTTAAACAACATCATAACATCAATATCAGTTTTTATCAAATCATAGTTTCAACTACCATGCAGAAAATTAAATACATAGATAAAACATGTTATACAAATTCGAATTGAAGACTGCTCTGATACCATTTTTTGGGGAAAATATATGTTTGTATTACATACAAAACATACGCAGTGGAAAATTAACGGATCTACTTCACTCGCAATTGATAACATGCACTATGAAAGTTTCAGAATTTAAGAACAAGAAAGCGTACCTTGGTGCGGTGAAATTCAAAACCAAAGATCAGAAGTTCTTGGGAAGACTTTTAATCTTCACTCCAATTCCACTTAATGCCCAAGATGTGTGGTCTATCAATCAGTTTCCAAGGAGAGAATAAGAGAGTGTCCAACACTCACATACAAACCATTTCATTCCTTGTGTAATCTTGATCAAAAACACTTATGAAAAAACTCATGAAAGGACTTATGAAATTTTGTATGTTTCTCTCCTTATATATAATAGATTATCTAATTGGCCTAACCTTTTGGCCCATTCCAATTGGGCTCTAGTGTGTGGCTTGGAGTGGGACCAAAAGGGAACAAATAAGACTCTAGCTCCAATGGGCCTTGGGTTTTTCTGTCAATTCTTGACAAGTCCAAAGTTACCATTAATTATATTCAATACCACTATATGAATATAATTACACTCTAGGCCTTATTAATAAATTATATCCCAAGACTTTATTATACATGCAACCCCTTCATTAAAATATTCGTAGTAATACAAAGTCATGAATATAGACTGCCACTTTGAAGATTACTACATCTTAATCCTTGAGTACCCGGTTTAATCCTTAATGTTATTCATCATATATTTAAGAAATTCTGTAAGTTTGTTTAGATCCCTTAAACCCAAACAAATTAACCTAGATATTTAGCCAAGTGATTAACTTAAGTAAATTAAACAATTATAGGTTAACACAAATATACCATATCATGCAAAGGTGCAGAATAATAAAGAACACATGATATGATGACCCAGGAAAACCAAACCGGTAAAAAACCTGGGAGGATTTAACCTAGCTATCCTCAAGGTAAAAAGGAATTCACTATGAAAGAATCGAAGTTTACACAATAGAGACTTAAACCATTAACATCCTATTTCTACCTGCCTGTAGGAAACTTACTACCACAACCACGTGACAGCTCCGAGACCACGGACTCCTTCTTTCCTTGAATTCTTAGCAAAGCACAAGCAACACCTGCTTGTATATCTTGAAGCTCTTTTGTTCTGCAATTGTATGATTTACCAATTTCTTGACATGAATCTAGAGTTTGGAAAACCTAAGTGTATGTGAAGGTAAACACCTCCAGATCTAACAAATAGATTCACAAACACAGCATTCAGAACTATAAAAACGTGGCTAGGGTTTTCCCTTATATACTTAGAGCAAAACATAAAACCCTATATATTAAATGGGCTAAGGTTGAGTTGGAAAATTCTGCAGAAAAAACATTCTGCACGACTTTCTATCGGTCAAGTCTAATTCTCGATTGATCGAGTCAGGCAAAAATGCACAGTAAATTTTGCAATAATTCGATTCTAACTTTACATGAAAAGCCATACTTTGAGCAAGTCTAACACAAGACTAAAGATTGTTTTGATCATGGTTTGCCAACATTACAAATTGAAATTCTAATTTATTAGTTCCTAATTCCTTAGAACTTAACAAACTCCCTTTTGGTAATTCGTGACAAAACACGGACTTAACAAAAAGCTCAAAGGTTACAAAATAAAACAGTCCATTACAAAATAATAGCCACAGTAACAAATTCAACCTAACTACTATCTAACAGTTGCAAAAGTAGACAACAGCACGACTGAATCAACCTGTATATTCCTGTAATACTTAACAAACACATAAACGCATGTGTGGAAAATACAAGTAACAAAAAAAAAAAACTTCTTGATTTCACATAACTCAAAATAAAGACATATATCATGAATAACATCATAAATATAAATCAATAAGCAATGTAGCATAGTGAAACAAGAAACATATACATAAAAATGTATCTCAAAAATATCTCCACTATCATGAGCCAAAAATGAAAATACACAGTGAAGCACCTAGATACAATCTAAAAGACTCCACAAGCTCCTCAGTATCACTAAAAGATACAAAAACTCCCCCTAAGACAAAAATCTCCTCTACAAGATATGTACTCCACAATAGAATGTACTCCCCCTTTTTGTGACGAATTGCCAAAGGGCACTCACTCATCATCAAAAGGAGGCGGTGGAGGAGAACGATGAAAACTCGCCAAATTCGCTCTCAAAGCACGAAGCTCATCAAGTACATCCACTAGAAGCTGACCATGAGCTGCCTGAACAGTCATGACAGTGTCCAAAGTCCGATGAATATCAGAAACATCCGAAGGAGAAGGTGGAGGAACATCAGCAGCAGCAGCAGGATCAGTAGACGTCTCAGCCGCAAGAGCATCTGTAGAAGAAGAAGGAGGTGGAGTGACACCGGAAGGCTCTACCCTAGGACACTTAGAGCTAGCTCGAAGTTGAGTAGCCCTTTGTCTCAGAAAGGTAGCACCTATAGGAGCAATAATGTGAACGGGCTCAGAAGCAGGGAAATCACCTAAACCTAGATGAAGGAGAATTCTATGAATAAAGACAGGAAAAAATAAAGCATGAGCCGTAGAACTACTCCGATGCACCTCGTTCAAAGAACGAAGAAACAGGTGTGGAAAACTGATGGGAGCATCAGTAACAAGAGTATACAAAAAGACACACCGCTAAATCGGGAGAGTATGAAGATGAGAAATGGGCCACAAGGAATGATAGGCAATCCTAAAGAAAAGATAATGAAGCTCAGAGAGCTCAGCAGACATGATCCGAGGATCAGAACCCCACTGGATAGAAGACCCAGTGATGTAAGACATCACGTCATCAAGAGGCGGAGACTCATCATAGGGAAAGACGGGATGATCAACAATAGGCACCCCAAGAGCATCAGACACTACCGAAGGGGTAATGCGATACTCAACACCTCATAACCAACTCTTAACTAGAGTGTTGGTATCATAGATGTGGATAGACAGGGTCGAGTAGAACTCCTTAATCAAGGTAATTGAGGCGGATGATCAATGTCTAACAAAGGTAACCAACCCCGACGCTCAAAATTACGTCTCACCTCAGGATCAACCTCATCTAAAATGACCAGACTCTCACCCCAAATATGACGCCTAAGGTTAAGGGTCTCATATGTCTCTTGGTTCTTCTCACTAGGAAACCGATCACTATTAAAGGAAGGTGAAGGGACAGAGGTCCTATGGGCTCTAGTTTTCCTAGGCATGGTGCTAAGGACAAAAAAGGAGAGACACAGATGAGAAAGGACAAAGACAAAAAGTAGAGAAACCAAGGGCAGACTGCAAGTTAGCACAGCATAAAATATAGAAATATCAATCTATATGATGCATGAGCATGATAATCAAATGATGCATGAACTAATGCAGTGACATAGTTCAAAAATGATCCAAATTCACAAAATTGGCTTGAACAAGAAATTTTTATCAAAAATTCCTAATTTTCAAAAACCCAGTTTTACAAAACACAACAAATTGAGAAATTGATCAGCACAACAGTTATAAAACTCAATATAATGATCAAATTAATCAATCTAACAAGCCAATTTCATCAATTTATATCAATTTGAAAAAAATCCCCAAAATTCATCAATTTCAAGTCCTAGATTTTCAAATTGTCCACAAAACACTAAATTAATCAAATTAAACCACTTGTTGTACTTGTATATGGTGTCCCCACAAAAACCCATGATTAATTTGAAAGAAAAACACCCAAAATCAATACCAAAAACACAAAAACTACAAATGCCGAAAATACCCAAAAATGCATGAAAAATGAAAATAAAATCAAAAGGAGGGGCAAAAGAGACTTCCCGGCCTTGGGAGAGAGATTCTTTGCAAAAAGAATGAAGGAAAACGACAAAAATAGCAAAAAGGGGCTTGACCGGTTGGTGAGAGAGAGAAAAGGATTTGAATAGTTTTTGAAAAGTGAAGAACACGTGAGAGAAATTTCTTTTTTAAAAACACTCAGCCCGATTTTTGATCGATCGAAAAACAGATTCGATCGGTCGAAAATCCTTCAATTGATCCAAAACCAATCGAGTACCGATCGAAACACACCGAAACTCTCCAGGGATTTTAAAAACATTTTCGATCGGTCGAAAAACATGTTCGATCGATCGAAATTCTGGAAAAATAGATTTTTTGAAAAACAAACCAATTTTAGTGCAGACACTCCTCAAAGCATTAGATTTTATGAATAAAATGCATGAGTATGAGATGAAATGTTTTTTAAAAACACATGTATTTATCCCAGATCTCCCAAAACAAGATTTTCTTACAGATTCCCTTAAGAACTCAAAAACAAACATGTTCTGCATCAATTTAAGGAAATTTTCAAACATGGTTGGTCAGACCAAAAACACACACAATAACATGTACATAGTTTAGCAGAGAATAACTTGTGTAGTGTGTGCAACTAGCAAAAGCTTGAAAAACATGTGAGGTGATATGCACATAGTGATTAATCACAATTTCTACAAAATTCATCACATGAATTTGAAAGAGACTATAACTTAAAGAGTTACATCATATAACTCTCACATCTCCTAGAATAAAAGCTTGCAATCATGTAAGTTTCTTGATTTGCCTCATAATTAATATCAATTGTAATTGATCAGAAACTTGTTAACAAAGCCGGGATAATGTACACACCAATTTTATTTGAATTGTGAAATTATTATAGCCCAATAATGTACACACCAATTTTAGCATTTTAATAGAGGCTACACCTTATGTTCTTTTTATGCATGTGCTACACTTTCTCGAGCACAAAATCTTACGATATGCACTAAGGTGTTCATGATTGGCTAATAAACAGTGATGAGATGGTTATTTATGCCTTTCTCAAAAAGTTCAAGTCCGACAATCAAAGACATATGACTTCAAGATCAAGATCAAGTGATCAACAATTATAAATCTTCCCACACAACATGCACTACAAAAATTTTAGCTAGTAAAGTGTAGTAAAATAAGCTCATCCAAGCTAAACAAGGTACATAAACATGTTATGCAAAGTAGATTGACCAACCTTGTCTTCAATTTCTAGAAAAATATAGCAAAAACACATTTTGCACAATTTTTTTTTTAAAAAAGGAAATAAAACAACCTAGAATGAAATGCATGAATGTTATGCAATGCAAACCCAAAAAAATATATGGTCACAAAAGATAGAACAATGAAGCACAAAGACCATGTTAGACAGACCTAATTAGGTTTAGCATTTTGCATCCAAAACCTTTTAGATGCAACTCCTGCATTGGAGTTATGATTCATATTAGAATTCTGAGCAACTCCAAGATTGGAATAAAGGTTTAACGCTTTTACCAACTCACTAATAAGTACCATAGGATCTTGTTCTTGAGGCATAGGTACTTTAGATTTATTTGCTCACTTTGCAGCATGCAACTTGAAACAATTTGGACGAATGTATCCAGACTTTCCACAAAAATGACAAACCCATGCAGGCTTATCAAGAAATTTTCCCTTAGAAGAATTAGAAGCTCTAGAATGAAACTCTTGAAGATCAACCCTAATATTCCTAGGTGGAGTAACATCTACAGATTTAACAGGTTCACTCACCAAAGGTTTGACAATCTCACTCTTAGGAGGTTCAGTAGAGGGAACAAAGTTTGTGGAATGAGAGTCAAGCATAGAAATGCTTTCCACAAAGCTTAAGCCAGTTTTGTCAGAAGGAGACTTTTGAACACTCAACATGTGATCAAGTTTGGAGCTTGCAGACCTATTAGATTGTTCTCTAGCAACAGATAATTCAAGTTCCAAATTTTTAACTTTATCAAGTAAAAACATGTTCTCAGTTTTCATATTATTCAAAAGCTCATTAGCATCAAACAATTTCACAAGCAAATTCTTCTTATCAAGTTCAAGAGATGCAATTTTCTTTAAGCCTAAATCCACATTCATAGCATCCTTTGCAGCAACTTTGCAAAGTTTATTAAAGGCTTCCTGTAGATTTGCATCTTCAGAGAGTTCCCCATCAGAAGGGTTCTCTTCAACAGACACGCTTTCATTAACTACAGTAGTAGCAGTGAAAGCAATGAAGTTTCCATCCTCATCACTAGCGGATTCATTGTCAGAAACTTTATCAACACTAAGAGTCACAGCCATAGCCTTACCCTTAGACTTCAAATTTGTAGGACATTCAGATTTCATATGACCATACCCTTGACATCCATAACATTGTTGTCCCATAGAATTACTAGAAGGTTGACCAACTTTCTCTTTAGGTTTTTCAGTGTTATTAACCTTAGTGGGATCATTCCTCCTAAAATTTCTAGGTTCAGCAGTGTTCTTGCCTCTTGCCCTTCTGTTATTAGTCCTAAGAAAGTTTCTAAAGTTCTTGGCAAGATAGGCAATCTCTATAGCAGAGAGTTCATCATCAAATCCACCATCCTCAACATCATCAACAGACTTAAGAGCCATTGATTTGAATTTATTAATCTTGGGTAGGTCCAACTCATAGGACTGAAGAGATCCTACAAGTTCATCAACAGGGATGGAGTCCACATCCTTGTTTTCAGTGATGACAGTCACTTTGGGTCTAAAATCCTCAGTCAACGATATAAAAATCTTCCTAACAATTTTAGGTTGATCATAGATTTCACCCAAATTATATGTAGAATTAATAATATCATTCAGTTTAGCATAGAACTCATCAAAAGATTCATCATCATTCATTCTAATGCTTTCAAATCTAGTAGTCAATTGTTGCAACTTATTAATCTTAACTGCCTTTGTGCCTTCATACACAGTCTGAAGGATATTCCAAGCAGTATGAGCAACCTCAACATTAGAGATTCTCTTAAATTCCTCCATAGAGACAGCATTGAAAATAGCATTCATAGCTTTGCTATTGAAAGCAGCTGCCTCTTTTTGAGAAGTTTGCCACTCACTCACAGGAGTAGTAGGCTTCTCCCATCCATATTCAACAGAGTTCCAGACTCTCTCATCAATGGATTTCAAGAATGCTTTCATCCTTACTTTCCAATAAGCATAATTGTTCCCATCAAAATGAGGTGGAACAATAAGAGAGTGTCCATATTCCATGACAACAGGGGTTAAGGATCAGCTCAAAGATCAAAAGATCAAAAACAAAAAGCTACTCGCTTTGATACTACTTATAAGTTTGTTTAGACCCCTTAAACCCAAACAAATTAACCTAGATATTTAGCCAAGTGATTAACTTAAGTAAATTAAACAATTCTAGGTTAACACAAATATACCATATCATGCAAAGGTGCAGAATAATAAAGAACACATGATATGATGACCCAGAAAAACCAAACCGGTAAAAAACCTAGGGAGGATTTAACCTAGCTATCCTCAAGGTAAAAAGGAATTCACTATGAAAGAATCAAAGTTTATATAATAGAGACTTAGACCACTAACATTCTATTGCTACCTGCCTGTAGGAAACTTACTACCACGACCACGTGAAAGCTCCGAGACCACGGACTCCTTCTTTCCTTGAATTCTCAGCAAAGCACAAGCAACACCTGCTTGTATATCTTGAAGCTCTTTTGTTCTACAACTGTATGATTTTCCAATCTCTTGACATGAATCTAGAGTGTGGAAACCCTAAGTGTATGTGAAGGTAAACACCTCTAGATCTAACAAATAGTTTCACAAACACAGCATTCAGAACTATAAAAACGTGGCTAGGGTTTTCCCTTATATACTTAGGGCAAAACATAAAACTCTATACATTAAATGGGCTAGGGCTGAGTTGGAAAATTCTGCAAAAAAAACATTCTGCACGACTTTCGATCGGTCGAGTCTAATTCTCGATCGATCAAGACAGGCAAAAGTGCACAGTAAATTCTGCAGTAACTCGATTCCAATTTTACATAAAAAGCCATACTTTGAGCAAGTCTAACACAAGACCAAAGATTGTTTTGATCATGGTTTGCCAACATTATAAATTGAAGTTCTAATACATTAGTTCCTAATTCCTTAGAACCTAACAAATTCAATTCCATAAATATATAGTTTAGTAACTCCTTACTAAATTGGTTGGGCCCAACTCTCTGAATAACCAATCCCATTAAACTTATCTCAACGGAATATTTTATATCTTCGTTAAGAGATTATGAATCCCATCTTGAGAATATATGTTCCATCAACACTAAGGGTACGTTTGGTACACTGAATGAAGATTACAATAGGAATTGTAATCTTTATTACTAGTAATAAAATGTGTTGTAATGTAATAACTAAACCTATTCATTAGTTTGGTTGTGAGTTATAACATTAGAATGAAACTTAACATTTATTTTAGGAAATATCTTACTCATACAATTATACTTCTTTAAAAATTATTATTTTTAAATTTAAGAGAGATATGTGTTATTTTTTATGATTTTTTATTCTTATATTTATTAGATGAATATGGAAAGTATATTTATTTGGAAATATATTAAGTTTTGAAATTAATGCACTTACTAAGGAATAGCTAATACAACCTTTTAAAGAGGAATAGTTATTCCTCATTTTGAAGAATAGTTATTCATAAAGAATGACTATTCCTTGTAATAAAAACATAACCAAACTAAAGAATAACTAAACCATAGGAATAACTATTACATTACAACGCCTATTACAGTCTACCAAACATGCCCTAAATGCGGCTGCCCAACATACTGAGGTTTTGACCGTAACTTATAGATCTCAATCCTGATATATCAAAGCAACCTACATCTCATGATCATGTCCATTATTCTCTCAGGATTTAGAGTTGATGTAAATAGAAGTTGTGAGATTTATTATTCATTTGACAGTCGTTAGGATAATAATAAATCTCACAACGGTCCAGTTCAATATGTCTTAACTCTTAAAACATATCAACATACCAACTAGAAATCTCCATTTCCATGATCAAGACAAATCATCTTAGTTGATATGTTATAGTCTTCACAGATGAAACGCCCAATTTCATCACTAACTACGAACTACATTTTGAATTTACAAAGAACTTGCAATTTATATCTTCTGTGACTAAATCACATAAATCGCATACTATGCATCTCATAGACTAAGATAATGTCCCATTAGTTCATTTATAGATAGTCTCATATAATTAAACAATTTAATTATTTATGACATGCCAATAAATTAGATTTTAGGGTATAAACCCCAACATTATCTACTTTGTTACATTCTCTCCTAGTGCAAGAGTAACATAACTAGGAAAAAGAACGAAACAAAAAAAAAACCTTTTCATCATGGATTAGGGGAACGTAGAAAGACAAAGAAGGACCCTCTTCTACCAAAGTCCTCATCGTCAACACAAATATACGTTGGTGACTTGATATCTAGTGGTAAATAGCCAAGAGACCAAGATAAAGAAGAGAGATTTGGAGAGAGAGAGAGAGAGAGAGAAATATTCGTTGGGTGTGAGTTTGTTTGTGTATGTGAGAATGGAGAGGAAAAGAAGAGGACATAGCTTAGATAATAGGCCAAGAGAAATATTTGTGGGGTTGTCTGATTAAGAATGAGAGGGTAGGTCGTGTCATGTGTGGGTCTAAAAAATTTGACCTTAACCTTTTTATTTTTTTGGGAAATGATTGGGGTGTTACATTCTTCTCCCTTTAAAAGAATTTTGTCCCCCAAATTATACCCACAGCAAGATTTCTTAAAACAAAACTGAGCAATTATTGACATCGACATTTTTAGCATAAACCTTTAAATTCAAAGGATCATGGCGCACTTAACCAATTATAACACAAAGAAAGTTTTACCCATAATATTTCAAAATTATAACCATGCCTAAAACCAAGAGTACAGATGGGATCAACATAATAATCCTTGATAAGATAGATTTTGGTTCCAACTAGTTTCAAGCATTGTTGAAGAATAAAACCTTTAGGCCGTGAAAGGTAGGTTAAAAGTTTAAAACCAAGTTAGTCATACGAAATTTTCTAATTCACATCACATATGTTCCACTAAGCTCAAAGACTTTTCAAAGTTGTAAGAAGTTTTAGTAGAGTTGAAGCCAAAGGGTCATGAATGTTCAAGTTTGGAATTGGTCATGATGAAGCAGGATTTTGTCTTGTCAGTATGTTCCTTGTTAATACTATGGATGACCTGGAGATCCTGTACCAATTTAAGCACTAAGCAGATAATGACACCGGTTTGGGGCCTGCCAAGGACCCTTCGATGCTTAAATTAGCTTAAACTCTTTAGAAATCTGTAATCTGTAGAGTAATTTGTGTGTGTGTTCAACATGACTCATTTACCTGTCTCTCCTGTCTTTTTATAGCCTTTGTGTGAGTAAATAATCAATCTATTGGCCTCTCTAACGTTGTACCACAGCTGGAGGATTTATGGCCTAATAATGACCATTTAACCTCAGCGTTTTAAAGTCTGTAACAACCATTAAATGTGCATAATTGGATGGCAGTAACGGCTCCGTGCTCATTTATCATTTGGACATTAAATGCTATCTGGTACTAATGCACTTACGCTCCTCCATACTTTTACTTGTCATTAACATGGAAGGTTTGTAAGAATGGACGAGCATGTTATCGTTATCCTTCAATTATGGTCGAGCTGGAGGCTTAAATGCTCATTTAATAGCCATCCCCATTCAATGTCTTGAAACAGCTGTGTAATGGTTAGCTTGAGATGGTTGTGACAGCTGTGAGTTGGTGGCTAGAAAGACTATACGTCTATTACACTTATGCCATTTAAGTGAGGAATTTATATCTAAGCATTAATGTGTGCTTACGATCATCCTTAGTAATAACAGTCGTCCTAAGTAATGACGATTGCCCTTAGTAATGACGATTTTTTTTAGTAATGACGGTCATCCTTAGTAATGACGGTCACTTTATGGACGATCATTTTACATTACTCGTTAGTTGCCCCATTTATTCCTTTGTCGTCCTTTGTTTGGATGAGCATAGAAATATGAAAGGTTTTTGGCGGTTCAATCTCCCCTTTGTGTCCCGAGATTCTCGTCCCATCACATTTAATGCGAGGCAACTTTCTCATAAAGTGGTTGACACATGCCTTCTCTTCATTGGTTGTGCGTGCGAAGTTTTCTTGAGCTTCCCGCGCACCTTGATTTTTGTTTTCCTCTTTAGAAAAATTGCTCGTTGATTTTTAACCATGCGAATTTAATCATATGACTTACTCTCGCTTTGAGATTTTGATCGTCATTATGATCATGTTTGTCGGTTTTTAACCATGCCAATTTAATCGTATGACTTACTCTCGCTTTGAGAATTTGATCGTCATTATGATTGTACTTGTCAGCTTTTAACCATGCAAATTTAATTCGCTTTGAGAATTTGATCATCATTATGATCATGCTCATTAGTTTTTAACCATGCGAATTTAATCATATGACTTACTCTCGCTTTGAGAATTTGATCGTTATTATGATCATGCTCGTCGGTTTTTAACCATGTGAATTTAATTATATAACTTACGCTCGCTTTGAGAATTTGATCGTCATTATGATTGTACTCATCAGTTTTCAACTATGCAAATTTAATCATATGACTTACTCTTGCTTTGAGAATTTAATCGTCATTATGATCATGCTTGTCAGTTTTTAACCATGCAAATATAATCGTATGACTTACTCTCGCTTTGAGAATTTGATCGTCATTATGATTATACTCGTCCAAATTGAACCTTATGTGACAATTTTACTCCTATCGAGATTTTTATCATCTACTTGGTTTTACTTGTTGGACTTTTTAGTGACGAGCTTTCTACTTGAATTATTTTTTCTTTTGTATGGTAAATAATACTTTCAGATCTTTCAAGAGAACAACATTTATTCATGTAGGGAAAAATGCCCTTTTATTTAGTCTTGCTTAGAAAACAGCTTGATGAAAGAAAATTAAAAATGTCATGCCCCTTTACTTATTCCTGCTTAGAAAACAACTTGATGAAAGAAAATTAAAAATGTCATCTAACTAGCGATTATACCACTTGAAGTGCTCTACATTCCATGAACGAGGTAACTGCTTGCCGTTGAGTGATTTGAGGTAACAAGTTCCTCTTTTGGAATAGTTTTCGATCTTGTACGAGCCTACGTATTTTTGTTGTCAATCTTTTGACTAGGGGAATGATCCTTCTTCTCATTCTTTTTGTGTTGGAGCTCGTTGATTTCTTCCATCCTTCGCTTGCCATCTACTCCATTCGCCATTAATGCATCCTCTCTGTTTATGTACTTCTGGGCTTTGAACAGGAGATCTATCATTGTAGTTGGGGGAGTCTTCCTAAGAGAGAAGATGAGGTCAGGATTGCTCAACCCTGCTTGGAAGATTGTTATTATCACCTGATCGTTTTCCTCATCAATTTCTAACACTGCTTTGTTGAAGCGTTTTACATACTCTCTCAGGGTTTCCCCTTGTTTGGACGGCAGGCTCGCCTTAATGGCTTCATCGAGTCTCCCTTTCCTTCTCTAGAGGCTATTGAGGACGAGGATGATGGTGGTGACTTTGATGGTGATGCTGATGAGGATGAGGCTTCTAGCTCTTCTAGTGACTACGAGATGACTGTTTCTCAGTGACTTACCCTTTGTCATTAGCGACAAAAAGGGGGAGTAGTTTTGAGTATGAGAGTAGTCATGTACTTGGGGGGAGAGTTAGTATAGGAGATATTTTTGTTAGGGGGAGTACGTGTTTTTATCTATGAGGATGAAGTGAGGACTTTTTGTATCTTTTCTTTTCTTTCTATTTTAGATACATTGTTCTTACATTGTGATAGCAAACTTTGTACTCTTATTGATATATACAAATATTGAGGTTGTTATTACATTCTTTCACCTATTTTTTCTTGTGTTATTTCTTTTCTCTCTTTATGCACACGCTTCTTATTGTTTGTATACAATCTTTTATTTTCTGTTTCACACTAAGATGCCGTGATGAGTTTTGTTTAAAAAGTTTCAGAAATACAGGTTGTCAAAGTATTTCTTGCCATGAACTCTCTTCTTGCAAAGTTTTTCAAGAGTTTGTGTTAGGATAGATTGTATTGTATTCAACAAGAATGAGTTGAGTTATTTAGGACTTCTCTCTTTATTTGTTTGTTGTGGTTTTGTCACAGATTGCCAAAGGGGGAGATTGTTAGGACATATGTGAATCATGTTAAGAACATATGTCATTTCGAATTGGCTAATCCATTGACAAAATGCACTTTACTTATAACTGGGTAGATTTAGGATGGTTTAAGTGTTCAAGAAACAAGATACTTAAGTCAAGAGTTAAAGTCATGCAAATCTATTCAAAAAAACAAGTGAAGAAGTGCTGTATTTTAAAACTCGACAGCCAGCTTGATAGATGGCATCTATCAAGGTTTAAAAGGAAGTTTTAGCCCAATGCTCGACAGCTGCTCGACAGAGAACCTATCTATCGAGATTTACAAAAATTAGTTTTTTAGATCTGATTTCACGCATATCCATGTGTATGTGTTTAGGCTTTCCTTTCTCACAATCCTAAACATATATAAAGATTATTTCAAGGGCCATCATAAGGTTGTTGCACTTGTTGTTGTAAGCATATTGTGACCAGAGACAATTTACCCTTATTCATCTTTCTCTTGAAGAAGCAACTGCGTTTGTACGCCGTAGGGTTTGGTAACCTTGGAGCTTTGTAATTTTCATCGTGTTGATGAACTGAAGAACTTTGTAGCCAACATCCTTTTTAAGTTGGTGGTTAGTCACGTACTTAGATCTATGCATCGATTGGTTAGTCACGTACTGGGAGTCGTGCATTGAAAAGGAGAGATTGTCACTACAGAGCAAGTCCAATTGTGTATTAAGGTAAGGGTTCAACTGTAGGTTGGTATAAGGTATTGAGATTCCTTTACTTGAAACTGCTTGTTGTGATAATAGTGGATTCTCGGATTGGTGACCTTAAAATCATCTGGTGAGGTTTTTGCCTTGGAGATTTTCCCCATTTGTAAACAAATCACTGCGTCAACTTTATTTTCCACTGCATTTAACTTAGTTGGTAGTTTTTTTGTGCTACCACGCATATTGCATGTTAATTGAAATAATTAATAACTTGGCTAATTAATTGGTTAATTTATCACAAGGGGTTAATACATTCTTGGCCTATCAAGTTGTATCAGAGCAGGCACACTCTGATTAGGGTTAATTTTTACTATGTGATCCATTGACCCCTGTTGTCATGGATAGAGGACAATCGGTAATAATACCTCATTTATTTGATGGCACTTGTTAGGACATATGTGATTCACTTGTTAGGAACATATGTCACTACTTTATGTAATTAGTTAATCCTTTGATAAAACGCTATTTACTTGTATTTGGGTAGATCTAGGATGTGTTTAATACTTCAAGAAACTTTGTTTCAAGATCAAGTGTTGAAACCACGCAAGTCTGTCCAAGATTTAAGTCTGAAAAGTTCCTGTCAATAAAGCTCGACAGCTAGCCATCTATCGAGCTTGTAGAGCTGTTCCAGCCCAGTGGCTTGACAGCATCTTGACAGATAGGGTATTTGTCGAGGTTTATGAATTTCAGTTTTTCAGGATTGTTTTTCATTCAATCCGTGATTGTATGTTTGAGCTTTCTTTTCTCACAACCCTAAACATATATAAGAATTATTTTAAGGGCCATATTAGGTTGCACAGCCAAGAGAAAAATGGAACAAGAGCATAATTCCTCAAGTGTGACCATAAACCTAGTTTGCCCTAGTTCTTAAAGAAGCTGTTGTGTTTGTACACCATAGGGTTTTGTGATCAAGCAACTTCGTGATCTTTATGTGTTGAAGAACAGAAGAACTTTGCAGCTAACATCTCTATCTAGTTGGTGATTGAAGTTGCGTACTGGGATCCGCGTAATTGGTTAGTCACGTACTTGGAGCCGTGCATTGAAAAGAAGAGATTGTCACTACATGTTGTGAAATTTTAAAGCACTTGCAAGTGTACGAACCGTACCGAAGTAAAGTTTGACAAGAACGAGGTCGAACCCACAGGGACTTGAATGAACGTAGGAAAATTAATTAAACATTAACCAAATTAATCCTAATCTAGTTTTAAAAAAAATTGGTTGTTTGCAATTAAATATACTAAACAAATAATAAAATTAAGCAAATAGTTAAACTAAGCAAAAGATATAAAGCAATAAAAAGATGTAAAAAATCAAGGAAAAAGAATTAAGGTTTTGGAATCCGCCTTGTAAGTCATATTAGTATATATTTGTGATCATTAATTTTTCCCAACCACTACATGATAATCTAAAAATCAATCTTGCTATCATGGAAACTATCACCATTGAAACTTATGTTTAAAAATCTAAAGCATGTTCTTCTTCGCTTCTTAAGTATAAACCAAATCATCAATCGTATCCGTAGCCAAAAAAATCACACAATATATCCAATTCTAAAAATCAAATCATAAATTGTATCCATTGACAGACAAATCACAAACGATATCCAATTTTATAGTCAAGAATTAATAATCCAAGCATTCAATTAATTAAGACAAATCCTAAATCATGAGAAAAACATGATTGAACTCATATCTAGAATCCCATCTTAGTCAATTGATATAAAGCAAGAACAATTTAAATAATTAAAGAACAACTATTGTGGGAAAAATTAAATCACATAAATATTACTGATAATCCTTAACAAGGTTTCATCCTCAACCTTAATTATAAATTTAGCTAATCATGGTAATTGAAAGAAAACATAAAAATAAAATACTAAACATTCAGCTAGACAAATAAAACAGAGTAAGAAAAGTCACAGTGCTAGAGAAAAGCCATAAAATTTACTACGTGTTGCTGCCTTGCGCTCCAGTCCTAGCCGTCCACTATTTTTCTGTTTTGCTCATATTTTTATATCACACAAAGACCGACCTATACCACTTAAAAGAGAGAAGCCGCCTGACACATTCCTAGTACAAGTCGGACAAGGACTTTATTTATTATTAGTTGTAGTCCACATGTCCAGGACATTAGAAATGGGCCTCACTTCTCATTCTCTAACTTTCAAGCTTTCTTTTCTTTTATTCTTTCTACACATCACACCTGGATTGGGCTTTCTTTCATTCTTCTCTTTTCTTTTTCTTTACTTCACTGGATCTCTTCATGGTTGGGCTTGACTTTGGGCCCATCTTCTAGCATTTAACTTCCACATGAATTGCTTCTTCAATGATTTTTCTATTCCTTCTCTTTCATTAATTCCCTTTATCATGTAAAACCATTATCACCTATAAAACAAGGATTCTTTATAATCAGTCACAAAAAGGCATAAAAGTGCAACTGAAAATGCAAATATGAGAGTAATTTATTGTATATATTTCATGCGCATCAAATACTCCCAAACCTACATTTTGCTAGTCCTCGAGCAGAACAGATATCGTGTAAAACAGAAGAAAGAAATTAAAAACAAAGAAAAAGAAAATCCTAACTAATCCACTTTTGCTGGAATTTTCGATTGCATTTAGCGTATGCAACAAGCCTTTAAACCCCTAGATTACACTAGTGGACCAGTTGTAGTCTCGTGAGGATTTGCAGGGAATATACCCACAAAATTCTAAAAATGAATACTAAAATAAACAAAAAAGAAATTTTCAATTGCCTTTTGCAAAAAGGATTAGTTCAAGTTCAAAAATACTACAAATGCTAATGAAATTTCTCATGCCCTCAAAACTTAATGTGAGTGAAAAGTGGTAGCCAACCCAAACATACTCTTAATTTTAGAATAAACTTGACTCGAATCTCTATTTGAAAGTATGCTTCAACTCAAACCTTTTCGGTGTTATCACTCAACAAATGAAATCACTTTGAAATGGGGTGTAACACTCTCAACAATATATGTGAGCGGAATAATGTAAGAAAAATCAAACATCTCGCATATAAATCACATGAAAAACGCTTAATCAAGAAAGAACAAGTAGTCTCATGAAAGGATGCCAAAAAGAATATATACCACACTTTTTATTCAGTCATATCAATATCTGAACTACACAATCTTTAAGATCAAATAAGGACTTTATTAAGGCATAATGTAGGGTAAAAGCATAAAAAATGGGTAAAGGTAAATAATAAGAAGTGTCTTCAAGATTTGTCGGAATGTCAACTATTTTTTGGAATTTCCATTCAACATTTTTTTTTCAACTCTTCTTCTTCAAAGCAGTACTCCTTCCTTACATTTCACTTCCCAAAATTTGATGAGAACCCTTTTTATTTTCTTCTTTTTGACACTTTTCCTTTCTTTTTCTTTTTCTTTTTTCTTTGATTTTTTTTTCTTCTTTGAATTCTTGCACAAGCCACCACATTGAAACAAACTGACCAAATTCCATCTTGAAACACTATGGATAAGGGTTTTAAGAAAGAAAGGCTAATTAAAAGGCTCAATGAGGTGACTAGCGATAATGTATCAAGAAAGAAAAAGAAAAATACATATATGGCTCAAAGTAGACAAAAATGGCCTAATCTCATCTCTTAAAAACTAGTATAGTTCATTCAACATCAATGACTTCAAAAGATTCAAGTGTGGCATAAAATCATATAAATATATATATATATATATATATATATATTTTTGGCCAAAAGAAAGAACAATGAGACAACAACAAGGGAAATACGTTACGCACTTTCAAATGAACTTTAAGATTAGAAACAATAAATAACCCTCCAAAAATAATGATTGGCTTAAAACTCATAGGGGTTACACTCTCCACATTGTTATCATCAAAATTTTCTAATCATTTTTATCCTACAACAAAAAGTTGTGTCTGAGTGGCTACGTGCATGTGTAATGATTTGAGCATGAAAGCAATGAAATTCTTTAAGCAAGAGTAGTATAACAAACTCAAAACATAAACCTCAAGCTAGGGAAAAGATTTTTTTTTTTTTTTTAACACAACTAGACAAAACAAAACAAAAAGATAGAAATCTATATACATCCCCCCAAAACCTAAACCAAACATTGTCCTCAATGTTAAAAATGATACTCTCAAATATATGTCTTGAATGAAAAGAGAGCAAAATACTAATATGCAACGTGAAAACCAAGTAGAAACAACTAAGGTAAGGAGAAGGAGGAGACATACCTTGATCAAGCTGATTGTTATAAATTTAATTTCTGTCAAATATCAGCTAGAAAAAAAAAAAAAAAAAAAAACTAAACAAGAAAAAAAAACACAAAGTCTAATCTAGAAGCAGAAAATAAACAAGAGAAAAAGAAAAGAAAAAAATGCAAACCTGATAAACACAACTAGGATCAATCCTAATAAATAGGATCATCCAAGATGACTTCTTCAACTTCTAGAGGTGCAAGTTCTAAAAATGGTTTCAAAAATTGGCTATTAACTTTAAACATATCACCATTTTTAGGATTCTCAATCTCAATAGCACCGTGGGGATAAACAGTGCGAACTATGAATGGACCTATCCATCAAAATCATAACTTACTTGGGAAGAGATGCAAACGAGAATTATAATGAAGAACATTCTGACCAGGTTCAAATGATTTTCTCAAGATGCTTTTATCATGAACCCTTTTCATTTGATCCTTACACGATTTGGCACAATTATATGCATCATTGCGAATTTCATACAACTCATTGATTTGGAGTTTCCTTTCAGCACCTGCTTTGTCAAGATCAAAATTCAACTGCTTATAGCCCAATAAGCTCTATGCTCTAACTCAAAAGGGAGGTGAGAAGCCTTACCATACAAAATTCGATAGGGAGACATTCCAATGGGAGTCTTAAATGCTGTATGGTATGCCCACAATGCATCATTGAGTCTTAAAGACCAATCTTTCCGAGTAGGGCTAACTGTTTTCTCCAATAGTCTCTTGATTTCCCTATTAGATATCTCTACTTGACCCCTTGTCTGTGGGTGATAAGGTGTTGAAACCTTATGAGTGATGCCATATTTCTTCATTAGCTACTCAAAAACTCTATTGTAAAAGTTCTTTTCTCCATCACTAATAATGGCATGTGGTGTACCAAACCATGCAAACACATTCTCTCTCAAAAACTTGACTACAACCTTGTGAGCATTGGTTCTACATCCAATGGCCTTAACCCACTTAGAAACATAGTCAACAGTAACAAGGATGTATAAGTTACCAAAAGAATTAGGAAAAGGACCCATGAAATCAATACCCCAAACATCAAATACCTCAACAATCAAAATAGGGTTCAATGGCATCATATTTCTTTTTCCAATACTCCCCAACTTTTGGCTTCTCTCACAGGCTGAACAATATGCATGGGAATCATGAAAAATGGAAGGCCAATAAAATCCACATTGCAAAATCTTGGCAGCAGTCTTTCTTGAACTAAAGTGGCCTCCACAAGCATGATCATGACAAAAGGATATAACATTTTGTTGGTCACTCTCAAATATGCATCTCCTAATTATTTGATCAGAACAATACTTAAACAAGTATGGATCATCCCAAAAGAAATAATTAACCTCAACCAGAAATTTAGACCTATCTTGTTTAGTCCAATGCGAATGCATTTGACTAGTGACAAGATAATTTGCAATATCAGCATACCAAGGTCTATGGGATACATGCAACAACTGTTCATCAAGGAAAGATTCAAGAATAGGTAAATTGTCATCAGTGTGCTCAACGTTTAATCTAGACAAATGGTCAGCTACTACATTTTCGGTTCCCTTCTTGTCTTGAATCTCAAGATCAAATTCTTGTAACAATAAAATCCATTCGATAAGTCGAGCTTTAGCATCTTTTTTGGAGAAAAGATACTTTAGTGCAGCATGATCTGAATAAACTAAGACCTTAGACCCCAACAAATAGGACCTAAATTTATCCAAGGCAAAAACAATTGCTAACAACTCCTTTTCAGTTGTAGAGTAGTTCATTTGAGCATCATTTAGAGTCTTACTAGCATAATAAATCACATGGAGAACCTTTCCAACCCGCTGTCCTAAAACAGCATCAATTGCATAATCAGAGGCATCACACATAATCTCAAAAGGCACTTTCCAATCAGGTGGTTGAATGATAGGTGCAGAAGTTAACTCATTTTTTAGTCTTTTTAAATGCATGGAGACACTCATCATCAAACACAAATGGGGCATCTTTGGCAAGTAAGTTGCATAAGGGCCTTGAGATTTTACTAAAATCCTTGATGAACCTTCGATAGAATCCTACATGACCCAAAAATGATCTAATTTCCTTAATAGATTGAGGAGATGGAAGGTTAGAAATCAAATCTATTTTGGCCTTATCAACCTCAATACCACTTTTGGATATGACATGCCCAAGAACAATTCCCTTTCTCACTATAAAATGACATTTCTCCCAATTAAGAACAAGATTCTTCTTTTTACACCGCACTAACACTAAGGATAGGTGGTGCAAACATTCTTTAAAAGTGGACCTAAATACTGAAAAGTCATCCATAAATACCTCCAAAAATCATCCCACCATATCAAAAAAAATACTAATCATGCACCTTTGAAATGTACCAGGAGCATTACTTAAACCAAATGGCATGCGACGATAGGCAAATGTCCCAAAGGGGCATGTGAAGGTAGTCTTTTCTTGATCTTCTAGTGCAATGAGAATTTGATTATATCTAGAATATCCATTAAGAAAACAATAATAAGCATGACCAGCTAACCTTTCCAACATTTGGTCTATAAAAGGAAGAGGAAAATGATCTTTCTTGTCATGGCATTCAACTTACGGTAATCAATGCATACTCTCCATCCCATTTGCACACGGGTTGGGACTAACTGATCATCCTCATTTTTAACAACTGTTATGCCAGATTTCTTTGGTACAACTTGAGCCGGACTCGCCCAATTACTATCAGAAATTGGGTAAATAATACCCACATCCAAAAGCTTCAAAACTTCAGCTCTCACTATCTCTTGCATAATAGGGTTTAGACGTCTCTGCGATTCACGTGAAGTTTTAGTATTCTCTTCCAAGTAAATTCTATGCATAACTACAGATGGACTAATACCTTTGAAATCAGCAATTGACCAACCTATAGCTGCCTTATGCTCTTGAAGTACACTTATCAATTGGCGTTCCCTAAGGTCATCCAAATCTAAAGCTACAATGATGGGTAAGGTCTCAGAAGAACCTAAAAAAGGCATACTTAAGTGTGTTAGGTAATGGTTTCAACTCCAACTTTGGTGGTTCCACAGCAGATGGGGGTGGGGATGAAGAAAGTGGAAGAGGGATCACTTTTGGTTGCCAACTATCAGTACTTAAGAAAGGAACAGAATCTAACAATGCATTGACCTCTTCAATTGAGTGTTCAATATCAAAATTGCAACAAAAAAGATTTAATCAAGCCTCCAGAGGATCCTCATAACTTGATTGTAGGAAAGTATCATGGACTAGACTCTGAATCATGTCAACCTCACAGATTTCCTCATTGTCTAGCACTTGTTTATTTATGTGGAAGATATTAAGCTCAACAGCCATATTTCCAAAAGAAATTTTCATTACACCACTCCGACAATTGATCAAAGCATTGGATGTGGCTAAGAAAGGGCGACCCAAAATGACATGGATTTGTGTACTGGCATTTAGAGTAGGTTCAGTGTCTAACACAACAAAAATCAACAGGAAAATAGAATGCATCCACCTTAATCAGCACATCGTCAACAATACCTCTAGGGATTTTCATAGACCTATCAGCTAATTGAAGTGTCATGGTTGTTGTTTTTAACTCCCCCAAACCTAGCTGTAAGTATACTAAATATGGCAATAAGTTCACACTTGCCCCCAAGTCTAGCAAAGCTTGCCCAATGAGATGATCCCTAATCTTGCATGAAATTGTAGGGGATCTTGGGTCCTTACATTTCACTGAATATTTATTTTGAATGATTGAACTGATTTCCTCGGTCAAAAATGCCTTTTTAGGACATTTTTCCTTCTCCTCATTGTCACAAGATCTTTTAGAAACTTGGCATAAGAAGGAACTTGTTGAATTGTATCAAGAAATGGAATGTTTATTTTCACTTTCATAAAAACCTCTAAAATGTCTCCAAATTGTGCACTTTTTTGAGGACTGATTAACCTTTGTGGAAATGGAGCTTTAGGAACAAACCTCTTATTAAGGGGGAAACTAAGATCCTAAATTGGAGTGGCAGGTGGGTTGTCCTTCTTTTCTCCATGATCATCATGTGAACTATGAGTTCCTTTTTCCTTTAACACAATATTGTCATCATCCTCCACTTCTAGCATTTTCACTTGATTATCAACTTGCTTACCAGACCTAAGGGTAGTAATAGACTGAACATGTTCTTGTCCATGAGTAGAACTAAAAGAACCATTGATGGCATACTGTCCTTTTGGGTTAGGTATAGGTTGACTAGGAAACTTTCCTTTTTCCCTCTCTCCAACTTGGTTGCTAACTGGCCAACTTGATTTTCCAACTTTGAAATAGCTTGAGTATTCAAATGGGTGGAACTTTTCATCTCTTGATTGGCTTGGCTAGTTGATTGCATGAAAGTTTTTGAGAGACTCCTCCAAAGATGGTTGTTGTCTTGGTGGTGCTACAAACTGAGGTGTTAATTGAGGAATGGGAGGATATGCTTCAGTAGGTGGACGGAATTGACTTTGTTGATGCACTTGTTGTCCACCTACATTTATGGGAGGTTGATTTTGCCTCTATGAGAAATTAGGATGGTTCCTCCAATTTGGATTGTATGTCTCTGAAAATGGATTAGCAAATGGTTTTCCATAATTATTCAGTGCATTTGCTTACTCAGTATAAAAATTAGGGTACCCAGCTACAGAAGGACACATTTGAGTTGTATGCATAGGACTTGCACAAATAGAGCTTGTTTTACTTTGAACTTGATTGACAGAATTCATCCCTCTACCTAAAGCTAAAGCCTCAACCTTACAAGTGAGACTGTCCAACCTAGCTTTTATGTCTAAATCTTCACTGACTTCATACAATCCTCCTTTCTTAAGTGTAGGGGCAGATCTCTCTTTACAGTAGGAAAAATCCCATTGTTGTGAACTTTCAGAAAAATTCTTAAGAAATTTGTATGCCTCATCATCTACAACACTCAAAAATCCACCACCATTCATGGTCTTAACCATGTTATGATTTGTCTAAGTCAAGCCATTATAAAAATATTGTACTAGTCTCCATGTTTTAAAACCATGATGAGGACACTTTAAGATCAAGTCCTTAAATCTCTCCAACTGTCATAAAATTTCTCTAGTTCATCCTGATAAAAATCTGCAATTTCTCTCTTCAAAGCATTGGTCTTGGCCATTGGGAAAAATTTAGAGAGGAATTTTGTGACCAACAATTCCCATAAAGTGATAGATCCAGGTGACAAAGAATTAAGCCATGCTTTTGCCTTATCCTTCAAGGAAAAAGGGAATTAACGCAAGTGAACTGAGTCATCAGTGAAATTCTGGAACTTACAAGTAGGGCAAATCTCAAGAAAATCTTTCACATGCATATAAGGATGTTCTCTATCCAATACATGAAAAGTAGGAAGAAGATTGATTATCTGTGGTTTCAACTCAAAATGTGCAGCAGTGGTTGCAGGCAATACTATGCAAGATGGAGGGTTGGTGGTTATGGGTGAGAAGAACTCCCTAAGAGTTTTTTAATCTTCTCCTATTTCTCCCATTGTGGATGAATAATCAAAACTAACAAGATGATTTTCTTTATCACGTATCCAAGTTCTCATACACCAAGCACAAAGAAATAAAATTTTTTTTATTTAAAAAAAATAAATTTTAACTACAACTAGTAGAAGGAAAAATTCAATGAAGACCTAATTTATTTTCATAACCAAGTCCCCGGCAATGGCACCAAAAACTTGTTGTGAAATTTTCAAGTACTCGCAAGTGTACGAACCGTACCGAAGTATAGTTTTATAAGAACGAGGTCGAACCCACAGGGACTTAAATGAACATAGGAAAATTAATTAAACCTGAACCAGATTAATCCTAATCTAGTTTAATAAAAATTGGTTGTTTGCAATTAAATACACTAAACAAATAATAAAATTAAGCAAATAGTTAAACTAAGCAAAAGATATAAAGCAATAAAAAGATGTAAACAATCAAGGCAAAGGAATTAAGGTTTTGGAATCCGCCTTGTAAGTCATATCAGCATACATTTATGATCATTAATTTTTTCCAACCACTGCATAATAATCTAGAAATCAATCTTGCTATCATGGAAAATATCATCATTAAAACTTATGTTTAAAAATCTAAAGCATGTTCTTCTTCGCTTCTTAAGTATAAAACCAAATCATCAATTGTATCCGTAGCCAAACAAATCACAAGATATATCCAATTCTAAAAATCAAATCATAAATTGTATCCCTTGACAGACAAATCACAAACGATATCCAATTTTATAGTCAAGAATTAATAATCCAAGCATTCAATTAATTACGAAAAATCCTAAATCATGAGAAAAACATGATTGAACTCATATCTAAAATATCATCTTAGTCAATTGATATGAAGCAAGAACAATTTAAATCATTAAAGAACAACTATTTTGGAAAAAATCAAATCACATAAATATTACTGATAATCCTTAACAAGGTTTCATCCTCAACCTTAATTATAAATTTAGCTACTCATGGTAATTAAAAGAAAACGTAAAAATAAAATACTAAACATTCAGCTAGACAAATAAATTAGAGAAAGAAATAGTCACAGTGCTAGAGAAAAGCCATAAAATTTACTACGTGCTGCTGCCTGTGCTCCAGTCCTAGCCATCCACTATTTTTCTGTTTTGCTCCTACTTTTATATCACACAAAGACCGACTTATACCACTTAAAAGAGAGAAGCCACCTGACACATTCCTAGTACAAGTTGGACAAGGACTTTATTTATTATTAGTTGTAGTCCACATGTCCAGGACATTAGAAATGGGCCTCACTTCTCATTCTCTAACTTTCAAGCTTTCTTTTCTTTTATTCTTTCTACACATCACGCCTGGATTGGGCTTTCTTTCATTCTTCTCTTTTCTTTTTCTTTACTTCACTGGATCTCTTCAAGGTTTAGCTTGACTTTGGGCCCATCTTCTAGCATTTAACTTCTACATGAATTGCTTCTTCAATGATTTTTCTATTCCGCCTCTTTCATTAATTCCCTTTATCATGTAAAACCTTTATCACCTATAAAACAATGATTCTTTATAATCAGTCACAAAAAGGCATAAAAGTGCAGCTGAAAATGCAAATATGAGAGTAATTTATTATATATATTTCAAGCACATCACTACAGAACAAGTCCAATTAGGTATTGGGATAAGGGTTCAACTGTAGGTTGGTATAAGGTATTGGGATTCCTTTACTTGTAACCGCTTGTTGTGATAATAATGGATTCTCGGGAGTGGTGACCTTAAAATCACCTGATGGGGTTTTTGTCATGTTGGTTTTTCCCATTCGTAAATAAATCGCCGTGTCATTTATTTTTCGCTACGTATTTGGTTATTTGGTGATTTGTTTGTGCTACCACACGTTTTGCATGTTAATTTGATTAATTGATAAATTTCGCTAATTAATCAATTAATTCGTCACAAGGGGTTAATACGTTTTTGGCTTATCAAGTGGTATCAGAGCAGACAAACTCTGATTAGGTTTACTCTTTGTGTGTGATCCATTGACCCCTATTTTTCATGGATAGAGGATAATGTTTGATTATACCTCCTTTATTTGATGGTACTAACTATGCATACTGGAAAGTACGCATGAGAGCTTTCTTACAGTCACTAGATGAGAAGGTGTGGCAAGCTATAGAGATTGGCTAGACCAAGCCAAAGGAAGCATCGGCCGATTAGGATAATGCTAAGATCAAGGCGGCAAACTTCAACAGCAAAGCATTGAATGCATTGTTCAGTGCAGTCACCAACAAGGAGTTCAAGAAGATATCTTCTACTGAAACTGCTAAGGAAGTATGAACCATCCTCCAAACAACCTATGAGGGATCCAAGGCTATCAAGGATTCGAAGCTGCAAAGGTTTACTACAAGCTTCGAAGAGATTAAGATGAAGGAGGATGAGTCATCTGATGAGTTCTATGCCAAGCTCAAAGACATAGCGAACTCAGCTTTTAATCTTGGGGAGACCATTCCTAAACCTAAGATTGTGAGAAAGGTCCTCAGATCTCTGCCCGAGAGATTCTATGCCAAGATCACTGCCAATGAGGAATCAAAGGATATTGACAAAATCCCTTTGACGGAGCTAGTTGGCAATTTATAGACCTATGAGTTGGGTTTGTGTAGGATCGAAAAGTTGAGCAAGAGCAAGAGCATGGCACTGAAGGCCAAGAGCAGTGATACTGATGAGTCATCAAACGATGAGGACTCTAAGATGAAGTCCTACATTACTCGGCAGTTCAAGAAGTTCATGAAAAATGCTAATGCAAAGGGCTTCGATAAGGACCGTAGACAGTTAAGCTCTTCTCAACCTAAGAGTCATGACAAAGGGAAGAAGGCAAAAATGCCCTACTTATCTCAAGACCATCGGGAAGAGCAAAGCATTTGCGGCTACACTAAGCAACACTGAGCCTGAAGGTGATTCTGATAATGAGGATGACAAAATCTCGAATGCCTTCACTGCCACAGTCAATCCTACTGAGGGGATTGTTAAAGATGTGGATGATGCAGAAGAATTGGTGAAGTCCAAGTTTAAGAAGATGGATGAACAAGATGACATCTACACAGCCTATGCAAAATTATACAAGGTCTCCGAAAAGCATAAGAAGTTGTATAGGTTGGCCACCAAGAAGCTCACTGATGTGGAGCTCGAACGTGAAGAACTCTCAACAATGTTTGATGAAGCTAATCAGACTATTGGAGCACTTAGGTTCGAGAACAATTTCTTGGCTGAGAAGACCAAAAAACTTGAAGCAGAGTTGTTTCAAGTCAGAGTTCAATTGGAAAGAACTTCATGTGCAAAGCTTGACGAGATGCTCAGCATTCAGAAATCTGATTCCAATCGAACTGGTTTAGGGTATGATTTCTCTTCTCCTAGTATTGCTTTTATTAGTTCTACTGTTTTTGTTCCTTCTACTAATAATGTTGAAACTGAGAACGTTAATGTTAAAAATGAATTAGCTAGTGAGAACATAGACAATGGTAAGTCTATCTTAGGATCACCCCCTAAACCTACTAAGAATGAGACTAAAAGCCCTAGGGCTAAGAAGGCTAACTCTCAAAAGCCGAAACAAAAGAAGCAGCATCTCTATCATCATTGTGGTGCAGCCGGACATACTCGACCAAATTGCTATAAGTGGTTAGCCATCAACAGAGCAACGGCATGATCTCATCGGGAAACCAAAATCAGTTTCCACCTACTTCTGCTCCCTTTGGAGATCTTTTCAAAGCCCTCATGATCCTTTCAAACCTGAATGGTCTTAATTCTTGCCCTTCACCTCCGGTTTAAGGGTTTACTCAAAGGAAAGGTTCTTCCAAGGTGTGGAAAAAAAAACTAACTAAGTGATTCAATCACTTTTTCTCTCTCTCCCCCTTCTTGTTTTTGTTTGCATTACTTGTATGTTTTGCTTTCAAGTTTTGAGTCAGTCTAGTTTTATGCATTACTTTGTTTTTGTTTAACATGTTTTTGTTTGGTTATTTTTCAGTTTTTTGCTTGTTTTGTTTTTTTTTTTTAATTGAAAAATAAAAAAAAATACAAAAATAGTGTGTTTGTGTACATTGGTACTTATGTACCTTGGATTGCCATTGAAACAATGTTTTCTAAATTTTGTATCTTTTGTAGTTTAGATGAGCATCTCCATACACAACTAAGCAAGTGAGTTTTGTGGCTCGTGTTTGTGATGAGCAAGATTAAGTAGTCTTTTGTACTTAACACTCATATCACTCTTTTTTACGGGTAGGACTAGAAAATCCTAAGAGAAATGCATAAATAACCATCTCACCACTGTTACCCACCAATCATGAAATGACATCTGTATGCTTCGGCATAGCAAAAGTGCAATGTCAATGACATCTGTATGCTTCAGCATAGCAAAAGCGCAATATCAAAAGCTTAACATAATTGGGTAATTCTATTCTCTTCCTTATTTGCCCATGCATGATTTGCTTAATAAAAGAAAAAAAAAATATGCAAAGAAAAGTCAAAAGCAAAAAGATTAAAATACTTTTAAATATGATTGCAAGAATGTAATCTAGGAGATGTGGGAGGTATAGGATGTACCTCAAAGGTGATAGTCCCCATCAAACAATTATGACTGTGTGTAAGTTAAAATGATTTTCTCATGTCTCAAATCGTCATAACATGTATACGCTTATGTAATCTTGCGATGTTTTTCACACATAACACGCAATATTCTTTGCTACTCCTGACACATGTGCAAGTATAATGTGATTTGGCCATCACAAGATTCACATGTGTTAATGTATGCTCATTAAACTGTCTTGACTTGTTTTTGAAATAGAAAATCAGTTAGACTTGTTTTGTGTGTGTGTGTGTGTGTGTGTGTGTGTGTGTGTGTGTCTGTTTTGGGATCAATGTGCTTAAAATTGTTGTTGAGAGATGATTTTGAGAACTTAAAATGTTGTCTGGATCATTGGTTGAGTTGCATGCTTAATTGTATTCATATTTGTGTTTTTCTCTTCTTGAAAAAACTGTTTTTAAGCTATCAAGACACCTCATCGACACCTAGCTATCTGTTGAGCTCTTAAGTTGGTTCTTATCGAAATCTCGACACCTCTCGACAGTATTATCATGCATTTTAGATGTGTGCAATTGATTGTGTGCTAGTAGGATTGGATTAGGCTGAGCCCATGATGCCTTTTATATTGCATGTCATATGTTCATGCATTCCCATGCATGCGTTCTTACTTTTCAATATATCTTGATATATTTGAATTGTATTTGGGACTTTTCTGATTCTCTCTCTCTCCCTCTCTCTCTATCTCTGTCTCTGTCTTTCTCTGTCTGTTTGTCTCTCTCTCTCTCTTTTCTGTTTACGTTAGTGCGTCTATGGCACCAAAACGTAAGTCCGCTCCCTCCCGGAGCCCTATTCGTTCCGAGGCATCCACTTCTTCTGATCCTACTCCCTCACACGTCCGATTCTGTGATGAGAAGGCCAAGAAGGACTTCTTTGAGAACTTTTCTCAACGAGGTGTTCATTCGGAATGCCAAGTCATTTTGTCGGACTTCTCCGACACTGACTTTCCCACTGTCATTCACAGTAGGGGATAGGAGTCACTGTGTGACGTCCCGATCACATGTCCATTCGTGCTGATCTAGGAGTTTTACTCCAACATGCATGGATTGGATTATTCAGTACCTCTCTTTGCTACTCGCATTCGAGGTACGTGCTTTGTTGTCACTCTGGATATTGTATCCGAGGTGCTCCATGTCCCCAGGGTAGAGCATCCGGGTTACCCCGGTTGTGAGCGTCTGCGGACTGTGTCTAAGGATGAACTGATGTCCGCTTTTTGTGAGCGTCCCTCTGATTGGGGCGAGCGTCAATTCACACCATGTTCAGCCTTTGCTAAAGGTCCTAGGATCATGAACATGGTTATGACTTTTGTGTTGCATCCATTTTCTCACTTTAACTCTATCACAGAGCCCCGTGCTCAATTTCTGCTTTCCCTCATTGAGCATCTCACTATAGATTTTTCCTCTCATTTCATTCTTTCTATCATAGATGTCTATAGGGATTCGGCGACTCGTGAAAAGCTCATCTTCCCTTTGGCTATCACGAGGATTTTACGCCATTTTTCCATTCCCTTTCCCGCGTCTGACCACTTCTCTATTATGGGTGATATAGATGCCGCTACCGTTAAACAGAGCGAGGCACAATTTCGATTGAGGCGGTACGGTTCAGCTGCTTCTCCCACTCCTTCTGCTCCATCCATCTCCACTCCCTCTACTTCAACAGGAGGTTTAACTCTAGATGCGATCATGGCGCAGTTTCAGCACATGGATGCTCGCCTTGACACTCTCACTGATGAGTTGTGTCAGGTGAACACCTGTGTCGACCGTATTGCTAGACGGCAGGCTCGCCTTGGTGGCTTTGTGCTCTCTTCCTCCCAAGGCATCCACGACACTGAGGACGACGACTCCGACGATGGTGAGGATGATGATAATGGAGATGCTAGCTCTTCCGGTTCAGATGAGATGTCTACTTGACACTCTTCCCTTTGTCACTTGTGACAAAAACGAGGAGTAGTTTTGGCTATGAGAGTAGTCATACTTAGGAGGAGAGTTAGTATAGGAGATTTTTGTTAGGTGGAGTGTTGATATCTTGAGGGATGTAGTGAGGATTACTTGTATCTTTTTCTTTTTTTTTAGAGATACATTTATTCTTGTTCATGGGTCTTGTGACCATTATTGACATACATTGTACTTATTCTCTTTATATATTAATGTATGTTTCTTTCACCTACCCTTACATGTGTTGTTTCTTTTATCTCTTTATGCAAATGCTTCTTATTACTTGTATGCAATCTATTATTTCTGTTTCACACGAAGATGCCTTGATGAGTTTTGTTTAAAATGTTCCAGAAATATAGGTTGTCAAAGTCTACTTGCCATAAACTCTCTTCTTGCAATTTTTTTCAAGAGTTTGTATTAGGATTATTATATTCAACCAGTGAGTATAAGTTGAGTGATTTCTGACTTCTCTCATATGTTCATTTGTTTGTTGTGGTTTTGTCACAGATTGCCAAATGGGGATATATGTGATTCACTTGTTAGGAACATATGTTACTTCTTTATGTAATTGGCTAATCCTTTGGCAAAACGCACTTTACTTATATTTGGGTAGATCTAGGATGTGTTTAATACTTCAAGAAACTTTGTTTCAAAATCAAGTGTTGAAGCCATGCAAGTCTGTCCAAGATTAAAGTTTGAAAAGTGTCTGTCATTAAAGCTCGACAACTATCCATCTATCGAGCTTGTAGAGCTATTCCAACCCCGTAGCTCGACAGCATCTCGACAAATAGGGTATTTGTCGAGGTTTATGAATTTCAGTATTTCAGGACTATTTTTCATTCAATCCGTGATTGTATGTTTGGTCTTTCTTTTCTCACACCCTAAATATATATAAGGATTATTTTAAAGGCTATATTAGGTTGCATAGCCAGGAGGAAAATTGCACAAAAGCATAATTCCTCAAGTGTGACCAGAAACCTAGTTTGCCCTAGTTCTTGACAAAGATGTTGTGTTTGTACACCATAGGGTTTTGTGACCAAGCAACTTTGTGATCTTCATATGTTGAAGGATAGAAGAACTTTGCAGCCAATATCTCTCTCTAGTTGGCGATTGAAATCGCATATTGGGATCTGCGCAATTGGTTAGTCACGTACTTAGAGCCGTGCATTGAAAAGAAGAGATTGTCATTACAGAACAAGTCCAATTAGGTATTGGGGTAAGGGTTCAACTGTAGGTTGGTATAAGGTACTGGGATTCCTTTACTTGTAACCACTTGTTGTGATAATAGTGGATTCTTGGGAGTGGTGACCTTAAAATCACCCGGTGGGGTTTTTGCCGTGTTGGTTTTCTCCATTCGTAAACAAATCACCGTGTCATTTATTTTCCACTGCATATTTAGTTATTTGGTGATTTGTTTGTTCTATCACGCGTTTTGCATGTTAATTTGATTAATTGATAAACTTGGCTAATCAATCAATTAATTCATCACAAGGGGTCAATACGTTTTTGGCCTATCAGCACTAACTATGCATATTGGAAAGTACGCATGGGAGCTTTCTTGCAGTCGTTAGATGAAAAAGTGTGGCAAGCTGTGGAGATAGGCTAGGCCAAGCCTAAGGAAGCACCGGCTGATTGGGATGATGCAAAGATCAAAGTGGCAAACTTCAACAGCAGTGCATTGAATGCTTTGTTTAGTGTGGTCACAAATGAGGAGTTCAAGAAGATAACCTTTATTGAAACAACGAAAGAAGCATGGACTATCCTCCAGACAAGCTATGAAGGAACTAAGGCTGTCAAGGATTCAAAGCTTCAAAGGCTTACCACAAGCTTTGAAGAGATTAAGATGGAGATAAGATTAGTCGTTCGATGAGTTTTATGCCAAGCTCAAGGACATAGTAAACTCAGCTTTTAATTTTGGGAAAACCATTCTCAAACCCAAGATTGTTAGAAAAGTGATCTAATCTCTAGTTAAGAGATTTCATGCCAAGATCACCCCAATTAAGGTATCAAAGGACATTTCCAAAATTCCTTTGACAAGTTGGTTGGCAACCTGCAGACTTATGAGTTGGGTTTGACAAGGATTAGGAAATTGATTAAGTGCAAGAGCATGGCACTGAAGGCCAAGAGCAATGACACAGATAAGTCTTCTGGCGATGAAGATTCTAAAATAAATCCTATATCATAAGGCAATTCAAAAATTTTATAAAGAATGCCAATGCTAAAGAATTTGACAAGGACCGAAAGCAATCCAGTTCTTCACAATTCAAGAGCCAAGATAAAGGGAAGAAGGATGCTAGGGATGGCGACCAATACACTGTTCCCTCAGGACCAAAGTGCTTTGGGTGTCAAGGCTTTGGACACATGAAATAAGAGTGCCTAACGTATCTCAAGACCATGGGAAAAGCAAGGCCCTTGCTGCTACCTTGAGTGACATCGAGCTTAAGGATGATTCGAATAATAAGGATGATGGAATCCTGAATGCCTTCACTACCACTGTAAATCCTACTAAAGGGATTGTTGAAGAAGTGGATGAAGAAGAGGACTTGGTGGAGTCTAAATTTGAGAAGATGGATGAACAAGATGACATCCACACAGCCTATGCAAAATTGTACAAGGTTTCAAAGTTTGAACGAGAAGAAATCTCCACAAAGTTTGATGAAGGTAATCAGACTATTGGAGCACTGCAGTTTGAGAACAATTTCTTGTCTGAGAAGACTAAGAAGCTTAAGGCAGGGCTGTTCCAAGTCAGAGCCCAGTTGGAGATGACTTCAAGTGCAAAACTTGATGAGATGCTTAGCTTCCAGAAATCTGTTTCTGATCGAACCGGTTTAGGGTATGATCTCTCTTCTCCTAATATTGCTTCTTCCAGTACTACAGTGTTTGTTTCTCCTGCTAATAATATTAAATTTGAGAACAATGATGTAAAAAATATTATAGCTAGTGAGAACATAGACAAGGGTAAATCTATCTTAGGAGCACCCCCCTAAGCTTAATAAGAAAGAGACTGAAAACCCTAGGGCTAAGAATGGCAATACCCAAAAGTCTAAATAGAAGAAGCAACATCTCTGTCATCACTATGGAGCGACTGGATATACTCGACCTAATTGTTATAAGTAGTTAGCCACTCAATAGAGCAACAATATGATTTCATTGGGAAACCAGAATCAGTTTCCATCCTCTTTTGCTCCTCTTGGAGATCTACTCAAAGCCCTCATGTTCCTTTCAAACTTGAATGGTTTCAATTCTTCCCCCTCATCACCGGATCAAGGGTTTGCTAAACGGGAAGGTTCTTCTAAGGTGTGGAAGGAAAAAGGCTCTAAGTGATTTAGTCACTTTTCTCTATCCCTCTCTTTTTGATTTTACATTACTTGTGTGTTTTGCTTTCTTGTGTTGAGTCTGTCTAGTTTTATGCTTTGCTTTGTTATGTTTAACATGTTTTTGTTTGTTTGTTTTCAATTTTGCTTTATTTTGTTTGTTTTTTTTTCTTAATAAAAAAATTGAAAAATCAGAAAAATACAAAAACAATGTGTATTTTGTGTACGTTGGTACTTGTGTACCTTGGATGGCCATTAAAACAAAGTTTTCTAAACTTTGTATCCTTTGTAGCTTAGATGAGCATCTCTATACACAATTAAGCAAGTGAGCTTTGTGGCTCGCGTTTGTGATAAGTAAGATTAAGTAATCTTTTGTACTTAACACTCGTATAACTCTTTTTGACAGGAAGGACTAGAAAATCCTAAAAGAAAGGCATAAATATCTATCTCACCACTGTTGCCCACCAATCATGTCAATGACATTTGTATGCTTCGGCATATCAAAAGTGCAATGGCAAAAACTTAACATCATTGGGTATTTTAGAAGACAAAGTGAAAAAATAAAAGTAGATTCAAGTATGCACACAAACAAACACCCAAGCAAAGACACTAAAGATAGGAAGAATTAATGCATGTACATGTCTTAAAGCTTATGCATGAGTACCCTTTTTCACCCACACGTCACGTGCGTTTGGGGCGATATCCTTATAGGATTGGGTACGCGAGTTAGAGTTTTCAAACCTTCTTGTGAAGCTTTCCAAACAAGTGGTGAATGCACCAATCATCTTATTCACATCCATCACTCCTGAGTCACCATTTTGACCTCTTGGTCGCTCAACAGTCCAAATTTTCTTGTCATTTCTTGGTCCTCTTGGCCTTTGATCACTTCCATTCTTCAATGCTCTCAGCTTATGACAGTTTGGTCTGGTGTGGCCTTGAAGTCCACAGTGATGATAGAAATGGTTCGTTCTTGGACCTCTTTGTGGTCTTGGGAGTGATTTCCTTCTAACTTCAGGTATGACCTCTGAGCGGTTACGGGACTTGTTGAACACCCGTTGATCAGGTACATACTTCTTCTTTTCTGTATTCACCTTCTCAACAGCTGGAATTTTCACCATGGGTTCCGTAGCCTTCACAAACTTCACTTCCTTGGAGATGTTGACAATAGAACTGCTTTCTCCAGTGTATCCCAAACCAAATTTATCCGAGAAATGTTTTTGTGAGGAGATTACATCATCCAGTTTCTTTGTGGAGACTCTTTCTATCTTGGCATTTGCTTGAACCACCTCGAGCTCAAGAAACCTCACCTTTGCATAGGCTTCCGACAACTCTCCATTTAACTTCTCTATCTCACACTTGGCCTCCTTGTGATGAACTAGAAGACTTCTATAGTCCTCTTCAGCTTTCTTCATCTTTTTCACAGCTGCCTTGGTCACACGTGTATAGTCTCCACACTTTTCAAGGAGTAAGTTGTAGTTCTCTTGAAGACTTTTAGTACCCTCATCCTCTTCATCTTCTGATTCTTCAACAATTCCCATTGATTCCTCATCACTATACTTTCCAAGTTCTTATACAAGTAGATTCAAGTCCTCCGAAGACTCAACATGAGCAATAGTCATAAATGCGGAGTAGTTCCCTTCTTCGTCACAGCTTTCCTCAGAATCAGAGTTGGATGAGTCCGAATCACTAAGAGTTGTGGCATAAGCCTTACCCTTCGATTTCAAGTAATTGGGACATTCCTTCTTAATATGTCCATGTCCATTACACTCGAAGCATGTAATTCCTTGTGATGATTGAGACTCCTTACGATCTTTCCTTTTAAAATCCTTCTTCTCTTTTTTGATACTCGGAAATTTTCCTTTCTCTGCAAACTTTCCTTTCTTCTTGAACTTCAAGAACTTTCTGAAGTTCTTCACAAGATATGCAACATCTTTATCTACAACGTCTTCATCAGATGAGTCATCAGCTTCCACCCTTTCGTCAATTGTCTTGAGAGCAAGAGATTTGCTCCTTTTTTGTGATGGCAATGACAGCTCATATGTTTGAAGTGAGCCAACTAATTCTTGGACCTTAATATCGTCCAGGTCTTTACTCTCTTCAATTGCAGTAACTTTTTGCACGGAAGCTCTCCGGTAATGATCGAAGGATCTTCCTCATAATCTTTGAATCCTCCATTTTCTCACCCAAGTTGAACTTGCCAATCACCACTTCATTCAGCTTGCTATAGAAAGAGTCAAAGGACTCATCCTTACTCATCTTAAGCTCCTCAAAGCGAGTGGTCAGCATCTGTAATTTGGTATCTTTCACCTTCTTGGTTCCTTCATATGTAGTCTCCAATATTTATCACGCCTCCTTAGCCACTGAGACATGGGATATCCTGTGAAACTCATCTGGAGACACACCACAAAAAATAGCATTCAAAGCTTTACTGTTAGCATTAGACGCAGCAAGGGCTGCTTTATCCCAAGTGGATTTTTTAGCCTCAGGCCTAACCCATCCAATATCAACAGCGTCCCACACACTTTCATCAATAGAACGTAAAAATGCCCTCATTCGGACTTTCCAGAAAGCATAGTTGCTACCATCAAAATATGGTGGAGCATTCAAAGATTGAGTCCGATCCATCTCAATATGGGGTCAGGGATCGCACAAAGGTAGTTAAACCACAGCAAGTGCACCCGCTCTGATAGCAATTGAAAGTTCAAATAGTGTGTAAAACACTATGAACGTTTAGACCCCCAATTTACAAATAATCAATTCAAGTTTTAACACAAACGATAAACGTACGGAAAATGAATTAAAGCCTAAAACAAAATTGATAAACCATCTAAGTCAAATAAAATCACATCCATAACAGAAAGTAAATGACAAAGATAAAGGGAAGAGAGATGCAAACACAAGGACAACACGCGATGTGTTATCGAAGAGGAAACCGAAGACCTCGGCGAAAAACCTCTCCGCCGCCCTCCAAGCGGTCAAAATGATCCACTAAAGAATGTAGTTGGGATACAAGGACAGCAATAGACCCTCCAAGCGTAATCTACCCAAGTACCTAAGCCCTCCAAGCTTCCTGCTCCAACGAGGTTACGTCGAACCTATTTCTTCTTTAGCTTCTCGGATCCCGCTACTAGTCTATAGCATCTACCTATATAAATTGGCTCCTTCCTAACTGCTTCCCAAAACACCAAAGAGCCTTCTCACAGTTGTGGGTATGGTGAGAAAATGTTTTGGCTAAAGTACCTCTCAAGGATCTACAATGGAGAGGAAGAGAGTAGAGGAATTTGAAGAGTCACAAAGTTAAGATTGTGGATGAATCAATCTTGTTTTTCTCTAGGGTTTCTCTCTCAATATTCTCTCTGGAAGCTCTTTACATTTCGTGGGTATAAGGGGTATATATACTGGTGGGTGTTTGGAATGTGAAGAGACAGATTTTTCACAACAGAGTAGGTTGGCAGCTTGTCCTCGCGGCTTGACTGAGTTGCGAGTTCAAGTCGTGAATGAACTGAAAGGCTAGACTAGAAATTTTGTCCTATAGTGCGACAGCTGGCACGACGGTTCATATTCTGGCAGCTTCCAGTCGCGAGCCACCCACGAGATCCAGTCGCGAGTTCTCCTCTGCACGCTTCTTTCATGTGCAACATCTGGCAGCTTGCCAGTCGCAAGACACCAGCGAGGTCTAGTCTCGAGTCTCTGTTTTGCAGCACAGTCTTGATCAAATCTTCACACTCTCTCACACACTATCCTTACATGATTCCCACCTAAATACGGGGTTTCTAAATGCTGAAAATACAAGCAAATTAGCACGGAATAAAGCCAACACAATGGTTGATAAAATTCAACCTTACACCTGGCAACTCCATATCAAGGTAGATGGAATCAGACACAATCGGAGTACAAGAAGTGGAATGCCTTTGAAGCCATAAGCAAGGAGGAAAGAAGTATTTTGGAAGCTTGTGACAGCTAAACCCCAGTCCACATTTATAGCCAAGCAGATAGCCATACAAAGTGCAGTCATAAAAGCTACACAGCTAGAGTTCACAAGCATTATCATCCCCACTGACACTAAAGGAATAGAACAGAGGTGGAAGCAAAATATCTAACACTTTAAGCCAGCAAGGAATGAAGCTTATAGTCCAAGTTTGTTCCTGGTCTCATTTGGCAGGGAATCACCATGAGCAAGACGTGAATCAAACTCCACCATACATTATTTTTGGTCGGACCAAATAGCTGCGGTAGCTAAAGACTTCCTTTGAATTGTACGGTTGTACCATCCAGACCTGGTAACAAAAAAAAAAAAAAAATTCAGATTATAACTGAAGATCCAAATATGTTAAAACTGAAAATGGATTCATTTTTCTGCTTTCCTTAGAAGACAAAGTGAAAAAATAAAAAAGGAACTGTGAGATAAGGGAAACTCGTTTAGATTGAGCTTCTTTTATAGCAAAGAAGTATTATCTAAAGCATCAGTCTGAATATCCATAGCATAAACACAAACCCTGGTTGATTCATCAGCTACAATTTTAACCATTGCTGAAGTATCATAAACATTGCCACAAGTGGCATCAATAGCTGCATCCCTTTTTTGGATAAAATTGGCAATAGCAAATATTTGATGCCTGGTTACAGTTGTCAGAAATAATATGAAAAGGTATGAATGTAATTGTCTCAATCTAGAGATGGCACAGGACAAAATGGACAATATCTAATACTGTTATTGGTACAAACAAAATATTGCTTGAAGTCAGAATATCAGTTGGGTTTTACAATTGCTCCAACCCAATTTGAAAATGGCTCATCAGGAACCTGTAGAAGCGCATTCCTATAAAGCATCATACAAGGTCCATAAAACAAGCTCATTTCGTTGACCCACCAAGTACAAGTAGCAATCAGCACATAAACAAGCATCATACTGAGTAATATTTAATGTATTTAAATAATATTAATTATGATTAATAAAATTTAAAGGATAATTACAAATGACTTAATTATGATTAAATTTTCTTGATGAATTAGTTTTTGTATACGCAAAAATAATATACATGTAATAAATCATATTAAAGATATGTTTTAGACATAGAATGCATATGTGTGTGTGCTATTTTGTGAACAAAAAAATTTATAGATATAATATTGGATCTCTGAAAAAAAATTATTCCTTTGCCACTGAGTGATATAATGAAGGCAATGTAGCCCAAATCGTCTCCAAGGAGACATGGAACCAAATTTGGAAGGTTAAATTTCCCTAAAAAATCCAAACCTTTGTGTGGAACATTTTCCATGATGCCTTCCCAAAATAGAACAATCCTCTGTCAATGAGGACTACAGATCCCAAGCCTTAGTCCTTTTTGCCATGAGGGTGAAGAAATTATATCACATTTCTTTCTGTACTGCAACTTTGCTAGGGCAGTATGGCTAAGATCAGAATTATCCATAAATGCTTCTGAGCTTCAGCAACAACCTCTAAAACAATGGCTGCAAAATTGCATTCTGTCCAAGCAGATAATGATTGAGGACAAGATGCACTTCATGCAACTGATCTTTACAACTCTGTGGACCCTTTGGCTCCACCAAAACCAACTAATCCATGAAGGGAAAGAGCCAAGCCCAATTGAAGCCTAACTAACCTCGAAAAATTTGATATGCAGGTACCAAATAGCATATGTAACAGGACAAGGGGAAAAACCAAATAGGCCCACCAACACATAAGGGTGCAGGTCTGGCAACTCCATATCAAAGAAGATAAACGGAGTACAAGAAGTGGAATTGCCTTTGAAGCCATAAGCTGGGAGGGAGGAAGAATTTGGAAGCCTATGACACCAATAAAACCTGGTCCACATTTATACCCAAGCAGATTGACATACAAAATGCAGTCATGAAAGCAACACAGTTGGGGGTTCATAAGCATTATCATCCTCACTCACCAGTGAAGGAAGAGAACAGAGGTGGAAGCAAAACAAGGAATTCCATTGGTATAGCAGGGCACCGTTTGCAGACATCCAACACTTAAGCCAGCAAGGAATCAAGCTCATAGTCCAAGCTGTTCCTGGCCTCATTTCACAGGGAATTACCTCGAGATCAAGATGTGCATCAAGTCTCCCATATATTGTCTCTGGTTGGACCAAATCTTTTGCAATAGCCGTATTAGCTGAAGACTTCCTGTGTTTTGTACCTTCCTGACCTGGAATCCAAAAAAAGAAAACTGAAAGGAATTCAATTTAGAACTAAGGATGCATATATGTTAAAAGTGAAAATGGATTACTTTAGAAGCTTCATTATCCAAAATTAGTAGGCGACATCCCAAAAATAACAACTGTATAGTTTTCTGCTTTCCTTAGCAGACATAGTTACAAAAATAAATGGAACTATGAGAAAAGGGCACGTCTTTTGGATCGAGCAACTCTTCTAGCAAAGAAGAAATATTCTCTAAAGCATCATTCTGAATATCCATTGCATAAATACAATCCTGGCTAATTCATCAGCAAGCATATTGACCATTACTAAAGTATCATAACCATTACCACAAGTGGCATCAATCACTGTATCCCCTTTCTGGATAACATGTTTCCTAACCCTGGCAAAAATAGTCAATAGAACTATTTGATGCCTGGATAAAACTGCCTGAAATAATAGGCAGGAACGTAAATGTCTCAATCTAGAGATGGAACTGTAGAAGGTCATTCCAATATAGCATTAAACAAGGTCCATAAAACAAACTCATTTCATTGACCCACCAAGCAAAAGTAGCTTTCAGCTCATAAACTTAAGTGCCAAGATGAGTGTGTGTGTGTTTATGGTTAATTATGAAAAAGTTTGGCAATCATCTGCACCAATGTTTAAAAAGGTATTTCAATGATCACCACCAAATCTTAGATTGTGATACAATTTCCTAGAAAGGAGCAGTTAATCATAAATGGCAGCATGATCTGGTGCAATTTATTCTGTTTAAGGATGAGGTAATCACTTGCAAGATAGGAAGTGAAGTAAGCATGGAATATGTATGGCAAGCATGTTATTATTGCGTATGCCATTGAAGTGCCAATAAAAGGCTTATTGGGAGCTTAAATCAATTGCTGATTGATCAAAAAGATAATAAAATTGTAGTGAGTAATCCAACATGCCTGGTGTTCCAATTTGTGCTCATATCAAACAAAGACTTATAAAAACTTTATCCACACATGCACATGCAAGTACACAAAACCCCAAAAACTAAAACTTGCATCAGGTGCTTCAATTTCACTCACAGAAAAATTCTAATATGAAGTCCTAATATATTGTTCTAAGAATTTATTCTCTGTTTTAGGGTGTGTTTTCATATTTTACTTTGATTTCTTCTATTGTTCCCATTATATATAATGCCAAAAGACGTGGTGAAGTGAATTTTTCTGTTGCCTTCTAATCCGAACTAGCAAAGATAAAAATATTTGTAAAGAATCAAAATAGCAAACCAAATAAAGAACTATATAAAATCAATACTTCAAGGAATCCAGTCTTTAAGAGCAGACAAGTAAGCAAAATATGTTGTCTTTTTCTTCCTAAAGACATATCTCGTTAGAACATCCTCCATTCCTACATCATGGCATTCACATTACAAATATTCGAAACTTACATATATACCTATATACGTACATTCGAATAAATCAGAATGAAACCTTGAAATTGTGTGAAAACATAAGAGCTGTTTAGACCAACAAATTAAAATATTATGGCTCGGTTAATTTTACTCTATCTTAAACTAAGTGCGGGATAGAGTAAATGCGAGCGAACAAACAATAAAACTACTCTAAACTATATTCATCAAATCACAGCAGTAAAATGAAAGCTAAAAGAGTAGGGAAGAAGAATACAAACAAAAGATAACATGCCGATGTGTTATCGAAGAGTATACCAAAATACTCGGCGAAAAACCTCTCCGCTGCCCTCCAAGCAGTAAATCGATCCACTAGAGAATAAGTTGGAGTACACGAATAACAAAAGACCCTCCAAGCCTAGTTTACCCCATGGAGTCGAGCCCTCCAAGCTCCTGCTACCAACTAACTTTGCCAAGTCTTGTCTTCTCTAGCTCTCCGGATCACGCAATTCAGCCCGATTGCATCCACCAAACAAATGGCATCTTCCAATACTTCCCAGCAACACCAAAACCTCACTTTACGCTTGAAAGCTCAGATTTGTGTTAAAAAAAATCCAAGAGCTGTTTAGACCCCCAAATAAAAGGATTACGGCTCTATTGATTTTACACTAATTTAATACTTAGTGCGGAATAGTGTAAATGCGAGCGGATAAACAAACAAACTACTCTAACTCTTAATCAATAAAACACAGCAGTAAATTGAAAGGTAAAAGAATAGGGAAGAAGAATGCAAACACAAGATAATACTCCGATGTGTTATCGAAGAGGAAACTGAAGTACTCAGCGGAAAACCTCTCCGCCGCCCTCTAAGCAGTAATCGATCCACTAGAGAATAAGTTGCAGTACACGAATAGAAAAAGACCCTCCAAGCCTAGTCTAGCCCATGTACTTGAGCCGTCCAAGCTTCTGCTATTAACTGACTTCACCAAGCCTTGTCTTCTTTAGCTCTTCGAATCACACAATTTAACCCAATTGCATCTGCCAAACATATGGCTTCTTTCAATGCTTCCCACTAGCTCCAAAACCTTACTTTTCTTTCAAGATGGGTGTGGTAAGTGTTTGGGTTATCAACCTCTCAAGGATTTAGAAATAGAGAGGTAAGAGTTGAGGAAAACCACAAAGGATTGTGTAGAGATATGTGGGTATAACAATCTCTAACTCTCAAAGGTTCTGTGGCTAGGGTTTTCTCTTAGAATCTCTCTATATCATCTGTGGGTAATGTGGGCATATATAGTGTGGGTATAGAAAGTGTGTATCAAATAGTACAGACTGGCATAACAGAATGTTTCGCAAGTGTCTCGCGGGAAGGCCTTACCAGTGAGATAATCGCGAAATACAGCTGTCTCTATCTGTCCTGACTCTTTGCATTCCAGCAATGTGCAAGGCATATGTATCACTTCGTGGGATGCTTAGTCGCGAGCTACCCGCGAAAACTTTTCTTTCTTCAATTGCTTGAGTCTTTACACACTCTCTCTCTATCAGACAACCCTTACAATTAAATCCCACAATAAATACAGGGTATAAAAAGATTGAATAAAATTACAATCAAATTTGGCACGGAATTAAAGCCAACAAAACACATAGTTGTAAATTACAACTTTACAATCTCCTCCTTTGGCTATTTCGAGTCAAAACCACTAAAACAGACTCTAGACATAAACGTGAGTTTAGGAACAATGGTAAAACTCACTCACACCTACTCTAGAAGCTGTGAAGCACTTGCATGTATATACCTCCGACCTGAAACACTTGCACACAAACAAAACTTTCATTAAGTTTATGACAAGTTAAATACAAGGTATGTATATAGGCAAGTATAAGTGCGATCAAGTTCATGAACACAAAACAACATGTATGCATAGCTTGATCAAAAACAAAACAATCATTAAAGAATGACTACAATGAACATTTAGCTAGTAAATGCTCATCCGGACATGCAATGTAATAAAGACCAATTCACAGTGATCAATAGCATGTCCAACACACAACCAATGCAAAATACATGAAGTATTTGTATCTAGGATACAAAATCCTACTAGGGTACAAGTGTGAGGTACTTAAGACATATTAGCAATACCTTAAAAGTACAAAAAAATGCTACAAAGCATTGAGATAAACACAAGTACTGAATATTAAACTGAAAGATAAATTCAAAGTACTTAATGTTTTAAAAGAAAAGCAGTAAGTAACAACAATAATCCAAGAGCTATATGAGCTGAAACAATTTAAACCAAAACATAAATAAAGCTAAACCGCCTGTGATGAACCAATGGATCTAAGATCTAAGCTATGCTCCCCTTCAACTGTGCAAGCTCCTCCTTAAAATTTTCTCCCCCTTTCTGACCGAAATGGCCAAAGAGGCTAGAACTGCTCGGACTCAAAATCTGATCCCTGGTCCTTGGACAAATCATCGATCTGGGAGGATAAAGTTATGATCTGACCCTGGATATAGGCAAACTGGTCCGCGGTGTGCTGCACATGGGAGTTAAGCAACGTAAACATTTGGTCCACTCTAGCTAGGAGGTGATCAAGTCTATCTGGTCCTCATGCTGGTGCTGAAGATGATGGCTGAGCTGAAGTCTCTGGTACAGAAGTGAATTTATCAATCTCCTCCTCTGTATCTCCTCCCTCTTCCTCAACACGATCTCTCAGTATTTGAGACACACCGGTTTTCGATCCTCGAATGTGAGCTGTGCTACGAGTCACCGTGTGTGCACCAATGGGTTAGTCTCTTTGTACTACGGTGAGGCCGCTCAGAAGTTTGAGCTTTGCCTTTGCTATAAGGCCCATAATGAGAGAGGGGAATGGCATGACTATTTTGGAGTTTCGCTTCTTAATGCTCTTGGTCAAGAGGTGGAAGATGTGTCCACAAATATCAATCTCCTTGTGAGTGAAGAGATCATACAAGAAAATTGTCCTTGGAGTGGACAATGTCGTCAAGTTGGTGACCGGATACAGATTGTGGATCATCACATAAGCTAAAGTCCTCATCTCCGGATTGAATGGAATTGTGTTCATGGAGGACTTCTTAAGTGTGCCACCAAGAATGGTCACCATCTCCTCTATAGATTTCAAGTGATCATCATATTGCACCGTAATTGGCAGTGAAGGAGGACAAACTTTTAAGAATTCTTGAATGCTTTCCCTTATGATCCCAAATTCTTTGTGTCTCACCCGGCAATTAATGTGGTCTCCATCCATACTAGCATTTGAGAAGAATTCTTTGATGATTTCCGAGTACACAACTCCACTTGGATTCAACAACTTTGTCCACGTTCTTTCCTTGAACACTACAAGTATGCAGGTGTCCTCAAGGGTATCCAATTTGACGACTCTCTCCATGATAATTGTTGCTCTTTTGTAGCAGTCATTGTAAGCCATATTTGCCTCAACAGACTTGAAGTTGTTAGAATCCGTGCGAGCACGCTTGGAGGATTTCTTGGATGCTGAATGTTTAGTAGGAGACATCTGCACATGTACACAACAAACAAAGAAAAGAAACAGGTGTAAAAACACAAAATCAGAATACAAAACTTGATTAGATTCAACTTAGTTCAAAACATAAGTATAAATAGTTAAAACAGAACACAAACAAAGTTAAAGCAGCATGCTATCAGTACTAAAAATGTACGCATGAGCAAAATGCAAGAAATTTGCAACTGTGCATGTGTGTGCCTGGGCTGTGCATGTGCTGATGCATGCGAGTGCAGCAGGTGATGCATGGGGTGTGCCTAGTGGGTGCCTAGTGTGTGCATGGCATGGCATTGAGGCACAAATTGGGCAAAGGGTGTAGAACACACAATCATTGACCTAAACATGCTAAACATGGTCAGTCAAGAGTAAACCCAAGCATTGGAACTCAGTTGAGTCTAATTCAACACAAAATTGTCACATGGACATTCTATTTAACATATAGCATGCACAAATGCACTACACCAATGAATAATGCATGAAAATAAATGAAAATGCCTCAATACATGGTTAGAATACCACAAGGGCCAACACAGATACATACAGATCAAATGGGACACAGCCCAATCAAAATTTTGAAAAAATTTTCACAAAAATAAGAACCCCAACCCCTTTTATGGAAAATCCCCAATTTTGAAAAACCCTAACTTAATTTTCTGCATAATCTCTGAAAAACATGAAGAAAATGTTTTAGAAAACATACCTTGAAGTTGGAAATGCATAAAATAGGCTTGAGAGAGATAGGATTTAAGAGAAAAGATGTTTTGGGTTGGACAAGGTTTGAGAGAGGCTATGCGAGGGAAGTTAAGAGTATTTGAAAACATGTCACATTTGCTACATAAAAACTGAAAACATGCATTTTTCGTGGGCTAGGCAGTCGCGATATTAGTTGCGAGACACATTGAAGCTTCAGCGAGAAGCCTTTAGTCGCGATACAGTCGCGATAGCCTTTGTACGAAATTGAAAAATTCCAATTTTTGCCTAAAACCATTTTGTGAGAAGAGTTTAGTCGTGAAATGCTCGTGAGACAATAGCGAGACTCTCTATAAGAAAATGTGACTTTTTAATTTCCTTAAAGCATGTTTTGTGGGAAGCTCTAAGTCACTATCTTCTCGCGAAACAGCCTTTGAACCAGTTTTTGAAGAAAAACACAAAAATGCATTTTGAACAAAAACTTAAGACATGAAAGTATAAAATCACTTTCAAAAACATATAAAACACTCAAAAATATTTTTGGGTTTGATCGGCAAGCAATTGAGCATACATATCACATTTGAACATGTACAATCACACAAATGAGATAAGCATTAATTTAATCAAAGTCTTGTGTGTTGTGGGTGAGTATCAAATGTGGAATAGTCCTTAGACTAGAGTGAAGCTTCAATGATCAATTCAATCAAGTCATACAAAACTAGTACTAAGTCAAGTGGTCCATCTCAATTATAGAAGTGAACATATATGACCTCCCACAAGAACATGATTACAAAACTTAGAAGCTTTTCATTTGGCTTTTGCATAAATCATAACATTTGATCCTTTTGAACAATACATCTCATTTTTAGAGATCAGTGATTGTAATTTTTGATATTTCAACATTGAGAGATAGCCTTTGGCTATTTGAGCACCATACATTTCAAAACAAAAGTCGCTTTCCTTTTTTCCTAGTCAAATACTAGTACATGCGACAGGCTTTTGCAGCTTTAATCTCTTTTTCATTTTGAGATTTACATTTGGTGAGCTCTAATGCAAAAACATAGAAAAATAAAGGTGGGAAGAGATATAGGCACAAGTCTATGCAAGTATCAAGACCATCAAGACTATTGACCAATCATTCATGACAAGCTTGAAGATCTATTTACAACAATCACACATAGTTTTCAAGATTTCTCCCATAAAAAGATATGTGCACACAAAACAAGCTAGGCTCGTAAATGCACTACGCCATAAGTATGAAGGTACTAGGCCAAACTCACATGTGATATACACAACATAAGCGATCATACTTTTTGAAGATTTTTCAATTTTTTATGGGTTTTTGAATTTTTGAACACACTCAAAAACAAAACAAGAAAAGTAAGATCAACAAAAAACTCAAGAACAAAAACAAGCTTGAAAAGAAATGCTAAAATAAGAATTATAGGCAAAGAACCAACCAAGGTCACAATAAATAGGAAGAATTGATGCATGGACATGATCAAATGCTTATGCATGAGTACCCTTCTTCACCCACACAGCACGTGCGTTTGGGGTGATATCCCTAGAGGATTAGGTATTAGAGTTGTGATTCTCAAACCTTTGACTGAAGCTGGCCAAACAAGAAGTGATGGCATCTATTATCTTTATCACATCACCAACACCTGAATCATCTTCTCGCCCTTTTGTTTGCTTGGCATTCCAATTTCCTTTTCCTTGTCCAATTGATCTTTGAAAATCTGCTTTCTTTAAGTTTATAACCATTAGGTCTTGTGTGCCCTCGAACTCCACAATGGTGGCAAAAGTGTTGTACTTGAGGACCTCTTTGAGACTTTGGAAGAGATTTCCCTTTACCCTTGGGTTTGGCCACAAATGGTGTTTGAGGTTTTGTTAAACCATTTGAGCAGCTCCATTTGGCTTTTTCTTCTCCACTTTTATAGTCTCAACACTTGGAGTTGCTACCACTAGTTCCTTAGCTTTTACAAACTTCATCTCTTTCGACACATTTGCACTTGAACTACCCTCTCCGGTATATCCTAAACCACTTTTATTAGAAAATGGCTTTTGATATGTAAGTACTTCATCAAGCTTCTTGGAGGCAACTCGCTCCTCTTTAGCATTAGCTTGAATCACTTCAAGCTCAAGGAACTTGATCTTAGAGTAGGCTTCAGTGAGCTCTCCATTCAGCGCCTTAACTTCACACTTTGTTTCTTTATACCTCATAAGTACGCTCTTGTAATCTTGTTCAGCTCTCTTCATTGATGGCTGCTTTAGCCACTCTAGCATACTCTCCGGTCTTCTCAAGTAGAGTGTTATAGGATTCTTGCAATCCCTTTGCTTCTTCATCTTGCTCATCAGATTCTTCCCTAATTCCCATAGACTTTACCTCCGTGTGCTCATCGAGTTCTTCCACTAGAAGACTCAAATCTTTTGCTGAGTCTATGGGTGCAATGGCCATAAAAGCGAACTAGTTTTCTTCTTCATCACAACTTTCTTCTGAATCTAAATTAGAACCATCAGAGTCACTAAAGGTAGTTGCAAAGACTTTACCCTTTGCTCTCAAATATGTGGGGCATTCTTTCTTTGCATACCCATGCCCTTTGCACTCAAAGCACGTAACCATTTCAGATGGTGAAGAATCTCTTGAGTCCTTCTTCTTGAATTCTTTCTTGTCCTTTTTGAATTTTGAAAATTTACCCTTGTCAAAAGACTTTCCATCCCTCTTGAACTTAAGAAACTTACGGAAGTTCTTAGCAAGATATGCTACGTCCTTTTCAACCTTATGCTCATCTGAGGAGTCTTGAGCATTGAATATCTCGTTGATTGTTTTGAGAGCAAGAGATTTGCTCTTCTTTTGAGATGGTAGAGATAACTTATAGGTTTAAAGAGAACCGATGAGTTCTTGAATTTTAATTTCATCAAGATCTTTTCTCTCTTCAATGGCTGTGACCTTAGCACGAAAACTCTCCGGTAATGATCATAGAATCTTCCTCACAATCTTGGAGTCCTCCGTCTTTTCTCCCAAATTGAACTTCCCAATCACCACTTCATTTAATTTCCCGTAAAATGAGTCGAATGACTCGTCTTCACTCATTTTCAGTTCCTCAAAAGCATGTGGTGAGCATTTGCAGCTTAGTGTCCTTCACCTTTTTGGTGCCTACATACGTCGTCTCCAAGATTTGCCACGCCTCCTTGGAAATTGTGACATGCAAGATCCTATGAAATTCATCGGGAGAAACACCACAGAAAATAGCATCTAAATCCTTGCCATTAGCATTAGCTGCCGCAAGAGCAGCCTTATCCCATGTGGATTTGGCAGCCTCCGGCCTAGTCCTTCCTATCTCGACAACGTCCTAAACACTATCATCGATAGAGCAAAGGAATGCCCTCAAACAGACTTTTCAAAAAGCTTAATTACTCCCATCAAAGTATGGTGGAGCATTGAGCGATTGAGATCGGTCCATCTCAACAAGGCTCTAGGATCACACTTAGGTAATAAAACCACAGCGAGTATACCCGCTCTGATACCAATTGCAAGCTCATATTTGTGTTAAAAAAAATCCAAGAGCTGTTTAGACCCTCAAATAAAAGGATTACGGCTCTATTGATTTTACATTAACTTAATACTAAATGCGAAATAGTGTAAATGCGAGCGAATAAGCAAATAAACTACTCTAACCTATAATCAATAAAACATAGCAGTAAATTGAAAGGTAAAAAAGTAGGGAAGAAAAATGCAAACACAAGATAACACTCCAATGTGTTATCGAAGAGGAAACCGAAGTACTCGGCATAAAACCTCTCCACCGCCCTCCAAGCGGTAATCGATCCACTAGAGAATAAGTTGGAGTACACGAATAGCAAAAGACCCTCCAAGCCAATTCTACCCCTTGTACTTGAGCCCTCCAAGCTCTTGCTACCAACTGACTTCGCCAAGCCTTATCGTCTCTAGCTCTCTGGATCACGCAATTCAGCCTGATTGCATCCGCCAGACATATGGCTTCTTCCAATGCTTCCCAGTAGCTCAAAACCTTACTTTTCACTTAAGATAGGTATGTTAAGTGTTTGAGTTATCAACCTCTCAAAGATTTAGAAATGGAAAGGTAGAGTTGAGGAAAACCACAAAGGATTATGTAGAGATATGTGGATTTAACAATCTCTAACTCTCAAAAGTTTTGTGGCTAGGGTTTTCTCTTAAAATCTCTCTATGTTATCTGTGGGTAATGTAGGTATATATAGTGTGGGTACATAAAGTGTGTATCAGATAGTACAGATTAGCAAAACAGAATGTTTTGCAAGTGTCTCGCGGGAAGGCCTTACCCGTGAGATACTCGCGAAACATAGCTGTCTCCATCTGTCCTGATTCTTCGCATTCCAGTCATGTGCAGGGCACATGTATCACTTCCCAGGATGCTTAGTCGCGAGCTACCCGCGAAAACTCTTCTGTCTTCAATTGCCTGAGTCTTCACACACACTCTCTCTCTCTCTATCACATAACCCTTACAATTAAATCCCACAATAAATATAGGGTATAAAAAGATTGAATAAAATTACAATCAAATTTGGCACGAAATTAAAGCCAACAAAACACATAGTTGTAAATTCCAACTTTACAACACTCAAAATGGATGTGGTAAGTGTTTGGGCTGTTAACCTCTCAAGGATTTGAAAATTGAGAAGTAAGAGTTGATGAAAACTACAATGGATTTTGTAGACAAATAACAAAAGACCCTCCAAGCCTAGTTTACCTTATGTACTCGAGCCCTCCAAGCTCCTGCTACCAACTATCTTTGCCAAGCCTTGTCTTCTCTAGCTCTTCGGATCACGCAATTTAGCCTGATTGCATCCACCATACAAATGGCTTCTTCCAATACTTCCCAGCAGCATCAAAACCTCACTTTACACTCAGAATGGGTGTGGTAAGTGTTTGGGTTATCAACCTCTCAAGAATTTGGAAATGGAGAAGTAGGAGTTGAGGAAAACCATAATGGATTGTGTAAAGGATTATGGGTATGGCAATCTCTAACTCTCAAGGGTTGTGTTTAGGGTTTTCTCTCTGCAAGCACTTCTCTCAATATGTGGATAATGATGGTATATATAGTGTGTGTAAGAATATAATGGAGCAGATATGACAAAATAGCAAAACAGAATGTTTCGCTGATATCTTGCGAAAAGGCCTTACCTACGAAACACTCGCGAAAACCAACTGTAACCATCTGTCATAACTCTTTGCATTCTAGTCATGTGCTGATCACATGCTTCACTTCGCGGGAAGGCTACTCACGAGATACCCACGAAAACATCTTTGGTCTTCAATTTGCCTTAAGTCTTCACTTCTCTCTCTCTCTCTCTCTCTCTCTCTCTCTCTCTCTCTCTCTCTCTCTCTCTCTCTCTCACACACACACAACCCTTACAAAGAAATCCCACATAACATACAGGGTACATCAGATTGAACAAAATTACAATTAAATTTGGCACGGAATAGAACTAACACAACAATAGTTGTAAATCACAACTTTACAGAAAAGAACTAGAGTGAACCGATTCATCAAATTCTTCGCCTAGTCTTAGCACATGTACTGTAGAGGGGGAAGAAGCAAAAATCAAAATAGTTACTTTCATACTTACACAATTTCATTTGGATTAAATCAAATCTAATGTAATCACATACATAACTGCAATAACAAATTAAGTTCATAGAAATTTACCTACAAGTTTAAAGCAATTAAGCTTCAGTTTAACGAAAAGGTATCAAATTTACAACAAAACCCAGATTTTTGTAAGTATAGTTTCACAAAGAAATCCATCAGCATAGAAGAAAATATTGAATTTTAGCATAAAACCTAAATGGCCAACCGCTACTACTACTCTATTTTGTTATGTAGGACAAAGAAAAAGAAAAAAAATTTTATCATATGGGACACTTCAAAAATTAAAGCTTCCACTTAATTAGACTCCAAAAACTTCATTGCCTATTTGAAATTCTTCTTCACAACCATTAAATTATTTTATAAGAAGTGAAAGAGGGAAAAGGGGTACCAAAATGAGGAGAAACGTGTGGAATAAGATTTTCTGAAGAAGCGAGTCCATTTGGCTCAATGGCTTTCACGCAGAAGTGAGTCCATTCTCTAGAGTTACAAAGGAATGTGAAGAACAAAGTCTAAGCGTTACATTTTTGAGAAAATAGAGGGAAAAAAAAACAGTAGCAATTGAAATAAATAACAACACAATCCTCAATATCCTACTCGTGTAGATTGAGCTTCTCTTATAGCAAAGAAGTATTCTCTAAAGCATCAGTCTGAATATCCATACCATAAACACAAACCCTGGTTGATTCATCAGCAACAATTGTAACCAATGCTAAGCATCCCCTTTTTGGATAAAAATTGGCAATGGCAAATATTTGATGCCTGGTTACAATTGCTAGAAATAATATGAAAAGGTATGAATGTAAATGTCTCAATCTAGAGATGGCAGGACAATATCTAATACGGTCATTGGTACAAACAAAATATTGGTTGAAGTCAGAATATCAATTGGGTTTTTTAATTGCTCTAACCCAATTTGAAAATGGCTCATCAGGAATCTGCAGAAGCATATTCCTATAAAGCATCATACAAGGTCCAGAAAACAAGCTCATTTCGTTGACCCACCAAGTACAAGTAGCAAACAGCTCATAAAATGACATTTGTACTAGAAAACAAGAAGGGTGTGTGTGTGTGTGTGTGTGTTTATGGTTAATTGCAAAAGAGTTTTGCAATCATCTGCACCAGTGTATAAAATAGCATTTTATAGTTCACCACTGTTAGTTCGTTTAGACCCCTTAAACCCAAACAGATTAACCTAGAGAATTAGCCAAGTGATTAACTTAGGTAATTTAAACAGATCTAGGTTAAAGCAAATAAATCAAATCATGTAAAAGTGTGGAATAATAAAGAACACATGATATGATGACCCAGGAAAACCAAACCGGTAAAAAACCTGGGGAGGATTTAACCTAGCTATCCTCAAGGTAAAATGAATTCACTATGAAAGAATCGAAGTTTACACAATAGAGACTTAGACCACTAACATCCTATTGCTACCTGCCTGTAGGAAACTTACTACCACGACCACGTGACAGCTCCGAGACCACGGACTCCTTCTTTCCTTGAATTCTTCAGTAAAGCACAAGCAACACTTGCTTGTATATCTTGAAGCTCTTTTGTTGTTCTGCAACTGTATGATTTACCAATCTCTTGACATGAATCTAGAGTTTGGAAACCCTAAGTGTATGTGGAGGTAAACACCTCTAGATCTAACAAATAGATTCACAAACACAGCATTCAGAACTCTAAAAACGTGGCTAGGGTTTTCCCTTATATACTTAGGGCAAAACATAAAACCCTATACATTAAATGGGCTAGGGCTGAGTTGGGAATTTTCTGCAGAAAAACGTTCTGCACGATTTTCGATCGGTCGAGTCTAATTCTCGATCGATGCAGAAGTGCACAGTAAATTCTGCAGTTAACTCGATTCCAACTTTACATAAAAAGCCATACTTTGAGCAAGTCTAACACACAACTTAAAGAATGTTTTGATCATGGTTTGCCAACATTACAAATTGAAGTTCTAATGTATGTTGATCATGGTGAAAGATGGGCTTTTATAACCATTATTTTATTATATTCCCAATCTATGAATTCTATTTAGAGGATAATATGATCTAGGGCTCCTTTTTGTAAAGGATGAAGTTCCAATGACTTTTTCTTAAGTTAATGCATGCATAAAGGAGGAATATGACTCTTTTAAAAGTAGATTGTTCTAGAAGAAGAATGTCAGAATTTTGTTAAAAGACAACTATAAAATACATTTAGAAATGAGATGGTAGTATTAGATATACCACAAGACATTATTCTGTAGATAACTATTACACCAATACAATAATGTAGTGGGAGGATTATCAAATAAATTCATACTTTTGGAATAAACTTTTGAAGTCATTCCACAAGGATATGAATTTGATTCTCGGTCCTACGTAGAGGCAATAGATGATATGAATATGGATTACTGGATCAAGGTTATGTAAATAGAATTAGATTCTATTTAAAGTCTAGAACTTGTAGAGGTGCCTAATGGCATTAAGCCTGTTGTTTACAAATAGGTCTACAAGAAACATGAGATTGATAGATTTGAAGGTACAAACCTTCAAAGTCAAGACTAGTGGCGAAAAGATTTATTCAGAAAGAAATTATTCGACTATGAAAAGATTTTTTCACCAATAGTTAAGTTTGACACTATCTAGATTCTCTTATCCATTATATTTCATATGGATGAAATATGGCAATGGATATCAAGAAAGCTTCTTTTAGTAGCAATCTTGAGGAAGACATCTTTATGATGTAACTAGACTTGTTCATAGCAAAGAACTAGTAATGATTAGTATGCAAGTTGCTTAAAGTCCATTTATGGACTAATGCAAGCATCTAGGTCATAAAATATCATCTTTGATTAAGAAATCAAATTGTTTGATTTTGATCAAGTATTCAAAGGCCTAATGAGTGTTGAGTGTAAAGCTATGAAGAATAATAAATTTCTTAATGTATATTGATGACATTCTAATCATTTAGAATGATGTGGAGGTAATGTCATCAATGAAGTTTAGGTTGTCTAATCCTGTTTGATATAATGTACTTGGGAAAAACTGGTCACATCCTAAGAATTAAACTTTGGTTAAAATTCAGATATTAGGATGTAGAGTCTATCTCAAACTGCTTTAATAGATTAGATTCTAGCCAAGTATAGCATTTAATACTTTAAGAAAGGATTCTTTCCTTTTAAGTTTTGAAGTTCTTTTATATAGGACTATGGTCCTAAGACATATAAAAGGAAGAGCATAATAAGACGGTTCCTTATACCATATCAAAAGGAAGTCTTTATGCTATGCTATTTACATAGGCTAAATATCTATTTTGCGGTGGGCATGGTAAGCAAATATCAATTGAATCAAAGATCACTTAATTTAGTGGGAGTAAGCATATACTCAAATATCTTAGGAGAATGAGGGATTATATGCTTGTCCACAAAAGTGAAGTTTTGATTGTTATTGGATGTACAAATACTGACTTGTAGTTTGATTGTGATTCATGAAGTTGGACTTCAAGATATGTGTTCATCTTAGGTGATGAAGATACACATTAAGTGTAAGTAATATCTCATTAGAGAGATATGAATACTTGAGAAGTAGTAGAAAAGATAATTTTTGCGATAAATCTGATTGAAACTTGTTTCCAAACCTTGCCTTAGAGTAACTGTGTATTACTCTAAAGGAAGATAAATGTCGGTTATATTGTAAATTGTCTTTGAGAGCAAGTGGGAGATTGTTGGAGTTTATGCTCTAAAAATCCAATTTATTGACATGTCATAAATAATTAAATTGTTTAATTATATGAGACTAAATGAACTAATGAGACATTATCTTAGTCCATGAGATGCATAGTACGCGATTTATGTGATTTAGTCACAGAAGATATAAATTGCAAGTTCTTTGTAAACTCAGAAGTTTAGTTCATAGTCGGTGATGAAATTGGGCGTTTCATCTGCGAAGACTATAACATATCAACTACGATGATTTGTCTTGATCATGGAAATGGAGATTTCTAGTTGGTATGTTGATATGTTTTAAGAGTTAAGACATATTGAACTAGACCGCTGTGAGATTTATTATTCTCCTAACGACTGTCAATTGAATAATAAATCTCACGACTTCTATTTACATCAACTCTAAATCCTGAGAGAATAATGGACCTGATCATGAAATGTAGGTTGCTTTGATATATCAGGAGTGAGATCTATAAGTTACGGTCAAAACCTCAGTATGTTGGGCAGCCGCATTTAGTGTTGATGGAACATATATTCTCAAGATGGAATTCATAATCTCTTAACGGAGATATAAAATATTCCCTTGAGATAAGTTTAATGGGATTAGTTATTCAGAGTGTTGGGCCCAACCACTTTAGTAAAGAGTTACTAAAGTATATATTTATGGAATTGGATTTCATAAATATATGATGAATAACATTAAGGATTAAACCGGGTACTCAAGGATTAAGATGTAGTAATCTTCAAAGTGGCAGTCTATATTCATGACTTTGTATTACTACGAATATTTTAATGAAGGGGTTGCATGTACAATAAAGTCTTGGGATATAATTTATTAATAAGGCCTAGAGTGCAATTATATTCTTATAGTGGTATTGAATATAATTAATGGTAACTTTGGACTTGTCAAGAGTTGACAGAAAAGCCCAAGGCCCATTGGAGCTAGAGTCTTATTTGTTCCCTTTTGGTCCCACTCCAAGCCACACACTAGAGCCCAATTGGAATGGCCCAAAAGGCTAGCTCAATTAGATAATCAGTGATATATAAGGAGAGAAACATACAGAATTTTAATATAAGTTTCTTTCATAAGTGTTTTTCATCAAGATTACAAAATGAATAAAAATGGTTTGTATGTGAGTGTTGGACACTCCTATGTTCTCTCCTTGGAAACTGATTGAGAGACCACACATCTTGGGCATTAAGTGGAATTGGAGTGAAGATTGGAAGTTTTCCCAAGAACTTCAAATTTTTGGTTTTGAATTTCACCACACCAAGGTACGCTTTCTATTCTTCGTTCTAGAATTCAAGGTTACATGTTATCTCTCATGAATGAAGTAGATCCGTGTTTGTTGCTTCCACTGTGTATTTTGTATGAGATACAAAACCAGATTTTCCAACAGTTAGTCTATCATACCAAGCCCGTAGAGCTTGTTTCAATCCATAGAGAGCTCTCTTCAACTTGTAGACATCATTCGGCCTGTAAGGATCAACAAAACCTTTCGGTTGTTCAACATATACTTCTTCTTGTAACATGCCATTTAATAAAGCACTCTTAACATCCATTTGATACAACTTGAAGTTCATATGACTTGCTATAGCCAAAAGAATTTGAATGGATTCCAATCTTGCTACAGGTGCAAAAGTCTCATCAAAATCAATCTCTTCTACTTGTGTGTATTTTTGAGCAACAAGCATAGATTTATTTCTGATAACAGTTCCATGTTCATCTGACTTGTTCTTGAAAATCCACTTAGTGCTAATAACATTGACTCCCTTTGGTCTAGGAACTAATTCCCACACATCATTTCGAACAAACTGATGAAGTTCTTCATGCATAGAATTTACCCAATCAGCATCTTGTAGAGCTTCATCCACCTTTTTCAGTTCAAATTGGGATAAATAGCATGAGTGAGTAATCACATTTAATGCTTTGGATCTCAATCTCATGTTATCATTCAAACTCCCCAATATAATAGTAGCAGGATGATTCAATTTAACTCTTGAGGATGGACCTTTGACCAATGAAGTAGAGGTACCTTTCTGATCTGATGGACTTTGAAACTCTCTCTGTTCTTGTTGAGTTCCATGAATTGGTGTTGAAGATGCTGAACTTGATGGCACAGATGCTGTATCATTCAATACCATCAACTCTTCCTCTGTATGCTTTCCCACATAGTTTTTTAGGTAGAGAATCATCAACTTCCATAATCTTTTCTTGAACCTGAGGTGCATTTTCTGAATGACCTTCCGAGTTTAATTCATCATTGATCACTACATTTGAAGATTCCATGACTGTTTTAGTTCTCAAATTGTACACTCTGTATGCTCTACTGGTGGAAGAGTATCCCAGAAAATAACCCTTGTCACTCTTAGCATCAAACTTTTCCAAGTTCTCTCTATCACGTAGAATGTAACAGTCACTACCAAAAATTCTGAAGTATTTAACAACAGGCTTCTTTCCTCTCTAGAGTTCATAAGGAGTTTGTTTTGAGTTAGGTCTGAAGTACACCCGATTGAGTGTATGACATGCAGGATTAACAGCTTCTCCCCAGAAGGATTTAGGCATCTTCTTATTTTGGAGCATGACACGGGCCATTTCTTGTACAACTCTATTCTTCCTTTCCACTATTCCATTTTGCTATGGTGTTTTGGGTGAGGAGAATTCCTGATGCGTGCCTTGATTATTGCAAAACGTAGCCAGTTTTGTGTTCTCAAACTCTTTTCCATGGTCACTTCTTATTCTGACTATCACAGTTCCTTTTTCTACTTGCAATTTTTTGCACAGATGAATCATTTTTTCAGGAGCCTCAGCTTTATCTTTCAAAAGTACAACCCATGTGAATCTGGTAAAGTCATCCACAACAACTAGAATATACTTCTTTCCAACTAAACTCTGAACTCTGGCAGGACCCATGAGATCAATGTGCAGCAACTCCAAAGGTCTTGTAGTTTGAACATCAGCTACAGACGGATGTTTGGACTTCACTTGTTTACCCATCTGACATGGTCCACAGATGCATTTTTCAACATTCTCAAACTTGGGCAACCCAATTACTGCATCACATTTTGAAATCTTCTCTAATTGCTTGAGACTAGCTTGTCCCAACCTTTGATGCCATAAGTCAACTTGATTGATCTTAGCACTGAAGCATTTGTTGCTTATATTTGGGGTGATACCATAACAGTTATCAGTTGTCCTCACACCAACACACATACAGTCACCTCCTTCATCAAGTATTTCACATTCTTGTTTAGTGAAGAACACATTCAGTCCATTGTCACAAATCTGACTTATGCTGAGTAAGTTAGCCTTCAACCCATCAACATACCAAACATCTTCAAAGACTGGTAGTCTTGGAATATCCACAGTACCAATGCCAAATACCAAAGACAAGAATCACGTGTCTTTAAGGCAGTTAAAGCAGTATAGCACATGTAATTATTATCATATGTGATTATACCAAGACACTCAAGAAAAATTTTAATACAAATGGTAAAGGACAAGCACACCAAGTAGACAATGTGGCAAACTAAAGAGAAGATTTTAGAGAAATCCATAACAACAGGGGTCAAGGATCAGCTTAAAGATCAAAGGATCAAAAACAAAAGCTACCCGCTCTGATACCAATTGTTAGTTCGTTTAGACCCCTTAAACCCAAACAGATTAACCTAAAGAATTAGCCAAGTGATTAACTTAAGTAATTTAAACAAATCTAGGTTAAAGTAAATAAATCAAATCATGTAAAAGTGCAGAATAATAAAGAACACATGATATGATGACCCAGGAAAACCAAACTGGTAAAAAACCTGGGGAGGATTTAACCTAGCTATCCTCAAGGTAAAACGAATTCACTATGAAAGAATCGAAGTTTACACAATAGTGACTTAGACCACTAACATCCTATTGCTACCTGCCTGTAGGAATCTTACTACCACGACCACGTGACAGCTTCGAGACCACGGACTCCTTCTTTCCTTGAATTCTTCAGCAAAGCACAAGCAACACTTGCTTGTATATCTTGAAGCTCTTTTTTTGTTCTACAACTGTATGATTTACCAGTCTCTTGACATGAATCT